>CM060895.1:38245000-39445000 GCA_030762935.1 Hymenopus coronatus
GTATGAAGTAAATAGAAGCATAAGCTTTTTAACAATAATTTGTGCAGAGACATAAAGAAAGTCATGGGAATGGAACACATCAGATTTTTACTTTCTCTATGCGCACTATGTATATGGTGTATGGAGAAGGTATTGCACTCCACCCAAAAATTCGATACCGAGATTTCACTGGAAATATATGTTTTAGGGTCCTCTATATCCATAAAAAGCATTTTCAGAAAAATATCCGTGTGCGTCTCTGTGTGTGTGTGAGTGTGTGTGTGTGTGTGTGTGTGTGTCTGTGGGCAGCTTAGCTCAAAAATGAAAAATAAAAAAAACTTGGTATTTAAGTTTAGTATCTTCCAGGGATGTGACACAAAGATTTTGAGAACAATCCTCCCACCACAAACTACCCTTTACATGGAACTTTTTTCGAAAATTTGATTTTCTTAAAAATGACTAATGATTTTGATTAAAATATCGTATATTAAATATATTTACCTGAAAAACAAAATGTACATCTTGAATTTTCTGGGAATAGCCTCTGAAGAGTACTTTATTCTGGATGAATTTTACGGAATTTGGAATAACTGCTTAACCGTAAGAGATGGACAAAAACTTGTTACACAAAGAATGTAGAGTACGTTAAAACACACAATTTATCTTATATAAATTTTTTTCGTGGAGTTCGTTTTTGAGATATTCATTTTTTTTTTTTTTTTTTTTTTTTTGTTTCTGCTTTGAAAAACTTATACTTTTCTCATACAGGAATTTTTCAACTGCTGTCCATAGAAACAAAGGAACTTCAGTCACATAGCAACCAGCTTTTGACTATCAGTTGAACCTACGGTACTGCCTTATTTCACTTCTACTTACAAGGAAGCAAGTAATAGACTATTCTGCTATTTTTTCTGATTAGCATGAAGTAAATAGAAGTATTTTAAGAAATTTGTTGCAGAGATGTAGAGAAAGTCATGTGAATGGTACACATCAGATTTTGTGTATAGGATTTTATCTAACTCTTACGATTTACAAGTTCCAGAAATACAAACAGAATGAAGAACACTTCATTGGCTATCCTCAGAAAAGTGACACCCACCTTGCACACAACTTTCTCATATCCTAATTTTCAGTCAGTATGCGATGTACAGAACTGCTAGCTCGCGCACTTTTAGTCGACGGTCATCCAATACTACTTCGTTTATTATATTTACAATATCTGGACTGGTAACCAGATCTTCACCTTGGCAGCTCGTAAGAACGTGCTTAAACTCTGCCACCCAATATTTCACTGGTTTAAACGAAGGAGCAGACTGCCTGCCCCAAAGTAGAACATAGCTCAGTTTTAATATTAGTTGGACTAAGATGGCCAGTTTTATCCATGTTTACTAATTCGCTGAGAGTATTCAATAATGATGGCTGCCAAACAAATAGTAAACAATGTAAAATCATCAAACTTCAAACTTAAGCTTTCTAAGGTGGTACTTTTTTCCATTGTTGTTTTTTGAAACAACAACCACTATCTATTCGTCAGGTCGGGTACTTCTGGTACTTCTGAGGTTTGCAGATATCCCTTTGCGTTAAAAGAGTTGCGGAACTCAATGAGGCTACTTCAAGTTAAATGCGTGCAATTAAGAACTGGCGAGTGCGACCTTACGTTTTACCCCTCTCAATGAGCACAATCCGCTGTCCGTATCCACTGATAAGCAAGAGGGCCAAAAATGAAGGAGCTCAGTCAGTTCCCCATTGGCCGGTTTTAACTTAAAGTAGCTCCGTTGAGTTCTGCAACTCTTTTAAGAGTATTTTTACACGTCAAATATGAGGACAGTCAGGTCACTTGGTATAATGACTTTGCATAAATAGGAGAAGAGCAAATAGAAGCTCACCGCTTAAAACAAAAGAATATAGTGCACTCAATGCATTTTTCTACTCGTCCCACCTGCATCTATTCTTTCATATGCATGTGTTTTGAGAAGAGGGGTCCTCAGGTCCCCAGGTGAATGCTAAGAAGGTTGAATTACATTCCTTGTCCATCATTTCCTGTTCCCATCATTTCCTTATCATCTATCTCAGAGTTGAAGAAGCAGAAGATAATGTTAGGCGGGTTGCAGCTGGGTGCTAATTTGCGCATTGGGGTATTTATTCTTGGGATCGTTATGGGACCCGTTTTCAGGCGTTTTCGGACTAAGGTCCTTTCGGGGGAACCATGAGGCTCGGGGTTTTCGGTTTGGACCCAAGCGGCGTCGGAGGCGTCCAATCTGGAACCGCCAAGAATCCTACTCATGCTTGCGCCCGTCGTCATATGGATTTGGTCGCTCTCGGAGATGGCCAATGATTAAAAAATAAAGTAAATAAATAAGAAAGGTGTCTAAATGAAGTAATCTTTTTTGAGATCAATGTCTTTTTGTATAGTGTATTTCTGTTTATCACTTATTGTTTACTATTATAAAAATTCCGATCGAATGAAAAAAAACTTTAATGCACATAGAAAAATACTCACATATACACAATGAAACTTGTGTACTTGTGTATTCTGAAAGGTGTTCTTTTTGGATTCAGAGTGATTTAAAAGTTATATCTCCAATGAAATCTAAATATAGAATTGTTGGGCGGAAATTTATACTTCTTCTACCTACTAGGTATATAGAATAAAAAGCTAAACCAAATAAAACTCTGTCTTTGTTTTAAAATCTGAAATTGCTTGTCTATTTTGTGCTATATAGCAATTTGAACTGCATGAACACAAACAAATGTGACCCCTTTTACTTTGTAGAGAACTTTTATTTTAAGCAGAAAAATCAGCATTTCAGCTTTTTTTTTTAAATTGCAGATATATAAATACATATTAAACTGTAATTTATACGCCAGTCTGGGAACAAAATAATGATATGCATATTGCGGGTAGACCAACGTCACTGCCAGCGGAATGTTGCACGGGAATATTACTAACAAAAGAATGCACATGCTGGTTCGTCGTATGATGTATGTATTCTATTGCATTTATATGACCTGATCCCCTCCCCACATTGACATCATAACAACACAGACAAAAGATTAAACAAAATTTCCAATTCCCTTTGATTGCTCGGACCGTGTTTGTGGGAACTAACGATTATGTACACTCTAGTAGTAACAGCTGTGTACCTCCCCCACCCCCTCTGCCCGCGGGGCTGTCAGTGGCTGTATCTGTTCATTTTGGGGCATGCCAGAGTATGGGGTCTTTCATTACTGTTGTTGATTCTATTCAATAGGTATATTGTAGAGCATCCCACTGCTGACACCAAATGGAAAATGTTGGGTCTTGAACTATGGAACCTTTACTACAGAATGCTGTGATGCCATATGCTGACACGAAGGAAGCCAAGCTAAGGATGTTTGTGTCTGAAAAATATCCATCGTCCTCCGCCGGGTTTGATCCCGCGACTTTGGTATAGCATGGTAACAATTACACCACGGAGGGTGACGAGACCTAAATGAGGAAGTCAATAAAACATACTAGAAAATCTAAATCTCGTTAAAACACACAATTTATGCTATATACAGTTTTTTGATCATTTTTGAGATAATCGTTGTTATTGCTTTCAACTTTAAAATACTTATACTTTTCTCATATGGAAATTTGTCAACTCTGATTTATACAAAGGAATTTAAAGCACATAGCGACCAGCTTTTGACTATCGCTTTAGCCTATGGTACTCCCTTATTTCTCTTCTACCTAAATGAAAACACGTAATAATGCAAGCTCTGTTATTTTTTTTTTTTTTTGATTAGCATGAAATAAATAGAAGAATAAGTTTTTAACAATAATTTGTAGCAGAGATGTAGAGATTCATGTGAATGAAACACATCAGATTTTTTTACCAAGTTCTCAATATTTATAGATATATTATAATTATAAATAGATTGTTTTACCTATTTCACGGAGTTCATTCTTAATGGTTCAGTTTTTGCCTTGCTTAGCACATGGTGATTAACTCGTACAGAAGAAAACATCCTATACAACGGAGGTAGTGTACCAGTTGTGATTTTTCTCTCTCCGCTGATTACATAATTTCGTCTGGTTCAGCAGATTCCATGTTCAAAGCATCATGACATTCAAATCATCCACCAATTTATGGATCGATATGAGCTTTCGGAGTTATAGCCTAGTTGAATGAGGCAGTGGACGCATAAACCAAAGTGGCCTGCATTAGAGTGTTGTAACTTTATAACACTAAGTGACAGAATTTTCTACTTCTAACATCACTGACATCTGATAAAAGACCTACTTTTACCATCAACTGTCTAAAAATGTATACCTTGCTGAAACCACAATTTATGTCATATGTTTTTGTGTGTGTGTGTGGAGCTGACATTTCCGAGATATTCCGTGATATTGGTTTCAATTTTAAAGATCTTCTCAAACGGAAAAGTCCTCATCCGTGTTATATCTCTTTTGTTTTACCCGTAACCATGGAAAGAGAACCGCATTTCAATGACAATTGCTTAGCGGCAGCTTTTAAAAAAATGTACTTATCAATTTAGCTTAGTGTATTCCCTTATTTTCCTTGTACTTCTAAGGAACTAAGTTTTATCTTAAATAGTACGAAGAAGAAGGACATGTAAATGGAACACACGAGGTTTTTCAGTCTCTTTCTATCTTTCCACCCTTTTCCTACACACGGCAATTGAAAACAAAATTTTCCACACAAAAGCAATTAAAATCCCTGTAAGACGTTTATGGGACTACATGACTATCTCTGTGCAAGCTGATAGTTTTGCATATATATTCTCAATAATAAACTCATTTAGGCTTTTTTGTCTCCGCATGACGCTACATTTTCCTTGTTATCTACTCTTGCGAGCTTCATCCACTTACTTCCGGGTCCGGAGGCGCCGCCTGCTGTCACGAGACCGGAAACGTCCGCTCCCGGAAGAGCGCCGTCATCGATAAATAAAAGACTTGGCGTCGGTCCCTTTTTTTACTTGCCAAAGTGACAAGTGAGTGCGATACAATAACTTTAGTGGACACCTCGACAAAAGAGGATGAGCAAGGCGAAAGAAAGTGCACTTCCCGAAACACGGAAAGCGTGTTACAGCAGGCAAAGGGATTTTCTGGCCCTTGGCTAATCGTTTCCAATCGATGTGTTCATGGGAAGCAAGCCTAACATCACCTGCAGCTTCAAAAACTTCTCTGATAAGATTATACTTCGAGCTGGAGTACCAGTTTCATATATTTACGTATTGAATGAAAGAGAAGAAATCTTAAAAAAAAAAAAAATAAATAAATAAATAAAAAAATAAAAAAATTCTCTACCAATTTAACAAACTATTCTTACAATGGTCTGTTCTTATATATACGGGGTATTTCAAAAGGACACCAACCGAAGATGTGGACCTTGTTGGTCATACCGTACGTGATAAGTGAATATCATTTTCAGCTCTAAATTCGGCACATACAAAAACTGTCATCAAATCACAATGGGTTAGGCAGTCGTACATAACCAAATGGCACGAGCCTGCCCAGTCCAGGAGAGATACCGGTTGGTAGCGAAGGTCCCAGTCGCGTGGTTTAGGGGAGGTTTGATAGGCACGCCGGTGCAACACTGGCCACCTCAGTAATGGGAAACGTATCATGTGGGTTTTGTTCTGAGTTTACGTGGCGTATGCAATCGTTGTTTCTTCGCTGCCTAATCCCAAATGTGTGCGATTTTTAAACACACAAGCTTTAAATAGAAGTTGCGACATCAAGTTTCGGACAAGTCAAAGTATAAGGTAATCCACTACTATCTTCGTTTGGAGTCGTTTTGAAACAGCCTCTATGTGTGTGTATATACATATATACATATATATATATATATATATATATATATATATACATACATACACTTCATGTAAATCGAGATGAACTCTTGTAAAAGTGGTTTTATGATATATTTCCTCGTAGATATAAAATAAAACAAGTGCACCTCAGCGATAGTCAAACACTTTAAGAGCCTCTATGTGGTACCTTTGAAATTGCGCTCTTTTTGCATGACTAGGACAAAAAATTATGTAGTGCCCCATTTACTTAACTTTCTGTATCTGCTTTGAAACCAAACTATTCTTACAAAAGATCATTCTTTTATCTACATGCTAACCAACCTGAAACATTATCAGAAACGGTGTTATTGTTTAGTTCCTTATAACTAGAAGGGAAAGGCTAAAGCGACAGTCACATATTTTAAAAGGTCTTGCTACCGATTGTTATTGGCATTCTATTCGCTTCCTGTGGCCGGCCTATTTAACCCATAATTTTTTTTGGGGGGGGGTGTTCTCTGGTTCGCAAATGCTAGGTAGGTTTGTTTAATCCCCCAAATTTCCTGCCCCTCCATATCTTTCATTGGCATTTCATTCATCCTTCATCCTGTTGGTTTCTTTCGGTTTGCAAGTGTCAGCGATTGTGTCGTGGCAGAGTAAAAGGATGCTGTGAATATCTCCGACTTTAACTTCAGCTTGTTGCCAGAATGAGGACGGTTCCTGGCGGAGGCTAGGACCTTATGTGTGCCGGGGACCTCAGTCTGCCTGTTGGCTGTCGGAGGACGTCAATCTAGAACGTGTAAGGGACCCGTCATTGCTGTGCCTTCGCTACTGAATCCGGCCACCTGGTATATCCTTTCACCTCATTCCTCCTTCCCGGGAATACCCCCTAGGTACAATAATCTCAGGTACGGTGCCGAGTCCCTTCCGTGCGTATCCTATCCTATCTTAGTGATAACTAAGGATAGCATCTTGGGTACCGATAGTGGGGCAGAATCGAAGTTAGTGCAGCATGGTATATAGCTGTGAAGTGTTGACAATGCAGTGTGTACGTAGTGGTACAAATAGAAAGAAAATGGGACAGTGGTTGTGTGGTGGACTGTGATGTTTACACTAGCAGTGGAAGGCGTTTGAGGTTGGGTGGGTGGTAAACATAAATACCACTGATTTACGGGAACTAACAATACTTTTAATATTTACATACATTCAATTGCTGTTGTGCAACAAGTCATCAGCATCATTATCCGTTTCATTTTCTCTTAAGAAACATAGCTTACAATGCACAACATACATTCGTAACGTCTCGAATTTGAATCGTCTCCAATTGGCACGTAAACAAGCTTTATATTGTGAAAAACTTCGCTCCACATTACAAGATGTGATTGGAACAAAACGGAAATAGAACACATCATCGACTATTGGGTAATAAACTCTATCAGTAATTATTTCAGTAGCAACACTTCGTACCACACTTCATATATCACGCATAATTGAAAATCCAGCATTTTTCCAAACAGTCTTCACTTTGTTTTTCACACGGTCTAAAACAGATATCACGGATCTATGTACAAGTTCATTGACGGCTTTCAGGACTTCAGGCAATACAATTTTCGAGGTTCCAAATATATTATTGTCGTAGATATATCTGCAAAGTATGAATTAAGTATTTGTATGAATTGCAAATCTTCATGCAATCCATTTGAAGTAGTAGATTTTACAATCTTGATTGAAGAATCAGGATCACTATCATCAAAGGCAATTAATTATCTGTAAAACAGTATTGTAATATACTGCTGCGACGAGAACTACATTCCCCAACGCATTACTACAGGTTGTTTACATGCGGCGCGTGCAGTCGCTAATGCAGGTCGGTCTCTACTCGGTAGGTATGCAAGTGTCCCGCTATGGGTCCCCAAGATGCTATCCCTAGTGGTAACTTTTCCATGTAATACGTAGTTTAGAGTAGGACATTTTTAATGAAATAGGTGAAAAGTGTGCTCAAATGGGTCCATAGAGCTTAAAGTTATCCGACATTCGTCTTCTCAGGACAAGCGAAACCCCGAAAATATCATATCCGGATAACTCACTGTAAGCGAGAACCGAACCCGGGAGCTCATGAATGAAAGGCAGAAAGATTTTCTTGAAAATCTTCGTATCGCTCCTTTAGATAAAGTGCAATTGAATATCACATTTTTATGCACATATAAATAGAGCTTTCAACACTTTTCTTTTGTTTTGATTCAAGGATTCATTTTGTGAAATCGCGGTAATGAATATTTTACTTTCCCTAGCTCGTATGTACATACAATTTACGTAGAAGGTATGGAGGTATTATATTCCACTCAAAAGTTGAAATGCAAGATTTCGCCGTAAATGTAAGTTTCTAAGTCCTCTGAATTCGAGAAAAAAATTTAGACAACATAGCTCAAAAACGAAAAGACCGTTAATTACCGAATTCGATGTTATGTTTAGTTTCTCCCAAGGAGGCGACATGAAGAGTTTCAAGAAAATCCCCCCATAACAAACTACCCTTTACATGGAAGATATTTGAAAATTTTGTTTTTCTCAAAAATGGCTCTAACGATTATTATTACAATACCGTATATTAAGGATATTTACCTGACAAATAAAATATATACTTTGAATTTTCTGGGAAAACCCTCTTTATTCTGGATGAGCTTTGCAGAAGGTTGCATAACGAATAAACCGAAGAGCTAGACAAAACTTTACTACACAAAAATGTAGATAAAACACATAATTTATGTCATATGCGTTTTCTTGTAGAGTTGACTGTTTTAGAGCTATTCATAGTTATTTGTTTAAATCTTTGCACAAATATCACCATGCAAAACGAACCGAACTTCAATTGTTTCATATAGCGACCAGTTTTTATAAAATTTTATTATCGCTTTAGCCTAATGAATTCCCTTATTTCCCTTCTACTTATAAGGAAGGAAGTAACAAGACCAGCTAATGTTTATCTCGATTATTATGATATAAAATCTGATGTAATCAATTCACATGACTTTCTCCTCATCTCTGCAACAAATGATTCTTAAAAAGCTTATACTTCTATTTACTTCATGCTAATTGAGAAAAAAATAGCAGAAATAGTCTTATTACTTGCTTCCTTGTAAGTAGAAGCGAAATAAGGGAGTATCATAAGTTAAAGTGATAGTCAAAAGCTGGATGCTATGTCACTGAAGTTTCTTTGTTTGTATGGACAGCAGTTGACAACTTCCTGCATGAGAAAAGTATGTTTTTCATAGCAGAAACCAAAAACAAGGAATGTCTCAAAAACGATGAACTCCATGAAAAAAAATGTGTATAACATAAATTGTGTGTTTTAACGTGCTCTACATTTTTTGTGAAGTAAGTTTTTATCCATCTCTTATAGTTTAGCAGGTATTCAAAATTCCGTAAAATTCATCCAGAATAAAGTAGTTTTCAGAGGCTATTCCCAGAAAATTCAATATATACATTTTATTTGTCGTGTAAATATCTTTAACATATGATATTTTATTCAAAATCGTTAGAGCCATTTTTGACATAATCAAAATTTTCGAAAAAATTTCCATGTAAAGGGTTATTGGGGGTGGGGGGATTTTTCTCAAAATCTTCGTGTCGCATTCCTGGAAGATACTAAGCTTAAATACCAAGTTTGCTATTTTACCGACTTTACGTTTTTGGGTTATCGTGTTCCCAGACACACGGACAGACGCACACACGGACCTTTTTCCGAAAATGCTTTTTTTGGATAAAGGGGACCCTAAAACATGTATTTCCGGTGAAATCTCGGCATGGAATTTTTGGGTGGAGTGCAATACCTTCTCTATACACTATGTACATAGTGCGTATAGAGAAAGTAAAAATGAAAATGGTGTTTTATTTATGAACGCTCTTTAACTGCTGTGGTTCTCAGCGTCCCATTCTATACTGGGCGTGAAAGACTGCTTAATTTTGTTCAGAGGCCGTATATCTACGACACGGGACCAACGGCTGTACTTCCCTAAGGATTTTTACGCCCGAAAAACTCCTTCGTCTTAAGCCGGAGTTGAACCCCCGACCTTGGGTATAAGAAGTTAGCATGATAACCATTACACTACGGAGATCGACTAGCATGTTGTAGATACAATAATAATCTTAAGCAAGAATAGCTTGTATATGGAACAGCTAGAGAACGTTATGTGAGTGCTAACACATTAGATTCTTTTATAGGATACAGTGCATCCTCTACTTAGAGAAGCTGAAAATATAGACATCTGATATGTTACATTCACACGACATCTCTGTAACAAATAAGTATAAAAAGCTTATTCTTCCGTCTATATCATCCTAATGGAGATAAACATTAGCAGAAATTATCCTTATAACTTGGCTCCTTTTAAATAGAAGGGGAAAAATCTAATGTATTCCATTCACATGATGTTCTCTAGCTGTTCGATAAATAAACCTTTTATTCAAAAGATTAATTGTTATCTATATCATGCTAATCAGGATAAACATAAGCAAAATTAGTCTTATTACGAGTTTCCTTGTAAGAAGAAGGGAAATAAATAAATGCACAGGCTAAAGCCGGTCGCTATATGAAACAATTGAGGTTCGGTAAACAAACGAGAAACGAGAAAAAATTTGCCTTCCCGTTTGAGAAAGTTTAAGAGGCTTAAATTGAAACTACTAATATGGAATATCTCGAAAACGGTTAACTCTAGAAGAAACATTTTTATGACAGAAATTCTGTGTTTTAATCTACGTTTTTTTTGTGTAGTAAGTTGTTGTACATCTCTTTGTTTGACAGTTATACAAATATCATCCAGAATGAAGAAGTCTTCAGAGGTTATTCCCAGAAATTTCAGATGTACATTTCGTTTGTAATAAAAATATCTTATACATAAGGTATTTTAATCAAAATTCTTAGATTCATTTTTGAGAAAATCAAAATTTTCGAAAAATGTTCCATTTAAGGGTAGTTGGGGATGGGGGAAATTTTCTAGAAAATCTTCGTTTGTCATCCTTGGAAGATACCAAACTTAAATACCAAGTTTGGTATTTAATGATCTTTTCCTTTTTGAGTTATGCTGTCCACAGACACACACAACACACACGGACCTTTTTTCTAAAAATCTAATGTGTTCCATTCACATGACTTTCGCTATTTCTCTACAACAAATTATTGCCACAAAGTTTATTCTTCTATCTACTTCACGATAATTGGAAAAAAAATTGCAGAACTCTTCTTATTACTTTCTTCCGTGTAAGTATAAGGCAAATAAGGGAATACCATAGGTTAAAGTGATATTTAAAAGCTGGTTGCTATGTGACTGAAGTTCCTTTGTTTGTATGGACAGGAGAAATTCCTGTATGACAAAATTATGTGTTTTAAAGCTGAAACCAATAACAACAAATGATCAATTCCTCGAAAAATGTATATAACATAAATTGTATATTTTAACGAGCTCTACAGGTTCTATTAAGTAAGTTTTTTGTATATCTCTTATGGTTTACCAGCTATGTAAAATTCCGTAAAATTCATCCAGATTAAAGATACCTTCAGATGCTATTCCCATAAAATTTAAGATATACATTTCGTTTGTAATAAAAATATCTTATACATAAGGTATTTTAATCAAAATCGTTAGAGCCATTTTTGAGAATATCAACATTTCCATTTAAGGGTAGTTGGGGTGGGGAACTTTTGTAAATCTTTGTGTCACTACCTTGGAAGAAACCGTACTTAAATACGAAGTTTTGCGCTATGTTGTTCATAGATATAAACACACACAAAGACACACGCGGACCTTTTCCTAAAAATTCTTTTTTGGGATTCAGGTGGTGCCAAAGTATGTATTTCCCTGAAATCTCGATATTAAATTTTTGGATGTATTAAAATAGTTTCTCTCTACATTAAGTACATAAAATGTGTAGATAAAGTAAAGCTTAATTAATTGAAATACTAAAAGCAAACCCTAGGTAGCTGTAAACCTGAGTGGCTGTTGTTTCATTACGCGACGGAACATTTAAAACGACAGTTGTATTTTTTAGCGAGTAAGGCAGAAAAGTCTCTCCAGGGAAATGTGCAACGTGACGTGCTGAGTTATATATGGGGCTTCCTCTCGTCTATTGGCTTTGTTGCGGGCCACACAGTGATTAGCTTTGTCCATAATGCTGCAACTCACTCAGAAAGCAATTAATTTCGTTTTATGATGAAGGCACACGAGGTTTCGGTGACAGCGCCAACACTACGCGGTTTATTGCTGTGTGCCAACGACGATATGAACTCGGATCCTCTACATCGTAATCCCAGGCGGGCTGTCAGCGCTGTATTACTCTGCCAACATTCCTCACGCATCGGGCGTCATAAAACTGCTTTACAACAAGAAGGGTGTATGTGCGAATATCGTTTATGCAAATCATGTTGGTGGTTAGACACATGCAACGCACATAAAATCAGATTCAGGAAAATCTCATGTGTTCCTTTTACATGACTTTCTCTACATCACTCTAACAAATTATTGTTAAAAAGCATATTCTTCTATCTACTTTATGATAAACATTAGCAGAAAATGCCTTAATTACTTGCTTCTATGTAAGTAGAAGGAGAATAAGGGAATATACAGGCCTAAAACAGCTGGTTGCCATGTGGTTGAGATCTGTTTCTTTGCAGGGCTAGAAGTTGACAACTTGCCCTATGAGAAAAGTTTGTTTTTTAAATCTGAAACAAATAACAAGGAATATCTCAGAAATGGTCAATTCCACGAAAAAAACATATGTGATATAAATTGTGTGTTTTGGCGTGATCTACATTTTTATGTCAATTTGAATAAAGAGGTCTTTAGAGGCTATTCCCAGGAAATTCAAGATAAACATTTTAATTGCCTTATAAATATGTTTAACATACAGTATTTTAATCAAAATGTTTAGAGAGATTTTTGGGAAAATCAAAACTTTCGAACGTTTTTTCCATGTAAAGAGTAGTTTGGGGTGGGGGGATTTTCTTCAAAATCTTCGAGTCGCATCCTTGGAAGATACTAAGTTTGCTATTTCACCGAGTTTTGTTTTTAAGTTTTCATGTTTATAGACACACGGACACACACGAACCTTTTTCTAAAAATGTCTTTTTTTATACAGGAGGTCCTAATACGTATATTTCTGGTAAAATCTCGGTATCGAATTTTAGGTGGAATGCAATACCTCCTCTATACACTATGTGCATAGTACGTTAAGAGAAAATAAAAACCAAGTGCATTCTCAAAGTTCACAATCATGAATACATGATGAGATAATGATAAAGTATCCAGTTCCTAGACAACACATTTGTTTTAATAAATAACTGGATAGATAGATACATACGTACATACATGCATGCATACATACATACATACATACATGCATACATACATACAGACAGACAGACAGACATACAAGCATGCATACATACATACATACATACATACATACATACATACATACATACATACATACATACATACAGACAGACAGACAGACAGTCAGACATGCATACATACATACATGCATACAGACAGACAGACAGACATACAGATAGACATACAGACAGACATACAGACAGACATACAGACAGACATACAGACAGACATACAGACAGACATATATACAGACAGACATATATACAGACAGACATACATACAGACATACATACATACATACATACATACATACATACATACATACATACATACATACATACATACATACATACATACATACATACATACATACATACATACATACATACATACATACATACATACATACATACATACATACATACATACATACATACATACATACATACATACATACAGACAGACAGACAGACAGACAGACAGGCAGACAGACAGACATGCATACATACATACATGTGTAGGAAGATGGATGGACGGACGGACGGATGGATGGATGGATACTTTATTGGTGTCAAATTATTAAAGTTATTACACAAACACTTTGAATGTTGTAAAAATTTGGACATCTATTTCTGACACTTGCTCCACTATTTTTGATGATGGTGCCCTGGACGTTTTTCGATAATCTTCACTGTCATCCTCTAGCAGGCCACAACCATCAGAAGCAGTGGCAAAATGGATGTCCAAATTTGTGCAACACAAACACTTACTGCATGGGTCATGGATTCAAGTCGAGATACAAGTTGAAAGTGACTAAAAAGAAACAGAAGTGAAAAAGAGAAAAATACATTGCTGTGACTGACTGAACAAATGTGATCTGGCTTCACACACTTTAGCCAGGAAGTTATCCATGTTCCTCTGGTCAGCCAGCAGATCCCATCATGCCAATCTCCTACATAATAGGTCTTAAAATTTTTTCTCTTAGTTTAATTTTAGCTGGTTTTACTAATGCGCACATTCTGCTAACATATGTACCCAATATTCATTATAACCACAGAATGGTTAGATTCTCAAACTAACCTGCCATTCCTGATCTTTCTTTCTATCTTAAGTGAAATATACAGGTTGTTAATGAACTATACCGAAATAATTTGCGATATTGTGCACGTGACTGATATACGTAATTTGAGATCGGCGATGCATGCATGGTCGCCGGATAAACATAACCCAATTACATAGCGTTAAACGTGTGGATATCAGGAGCTGATAAGTTGGTGTTAAAGCAAAGCAGGTTGTGAAAATGGCTTAGAATGTCTTTGAAACTGCTGCCAGAGTATAGGACATATGTATATTTAGCAGCTCGTTTCTAGCGTTCTCAAGATTTAATATCGCAAAAATCTGTAAAATCTCGAACTAATCACTTGACGGTGCGACACTGAGTATTCATTCACTAAGTTCTTGAGGTATGTAGCCTACTCTGGAGACGTTTTCTCAACTGCACTGATGGCTTAATGTGTAACGCGGGAAGCTGCTATCACGAAGGTCATGACTTCGATTCCTGTCATAGAATAAATGTTTTCTAATATTATTTTTTTCATTCCAGACGAAGTGCTGCGATACGTGAACGAGACCCGAACTCGGAAACTATCTTTCACTTGAAAACCAGTAGCATAACCACAACGCTAGAGAGTTACGCTGTAATATTCCATTGTTTTTCGTGTTATGCTCTCGAATGGTTGATAAATTAGTCAGTGGCGTACTGGCACTTCAGAAACTTATAGTCGTTACTTCGACATTCCAATAAACAGGCCATAAGTCTCTTATCTCAAATTACTTATTTAAGTAATCTACATATATTCTGAGAAAATATTTCGGAATAGTTCATTAACACGCTGTATATGCCCCTTTACCCCAATTTAATTTTATTTTGTTTTCTAGAGCTAGAGAGAGGTTAATTTTACAACGCCATTCAATTTACTGTCGGCTGATGTCTATTAGTTTTCTTTTGACACCTGGCCATACATTTTGCTTCTTTGCCATGCCCATTCTCCTCAAACCTTTTTGAAGTTCAGCTGCCCATAACTGTGTAATTATTTCCCGCAAAAGCACAGTGCAAGGTCTTCGGTATAAAACCTGACCGCTCACAAGGGATTGAGTGATGATGTCGACGTTTCCCTTTGAGGCTACTACATGAAGCTTCGGCCCTCCCATATGTAGAAGATGTCATTAGGGCGCCGGGCTCAAAAATTCTACGCCAGATTGGGTGAACATGAGAACGTACTTGTCAGATCACTGGGGGAGTACTTCCCACTGAACGCCGAAACAGGCGGTTCCGGGTTCCCCGCTTGGCTTGTGGGCACTCCCGGTAACAAGGGCTTTAAATCAGCCAACAGCGTAATACTGAACAAAGCACTCCCTGCCTACCATTGGGAGTGGTCTATCAAAATTCACCAACATAATTAAGTTAAATAATCCAACGGAGCAGAGGAAAGGATACTGCTCCTGAAAAATGCAACCGCTCGAGGAGCCTATCTAGCGCTACCTCCTTACCACCAACACTCGAAACCTCAAATTAAACCCTCAACCTTCACCTCATTCCTGTGGTTAAACCCTTACCAGGGTAGGTACACAGCAACAACACCTAGGCTCACCACGAGCCTACCAGACTCGCACGCACGCACGGATTGAGTGTCTGGGCCAATACCGGCTGGATTCCACATCCTCCACACCTCGCTGACGAAAGTCTTCCTGGTCGAGTTCCTGGAGAATTCATCCTGAAGTTTTCTCCATCCAAAACCTCAACCTCCTTATCTTGTGAATACATTTGATACTACTGATTCAGTGCAAAACAAGAAACACAGAAGAAGAACATGATGTATTCCGTTCATTTGACTTTCTCTACCTGTTCTGCAAACTAACTATTCTGACAAAAGATTATTCTTTTATCCACAGCATACCCATAAAGATAAACATTATCAGAAATGCTATTATTACTTGTTTCGTTGTAAGTAGGAAGGAAATAAGGAAAAGCTTTAGGCTAAAACCATAGTCAAATCTTTTAAAAGCTGGTTACTATATGGAACAATTGAAATTCAATTATCTTTACAATTTCAGAGGTAAAAAAAAAGAAAAACGAAACGAAAGATGATTTCCCATTTGAGAAAAGCTAAAATAGTTAAAAAAAAAATGAAACCAACAACAGAGAATATCTCAGAAACGCTTACGATATCTATATTTCTGGGTAGTAAATTTTGTGTACTCTTAAGGTTTGGCAGTTATAGTAAAGTCATCGAGAATTAAGAGATCTTCAGAGACTATTCCCAGAGAATTCAATAATACATTTTGTTTTTCATGAAAATATCTTTAACATATGGTGTATTAATCAAAATCTTAAGAGTCATTTCGTCGAAAAATGTGTTATGTAAAGGATAGTTAGGGGTGAAGGAATGTTCATAAAATATTTGTGTTGCATCCTTGGAAGATAGTGGACTTAAATACCAATTTTGGTATTTAACAGGTTTTTCGTTTATGAGTTATACTGTTCACACTCACTTTTCTAATTTTTTTTTACTCTAGAGTTTCAAAACGTGTATTTCTGGTGAAATATCGGAGTGAGTGGAGTACCTATAATACATTTTCTACTTAATGGGTACATATACATCGTACACCGCACTGCAGCCGTTGGTTTATTGTACGTCGGTAGAGGATGAGATGGGCGTAATTTCAGAGAGCAGCCAACATCCGGAGAGGGAAAAAGCCGCCATGGAGTCCCTAAAAGTTCACAAGCAGTTCTTCATCTAGACGCGGGGAGCGTCCCAGATAGATCGCCTTAGACAACCGCAGACAACTACTAGCACCATCCCGCCGCCGCGAACGTATTTCCAGAGTGCAGTCACCGCCACGATATGGTGTCTCTTCCGTAGTCCTCGTTGACATTTACAGTTCTGAAAGAGACCGTTTGTAATGAAATGAAGACAAAATGAAAGGACAAGAAGTTCGGGGAAATGAAGTATTCTCTCCAGAATTTGCTTAGTGGCCCGGGAAAACCTCCGAAAAAACCCATGGGTCAGAGAGAACCGATTCCAGACTTTCTGAATGCCAGTCCCAGACGAAACGCCTGGGTCATCTGGCTCGGTTTGCTAAAATATAGTTGCTATTTTACATATTTGTGCTTTCTCTACCACGTACTATGTGCAGACATAGTAGGTAGAGAAGATATTGTATTTTGTCTTAAAATTCGATACCGAGACATATGAGTTTTCAAAACTCCTATTTAAAAAACTAATTATTTTTTTTAGAAAAAGTCCATGTGTGTGTGCCTGAGTTTGTGTGCGTATGAGTGTGTCTGAACAGCATAACTGAAAATACTAAAAAAAAAAAAGAAAAGCTGTTAAATACCAAACTTGGTACTTAAGTTCGGCATCTTCCAAAAAAATTGGTTTTCTGAGAAATGCCTCTATTGGTTTTGATTGGTAAACTGTATGCTTAAGATATTTTCATGGCATTTGTAATGTGAGTCTTGAATTTTCTGGGAATAGTCTCTGAAGACCTTTTCGCTATGGATGACTTGTGCACAAGTAGTAAACCGAAAGAGATAAACAAACTTTTACTATACAAAAATGTAAAATGTAAATGTCGTTAGATCACTATTTATGTCGATACATTTTGTTGTTGTTGGTTTCTATTTTAAAATATTTAAACTTTTCTTAAAAGGGTAGTCTTCATCGTTTTCCATCTCATTTGTTTTACTGCTGGCCATGTAAATAGGGCTGAATTTCAATTAAGTCACCTATCGATCAGCTTTTGAAAAATGTGACTATCGCTTTACTCTAGCGTATTTGTTTATTTCTATTCTAGAAAGCAAGTAATAAGACGTTTTTCTAATGTTTATCTCGATTACAGGGATGTAGTTAAACGAATAATGTTCTACAAGAAGAGTATTTTTAGGGCGACGCCGTGACATAGTAGTTAGACCGCTCGCGTCTCACCAAAGCGGGGGACCGCATGTGGGAATTGTGAGGGAGGAAGCAGTGGCTGGTCGGGCTTTCTCTGATCCAGTCTCTGCTCCTCAATAGGCACTTGACTTCAGGTGCTGCTTTATAAGTTTGGGGGGGGGCTGTAAATCCTACTTCTGAGGAGGATGATCAGAGAAAGAAGAAGAAGAAAATGGTTTGTTTGCACAAGAGGCAGAGAAAGTCATGTGAAGGTAATAAATTCGGTTTTTTTTTTTCCTTGCATCTGTTGAATATCCTTGGATTGCAAAAGGGGAAGCTGAGCGCTATAAATATGTTTTCCATTTGCAAGCTTTATTTTTTATTTCTTCTTGTACGGTTTTACTTCGGAATCCTCAAAATTACAGTTCTGTATGCAGATGTATTGTTTAGTCAATATAAAAAATTAATTGAGTTTTATTTATGGAAGCTCTTTAAGTGCCATGGTTCTTAGCGTCCTATTCTTTATTGGACGTGACAGATAGCTTAATTTTACTCAGAGGCCTTTTTATCAGACTTGAGGTTTTTTGCGTGCCGTAAATCTGCAAAAACGGACCAACAGCTTTACTTCCTTTCCGAGGGAAGTCATGTTAAGGATTTTTACGCCCGAAAAAAAAAATCCGCCCTTAGTTGGGTTTGAACCCGCGACTTTGGAAACCAGTGGCTGGCGTGTTACCACTAGACCTCTGTCATTAAGTGGTAAAATTAGACCATCTATGTTTATCCCTAGATGAAAAAACATACCTCGTTTTCTTGTATTCACCGCCAGTCTTGGACTAAAAGAAAAATCTCTCCCATGGTCTTTATTTATAAAAAAAAAAAATAAAAAAAAAAAAAAAAAAAAAAGAAGGATGTACACAGAAGAAACTACTGTATTTAAAACATTAAGTATGTATTAAAACACTCAAGTGATTGATCATTTGCTGTCGAAATAATTTTAGACACATTGTGAATTCAGCTTTGTATTGCATTCTATAATTGTATTATGGTTGTAATGACTGCACTGGAGTATTTTTCCGACATGGCTCTTTGCCGTTACGGCTTATTTTCTTTTCAAACGATTTGCCTATGACTTTTGTCCACACAGGCTGCCCTACGTCTGGCGATATGTTGTGCTCGTCGTGAAAGGTAACCTGTTGTTAAAAAGTGGTTTCAGTTTTATGAGTGGTTAATCGACGTTTTTCTTCAGCTTTTTTTCGATGTGAGTAATGCTCTTTTCTCAGATTTTCTAGATCATTCAAAATTCTTTGTGGATTTCGTTCCCAAAATAACAGTTATGTATATTATGTTCTTTTTTAATCGAATGTACATTTCATGAAGCGAAGCGTAGCCAAAAAAAAAAAAATCCAGCTGTTTACATGCGTGTCATACAATTCTTTTACGTCAGTACGAAATTAAAATACAATAAACATTAAAAAGAAGTTATCACTCTCACGGAATTATACAATAGCGATTATTTATATGGCCATATGTGTTTATATAAACATTGGAAATACTTGAATAAAGATGCCCATGATAATTCTGAAAACATATGCTTTGCTTAGTTGCTTGTTTCAATAAGTTGTGATTACTTTAAAAAAAATCTGATGTGTTACACTCACATGACTTTCTCTAGTTGTTCTACAAACTTCATACTTAAGATTCTTCTTCTTTCAAAACCTTGCAAATCGTGGTACTCATTAGCACAATGTTGTTATTATTTAGCTCCGTATAAGTAGGAAGAAAATAAGGAATACACTAGGCTAAACCAATAGTCAAATGTTTCAAAAGCTGTCGTTTTGCGATTTTCATTACAAATCGCTTCTTTTCTTGGCCAGGAGTAGAACAAAAGAAAAACGGAGACTCCCGTCTGAGAAAAGTGTAAGTACTTCACAACTGAAACTAATAACAATGAATACCTCGAAAACGGTAAACTCCACGAGAAAAATGTATATGACATAACTTGTGTATTTTAACAAGACCTACATTTTTTGTACAGAAGTTTTTGTCTATCTCTTACGGTTTACTAGTTATGCCAAATTAAGCAAAATTCTTCCAGAATAAACAGGTTTTCAGAAGCTATTCCCATAAAATTCAAGATATACATTTTATTTGTTAGGTAAATATCTTTAATATTTGATATTTTAATCAAAATCGTTAGAGCCATTTTTAAGAAAATCAAAATTTTAGAAAAAAGTTCCATGTAAAGGGTAGTTTGGGGTGGGGGGATTTTTCTCAAAATCTTCGTGTCGCATCCCTGGAAGATACTAAACTTAAATACCAAGTTTGGTATTTTAGCTACTTTTCGTTTTTGAGTTATCGTGTTCACAGACATACGGACACACACAAACACACACACACACACACACCTTTTTCTGGAAATGTATTTTACTTTCTCTATACACACTATGTGCATAGTGTATAGAGAAGGTATTGCACTCCACCAAACATTCGATAACGAGATTTCACCGCAAATATATGTTTTAGGGTCCCCAATATCCAAAAAACAGCACTTTCACAAAAAGGTCCGTGTGTGTGTGTGTGTCCGTGTGTCCGTATGTCTGTGAACACTATAACTCAAAAATGAAAAGTCGGTAAAATACTAAACTTGGTATTTAAGTTTAGTATCTTCCAGGGATGCGACACGAAGATTTTGAGAAAAATCCCCCACTCCCAACTACCCTTTACATGGAACTTTTTTCGAAAATTTTGATTTTCTCAAAAATGTCTCTAACGATTTTGATTAAAGATATTTACCTGACAAATAAAAGGTGCATCTTGAATTTTCTGGGAATAGCCTCTGAAGAGTAGTTTATTCTGGATGAATTTTACTGAATTTTGAATAACTGCTAAACCGTAAGAGATGGACAAAAACTTACTACACAAAAAATGTAGAGACGTTAAAACACACAATTTATGTTGCATACATTTTTTTCGTGAGTTCGTCGTTTTTGAGGCATTCTGCTATGAAAAACTTATACTTTTCTCATACAGGAACTTGTCAACTCCTATCCATATAAACAAAGGAACTTCATTGACATAGCAACCAGCCGTTGACTATCATTTTAACCTATGGTAGTCCCTTATTTCGCTTCTACTTAAAAGGAAGCAAGTAATAAGACTATTTATATTCATTTTTTCTGACTAGCATAAGGTAAATAGAAGTATAAGCTTTAAGAATAATTTGTTGCAGGGATATAGAGTCATGTGAATGGTGCACCTCAGATTTTTTGGATACAGGGGGTCCTAAAACATGTATTTCCGGTGAAATCTCGGTATCGAATTTTTGGGTGGAATACAATACTTCTCTATCCCTATGTACATTGTACATATGGGGCTAGAGAAAGTAAAAATGAAGAACTTGCAATAGAAGATTTGTTACCTAAAAGTGTTTAGTAAATACAGCATGTTACATTTGTATTCTTTTCACGATGGTGCGTAAAGTTACAACTTTCTATTTTTACGCTTACCTGTTAAAAGATTTTACACATTATCGCGCAAAAAATAAATTCCTGACCTACATTGATAATTATTTGAAAATGTGTTAAATCAGGGGATTTTAAGATATACTTGCTTATGCCAAGTTTTAAGGTTTGTACATAATTTCTGGAAATATTAGTGGTCATGTGCAAGATTCTTTAATAGACCTGTATAGATTAATTTTCTAAATTTAATTAAAGTCTCCCATTAATTCCTTATCGAAAGATATTGCTATAAGAAGATTAGGTAGGATCCACGGAAATGGGTCAAATGGGGATTGCATATATGGTTCACAACAGAAGTTAAATTGTTTATCGTGGAAGATTATTTTGGTGATACGAAGTAGGATGTCAGAATGAACCGAGTTTGCGTCACGTTTAGCAGCATAAGAAGAGCTCGGTTTTGGGTTCCAAAAGCGTACACAGTTACGAACACATAGAGTAGTCAGCGTTATAAAGAGAGGTAGTGGGGAGGGATTTGTAGCATGCACACGTTCATTACATGTATGGGCATTATATGTATCGTTTTAATTCACAAAGTAACACAAAAAATAATTATTTCATAATATGATTAGCAAATAAAAACGCCTTATTATTTTATTTCTAAAGTAATAAAACTTGATTCAGAGCTTTAAAAAGACAACGAACATAAATCAACCAAACTCACTCAGAATTCATTGCAGTGAATTACAACATACATATTTATTGTATCGAAAGAAAAAGCTCTCTCCCTGTCACTCAAAATATGTTTGAATCAACAAGTTTGTTCAGTGTCAAACGCCTACCCTTTCGCACTTTCGACATTTCTCCATCTGCGCTCTCTTTTAGTATTCACTGGTTTATCTACGGGCAGGAACTGAGCGACGTCAAGCAGTCAGCAATGCTAGATAGTGCAACATGTTTCGAAACGGGCTGTATAAACCAAGCCTACCCCATCACCTCATAGTTATAGCTTGTGTGCACCGAACATCAATCCGACAATTTTGTGACTCTGACTAAGCACTGTCAGAAGTATAGATTGAATGTCCATAAAATTGAAGTCAGACAACCCTGAAAATAATAAATAACACTCATATTAAATTGTAGCTGATACCATGTGAAGATTCATCGAACATTTTGGCTGATTCCATACATAAGGTGCTAAAAATTAACGCATTTTATCACTACAATATGCAAATTCACCAATAGTTCAGCGAAAATGAGTTTGGTAGAGTAGAATTTTGTGAACATATGTCCCAGAGTATCGAAGATAATCAAATTTGACAAACATATTTGATTTAGTGAAGAAGCAACCTTTTTCTTATTGCTTCAAATGTAAATACTAGACCTGTAGCGTATAGGTTACTTACGTTTTTTTCAGGATGCCTCTCGTTGAAACCAGTATTTTACTCAGAGAGAGAGAGGGAGAGGGGTGAGCGGTAATGAGCAATGAGAAAACGAAAGAGGAGAGAACCATACAATCTCTACTGTTACAGAATAAATCCGTAATTTGATTTAATGAAAATTGAGTATTGTTTATGGACGCTCTTTAACTGCTGTGGTTCTCAGCGTCCCATTCTATATATACTAAAAGACTGCTTAATTGAGCTCAGAGGCTTGAGATTCTTTTACCTACAATAAATCTACAACACGAGACCAACGGCTTTACTTCCCTTCCGAAGGAACCGTGGTAAGGATTTTCACGTCCGAAAAAAATCACCGTCCTCCGCGGGTTTGAACCCGCGACCTTGTATACCAGAGGCTAGCATGTTACCTGTAGGCCAGGCATCCCCAACAGAACGCACGCTCGGGCGGCAGTAAAAGCCCTCAAGCCCTGACCGTCCGGTTGCGGGCATGAAATGGAGGTGCTACAGTGGCGGAACTACGATTGTATAAATTAACTTACACTTTCACTGTCAATTATATAATAATGATAGCAGTATTTTATACACTTTAATATTGATATCTAATATAATACAAAATAAAATCTAGTTGGAAGGAAATTCAATTAACGAAATACAAATACTCATATAAAACTAATAAACTAAATAAATAATGTAATATGACATAGATCTTGTTAGTACTATTCAATTCAATGAAGTAAGCAATACAAATAAACATAATATTCTTCAAATAAATGTCTATGAAAACTGCTCTTTCTTAGTCATTCGACAATCGCAGTGATTTTTGCAGTTGTCTGTTTTCAACCAGCTGTTCAATAGTGGGACTATTGTTTGAGAGCTAACCAATCGCAAACATGCTTTCAAGTGTCCATCACTTAATTGGCTTCTGTGACGTGACTTTGTACACTTCATTAAGAAAAAGTGATTCGCAAACATAGGTTGTCCCGAACATGCACAAAATTCTTCTTGCTAGATTGTGGAGTTTAGGAAATCTTTCACGTCTTACAGAGGTGTAGATATTGTTTATACTTTTTCTATTTTAATATTTATCTTTTAACTCAATATTATTTTGCATAGCTATTACTTCCAACTGCAGTTTAACAGGATATCCCCTGAAAATGGTGTTGCAAATAACTTAAATTGTTTCTTAAGTGGTATCTATGTTCGAATTCTTTGCGCAACTGTCGCAGTATGGTTATATATTCATCAAAGTCCAAGGTTTCTATACACTGAATCACTGAGGTTATGTACCATCACCGCGAGTAATGTCGTGGCAAATTATATTTAGTTATTTTGTTTAGAAGTTTTTAACACACTCAAAATTTTGCCGTGTCATTTTCTTTTATAAACAAAGTTTTCTTCCCATTCTGCTCGAAACATCACAAGTGTGAACGATTGTCTTCCCAACGCGGATGAACCAGCCATCGTAAATAGGACACCACAGTACTAATATGTAGCATTACACCGTCACTGCACGGATATACTGGACTGTGTTTGCGGCCCGCAGTGAGTGTAACGTTCAGCCCCGTGTGCCCTCAAGCGACCTTGACTCGGCTTAGGGATGCCTGCTCTAGGCTAAGGAGGGCGCTTGAGCTACGGAATGGAAGGCAGTTATGTTAACTCTATTGATGGTTCAATTTTCCTAAATCTTTAGCTGAACTCACTTTGTTTTTATATTCATGTAATGAAAAATGTGTTCATTTGCTGTTAAAAATCTATATCGAAATGAATACCATTTCGGTACAGATTTTCATTTGGATATAGAATTTCACGCTTGGGCGCTGCCCTATTAATGACTGTTCACTGACTGCTAATCTGTATAAAATCACAGAAACATCTTATGCCTCCAAGAATATTTAATTATATATCAGAATATATAATTATTTCCCGAATTTAAACTCCTAATATTAAGTAAGCAAAGTAAAGTAGGTCATGACATTGGTTTCACAGAGATGAGGAAATCAATAACCCAGGGCATGCGCGCTAGTTCTACTTCCAACCAAGGTTAGTTGGTATGTTTTACATTTAGAGTAGTTTTCAATACTGAATAATTTATCCATAAGATTGGGGATATCATTTTTGTTAATATTTCTTCAAAGTAAACTATGAGGCACTTTACGAGAATAAAGTTACACTTTTTGTTATTCTCTATGCCATGAATTTATCATATAACTAACTTTTTGTAGATTTTTACTTTTTCTATACGCACTATATACATACCAAAAATTCGATACCGAGATTTCACCGGAAATACAGGTTATAGGACTCCCTGAATCCAAAAAAAGCATTTCCAGAAAAAGGTCCGTGTGTGTACCTGTGTCTGTGAACAAGATAACTCAAAAACGAAAAATAGCTAAAATACCAAACTTGGATTTAAGCTCAGCATCTTCCAGGGATGCGACACGAAGATTTTGAGAAAAATCCCCACCCCAAACAACCCTTTACATGGAACTTTTTTTAGAAAATTTTGATTTTCTTAAAAATGGCTCTAACGATTTTGATTAAAATATCGTATATTAAAGATATTTACCTGACAAATAAAATATATATCTTGAATTTTATGGGAATAGCCTCTAAAGAGTACTTTTATTCTGGATGAATTTTACGGAATTTTGAATAACTGCTAAACCGTAAGAGATGGACAAAAACTTACTACACAAAAAATGTAGAGCACGTTAAAACACACAATTTATGTTATATACATTTTTTTCGTGAGTTCGTCGTTTTTGAGACATTTCTTATTTTTGGTTTCTGCTATGAAAAAGTTATACTTTTCTCATATAGGAACTTGTCAACTCCTATCCATATAAACAAAGGAAATTCATTGACATAGCAACCAGCTTTTGACTATCATTTTAACCTATGGCAGTCCCTTATTTCGCTTCTACTTACAAGGAAGCAAGTAATAAGACTATTTCTGCTCATTTTTTCTGATCAGCATAAAGTAAATAGAAGTATAAACTTTTTAAGAATAATTTGTTGCAGGGATATAGAGAAAGTCATGTGAATGGTGCACCTCAGATTTTTTGGATACAGGGGGTCCTAAAACATGTATTTCCGGTGAAATCTCGGTATCGAATTTTTGGGTGGAATACAATACTTCTCTATCCCTATGTACATTGTACATATGGGGCTAGAGAAAGTAAAAATGAAGAACTTGCAATAGAAGATTTGTTACTTAAAAGTGTTTAGTAAATACAGCATGTTACATTTGTATTCTTTTCACGATGGTGCGTAAAGTTACAACTTTCTATTTTTACGCTTACCTGTTAAAAGATTTTACACATTATCGCGCAAAAAATAAATTCCTGACCTACATTGATAATTATTTGAAAATGTGTTAAATCAGGGGGTTTTAAGATATCTTTGCTTATGCCAAGTTTTAAGGTTTGTACATAATTTCTGGAAATAATAGTGGTCATGTTCAAGATTCTTTAATAGACCTGTATAGATTAATTTCCTAAATTTAATTAAAGTCTCCCATTAATTCCTTATCGAAAGATATTGCTATAAGATTAGGTAGGATCCACGGAAATGGGTCAAATGGGGATTGCATAGTATGGTTCACAGCAGAAGTTAAATTGTTTATCGTGGAAGATTATTTTGGTGATACGAAGTAGGATGTCAGAATGAACCGAGTTTGCGTCACGTTCACCGTGAATCGAATTTCATTTGTTATCGATGAAAGCGGTCAATACGCATAGTGGTCAGCGGAGTTCAACTTTCGTATGTAGGATATCTAAGAATTAAATGTTTATTGTATATCAACATGTCGTAGAATAATTATGTATGCATCTCTCACATAAAACTCGCAAAACCTCTCTCTCTCGTAACCTAATAACTGCCATTATAGGATCGTTGCATAAATAACTATTATACGACGATCCGTTTCCTGAGGGTTGAATACGTTCAGCATTTACGTCATTACATTCATTCAACTTGACATGTGAACAATGCAAGTTATTTAAGGATATAAGGAAAAAATGGACAGCACTCTTAGGTCATGAAGTATGCGGATGAACTTCGCTTAAGACAAATGTTTCAAGGCAAACTATATATTAGCCTTAGCGGGCAGGTTGAAAACAAATTCAACGAAACCAGCCGAGCAAGTTTAAACACAATAGACGATACATTTTTCATGTGATAAACCCAGCAATGTATTCCACCCAAAAACTCAATGCCGAGATTACAGAGGGACTATAAGAGACCCCCTGAAACGAAAAAAAAAAACAAAAAAAAACTGATGTGTTCCATTCACATGACTTTCTCTACATCTCTGCAACAAATTATTAATAAAAAGTTCATGCTTTTATTTATTCATGCTAATCAAGAAAAAATTAGCAGAAATAGTCTTATTACTTGCTTCCTTGTAAATAGAAGCGGAATAAGGGAGTACCATAGGTTAAAGTGATAGTCAAAAGCTGGTTGCTATGTGACTGAAGTTCCTTTATTTGTATAAAAGAGTTGACAAATTCCTGTATGAGAAAAGTATAAGTTTTTCAAGCTGAAACAAATAACAAGGAATATCAAAACGATCAACTCCAAGAAAAAAATGTATATTGCATAAATTGTGTGTTTCAATGTAATCTACATTTTTTGTGTGGTAAGTTTTTGTCTATCTCTTACGGTTTAGCAGTTATGGAAAATTCCGTAAAATTAATCCAGAATAAAGTAGTCTTCAGAGGCTATTCCCAGAAAATTCAAGATATACATTTTATTTGCGATATAAATATATTTAATACGGTGTTTTAATCAAAATCGTTAGTCATTATTGAGAAAATCAACATTTTCTAAACATTTCCATGTAAATGGAGCGGGAGAATATTTTTGAAAATCCTGTTGTTGCAACCTTGAAAGATAATGCACTAAATACCAAGTTTGGTTTTTTACCCACTTTTCGTTCTTGAGTTATCGTGTTCACAGACACACGGACTCACAAACAGACACACACACACACACGGACCTTTTTGCATTTATTTTTGGATCCAGGGGACCCTAAAATGTATATTTCCGGTAAAACCTCGGTATCGAATTTTTAGGTGGAATGCAATACTTTGTCTATACACTATGTACATAGTACATGTAGAGAAAGTAATTATACCAGGATTCATGACAGATACGGGGGGGAGGGAGACAAAATAAAATCAGAATTTCAGGGAGAAAGAAGAGACATTGGAACACCTGACGAGAGCTACATGACTGGAAATACTTCTGAATATTACTGAAACTAGAATGTTGTAACTGAAGCCGTTTCTGCATGTAACAGCTGATGTATCCCTGTTGTTTATTTGTGTGAACCTTAGCACAGTTTTACTCTTGAGCTGATGATGTGCTGCAGCGTCGAGTTTTAAAATATTTGAAAGCTCTTCTCTGCAGTGTGTGTACGATATTACGTTTTATGACTCTGCCTTTAATTGTACTGAGCAATAAACCAGGACCATACGTTGAAATTCTTTCTCTTCTGGTTCCACCACATTCTGCTTTATTTATGTGACAAGGCAATTGGGTCGTGATTGCTCTTGTTCCGTGATAAAGCTTAAAATTAATTGAGTCGAGTTTTTTCCCAGTTTATTGTGTTTCTACGTTGTTATGAAATTTCCGCAGGGGTTTGTTAATAAAATTTTGACAATGTGTAGCATCAGTGGCTTTTATTGAGATACGTTTCACAAAATATTAATATTGAATATAGTATAAATAAATAATTTTAAATAAGAAACCAAATTAAAAATAAGGTTCTTGTTAAAACGTAATTTCGAAATGCAAATGCGCATGACACAGACTTAAAAAGGTTATGTTTGGATAATGAAAGAGTACACACAGAATACAAATTCATACGTGTTCCATTCAAATGACCCTCTATACCTATTCTGCAAGAAAATATTCTTACAAATGCTTATTCTTTCTATCACTTCATGCTAATCAAGATAAACAACACACATGGACTTATTATTTAGTTATTTATAAGTAGAAGAGGAATAGGGGAATATACTGGACTAAAGCTAAAGTCAAAACTTTTAAAGCTGGTTGATATGTGGTTGAAATTCGGTTCTATTCGTATGGCCAGGAGAGAAACAAAAGAAAAAGGAATCACAAATTCCTGTTTGAGATAAGCTTAAATACGAGATTGAAACCAGTAACAAAGAAACTCTCTGAAATGGGTAACTCCACACAAAAAGGTCTTCGGAGACTATTCCAAGAAAATTGAAGTTATATATTTTGTCATATAAATATCTTATATTATTCAAAACCAAATGCAAAATTCAAAATGATGAAATCTCATATAACATTTTTGGTTAGCATAAAATACTCTTCTACTTAAGTATACGTAAATATTATAAAAATAAAAAAGCCACGAATATGACTTCATTTTTACTTTCTTTATACGTACTATGTGCATAGTGTATAGAGAAGGTATTGCACTCCACCCAAAAATTAGATACCGAGATCTCACCAGAAATATATGTTTTAGGATCTTATGTAACCAAAAAAAAAAAAAAAATTCAAAAAAGGGCTGTGTGTGTCTATGTGTTTGTGAAAACGATAACTAAAAGAAGAAAAGTTGGTAAAATACCAAACTTGGTATTTAAGTTTAGTATCCTCCAGGGATGCGACACGAAGATTTTGAGAAAATTCCCCCCACCCCGAACTACCCTTCACAGTGAACTTTTTTTAGAAAATGTTGATTTTCTTAAAAATAGCTCTAACGATTTTGAATAAAATATCGTATATTAAAGATATTTACCTGACAAATAAAATGTATATCTTAAATTTTCTGGGAATAGCCTCTGAAGACTACGTTATTCTGGAGGAATTTTGCATAACTGCTAAAGCGTAAGAAATTCACAAAAACTTACCACACAAAAAATGTAGAGCACATTAAAACACACAGTTTATGTTATATAAAATTTTTTTTCGTGGAGTTAATCGTTCTTGAGATATTCCTTGTTTTTGGGTTCAACTTTTTGTCAACTCGTGACCGTACAAACAAATGAACTTCAGTCACATAGCAACCAGCTTTTGACTGTCACTTTAACCTATGGTACTCCCTTATTTCACTTCCAAGGAAGCAAGTAGTAAGACTATTTCTGCTATTTTTTTCCTCAATTTGCATGAAGTAAAAAAAAAGCAAAAGATTTTTAACAATAGTTTGTTGCAGAGATGTAGAGACAGTCATGTGAATGGAACACATCAGATTTTTGTGTATGTCTCTCATTAAAAAAAATAAGAATATATAACTAATTGTTTTCTAATAGGATGAAAAATTAAGAAAGAACCTAACTAATGAAATACAGGTTTTATGAGTGACTGCAAAGGATTGCATCACACACCACCCAGCAGCACCTAACGCAAGGCTCCAACAGTCTAACTCTCTGGGTGTCAACACTGCCAGGAATAGCACTCTGCGGAGTCCGTGTTCATCATAGGGTTTCCCCCGAACACGTCTTACCACTCGACATATTCTAGGCTCAATCAACTAGCTATGTGTCGAGCATATACATAAACATATGCTATCTTGAAAACGGTTCTACACAAGCAACAGCATTTCTTAGACATTTTCCCTATTATGCCCTGTTCTAGGGGTGTTAACACTGTATTTCTACTTTCTCTACACGTACTAGTGTATAGAGAAGGTTATTACATTCCACCCAAAAATTCGATACCAAGATTTCTCTGGAAATACAAGTTTTGGGTCCCCCTGAATCCAAAAACAGTATTTTTGGAAAAAGATTCCTGCGCGCGCGCGCGCGTGTGTGTATGTATATCTAAGTGTGTCTCTGGTGATAGCATAGCTCAAAAACGAAAAGACGTTAAATATCAAACTTGGTATTTCGAAGACTTTCAAGAAAGTTTCCCTATCCCCAACTACCCTTTACATGCAACTTTTTTCGAAAATATTGATTTTCTCAAAATGGCTCTAACGATTTTGATTTAAATATTGTATATTAAAGATATTTACCTGACAAATAAAATGTGTATCTTGAATTTTCTGGGAATAGCCTCTGAAGACTACTTTATTCGGGATGAATTTTACGGAATTTTGCATAACTGCAGAACCGTAAGAGATGGGCAAAAACTTACCACAGAAAAAATGTTGAGCACATTAAAACACACAATTTAGTCATATACATTTTTTCTGGAGTTGATTGTTTTTGAGATATCCCTTGCTTTTGTTTTCAACTTTAGAAAACACACTGTTCTCATACAGGAATCTGTCAACTGCTGTCAATACAAACAAAGGAACTTCAGCCACATAGAAACCAGCTTTTGATTATCACTGTAGCCTATGGTACTCCCTTATTTCGCTTCTACTTACAAGGAAGGAAAAAATAAAAGTATTTTTTCTAATTTTTTCTCATTTAGCAGGAAGTAAATAGAAGCATAAGCTTTTCAGCAACACTTCGTAGTAGAGATGTAGAGAAAGTCATGTGAATGAAACATATCAGATTTTTTTGTATTTGCCACAAAGTAACAATTTACCAACAAGTTTATACCACAGACTGCTTTAGAACCTGTTTTAAAACACAATAAATAAATTAAGTAAAGAGCATTCACTTTTATTTCCATATTTTTTTCAACTTCACTGACTAATTTAAAGGAATACTAAGATATTTTAGAGATTCTTTATAGTTTTAAACAATGCTGATTGTGAACATTTACAGTGTCTCACTATTTTATTTTAGGCTTTGAGTTAAACATGTATTCCTTTAACTTTAAGTACTGTCTATGGAAGAAAGCTTATTTTGTAAGAATAGTTTGTTTTCAGCGTTGTAGCTCTGACTACAGTGTTATACCCATCTCGTATAGGTCAAAGGAGAAAGAAAAATAACAGAGCACTTTGTCTTGTACCTTCAAGGAATGTAAGGAAGAGCTAATGAAGGATTCAAGAATGCCAGGTCCATCGCGCAGTCGCTTGGCGAATGTTTTTAAAACAGGAAGTAGTAAACAGAATACCAGTAAGTGCCATAGATAAATGATATGACACAACCAGTGGTATCAATCTTAGGTGTTTGCAAAGGTTCTTCTTATTATTCCAAACGAAGAAACGTGTGCTGAAGGTAATTGCCTTTTCCGAGAATTTGTCTGTTAATAGTGCATTAATCCATCTACGTCAAGAGGATATTTAGATTCTTTATATATAAAGTAGTTTTTGTCTTGGAACTCTGTGGCATAAACTCTTGTTACATACCTATATTTAAAGTAAAACGTATTATGCAAACTTATTTATTTCCATAACTTCTCTCACATCAGTAACGCAGGGAGAAAAAAAAGAAGAAAGAAAAATAAAACAACACCTAATTCCTCATGTTGCCACTAGCTTTTCCTTCGTGCAATTTATCTGAAGAAGGGAAGAAATGAGACCACTAAGTCTAATATTGGTATGTCATATGTTTCAAATGGAGTTTGATCCTAGGAAATGAAGGATTTGGAAGTGAACGTAAGGTACAGGGTGCACACATCTGTGTTGGCAAATAAGGGCAGTTTATATCATTTGCGGGTTATTAAAAGTACTATGCTTTCAAGTTGGATGGTACCTCAAAGTAAGCATGACATATTATTTTTCCTAAGGAAGGCGTAAGCTCAAGTAGGCGGGCCTCGCTGTAGCGAATGTTATATTGGAAGTGAGTTTGAATGCTATCTGCAAAGCCAGTGTCCCTCACTATTTAGATCAGCAGATCATGTATTGAATTGTTAAAACTGTAAACAAATGGGATAGCATATACTGACGGACGTTGTTCGTTTCTCCACGCAGTTAAGACCATGTAAAATATATCCAATAATAAACTATGTGATTGGTTTGCGACCAACCTGTTACACGAATAAAAAAAAACAAAACAAAAAAAAAAAACACACCAAAGTGGTTGCACATTAAAATACCTACCAATTATCAAAATATCTGTATGTGTACACCTAATATCCTGTAGATCTAAAGTGCATACCATCACCAGGAGGAGGGATAATGTGAAGGAGCTATAGTTTTTGTACAAGCCTCGTTAATGTCTGAGGTATAGGCATGGCCACTCCCCCTCCCAAATTCGGGAATCGCTATTGTCCTTCAGGAATTAGGAACCAGCATCAGCAAACTCGTTTAGTGTTTGTCCAATGGCTTTCCTATTGTAACCAGTGCTAGCGTACCAGTAATGCAGACATGGAGTAGTTGATAGTGACTGCCTATGTGCGTTTGCCATACTTCTTCTAGTGCTGAAATTAAGTGAAGGTCTTGGGAAACTGGAGAGCAAGCTGAGGTTGCCGTTCAAGAAGGTGAGGAGCCTTTGACTGCTGCAGTTCGACGAGGGGAATAGGAATGGGAATGGGATGAGGACAGTGGGAATTAGACACTAAATATAAGTATTTATTGAACCTATACTCACGAGGGTTGCAGCCGAGAGGGAGGGATGAGGTGAGAGGATATACCGGCCAGTTGGAACCAAGAGCGATGGCACAGCAATGACAGGGTTCCTACAGTTTCCAGATTGAAGCACCCCATCCGTTGGACCAGGTAACCCGCCTGACATAGGGTACAGCACCTCCGTCAGAGGCAGTCCTCTTGCCGGCAACCAGTCGCAGTAAGGGGACGGAGATAGCCATTTGGGCATCCTTTTCCCTACCACGCCATACTGAGCACTATCACCGACACTTTCAACGCTGAAAGAAGCCAACGGTATGGAGTAGGAACGAAATGACTGTGGAGATGACATGGAGGTTTCAGAAAATTCAAGGATTGAAAGAAACCTATCCAGCATTCGGACCGGGGGAAAATTACAGCTAGCGAAAGCTAGTAACTTCAACAATTATTTTGCAACGGTTATGGCTGTGTTGTTAAAAATATGATGTGTTCCATTCGCATGATTTTCTCTACATCTCTGTAACAAATTATTGTTAAAAGCTTATTCTTCTGTCTACGTCATACCAATTGAGATAAACATTAGCAGAAATTGTCCATATTACTTGGTCCCTTGTAAGTAGAAGGGAAATAAGAAAGTGCACAGGCTAAAGCGATAGTCTCGTCCTTTAAAAGCCGGTCACTATGTGAAACAATTGAAATTCTAATCACTTTGCTTGCCAGGAGTAATCAAACGAGAAATGTGAAGAAACATGTGTTCTCGTTTGAGAAAAGTTTAAATGTCTAAAATTGAAAGCAGTAATCCGGAATATCTTGACGGTGATGGTGGGGGCTGCGGTGGTCGTCGTCTTGTATCTCCTTAGTGGAGCAAAAGACGTCGCTACGATGTTTCCATGGTCGGATTTGAATTTCTAGTTCGTGAGTTCGCCGTTATGCGTCATGATGACGAGATGACACTGTAGAACGAAGGCACGACTTGCGGATGCAACATTTTTGCCCAGGAACCTTCTTCTTTCAATGTGTGCGTGAAAATAAATATTACACCGGACCACCGTCTTTAGTAAATAAGTGGATAGGAAGGAAACTATTTGGTATTTCTATAACCACTGCAACTGGCCTTTCCCACATTAAAGAGGTCCCGAGTTGGAATCTCAATTATGGTGAGTTACTCGGATAAAGTCTTTCGGGTGTTTCCTTATCCTGAGAAGACAATGTCGAGTAACTTAAAATCCTATGGACCCCGGGTTCAGTTGAACATCATTTCACTCATTTTGTTCGTAGTATGATATGATCTTTCAGGTTAAAGGACGTCACACACATACAAAGAGAGTAGGTTGTTCTTATCTGAGATGAGACCTGGATTTTCTTCATGAGGAAGGAACAGCTTGGAGATGGACTAAACCATGTAGAATATGATAATGACAATTCAGCTCAACTATTAAGGCGCAATCGCGGTCATCTGACTGGAGCGATATTGTCGAAAGATCTTATCGCAGCTGACGACCATTTCTTTGAAATCTTGTCACACCTGTTTAATCTCCTGGCTTGGTTATTGGTAACAACAATCCGTGACATTGTGTCATGGAGGAAAGTTTGTTTTCATTTCATGTATTAGTTATTATAACTGAAATAAAATAATTGTTCCCTATTTCTATTGTTGCTATCGATATTCGTACATTGGGTGTAGGCACGGTTGACCATACCAGGAGGCAGGGAAGAAGAAGACAAAAAAAAAACCCTTCGGTATATAACCATGGGCGAATGCGTCATCTAGCATTTGAGAAATAATGTAAATATTATCATAATTTGATAAAATCTCCCTTCCTATATATTATAAATTATTAATTCTATTCTATTTCGCTGAATTGTCTTATCAAATGCAACTCGTGTTTTCATCTCTTAGGACATGTCGTGAATTATTAAGATAAAAACACTCGTGGTATTACTTATGGCTATTTCGTTCATGACACGGATCGTAGAAAGTGGCCAATCCAGTACATTGCCGTAAAATTCCAACCAATCGGAAACTTATTATCTCTGCATTTTAATCGTGCAATTATTATTCTAAGTTTATCACACCCATGTGCATTTGCCTTCTCTGTTAACTAATGTTCGTCTCATAATAATAGTATCAGTGTGCAGTGATATTCCCTTATAATGACGGGAGTTCCAAAACGTTTCGGGGAAAGGTCTATCGCTGAAATAGACATATTAGTTGAAAACTCAAAGCCACAGAATATTAAAAACAACAGAGAGTGTGTGAAACCAATTCAACGAATTCTGTAAGCAACGAGGCCATGATTTATGATATGGACATCAAGTTGCGGTGATTTCGGTACAAATATGCGTCAAGACAAGTGGAATTTTAGGAATATTATTCTTCGTATCCATATAGGCTAATGCTTGTTATTTTATTTATGAAATAGTCTTATTAAATACAACTCGAGCTGCAACTTTTCTCTAGATAGAAGTTGGAGCTCTCGTTATGCTACTTATGATAATTTGTATCACATTAAATGCATTTTTGAATAGAAACAATTCAAAACAATAAATAAGAATAACTTTCTGTTATTAATAATAGACGGAATCATCTCGGTGGCTGCATCCCAATAGATTAGCAGGATGGAACGACGTGCTGTACCGCGTGTCTATTTTACTCATGAGTGATTGTGTTTGCATAATTGGTGTTTATTGGTGGATGTCTCTTCTCCCTGTATCATGGTGTCACAAAGCCAGGCGTGAAATCGAAAAGGGTACCGCCATCTTCACAAAGGGACACTAACTTCTGGTGTTCACAGAGGGCCGTGACTGGATAAACAGAGCATGTTCTGACTCATGAACAGCAAGGAGCTTCACACATTATTTAATTTACAAATAAACTCGTTTGATCGCAATTTAACAACTTTTATTATCTCTACTACGTACCTATAGTAGCGATTTAGTAGATAGATAATACAAAATATTCCCTTTCGCTCTTCGGTTTGGGTGTCAATTTATTACAAATATGTCGGCGAGCTAATTCAGATTTTTTTTTAGTATTACTCACCGTACTACGTATCATTACGTCTCAGGATCGTGGCCGCGAGGGAGATAATGCAGTACAGGTAATATAATACTTGTAAATGATACACTGGTAAGATGTTCTTATATATTCTTCAATATCACTGGATACTATAATTATTAACACTGTAGGATGGCACAGATAAATTAAGATTGCATTCTGCTAGCGTGGCAACCGCACGCGTTCCCGTCAAATGCATGATGGAACGCTACCCTTGGGCCGAGCAATGATAATCACATGAAGACTGACAAAAAAGGAATGACAAAGGTTGAGCGTCTATTCAGCTCTTATATACGCTCTAAGCTTATTCTATATGTTTCTCTTTATGAAACATTCTTTAAGGACGTATATAATATAGATTTCCTTTTATTTATAAATAAATTACTTTTGGTTCATATAATATTTATTTCATGAGCTATTTGCGCTATTTAAATATGGGTATACAACGCTTCGGGATGTGGTATACTAGAAAAAACCTTTTCATGCACGTAGCAATGCAATTATCATTGTTGAATTTTTTAAATTAATTATTTTTGATCATAAATGAAATTATACTTAAAATACACATTAAATTCAATATTCTGATATTCAAAGAACACTTACAGACTAATTACTTTCAGTAATTAATTTTTCCTTTGCCACATAATCAATAAATCAATATGCATCAATTTCCTTCCATTAACCTAAAAGAAATCTAATGTGCTACACTCACATGACTTTTACTAGCTATTCCACAAACTTCTTACATAAGATAATTCTTCTTTCTGCTCCTTGCTAATCGAGGTACTCATTAGCACAATGTTCTTATTACTTAGTTTCTTATAAGTAGGAAGAAAATAAGGAAATACACTAGGCTAAACCAATAGTCAAATGTTTTAAAAGCTGTCGTTATGCGATTGTCATTACGAATCGTTTCTTTTCTTGGCCAGGAGTAGAACAAAAGAAAAACGGACATTCCTATCTGAGAAAAGTATAAGTACTTCACAACTGAAATCAATAACAATGAATACCTCGAAAACGGTAAGCTACACGAGAAAAATGTATATGACATAACTTGTGTATTTTAAAAGAAACCTACATTTTTTGTACAGTAAGTTTTTGTCTATCTCTTACGGTTTACTAGTTATGCCAAATTAAGCAAAATTCATCCAGAATAAACAGGTCTTTAGAAGCTATTCCCAGAAAATTCAAGATATACATTTTATTTTTCAGGCAAATATCAGGTATATGCGAAATTTTAATCAAAATCGTCAGAGCCATTTTTAAGAAAATAAAAATTTTAGAAAAAAGTTCCATGTAAAGGGTAGTTTGGGGTGGGGGTATTTTTCTCAAAATCTTCGTGTCGTATCACTGGAAGATACTAAACTTAAATACCAAGTTTGGTATTTTAGCTACTATTCGTTTTTGAGTAATCGTGTTCACAGACACACGGACACGCGGACACACACACACGGACCTTTTTCTGAAAATACTTTTTATGGATACAGGGGTCCTAAAACATGTATTTCCGGTGAAATCTCGGTATCAAATTTTTGGGTGGATTGCAATATTGTGTTTATTACTTTCTCTAGCCCCTGTGTAGGGTGCTTATAAGTTAACATCTAGCTATGGACTCCCCTTCCCGAAAATTTATTTCCAAAAAAAATAAACTTTTATGAAAACATCCATGTGTGTTTTCCAACATATTTAAAATAATTAATAGCGATTTTCGAATCTATGAAAAAAATGTGAGTATTTTAAATTGAAAATCTATAACAAACATTATTTCGGAAATGGTTAACGCCATAAACAATTTTATTGGGTATAAATATGCAGTAAGACTTTGTCTATCCCTATAGTTTATGTTGTACAAACAATATTCAGAGTTGAGAAGACATCACATTCAATTCCCTGAAAACTCCAGGTGCACATTTTATTTGCCATGTAATGGTATTTTAAGCAAAATCTGTTTGAGAAATACATCTCGAAAAATGTTCAATATAAAGCGTAATTTGGATATAGGAATTTGGTTGAAACTGTTCGTGTCACACTTTTGGAAGATACTGTGCTCTATAGGAGTGTTAATGATTTCATTTGTTAGCCATACTCTATATATTCACACATACACACACGGGACAATTTTTCTAAAAATATTATTCTTTCTGTTCAGGGGGCTCTGAAACATGATCTGGTGAAATCCGGAATCTATATTTTTGTTTTTCGTCTACTCACTGTAAGTTTGGAGCAGAGAAAATAAAAACGAAGAGAAATTTGTTAGACATTTACACATCAGCTGTTTGTAAGTAGAGAAGCTATTGCATTCAACCAAAAATTCGATACCGATATTTTACTACATGTTTTGATATTTCCTGAATTCAAAAATATGCATTTTAATAAAGAGGATTTGAGACTGTATCCATGTATTCATAAAAGAAAAAAAAACCTGAAACGAAAAGTCGGTTAAATACCAAACTTAGGATTTAGTTCAATATCTTCCATGGATGCGACAACAAGATGAAGCTATCCTTTTCTTGGAAAAATTTTAGAAAATGTTGATTTTCTCTAAAGTAGCTTTAACAATTTTGATTAAAACAGCATATGTTTATTAGATTTTTATAACTAATAAGATATAAATGTTTCATTTTTTGGGAATAGTCCCTGATGTCATATTGACCTTGACTACCTTTACATAACTGATAAACCGTAAGAGAGAGACAAAAGTTACTGTATAAAATTGCAGAGTATTACTACCGCGTCATCGTACTTTTTGCTTATATCAACATTTCGACCTCTTGTTGGGGCCATCTTCAGGTCTATTGTGAAATGTATTTTCCTAGTTGTAAGCCTTTTTATATTAGACTCATTTTCTTTTGATAGTGTTTGACGCCCGCGTTTACTACTATGGTATCGCAGGTGATGACACTGTGATACTTGGAATGAAGACGGAGCACCGGTGGAATGCGATGGCGAGGAAAACCGCCCCTGCGCGGCTTTGTCCACCTCAAATTTCACATGCGGCCAAGGGACTTCTTGTTATAACTAGTCTGCCTTATACCACCAATCTAGAAATACTATTAACGACACTTTACATCTGTTAACACATGAAATTTATGTCAAATGCATGTTTTCTGTGGAGATAACCATTATCGATATTCTTTGTTATTGGTTTTACATTTTCAATGCTTAGATTTTTCTCAAACGCGAAGTCCTCGTTCTTTTTTTCCTTTTGTTTTACTCCTGTGTATACAAGTAGAATCGAATTTGAATGCTATAATATAGCGACAGCTTTTAATCCTTTCCGGCCCAATTTATTTTATATTGAAATTGATTTTTGAAAACTGATGCCATATGATGCATATTTGCCTTAAAAAGTTGGTCTCTTCTGGTTTATTATTGGTAGCAGAGTTCTCTAAACTTCTAAAACACTGTACATCACTATCTAGATTTCAATGACTCAGGTTAAACTATGTTGGAATCCTGGCTGCAATGCTGCTGATAAAGGAAAGGATGGTCCTAGGTAAAATAAACGCTGATTGACATGTGTATATATTGACTGGATCTCAGTAGCATTATAGTGGAATGAAGTTCTGTATTTGTTAGGGAAAAAAATGTATTTTTGAAGGTATTTTATTTTCACTTTTGCTTGTTCTAAGGCGTGTCAATAAATTTAAAGAAAATTTTGAAGTACACAGAATGAAGATAGAGAATTATTGAACATTAACCTTTATCCATCTTGAAAAACAAATAGGTATAGATAATGATGCCATATTGCACCGTTGGGCTGGAGAGGGTTAAGACATTTGACTATTGTTTTACTTTGCTTCTACTTACAAGGAACTAACTAATAAGACCGTTTCTAATAATGATTGTCTCGATTAGCGTGAACTAGATAGAAGAATAAGTTCTTGACGAATAGGTAAAGAAAGTCATGCGCATGGAACACAATTTTTACTTTCTCTATACGCACTATGTACATAGTGTATAGAGAAGGTATTGCACTCCCCCCAAAATTTGATACCGAGATTTCCCCGGAAATATATGTTTTAGGGTCCCCTATATCTAAAAAAAGCATTTTTGGAAAAAGGTCCGTGTGTGTGTGTCCGTGTGTCTGTGACCTCGATAACTCAAAAACGAAAAGTCGGTAAAATACCAAACTTGGTATTTAAGTTTAGTATCTTCCAGGGATGCGACACGAAGATTTTTAGAGAAATCACCCCACCCCCAACTACCCTTTACATGGAAAATTTTTTGAAAAGTTTGATTTTCTCAAAAATGACTCTAACGATTTTGATTAAAATTTCGTATATTAAGTATATTTACCTGACAAATAAAATGTATATCTTGAATTTTCTGGGAATAGCCTCTGAAGAGTGCTTTATTCTGGATGAATTTTACGGAATTTTGAATAACTGCTTAACCGTAAGAGATGGACAAAAACTTACTAGACAAAAAATGTAGAGCACGATAAAACACACAATAAATACCGTTTTTTTCGTGGAGCTCATAGTTTTTGAGATATTCATTGTTTTTGGTTTCTGCTTTGAAAAGCTTATACTTTTCTTATACAGGAATTTGTCAACTGCTGTCCATACAAACAAAGGAACTTCAGTGACATAGCAACCAGCTTTTGACTATCAGTTGAACCTATCTTATTTCACTTATACTTACAAGGAATCAAGTAATAAGACTCTCGCTGCAAATTTTTTCTGATTAGCATGAAGTAAATAGAAGTATAAGCTTTTTAAGAATAATTTGTTGCAGAGATGTAGGGAAAGTCATGTGAATGATAGAAATAAGAGTTTTTCTCGATTAGCATGAAGTAAATTTATAGAAGTAAATTTATAGTTTTTTTGGAGAGATCTGAGAAAGTCATGTGAATGAAACACTTCAGATTTTTTTTGTAAAAACACAAGTTTATTTTATTTATTGTATAGCATTCTGCTTTACTAATATGGCTTCCCTAAAGCTCCCCATCGCAAGATTTGTGATGGTGTCATTTATGAACACGCGTGGTAAATCACATATATATCATTAGTAGTCCCTGCTTTACAAGAGTCGAGCTATATCAATATGTTAGTCAGAAGGGTATTAGAGTCAAAACTGCTGACCTAGCGTGATGGTGGAATTAGATACGGTTCTGTCGGATGGCACCTTGCAGAGCCATATCCGGCCACCCTCTCAAACCGTGACCACTCCGAAACAAAAGTGGGTGCGTGTTAACGGACTTTTGTCTCCGTTTATAATTAATAAAACGTCTGAGTAAAGCCAATGAACTCCCGGCCAAACCTGGGAGTAACACTGGCATAAACGCTCATCCCACAGACTGTATGAGGGAGATCTTTGCAGGTGTAGTGTAAAGTTGCAGGGATAACAATGGAAACTTAATGCAGAAATGTTGACATTAATAAGTGTAACAAATAAGGATACGAGCAGCTTCTATACGTGGAAAGCCTTAAAGAATAACATTTTTTTTTTTTTTTTTTTTTTTTGTAGCTTAACGTCCTTTAACTGATTTGTCACATCGGGCGCTGAATGAAATTGGTGCTGAAATGATCACGGAGTCCAAAGAGCTTAAATTACTCGACATTCGTCTTTTCACGATAAGGGAGAACTCCCAAAAAATCTTATCGGAATAACTCACCCTAAATGGGATTGGAACTCGTGACCTTTGAATGTGAGGCAGATAGGCTACCACCACACTACCCAGGCGGGTTGAATAACATTTGAATTTTACTTTCTCTACACTTGCTATATAAATAGTGTATAGAGGAAGTATTGTATTCCACCCAAAAATTCGATACCAGGATTTCACTGGAAATATATGTTTTGAGACACCCTACATCCAAATAAGCCATTTTTAGGAAAATGTCCATATGTGTGTGAGGGAGGGAGAGAGAGAGCTCAAAAACGAAAATTCCGTTAAATACCAAACTTGGTATTTAAGTTCATTATCTTCAAGAAAGTACCGCCCATCATGGCGCTTTACATGGACAAAAATCTAAAATTTTCGTTTTCTTAAAATAGCTCTAACGATTTTGATTAAAGATATTTACATGACAAATAAAATGTATGTCTTGAATTATCTGGGAAGAGATAGACAAAAACTTACTACACAAAAATGTATGTATCGTTAAAATACACAATTTATATGACACATTTTTTCGAGGAGGTGACCATTTCCGAGATATTCCTTCCTATTGCTTTCAGTTTTAAAATGCTTTAACTTCTCTCATACGGGAATGTGTCAACTCCTGACCATGCAAAGAAACGGATTTCAATCACATAGCAACCAGCTTTTAAAAGATTTGACTATAGTTTTAGCATAATTTCCCTTCTACTTATAGGAAAGCAAGTACTGAGAGCCTTTCCGCTAATATTTATCTCAGTTTGTAAGAATAGTTTGTTTGTACATGGAACTACTAGAGAAATTAATGTGAACGTAACACATCAAATTTTTATTTGCCATACTCTACAACCTTATCTAATACAATTGGCACAAAAGCTTCATACCAAGATTTCACTAGAACTAATGTTTTGTAATTTAAAAATATGATGTGCTCTATTCACACGAGTTTCTCTACATCGCTGTAACAAATTATTGTTAAAAATCATATTCTTCTATATACTTTGTGATGTTCAAAATAAACCTTAGCAAAAATTGTCTTATTACTTGCTTCCTTGTAAGTAGAAGGAAATTAAGGGAATACACTAGTCTAAAACGATAGTCAAATCTCTTAAAAACAGGCTGCCATGTGGTTGAAATTCGTTTTTATGCAGAGCCAGGAGTTTACAACTTTCCGTGTGAAATAAGTAATGAAGTATTGCACAGGCAGAATCTGTATAGGTTGAGAACATCGCGTGGGCGTATTATGTGTGAAACAACTCGTAGTATTTCTGAGTGTATTGTATTTCAGGAAAGAGAGTAAGGGTTGTTATAAATGCTGCAGATCATTTCCGCTGTATTATTTATAAGAAGTTAATTGTATGTGTTTGTGTGGGAGTATGAAAGGGCAAATAGAGCACATGTAAATAACGCACGCACGTACGGCTGCGTGATGAACCGTGAAGCTGGCTATTGTCATGTGAACACAGTACACTAATCACGGTGGCCGGAACAGTGCTGCCAATGATCGGTATAAATGTCAGGTGCTACACCACTTCCTCTGTGTAGCAGGGGAACAAGTCAAACCGCTCGTTTATATGGCTTCATCAATCATACACTCCGCTAATTATTAACATTTGACACCGAAAATGTCCTCAAAAAGGTCGTTAAAGGAAATAAGAGAGTACATTAGGCTAAAGCGATAGTCAACTCTTTTAAAAGCTGATCGCTATGTGAAACAATTGAAATTCGATTCCCTTTTGCATTCCCAAGAGTAAAACCAAAAAAGATGAAACCAAAGTTGGGATCCCACTTGATAAAAAGTTAAGTAGTTTAAAATTGAAAGCAATGACAATGAATATCTCGGAAATGGTTAATTTTACAAAAAAAAAAAAAAAAAAAAAAAAAAAAAAAAAAAAAAAACAGAAATTGTGTTTTAAACGAGCTCAACAATTTGTATGGTAACTTTTTTTCGGTTTCCTACGATTTACCATTATGCAAAAGTCATTCAGAATAAAGAGAATTTCAGAGGCTATTCCTAGAAAGTTCAAGATATACGAGGATCGTTTTTTTGTTTTTTTTTCAACCTCAGATAGGCTATAAATAAAAGACAAGTTCATAGAAAACAATTATTTTATTACTAAAAGTTTTGCACACTTATGATTACTGTTCAACATAATCATCGAAAAGATTGAGACATATATCGTACCTGTGCACAAGCTTAACAATACCCGCTTCAAAAAATGTTGCCGCCAATGATGCAGGCCAGAACCACTATCAATGCAGCTGTTTATTGTGAAACTTTACGACGTTTGCGGAGAGCCATTCAAAACAAACGAAGAGGAATGCTGACTTCAGGAATTTCAATTGGACATTTTCGATCATCCGCCGTACAGTCCTGACCTGGCCCCCAGCGACTTTCACCTTTTCCCTGAACTGAAGTCGTGGCTAGGAGGGCAGCACTTTCAAACCAACGAAGATCTTCAAAACAACGTCAATGTTCATTTGAAATCATTATTTATAGCCTATCGGAGGTTGAAAAAAAAACGGCCCTCGAAAATTATAAAAGTAGAACATCACTCCAGCAGTTTGTGGTGGGGGATTTACTTGAAAACCTTCGTGTCGCATTCTTGGAAGATGCTGAACCTAAATATGCAGTTTGAAATTTTAACGGACTTCTCGTTTTTGAGTCATTGTCTTCACATGGGCATGGACCTTTTCTCTAAAAATTCCCTTTCTTTGATTCAGGGGCCCCTAAAACTGTATTTCCAGTGAAATCTTGGCATCGAATTTATGGGTGAAATGCAATACCGTCTCTTCCTATGTATATGCATTAAGTAGAGAAAGCAGAAACACATCTGTGTGTTACAGTGGCATGAATTTCTCTACATACATAACACATTGCTCAATAGGCAGTCACAGCTAGATGCACTCTTTGTGCAGACCATTTAGTCTAGTTGCACCTTCAGAAGATGGATTACAATGTTCATACATAACTTTTACAAAATTAAAAGAAATGTGGCCCGTCTGGGTAGTGTGGTGGTAGCGTGTCTGCCTCACATTCAAAAGGTCGTGAGTTCGAATCTCGCTTAGGGTGAGTTACCCGGATAAGGTTTTTTTCGGGGTTTTCCCTTATCCTGAGAAGACGAATGTCGAGTAGCTTTAAGCTCCATGGACCCCGAGATCACTTGAGCATCATTTCACCAATTTCATTCATAGTCCGATATGACCAAACCAGGTTAAAGGACGTTAAAACTACAAAATAAATAAATAAATAAAAAAAAAAATGTGATATGAAAATCAAGAAAGCAAAATTATGGCTATCCATCACGCGATGTTGGCGTATTTTGGGCCAACTTTACAGTGGTTTCTTGATCGTGGTTAGACCACTCGCCTCTCACCTACACAGCCCGGGATCGATCCCAAGCGGCCGCATGGGAGATTTGTGGTGGACAAAGCGGCGCTGGGGTGAGTTTTCTCCGGTTTCCCCCGCCATCGCATTCCATTGGTGCTCCATCTTCATTCATGTATTTGGGCTTGATTTATGTAAATTGCTATTATATTAATTATGGTAGTAACAAAATGTACTGCTGCTATAATTCTAGAAGTGTTTTCGGGGAAATAGTGTAGGACCGAGCAACATTCGTTGTAATAAGATATCATTATTTTATCTATAATTGTCAGTAATTTCAAGTAGTTAGAATTAGCGTGAAAAATGTGTTATGTCATTTTGTTGCTAGCTACAGCGTGTATTGCACTCGTCGCAGGCTGTTGTATATTTTCGGAGGTACTTTCCTTCGGAAGGGAAGTAAAGCCTTTGGGCCCGTGTAATGTTTATTTGCAGTGAAAGAACCTCATACCTCGAAAAAATGGATCGCTTGGCTAAATCCTCTATGTTTTACGACCGCAAGGCGTAATTTAGTCCCATACTGCCATCTATGGACAAAAAGTTGAACCCTCTTCACGATATGCACAAATAGGTGAGCTCGCGAACTAGAAATTCCACGATCAATTAACCACTGTAAAGTTGGCCCAAAATACGCCAACATCGCGTGATGGAGAGCCATAATTTTGTTTTGTTTTCTTGATTTTCATATCATATTTTTTTTTTTTTTATGGTAGTTTTTACGTCCTTTAACCTGGTTTGGTCATATCGCACGATGAATGAAATGATGCTCAAATGTTTTCTTTTTTTTTTAACTACTTATGGCACCGCAGGCGGTGACACTGATGATACATGAATGAAGTGGTTAGACCACTCGCCTCTCACCTACACGGCCCGGGATCGATCCCAAGCGGCCGCATGTAAGATTTGTGGTATACAAAGCGGCGCTGGGGTTTCCCCCGCCAACGCATTCCACCGGTGCTCCATCTTCATTCATGTATCATCAGTGTCACCGCCTGCGGTGCCATAAGTAGTTAAAGCGGGGGTTAAACACTACCAAAAAAAAAAAAACCCACTTGTTCTTTGAAGAGAATAAATTGGGGCAAAATTTCAGGTGTTACATTCACATGACTTTCCCTACTTACCTAATTACAAAAGCTTGTTGTTCTACCTTCTTCATTAATCAAGATAAATTAGGAGAAATGGCCTTATTACTTAGTTTCTTAAAATTAGAAGGAAAATAATGGAAAACACTAGGCTAAAGCGATACTCAAATATTTTAAAAGCTGGCTGCGATGTGATGGATTGTATGTATAGCCAGGAGTTGAGAAATTTCTGTATGTGAAAAAGTATTTTAAAATTGAAACCAATAAAAGGAATATCTCGGAAATTGAGAACTCGACAAAAAATTGTGACATAAATGGTGTGTTTTAACGAGCCTTATATATTTTGCGCAGTAACGTTTTGTCTATCTCTTACGGTTTACCAGTTATGTAAAAACCATTCACACAGAAGAGGACTCCGAGAAAATTCGAGATATACATTTCCTTGGCAGAAAATATCTTAAACATACGACATTTTAATTCAGAATCATTAGAGCCATTTTTAGAAGAACAGCATTTTGGAAAAATATTCCATATAAAGGGTTGTGGGAGAATTTCTTTAAAATCTTTGTGTCACTTCCTTGGAAGATTCTGAATTCAAATATAAAGTTTGGTACTTATTTAACCGAGTTTTCCTTTTTGAGTTATCGTGTTCACAGACACACAGACATTCGGACGGACACAAAGGCACTCACAATTGATCACGGACCTTTTTCTATTTTACGTACTAATTAGAGAAAGCAAAAAGAATAAAACAATAACAGACAGTGAAATGAAATTTATGAGATTGCACAGTAGGATATATCAAATGGGATCATAAACACAATGAATCTGTAATGAAGGAATTAAAACTGGAGCTATTATTGATTACATAAAATCTCACCAGAATAAATGGATAAATGCTCTGTACACAAATGGAATCCCAAAAGCCAAGCTTTACTGTCAACCAAATGGTTCTCCAATCATTGGGTTGAAAATGCAACTGTTAAAGTGAGGTCGTAACAGTCCATGATGTGTAATACTTGAAGGGAAGAAGAAAATATACAACATAGAAAACTTCTTCATGCATGTATATTAGTTATTCAAGACACATTTTCGTCAAAAATAATTTATAATTGAGCAATAAATACTAACAAGATATGCGGAAACAGCATTCAAATGGCATAGTTGCGTCTTTCAATTTTGGTCCGGTCGTTCAAACCAACTGAGCAACCATGGCAACATGCTGGCACGTCAGTAAATACCCAAAATAACTAGTATTTTTACTTTCCTTAGCCCCGTATGTACAATGTACATAGTAGATAGAGAAAGCATTGATTGCACCCAAAAAGTTGATACCGAGATTTTACCGTAAATACATGTTTTGAGACCCCCTTGTTCCAAAAAAAGGCATTTTTAGAAAAAAGCTCCGCGAGTGTATCTGTGAGCAGCATAGCTCAAAACTGAAAAGTCGGTTAAATACCAACTCTGGTATTTAAGTTGAGCATCTTCCAAATATGCGACACAAAGCTTTTGAGAAACATTCCCCAAATTACCCTTTACATGAAAAAAATTCGAAAATTTTTATTTTCTCAAAAATGGCTCTAATGATTTTGATTAAAATACCGCACATTGAAGATATGTATATGAACAATTAAATGTATATCTTGAATTTTCTGGGAATAGCCTCTAAAGATCTCTTTACTTTGAAATAATTTTGCCGAATTTTGCGCAACTGGTACACCGTTACTACACAAAGAAGTAGATCACGTTAAACCACACAATTTATGTTAAATACATTTTTTCATGGAGTTCATAGTTTTTGAAGCATTCCTTGTTATTGGTTTCAGCTTTAAAATACATACCTTTCTCATACAGGAATTTGTCAACTCCTGTCCATATATAAGCAAAGGGACTTGTCACATAGCAACCAGCTTTTGACTATCACTTTAACCTATGGTATTTCTTTATTTCGCTTCTACTTACAAGGAAGCAAATAATAAGACTATTTCTCCTAATTTTTCTAGGATTAGCATGAACTAAATAGTAGCATAAGCTTTTAAACAATAATTTGTTGCAGATATGTAGAGAAAGTCATGTGAATGAAACACATTAGATTTTTCTCTAAGCAATATTATTATTTTGCCTGCCCAGATATTAGAAGTATGAATTAGAGTTGAATGAGTGTATGTGTATATGAACTAACACATAAAACCCAAACAAATAAAATTCAATTGATAATATGTTCCAAAGATAAATGGCCGCCGACGCGCTTTAACTGCTATGGTTCTCAGCGTCCCATTCTGTAATAAATTTAATTAAATATGCGGTATAATAACACTATTAGGAAGAAAACTAAACTAACATTTTATAAAGTAATGGGTGTATCCATGTTGCAGTGTGGTTCAGAATGTCAGTAGCAAAAACTAGGAAAGAAAAAAAGGAGCCGCAGAGATGAGATACCTAAGGAGTATCGCAATTTATACCTATATTTCATTATATAAAAACAGAAGTGATGAGGTCAGAAGGAACTCGACATTTTCAAATTGGCTGAGAAAATACATCAATGTAGAAAGTTAAAAAAAAAAATCTGATGTGTACTATTCACGTGACTTTCTCTATATCCCTGCAACAAATTATTCTTAAAAAGCTTATACTTCTATTCACTTTATGCTAATCTAGAAAAATTAGCAGAAATAAGTCTTATTACTTTCTTCCTTGTAAGTAGAAACGAAATAAGGGAGTAGCATAGGTTAAAGCGATAGTCAAAAGCTGGTTACTATGTGACTGAAGTTCCTTTGTTTGTATGGACATGAGTTGACAAATTCCTGTATGAGAAAAGTTAAGATTTTCGACAAGGAATATCTAAAAAAAGATCCACTCCAAGAAAAAAATGTATACAACATAAATTGTGTGTTTTAATGTGCTCTACATTTTTATGTGGTAAGTTTTTGTCTATCTCTTACGGTTTAGCAGTTATACAAAATTCCGGAAAATTCACTCAGAATAAAGCAGTCTTCATAGGCTATTCCCAGAAAATTAAAAATATACATTTTTATTTGTCAGGTAAATATCTTTAATATACGATATTTTAATCAAAATCATTAGAGCCATTTTTTAGAAAATAAAAATGTTCGAAAAAAGTTCCATGTAAAGGGTAGTTTGGGGTGGGGGAATTTTTCTCAAAATCTTTGTGTAGCATCCCTGGAATATTCTAAACTTAAATGGCAAGTTTGGTATTTTACCGACTTATCGTTTTTGAGTTACCGTGTTCACAGACACACGGACACACACACACGGACCTTTTACTGAAAACACTTTTTTTTAGATAAAGGGGACCCTAAAACATATATTTCCGGTGAAATCTGGGTATCGGATTTTTTGGTGGAGTATGTACATAGTTCGTATAGAGAAAGTAATAAATGGAAATGGGCTATTAACAGAGAATAACAAATGCTCATAAGCATTTAGTAGTGGTGCTAGTGGTATTTACAGTAACATTTTCTTTTTTGTAAATTTCCAAAACAGTATGTCTGCATTTGGTAATTTTACGGGAGATTTTTACATTTCGTACTGAATTACAAATCACTTACCTGTTTTATTTATTCTACATTTCACAGAGTTAATCATTATTTGTGAATATGAAAGTAGATAGCTATTTATTTTTCTTTCTAATTAGTGAAATCTGGGTACGCGATTTTTTTATTGTACTGCAGACGAACGCAGGTGTGTGCACATGCGTTCTGGTTTGTTTACATCGCCGATGAGGTAAGAATGGATAGATAATATATAAAGACGTTGGTGAAGGAGAAAGTTCAGACGACCAACTAGCGAGCCAATAATGACTTGGCAATCATGTTGAAATGCGTCCTAAGTTAGTAAACTAACCTTAACCTTCCAAAGAAGCAAGGAAGTACAAAAGGGGTGTCAAAAATAATCGAAATTAATTTTTTTTTTTGCTGGAAAATAACCTCTAATCTTTATTCACATTCTTTTATAGACCTTCTAAGTATTATCCCTCGGATACAATACAACGGTTTATTATCCTTTTGTATAATCTTGAGTAAACCCGAAATTGTATGATTTAGCTCAAGATCATTACAAAAAAAAAAAGCGATCTTGAAGTCTATTTTCACTATAGAAAATAAGTGAAAGTCACATGGTGCTAGGTCCGGGAATCAGGTGGATGTGTGGCATCATCTAAATGAGTGTTTCTTGAGTCTTCATGGCACGATGAACAGAGGCATTTTCCTGATGAAGTATCCATCCCTTTTGGACTTTCCTTGGCAACTTTCCTCCATAATGGCTCCATCAGTACTTCACAATAGTAATCAGCATCATAGTACCTTGTTTATACACAATGTGATTGTACACTGCCTTACTTATCGAAAAAGACAAGGAGCAACATTTTCCTGTACTTGGTTGAATTTTAACCTTTTTGGATCTTGGACTTGAAGGATGTTTTCACTGAGCACCTTATTTTTTTTGTCTCTGGGTCAGAATGAAACCACACTTCGTCGCATATAACTCTGTCCAAAAAATCTGGTTCTCTCTGAAGCCTTCCTTTCCATTGTTGACATGCCAACTGGCAGTGAGTCTTCTGTTCACCATTGATTACACTTTGCTGTAACCTTCCTTTAGCTTAGAGCATTTCGTACAATGTCTTCAGCTGATCCGTATGATCGCTTCTCCATGGTCTAGGGTTCCCAAGGTTGCGGGTTCAAACCCGGCGAAGGACGATGCATATTTTTCGGGCGTAAAAGTCCGTAGCAAGACTTCTTTCTGAAGGGAAGTAAAGCCGTTAGTCCTGTGTTGTAGATTTTCGGCACATAAAAGAACCTCAAACTTACTAAGAAGTCCTTTGAGGAAAATTAGCCGTCTTTCACGCCCAATGTAGAACCGATGCAGTTAAAGAGCGTCCATAAATAAAACTCAATTCAATTTTGATCCGTATGATATATTCGTAATCTTTACCATATATGGTAATGATAAACCGAAGTCTTCTCCCAACATGATATAAAGTGTGTTTACAGTCATGTATAAATATGAACGTCTCATACAGTTTTTAAATATTTATGCATTCTTTGACGTGGTCTATAAAACTCCAGTGCTCAGCATTTCTTATTCCTATGCAAAAATATTAAATAAATTGGAAGACAAACAGCTTTTTGATTATTTCCCCTGTTGAGACTTCTAATACATCTTCTCCAGTACACCAGCAAACGTATAGCAACCAGAACTGTCAGATGAATTGCATGTGGACGATATCAAGATGATAAGTCAGTTGCAGTAAGGTTGATTTAAATATTCGCCTGGTGCGGGATGTTATGGATGGTTACACGGAAAGCTGCAGCATCATCACGAAGGGGAAGAGAGAGACTTAACCTAATGAGTTGCTAGAGAGTACCAAACCTCTCCCTATTGTGGGTGTGAGAGCGAGTAAATTGATCATGAGTAGGTAGCAACTCTCGGCCCATTTATCATCAGCTAATACACTGTCACACTTCTTCTGGTGATGACTTGCCTATATCCTGCCAACCCTCTCATGTCTGATACCATAAACTCATCACAGCTCCACGTTTTCTGTGAAGTTCTAGTGCAACATCTTTTACTTGCTCTAGCACGTATGTACATATCAGCTAGAGAGGGTATTGTATTCCACCCAAAACTTCGACATCGAGATTCCACAATAAATATATGTTTTGAGGCCCCTGAGTTACAAAAAATAGAAAAGGTCCGCATGTGTGTGTGTGTGTGTGTGTTTGTGTGTGTGTGGGCAGCATAGCTCAAAAACGAAAAGTCCGTTAAAAACCAAACTTGGTTTGGTATCTTCCAAGGATGCGACACAAAGATTTTTGAAAGAAAATCCCCCACCCCCAACTACCCTTTACATGGAACTTTTTTTCGAAATGTTTACTTTTCTAAAAAATGGCTCTAACGATTTTGACTAAAATATCGTATATTCAAGATATTTACCTGACAAATAAAACGTATATCTTGAATTGTCTGGGAATAGCCTCTGAAGGCTACTTTATTCTGGATGAATTTTACGAAATTGTACATAACTGATAAACCGTAAGCGATGGACCAAACTTACCGCACAAAAAATGTAGAGCACATTAAAGCACACAATTTAAAAAAAAGGTATAAACAGCATAGCTCAAAAACGAAAGGAAAGTTAAAAACCAGACTTGGTATTTATCTTTAATGTCTTCCAAGGATGCGATATTAAATAATAATAAAAAAAACACTACAAATATACTTACATAGAAACAGTTGAATTTTTTTCTCAAAATGGCTCCAACAATTTTGATTAAAATGCCGTTTAATAAACATATTTACATCACAAATAAAATGTATATTTTAAATTTTCCAGGAATAGCTTTTGATCAGTTTTGTAGAATTTTGCATAGCGGTTAAACTGTAAGAGATAGAGAAAAACTTAATGAACAAAGATCTAGATCTTATTAAAACACATAATTTATGGCATATAGGTTTTTCTTGTGGAGTTGACCGTTGGCGAGATACTCTTTGTTATTAGTTTTAAACTACCTAACTTTTCTCAAACGAGACCACGCAAAGCGAATGGATCCTCAATAGAGGCCAGCTTTTTAAAAGATTTGACTCACTTTAGCCAGGTGTTTCTCTTATTCCCCTTAATGATGTAGATTACAGAATAATCTTTGGTAACAATAGCTTGTATTTGAAACAGCTGGAGAAAGTTATCAGGCTTTTCCTTTTTCTTTTTCTACCGCTAATAAGAGAATTTATGCACTTCACCAAAAACTTTGATATTAAGATTTCACTAGATATACAGGAGTTGAGACACTGTAAACCTACTCCCCCTCAAAAAAATAAAACAAACGTGTATGTGGCTGTGTTTCTGTGCGCGTGTCCATGACAACTTGAAAAACAAGCAATTTGGTAAAATAAAATCCACAATATTTTTTACACAGAATGTTATTCACAATTTTGTGATTTACTTAACTCTTTTTTGATGTTTTATATTATTATTGTACAAACATTTACTCATATTCTAGTAAAAAAATCAAGAACCAAGTAAAATAAAAAAAATCCAAACTTTATAAGTATAAATGAAATTTAAAAACTAAAATGTATATTAAACTATTGTTATTAGTATCCAGAAACATAATATTCCATAGTAATTTAAACTACATTCTAACTACAGGTGACCAGAACCCAAATTATACTTAAACTATAAATATTCATTTTATATCTACCGTAGAATACTTATTCTCGGTTTCCTTTAATTCTTTTTATTATATTTCAATCCCTATTAATATGTGAAAGTTTTTAACATTATCTATCACAGAAGCAAATGAGTAGTAACAGCGCATTAAGGACGACAAATTATAGAATTAAAAAGCAATCGTTGATGTCACAAAGAAAATATTTGAAATAACCCCCCCCAAAAGAGCTGCATTTGATGTATGACACGTTTTTATCTATCTGTGATGGTTTACCAGTTATATAATATTCTAAAAAATTCTTACAGAATGAATATACCTTCACATGCTATTCCCAGAAAGATTAGCATTTTTATACACTATAAACTTGTTTTTTTAATGAATGCTGTAATAAAAGTGTGAATAAATCTGTATTACAAGGTTCAATGGTAAATAGATGGGCACCATGTAGTCATATTTGGGGTGGGGGCGGATCATGTACAGAAACGTTTTGTTTAGTGCTAGGGTCTCTGAAATATGGAGAAAGTAGACCATTTAGGTGACGAAATATAGGAAATAAGTAAATAAAAACGTTTGAATTAACTATTGAAGCCGGTCTAAATGGCTGCCGCCAGCTTTGATGTATTTTGTTCATCACCTATTTATGCGATGTTGAACTCTTGAAATGAGTTCAAACTTTAGTGTAGTTCAGGGTGTTTAAACACGTAAGCTTCCTGTTTCACTTAATGCCTCTTCAATGTTGGAAACATGGTATGGGCTGGGTGAGCCTGTTGGGGTAAAGTTGTTGATAAAGCCAACAAGCCTCTCCTGCGTTCCTTTGGGCTTCTCCTTAGATGATAAGTACCTTGATGTAGTTGCATTTGTGTTCAAGACGCCATTGATCGCAGCCACTTACGTTAACCACATACATGTAGACTGTAATGTAAATAAAAATTCTGATGTGTTCCATCCACATGACTTTCTCCTCTGTAGCAAGTTATGGTCTACTTCATTCTAATCGAGATAACCATTAGCAGAAATTTCCCTTATTACTTGCTTCCTTATAAGTAGGAGGGAAATAAGAGTAAAGTTGGTTGCTATGTGATTGAAGTTCGTTTCTTTGCATGGCCAGGAATTGGAAAATTCTCGCATGAGAAAAATTTTAAGTATTTTAAAAGAGAAACCAATAACAAGAAATATCTTAGAAATGGTCAATTCCATGAAAAAGATGTATATGACATAAATTGCGTTTTAATGATATCTACATTTTTAATAATTTTTGTCTGTCCCTTACGGTTTACCAGTTATGCAAAATTCATCCAGAATAAAGAGGTCTTCAGAGTCTATTCCCAGAAAATTCAAGATATACATTTTATTTGTTATGTAAGTGCCTTTTATATACGGTATATTAATCAAAATTGTAAAGAGTCGATTTTGAGAAAATAACATTTTTAAAACTTTTTCTGTGTAAAGGGTAGTATGGAGTGGGCATATTTTCTTTAAAAACTTCGTGTCGCATCCTTGAAAGATAGTAAACTTAAGTACCAAGTTTGATATTTTACCGGCATTTCCCTTTTGAGTTATCGTGTTCACAGACACACACACACACACACACACACACACACACACACACACACACACACACACACACACACACACACACACACACACACACACACACGGATTATTTGGATACCGGCGACCCTAAAACTATTTTCCGGTGAAATCTCGACGTCGAAATTTTGTATGGAATGCAATACCTTCTCTATATACTATGTACATAGTGTGTGTAGAGAAAGTAAAAACTATTGTACAGCACAATACCGCAGTGATTTTTTGGTAGTGTTGAACACCCGCTTTTACTACTTGTGGCACCGCAGGCGATGACACTGATGATACTTAAAATGAAGATGGAGCACCGGTGGAATGTAATGGCAGGCGAAACCGCAGAACCCGGAGAAATCCCGCCCTGCGCCGCTTGTCCACCACAAATCTCACATACGGTCGCTTGTGATCGAACCCGGCCCTCTAGGTGAGAGGCGTTTGGTCTATCCATTCGGTCACGGCGCGGCCGTACCGCAGTGTTTAACGTGCCTCTTGGCTGTAGGTATGACAAAAAAGTGCTGTCTATCACGAAGCTGCTGATGCAATACCATTGGCAACTGTTCTTAATTATAAAAAATGCTGCTTGTCACAGTTTGTTTACCAGCAATAATTCCGCTTCACGTTTCGGAGTTGTACCAAGTATATAAAGAGTTTTTGGACAGAGGTTTACAAGCAAACAATGATCATGTGACAAATCTAACATAGATTTTTACATTCTTCATATGAATTTGTAATGGCTAGTGAAGTGTGAAGGTTTGCTTTAGATTTTTCTCTTAAGATTCATGTTGGGATTAACTGTACTTCCACTACCTGCGATAAATTAGGCACTGAAGTATTTTATGTCCGCTATGTTTAAAATACTTAAGAAATACCAACAATTGGAGTTGGATAGGTAGAGTCAGACTGAAAATTCAATGCCATAACCGGGATTTGAACCACAGTTTCTAGTCGGTTGCTCTAAACACTTGGCTACCATGGCAAAATACTGGAACGGCATTAAATTCTTCAAGTGACTCGCATGTTTCCCGGTAAACCACTAGGTAATCTCAAATTATTTTGAGATGACATATTCCATTGGCGACTTACATTAGTATAAGTACCTACTTTGAGTTTCAGGCTCTATAGTTCAGTCAATATTAGATCAATTAATATTCATTTAATGGCGGCGCCGAGTGGTTAGACCGCTCGCCTCCCATCTAGGCGGCCCGGGTTCGATCCCAAGCGCCGGCATGTGGGATTGTATGTATGTATTTATTTCTCTGCAAGTGGGTATCACCCGATGACAGAGTTATATATGTATACAAGATATATAATCAATAAATTACAGCTGCCAGTTTATGACTTTGTAAGCTAGATATAATAGTTATTTACAACAAATATGAAAACATTAATTTTACTCTCAATTCAGATTAATTAATTTCATAATTAGAATCACCAACAAATTTAACATTTGTATTTACAACAATATAAAATCACAATAATTTCATTTAAGGACTATTTACAAAAATTATCCAACATTAATGTCAAGATTTTTCCTAAATTTCTTCAGAGACAGAGGACAACCACGAAAGGCTGCTCCAGGCAATTCATTCCAGTCTTTTATGGTTCTATTTACAAAGCAGAACTTTCCCACGTCAGTTCTATATCTTCTACCCTTAATTTTGAAATGATCGTTTCGTGCATAGTAAGTTGGGTTTTCGAGTTTGTCAGTAACGTCCTCCCATGCATTTAAGCCAGCGTAAGCTTTAAATAAAGCGCACAACCTCTGTTTCTCACGCCTAACTTTCAGCGGCTCCCATTTTATCTCCTCAGCGTTTGTAGGCCCAAAATATTTACCCTTTTTTATGAATTTTATAGCCCTTCTCTGGATCTTTTCTAACGAATCAATTTGATTTACTCTATACGGATCCCAACAAGTTACTCCAAATTCCATGACCGGCCGCACTAAGGACTTGTACGCGATTTCCCTGGACTTTGCACTCCCCTTTTTACTTTCTCTACAAGTACTATGTACATAGTGTATAGAGAAGGTATTGCACTCCACCCAAAAATTCGATACCGAGATTTCACCGGAAATATATGTTTTAGGATCCCTTAAATCCAAAAAAAGCATTTTCACTAAAGGTCCGTGTGTGTGTGTGTGTGTGTGTGTGTGTGTGTGTGTGTGTGTGTGTCCGTGAGTCTTTGAACACGATAACTCAAAAACGAAAAGTCGGTAACGTACCATATTTGGTATTTAAGTTTAGTATCTTCCAGGGATGCGACACGAAGGTTTTGAGAAAAAACCCCCACCCCCAACTACCCTTTACATGGATCTTTTTTCGAAAATTTTGATTTTCGCAAAAATGGCTCTAACGATTTTGATTAAAATATCGTATATTAAAGATATTTACCTGACAAACAAAATGCATATCTTGAATTTTCTGAGAATAGCGTCTGAAGACTACTTTATTCTGGACAAATCTACGGAATTTTGCATAACTGCTAAACCGTAAGACTTAGATAAAAACTTACTAATCAAGAAATGTAGAGCACGTTAAAACACACAATTTATGTTATATACATTTTTTTCGTGGAGTTGATCGTTTTTGAGACATTCATTGTTTTTGGTTTCAGCTATGAAAAACATACTTTTCTCATATAGGAATTTGTCAACTCCTGTCCATATAAACAAGGGAACTTGTCACACAGCAACCAGCTTTTGACTATCACTTTAACCTGTGGTACTCCCTTATTTCGCTGTTTTTTAACAATAATTTGTTACAGAGATGTAGAGAAAGTCATGTGAATGGTACACATCAGGTTTTTTAAAATCAAATCATTCGTGGTGAACGAAGTGGCGTCTGGACGGGTTTTCTCCGAGTTCTCCGGTTTCTCCCGTTCCATCATCACCTTTCCTATCTACAATTTTACTTACATTTCATATAATTCACTATCTCGTGTTTATGCCTGACTCTGAGCCTCCTTAACAGGTTCTCATTCAGTGGTTTCGTGCCGTTGGCTCCCCGACAGTCTTCTGACACCTAGGCATTGGGTGGAAGTCCTAGGGAGTGTCAGTCCTACATACGGGTACGGTAAGCCCATTAAGAAACTAAAAATGTTCATTTAATTGTTTTTCTCATACAAGCCGTGCGTACGATAGGAGTTGGATAGGTAGGGTCAAACCGAAACATTCATAGCCGGAGTTTGAATCACGGATCTCTAATCGATTGTTCTAATCACTGAGCTACCATGCCAATATGCCGGCGAGATAGTTGAGGACCGTGCTGGCATGTTGTCATGGCAGCTCAGTCTTAGAGCAACCGGCTAGAGACTGGGAAATCCGTGGTTCAAATCCTGACTGTGGCATTGACTTTTTCGGTTTGAGTCTACCTATCCAATTGATTAACTGTTTGGTCGACTTAAGCTGCCGGTAGCTTAGACGTTTTCGGGGAAACTACTATGGCCGTTTTTTTTAAAACCTCCTATAGGCTATAAATAAAAGACAAGTTCATAGAAAACAATTATTATATTACTAAAAGTTTTGTACACTTACGGTTACTTTTCAACATAAGCACCGAATGGATTGAGACATTTATCGTACCTGTGCAGAAGCTTTGCAATACCCACTTCAAAAACTGTTGCCGCTAATGATTTCAAATGAAGATCTTCGTGCTTTACGACGTTTGCGGAGAGCCATTCAAAACAAACGAAGAGGAATGCTGACTTCAGAAATTGTGTTGATCCATGACAACGCTCGTCCACACACTGCTGGCACAACCCATCGGCTCCTTGAACAATTTCAATGGGTCTTTTTCGATCATCCGCCGTACAGTCCTGACCTGGCACCCAGCGATTTTCACCTTTTCCCTGAACTGAAGACGTGGCTAGGAGGGCAGCACTTTCAAACCAACGAAGATCTTCAAAACAACGTCAATGCTCATTTGAAATCATTGGCGGCAACATTTTTTGAAGCGGGTATTGCAAAGCTTGGGCACAGGTACGATAATGTCTAAATCTTTTCGATGAACATATTGAAAAGTAACCATAAGTGTACAAAACTTTCAGTAATAAAATAATTGTTTTTTATGAACTTGTCTTTTATTTATAGCCTATCGGAGGTTGAAAAGAAAAACAACTCTCGTATATTTACAGGTGCATTCTTTATGAGAAACATCAGAACTTTGCAGTTCTATTCCTGCATCAGGAGAAGGGGTAACAGTAGCATTTTTGCTTCTGAAACGGATATTGTCTATTGTTCTTTTCTCCCTATAGTTCGCCTCCCCCCTTTTAACGCCAGCAAGCAAGCTGCAGCCACGTGTTAAAATTGTAACATCAAGTGACGTCATAGATCAAGGACAAGTTTACGATCTGGGTTGTTCTTTTACTCTACGCATCGCCCCCTCCCCCACCTTATGCGCGCGCATCATGTTTCTGTTCTCTTCCAGAGGGTTATTTTTATCCCACATTCCCCCCTTTTTATTTAAGCTCGGTGGCGACCAACTGCTTATAAAATATCAGCACAACAACTCTTGTTTCGAAACATTATTTATTGAAATAGCGTAGGGACCTAACTAACTAGATAATGTATAGAAATCCGCAATATACTTAAGAAAGCATGACGTTAAAGGTTGAAGTGTTCATTTTGTGGCTGAAATAATGCCCTAGCATTTCCAACTATGGTTATTGTTATATAGAGCTGACATATTTCTTTCATTAATTGTTTCAAAATGTGTTATGCTAGCGGCAACTTATTATACCTAAATTGTAGAAGAATTTTGGAAGACTGTTTACCTCTATACCAAACGTTGAAAATGTCCTCCATCCTGTGCATAAGGCACAGCTCAACACGTCGTTCCATGTTACTGGCCACTCGTTGGATGACTCTGTTATCAATAGCTTGAATCTCCTTTGTGATGTTGTGCTTCAGATCGTCCAGTGTCTGGGGACGTGTGGCGTAAATCCTTTCTTTTAAGTAACCCATAGAAAGAAGTCCGGCGATATCAAATCTGGAGATCTCGGTGGCCACTGGTTCTGGAAATTATCCGGTCGTCAAAGAAACTTGCAATTAGGTTCATGGATTCATTTGATGTAGCGCCATCTTGCTGAAAGTATCATTGACTCAGCTCTACATTGTACTGCATTTTCACGTTGACTACGAGAAGAAAATGTCAAAACAGCTGCCAACAATGCAATTAGGAATAAAACAAATATCTGCGCATCTAGTGACAAGGAATCTAAACTTCAGAACATTCTGCTTAATTTGGTAATAACATTGGGTTAGTTCTATATAAATCACTGTGTAGAAGAAATCGTGAAATTTTAGGAATCTTAATTTAGCCAAGTTTAAAATATGAGGGCACATTTTCTTCAAACTCTGCTACTAGCATTTCAGCATTGTATTTGCAGGTGTTATTATTAGGTATGAAGGCTCTGCATCCTTCCGAAATGTAATTAGTTTGCTGTAGACAAAAGCAGTAACAAATATACCCAGGGTTGTCAATTCATGGCATTTAGAATCTCGCTAAGAGACCCGCGAAGGTGAAGACCCTTCCTAGTACCTAACATGGCCTACTCTCCAGTAAAGTTTTGCTGTTCTTTCTCATCCACATGCTAGGAAGAACAGCAAACCTTCACTGGGGATTAGTCCATAAGTCTCTCAAAACAATTTACGAATGAGCACTGATACCACTAATTCAGCATGGTGCTTTTGTGTGGGGAGACGACATAAAAAATCTGATGTGTTCCATTCGCATGACTTTCTCTACATCTCTGTAACAAATTATTGTTAAAACATTCGCTTATTCTTCCACTTCTTTCATGCTAATCGAGAAAAATTACCAGAAATTGTCGCTTTACTTGCTTCCTTGTACATAATTAGAAGGAAAATAAGAGAATACACTGGACTAAAGTGATAGTCAAATATTTTAAAAGCTGGTTGGCGTGCGATTGATTCTATGGGCAGGAATTGCAAAGTCCCTTATGAGAAAAGCATATGTATTTTAAAGCTGAAACTTTTAACGAGGAATATCTCAAAAAATCTAATTTGTTCCATTTACATGACTTTCTCTATATCACTGCAACAAGTTATTCTATTTACTTCATTTAATGGAGCAATAATTAGCAGAAATAGTTTTATTACTTGCTTCCTTGTTATTAGAAGCGAAATAAGGGAGTACCATAGGTTAAAGTGATAGTCAAAAGCTGGTTGCTCTGCGACTGAAGTTCCTTTATTTGTATGGACAGCAGTTGACAAATTCCTGTATGAGAAAAGTTAAGTTTTTCAAAGCTGAAACCAAAAACAAAGAATATCTCAAAAACGATCAGCTCCGCGAAAAAAAGTATACAACTTAAAATGTGTGTTTTAATGTGGTCTACATTTTTTGTGTAGTAAGTTTTTGTCCATTTCTTGCGGTTTAGCAGTTATGCAAAATTCTGTAAAATTCACTCAGAATAAAGTAGTCTTCAGAGACTATTCCCAGAAAATTTAAAATATACAATTTATTTGTAAGGTAAATATCTTTAGTATACGATATCGCATCCCTGTAAGATACCAAACCTGAATACCACATTTGGTTTTTAACGGACTTTCCGTTTTTGAGCTATGCTGTCCACAGACACACAGGCACACACTCGCGCACACACACACGGACGCTTTTTATAATAATGCCTTTTTTGGATTCAGGGGGACCCAAATCATGTATTTCCGGTGAAATCTCGGTATCGAATTTTTGGGTGGAATACAATACCTTCTCTATACACTATGTACATAGTTCGTATAGAGAAAGTAAAAATGCACAGGAATAAACTTTTGTAATAGTAGTTTTAGAACAATAGAGAGGTTCATGTGAACTCAACACAGCAGATTTTATAAAAGATTGTGTGCTTAAGTTACATTATGTTCGTTAAATATTTTCCAGTCCTCGTAGACAGGAAGATGCTCACACCGCCTAAAGAATTTTATAGTCCTCGACGCTAACGAAACCTCGTCTTAACTAGAGGGCGTTCCAGGAACTAGGATTGCCGGCACCAACACAAACGCCATGACCTGCAAAAGGTGGAGTAATCGTCGGCCATCATTTAGAATAAACGTCACGAAAAAGGGGGAAGTGACGTGGCTTGGTTTAATGAAGAGGGTGTCTGACTTCTATTGGTTCACATCATGTCCCATAAAAGCTCTGAGCATCCTGCTTTTGAGTTGCCAAGTAATTAATTCCTTCAAGTGATACTCTTCCTTTTACCTCCTCTACCCCTTACCATAGGTAGAGTAAACGCTGCCTTCAAACCGCTATTTTAATAGGTATTGTGGGTTCACTGGAATGACACGGGTTGAAATCCCTCCAAAACACCAAATATGACATTAATTAAATTTACTTTCATGCATTTCAGGTTAAGATCTTCGTGCAGTTTATCCTGGAAGGGTTAAATCAGATTGAACAAATCACTACCGTAACTGGGATTAGAACCACAGGTCTTTTATTCTTCATGTTATTGCTCTAAGCAACTAAGCTACCATGGCAATATGCCTGTACGAATTTGAATACCTGAAATTACATTTTTGCTTTCTCGACTATGTTTTGCCCCCCTGAATCCAAAAGTGCATTTTTAGAAAAAATATGAAAAAGTATGGGTGTGTGGTGTGTGTTTCTGAATTTTTATTGGTTAACAGCATAACTCTAAAACGAAATATCCGTTAAATATCACATTTGAATTAAGTTCAGAATATCTCACATTTTTGTCAGATAGATAAGAGAAACATTAAATGCATTAATATTTGAGGTTGACCATGTTGTCTCTTCTAACATAAACTGTATACTTGGTGGTAAAGAAACGATTATATAAATTTACAAATAAATTCCACAGTTGATTGAAAGTTTAAAGTAAATATATAATATTAATAACAGCAATAAAATCCAAAACGAACGTACGTGATTATAAATTATGTGAATCATTATTAATAGGAGTCCCCTGTGTCACTTGCTAAGAAAATTTGTGTTAATTTTCTTTTCAGCCTTATAAGTGGAGATTTGATATGCAAGTTGTAATTGAGCTCCAGCAAAATTGGTTAATTTGACAAAGGATGTCTTTGAGAGGTGTTTTAATCACTCTTTTGATTAAAATACCATATGTTTCATATATTTTCATCACAAAATGTACATTTTGAATTTTCTGGAATAGTCTCTGAAGACCTCTTCATTCTGGATGGCTTTTGCGTGACTGGTAAACCGTAAGAGATAGTCAAAAACTTACTACACAAAAATGTAGATGTAGTTAAAGCACAACATTTATATCATATGCAATTTTCTGTGGAGCTAGCTTTCTGAGATATTTCTTATTATTGATTTTAATTTTGCAATACTTAAATGTTTCTAAAATTAAAAGTGTGTCTTGTTTTTCTTTCCCCTATTTAAGCAAAGGAAATGGCATTTCCAAACCATCACAAAGCGACAGGTTATTCAAATGTTTGAGTATCACTTTAGCTTTGTGTTTCTTTATTCCTCTTGCACAAGAAAATAATATCTATCTGCTAATGTTTGCCTAGATAAGCATGAAGTAGATACAAGAATAAGATTTGTGAGAAAAATTTGTTGCAGCATAGGTAGAGAAAGTTATGTGAATGTAGCACATTACATTGTTTCATGTAAAATAAGGCGTATTCAAATTAATTTTATATACTAGTATAATAATTATAATCAGTGATGCTTTATTTTGTAGGCACTAGGCAACAAAACCTATTTGTTATATTCTAACAAAACACAAAACACGCCATGAAAACATAAGATACACCTTAGTGATGATCATCTGCATCTTATTACTTTCTCTATACGTACTATTTACATAGTGTATCGAGAAGGTATTGTAATGCACCTAAACATTCGATACCGAGATTTTACCGGAAATATATGTTTTGAGACTTCCTGAGTCCAAAAAAAGTATTTTTAGTAAAATTTCTATGTGTGTGTCTGTGGGCAGCATAGCTCAAAAACGAAAAGTCCGTTCTGGATCAATTTTACGGGATTTTGTGTAACTGCTAAACCGTAAGAGATGGACAAAAACTTACCGCAGAAAAAATGTAGAGCATGTTAAAACACATAATTTATGTGAAGTTTTCGTGAAGTTGATCGTATTTTAGATATTCCTTGTTTTTTTTTTTTTCAGCTTTGAAAAACTTATACTTTTCTCATACAGGAATTTGTCAACTCCTGTTCGTGCAAACAAAAGAACATCAGTCACATAGCAACCAGCTTTTGGCTTTCACCTTAACCTATAGTACTCCCTTATTTAGCTTCTGCTTACAAGGAAGCAATAAGACTATTTCTGCTAATTTTTTCTCGATTAGTATGAAGTGAATAGAAGCATAAGCGTACTAACAATAATTTGTTACACAGATGTACAGAAAGCCATGTGCATGGAACACATTAGATTTTTCTTAATAATAATATTGTCATTGATCAAAAGAGCTGATCTCACCATGGAATATTCACTCTTAAGACCCGAAACTTTAATACTTTTCGACTTACAAAAAGACTCAACGACATATCTTCATTAAGAGTTGGTTGCTATATGGTTGAAATTCCTTTGTTTGTATGTATGGCCAGAAGTTGACAAATTCTCATATGAGAAAAGATATTAAAATTAATTTCCAGTTAAATCAAAGGAAATTCTGAGTATGCACTTTATTAGTAACGTAAATATCTGAACCATCTTTTATTTCAATAGTATTTTTTCGATTTTCATATTTGTTATACATTCACATACATTTAATATATAAGCCTTTTTACTGTCGGCAGATCTCAAAACGTTAATTCAGATGAAATCTCTATATGGCATGTTTAGAATCATTACAGTAATTCCTTTACGTTAGCTGTTTAATAGAGTAAATAAGTTCTTCAGTGGTTGAACTGTTTACAAATTACAGGATTACCACAGAATGATGCTTTTTTTTTTTTTCGCACTGTATACACTACTTTTTATTTACCTTTTTTTCTTTTCTTTTTACCTTGTTTTGCCGTATTATTACTGTTTTCTTACTTTTACAACACACACACACACATATACACAAACATATAACACCCATGCTCAAGGCGGGACTCGAACCCACGATCCCCATAGCTACGAAGCACCAAAGCGGGACGCCTTGGCGAGCGCGGCCATGGGGGACCGGCTACTCACGTTGAGTAACGATTCCCCGGGATCTTATGCGTCCATTCCAGCAGAAATGTCTTGTTGGTGATCTAAGTATTTTTCCAACGCTAGGGAATTCTGAGCTCAATGTCTGGCGAAACTTTTCACAAAAGCCTGCCAGTAGGTTAGACACATTGTTTCTATCTTGCATGCCACTTACAGTAAAACAAATCTCTCTTATTTCTTAATGTGTATGGAAATGTAAACTTTTATGATTCGTCGTGAACGTCTAACATGTACCTCAGGATGTGTCAGTTGGGTGAGCCAAAAAAGCAGCGAATATGCCTACAATCTTAAATATGATTGAGGACCGTTTTAACAAAACTCAACAAACGCCTTTTTTTTCGTAGGATTTTACGGATTCTGGTCAATTGTAATGAGAGGAAAAGTATGCACTTTTCATAACATCACAAAACTCAATATTTCCCATTGAAAGAATGCCTCAATATAGAATCTCAACGTCTCCATCTTTTAAATTTTCATAAAACTCAACTTTGTGGAGTTAAAAATTTTGGGCAAAGGCTGGCATACCTATGATTTAAAATCAATGCCAAAAATATTGTACAAGGTAAATTGCCTTTTAAAAATACACAGGTGGGAATATTTACATACAAAAAAAAACCACTTGTAATAATCGTGTACAGTGCTACGTACAAAACACTCATTTTTCTGCACCAACAGAAGTTGAAGTGTTTAAGCCAAGGCAGACAATTTTCGTAATGTGCACCTGAACTTCCAATGGTGAACCATGTCAGCTAGAAGATAGTTGATGACATGAAGTTAATGAGTTAATTCTATAATGAATTGGAAGAGGAAATAGTATTTTATGACAAAGTTCTAAAAGGATGTGGAACATGATGAGGAACCATTGCATTGAGATTTCATACATTCAATTTTCAGTGATTTTGAGTATTGCAGAAAAAAAGTTTAATCCTACATTGAAGTTTTTCTGTATATCAATAATTAATTTTCAACAAATTAGGGTTAAATGTATCTAAATTAATCAATTTTCAATTCAGCTGTATTTAAGTATTATTATAAAACACATGTCAATGATTTTGATGAGGTTTTTACCAGCTGTGAATGAAAATAATTAAACATTTTAAGTTATGTGCATTTCAAAAAATGGATATGTTGAGTTTTGTAAAATTCTTAAGTTTTGTCATATTTTTTTTTCCAAATAAATAAAATAATAAAAGAGTTGCACTGCCTATCAATAAATGCATCTCAGAAAGAGAAACACGAACATTTTTTCCAGAGTTTCTATATCAAAAGCCTCAGATTATACCAAAAGAAACACGTTTCCTGTAAACATTTCAAAATGACATTTCTTGAGTTTTGTTAAAGCGGTCTTTAATTGGAAATTGAGGGAGAGCTATTGCTATGGTTGAATCAAATGTTTGAATGAAGTAGAAGCACGATCAGACATTGTGCAATGACTTTGCATGTGACTTATGTACCTAGTAGCTAGATGTCACCCAAGCATTCTATACTGAGATCTAACAGGAAATAGGTGTTTTGAGATTTTCTGAATCCAAAAAAGTGCCTATTTTAGAGAAAAGAGCAAGTGCAGTGCTGGAGAAACGCCAGTATTAGAAATCAGTATATTCTGAAGGTGCCACACGATGATTTTTAGGAAAATCTCCCACTACAAAGTAGTTTTGATAACCTATAAATATGTCTTCGCTCGCAAGGAATGTTTATGTACTTTTTATTCAGGTAATTCACAAGACATAGATAAATACTTAAAACCAGAAAAGTAGATATCTAAAACACACAATTTATTTCAAATATGTCTTCTGTGGAATCAGCTATTTCCAAGATTTTCGTTAATGTTGCTTTGAATTCTAAAATAATTTACATCTTTTATTTTCTCTACCAAGTAGCGTGTACGGGTCGTCTCCTTAGCGCGGTGGTAGCGCAGCTGCTTACCAAGCGGGAGACCTGGGTTCGATTCCCAGTACCGGCCTCGTAAGGTCCCTGGGGGGCCAATTGAGGAGCTATTTGATGGAGAAGTAGCGGCTCCAGGTCATGAGGATCGCATTAACCGGCCGGGAGGACTCCAGGCGCTGACCACGTCTCACCCTCCAATACTGCACCCCATCCATGACGTCTGTAGTGGACCGAGATGGGGGACGCAGCGGCCGGGCGGTAGGCCAAGGTTCCCCGTGAGCTGTCGTGCCATGGAGTTAAAGTAGTGTGTACGAGCAATGTAGCTATAGAAGGTATTGTGTTTCACCAAAAATTTCGACCCCGAGATTTCACTGTAAATATATGCTTTGATGATCCCTGAATAAAATAATTTTTTTTTTTTAAAAAGTTCGACGTGTGTCTAAGTACGCGCGTGTGCCTATAGACAGCATAGCTCAAAAACAAAAAGTCGGTAAAACACCAAACTTGGTATTTAAGTTTAGTATCTTCCAGATGAAGTGACACGCAGATTTTCATGAAAATTCCCCGCACCTCAAAGCATTTTTAAAAATTTTACTTAAAAATGACTAACAGTTTTGATTAAAATACATATATTGCAGATGTTTTCGTCTCAAATATAATGTATTTTCTGAATTTCTTTTAATAGCATCTAAAGTGTTTTTTATTCTTAATGATTTTATCATAACTGTAAAATCGTAAGAGATGGACAAAAATTTACCACACAAAAAATTACAGATCTGGTGAATACACAACATCTATGTCAGATGCATACTTCTTGTAGATCAAACATTACAAAGATATTCTTAGTTATTGGTTTGAAATTTTCCATTACTTAGAATTTTCTAAAATGGGAAGTTCTTATTCACTTTGTTCATTCTGGTCATGTAAAGAGAAGGGAATTTCAATTGCACCACATATTCCGCCGGCGTTTAGGTTATTTAACTATCATTTAGTGTAATATATTCCTTTACTTTCTTTCCAGTTAGAAGGAACTAAGTAATAAAACACTTTTGCAAATGTTTAACTCGTTAGCAGGCTAGATAGAAGAATAAGCTTTTTAGCAATAGTGCAACGCCGATATTTCACCGGAAATATATATATATATATATAGTGACCCCCTGAATTCAAAAAAGAAGCATTTCTAGAAAAGATGATAACTCAAAAACGAAAAGTCCGTTATATAACAAACTTAACATTTAAGTTCAGCAAGAATGTAACACGAAGATTTTCAAGAATTTCCTCCTATCTCAAACTACCCGTTATATTAAAAATGTTCAAAAATTTTAATTTTCCCAAAAATGGTTGTAATGATTTTGATTGAAATGACGTATCTTAAATTAAATCTTTGCGTTGAATTTTCTGAATATACCCTCTGAACACCTCTTTATTCTGAATGAATTTTGATGAATCTTGCGTAGCTGGTAAACCGTAACAGATAGGCAAAAATGCACAGTTTTTCATATACAGTTTTTATAGAACTTTGAGATATTCGTTTATTGGTTTCAATTTTAAAATGTTTATACTTTTCTCGTTACAGGAATTTGTCAACTCCTGTCTATGCAAAGAAATAAATTTCAGTCACATAACAACGAGCTTTTAAAAGATTGGACTATCACTTCTCTTATTTGCGTTCTAATTACAAGAAAGCAATAAGTGCATTTTTGCTAATTTGTTGTAGAAATGTAGAGAAAGTCATGTGAATGGTAAACAGGGATTAGCTACATCAGTAATGATAATTATATCGAATCAAATCTGGGAGTAAACTGTCATCATTAATCATTTTAATTATACAGAGAAGAGATTCGGCTACATTATGTAAATAATAAGTCATTATTGATTTATGGAACAACCTCATGCATTATTAATATGCGTTAATGTCCTGGAACATAAAATTCTAGACATGACGAAGCAACTGATATGATGAGATATTTATAATCTATGAGACAAAATGTCAGTCTATTACACTTTTAACAACGAAAATCTTGGGTGCATTTAGGTTTGGTGTGTAGTACTTACGTGATTTATTCTACTTATTCTTGTTAAAATTACTCTTACAAACGCTTATTGTGCTGATCAACATAAACAGACTAAGAAATTGTGGAACTGCGGAATAGAATAGCCAAAGAGATAGTAAAACTTTTTAAGATTGGGTTGCTCTATGAAGTTTGCTTAATCAGGTTAAAAGAAAGAAAAAAGGAAAACAGAACGAATTCCCATTTAATAAAAGCATTAGATATTTTGAAATACAAACGTTTAATAAGACATATCTCAGAAACGGTTAACTCCACGAAGAATGCATTTGCCAAATGTGTATGCTTTAACGAGATCTACACTTTCTGTAATAGGGTTTTGTCTATCACACATTTATGTCTTATCATTTTTACTTTCTCTACACGTACTATGTACATAGTGTATAGAGAAGGTATTGCACTCCACCAAAAATTCGATACCGAGATTTCAACAAAAAGAAGCTATTCCCAGAAAACTTAGAATATATATTTCGTTTTTGTTAAAAATACCTTAAGTATATGATATTTTAATCAAAATCATTACCACCACTTTTGAGAAAATAACAATGTTTGCAAAACGTTACATGTAAAGGGCATGAGGGAGAATTTCCCTGAAAAATTTTGTGCTGCTTGCGCGCGCGGATCTCTTTCTAAAATAATTGTTTTGTTTTAGACAACTCTAAAAGATGTGTTTCCGGTGAAATGACGGTATCGAATTGAGAGGTGGAGTACATTACCTTCTCAATGCACTATGTGCATACGTGCTGGATAAAGTAAAACTGTGTGATTTAATGTCACGTTGTTGCAAGGCAGCCAAATCTTAAATGTTTAGCATAAAAGTGTAACTGAAGAAAAGCTAATGCTTTAAAAAATGACTGCCTCAGAAAAATGGAATTATGAACCTGGGAATTGTGGAAGGATCACTGTTGGCGCCTTTCTCATGGGTTGTAGATGCTTCACGATACGCAGAATAAGTTTCGCGTTGGTTGGACATTATCATATGTTAAATTTTAATTTATTTTACATATAATGATTGAACAGAAACGCAACACTGTGTTATTATTTATATTAATATTTAACAACCAATATAATCTGGTCTTCAAAAAAAAATAGTGGTAATAAGTACTACTATAATTATATAATAATTGGGCATGAAGAACCGTTTAATTTTTTCAGAGGCCTCTTTATCAATTTAAGGTTCTTTAACGTGCCATAAATCTACGACACGGGACCAACGGCTTTACCACCCTTCTGAAGGAAGCCATGCTAAGGATATTTACGGCCAAAACTATCCGTGGCCCTCCGCCGGTTTTGAATGCACAGCCTTGGGGACCAGAGGCATATTACCCTCATATCATAGAAGCCGACGTTTGAACAAATGTATGTAGTTTAAAACTGAAACCATAACAAGAAATGTCTCAGAAGTGGTCATCTGTATAAAAAAAATGTGCGTTTTAGCGACATCTATATTTTTTGTATAGAAACTTCTTGAGTGAAAAGGTCTTCAGGGTATATTCCCAGAAAATTCAAGATATACGTTGTTTTATTTAAGCATCGTTAATATATGGCATGATCATGAAAATCCTTAGAGCTATTTAAAACAAAGATAGAAATATTTTCCATGTAAAGGGTAGCTTGGGATGGGGAGATTTTCTTGGAAAATCTTTGTGTCGTATCCTTGGAATATACTAAACTTAAATACCAAGTTTGGTATTTAACGGGCTTTTCATTTTTGAGTTATTCTGTCCACACACATACACACGCACCTTTTTCTAAAAGTGCTTTTATGGACTCAAGGTACCTCTAAACATGTTTGTGATGAAACCTCGGTATCGAATTTTTGGGTGGAACACAATACTTTCTTTATACACTATGTGAAGGAAAGTAATAAAAAAAAAAATCACTCTGCAACTAGGCTATCATCGGCTTTGTTTTGCAACGCCTTTTCAAAACGATTTGAAGCTGAATTTCAAATCTTAGAATTGGTAAGCTACAGATGGTCAACTTAAGATCTTTTTGCACATTCAGGCAGTTTAATTTCTTGCAGCTTGTTAATGTTGATCCGTATTTTTCCAAATGAATAAATCACATTAGATCATAAAGTTCTTTGGAGCGGATATTATCAGCCTTGCTGTGTGCAGTAACTTTACGACTCTTAATTCCTTTCCCTCTTCCTTTCTGATGATTTATCGTCTCTCTCTCTCTCTGCTCTCAGGCAACGTGCCAGCGATTGTGTGTTGTAGCGTGTGAATAAAACCATCCACCTCTTTCTTTCTGCTGCAAGAAAAAGGATTGCGTTTATAGCTTGTTTTTATGCCGTGCGTAGTCATTTATTGCTCCTCCACAATGGGAGATTTAGGAGAGTTGAGTGATTAAGGGATCCTGTGACAGGTATGGAAGGCCTAGGAATAATGAAGAATCTTTGTTTCACTGCTGAATATGCAAAGAGTACTGGAAGATGAGAAACGGCCTGCAGCATGAACATTTGTTTAAATATTCAGTGACACAAAACTGTCTACAATATAATTTATACCTTTTCAGTGCAATGTTTTAAGGTCTACAAGTCAAACAAAATTACAAATGTAACAAATGCTGTACTACGGGTTTCCAGAGTGCTGCTGTTGCTTCCATAGTCGCCAAGAAATACTTTTATATATTCATATTACAAAGAGAGAAAACTTGTATCTATGTATTTATGTGAATATGAAGGATAACCTCAAAAACCTCTTGATCGATTTTTATAATTTTTTCACAATTGAAAATTTCACTTCTTCCTGAGAGTCATACGCTATAAAGTATCTTCTAATATCTATTCTTAAAAGGCTGCAAAAAATATACAGTGCGACACAAAAGTCGGTTGACAATTGGTTAAATATATAGGAGTATAAAATAAGAACTGAAGCTTTCCTGACGACGTGTTAATTCAAAATCTTCTCGGGCTTCTAGCCAGGTGAAAACTTGGCTTGACACCAACGTTTCGAAGAAGTGCATCTTCCTCGTCTTCAGGGTGAACTTGGTGTCTAGCCAAGTTTTCACCTGGCTAGAAGCCCGAGAAGATTTTGAATATAGGAGTATGCACACTTTTCTGAGCTGGATAATATATTATTGTAGAACGTTGACATTATTTACTTATTTATTTATCATTATTTATCTTTTATTTATTTACTTATTTCCTTTTAATACCCTAACAATTTTCCAACTACCCACCTGGGTAGTGTGGTGGTACCATGTCTGCCTCACATTCAACAGGTTCGTGAGTTCGAATCTCGCTTAGGGTGAGTTACCCGGGTAAGGTTTTTTTCGGGGTTTTCCCTTATCCTGAGAAGACGAATGTCGGGTAACTTTAAGCTCCGTGGACCACGAGATCATTTGAGCATCATTTCACCAATTTCATTCATCGTCCGATATGACCAACCAGGTTAAAGTATGTTTAGCTACAAAAAAAAAAAAAAAAAAAAAATCCAACTCTTGTCTTTTACGTTTTTATAAATTAGATTCTGTGGATTAAAAGTATTAGAACTTAGGAGTAGGCAATGTAAACAACAATACACAACAATTACTTTTTGTGTTCTGTTTAGCTTATTTAATGTGCGAGCCTCAAGTGAACCTTGATGCTCCAAAAGCTATGGTCTAGTGTAGAAAGATCAGTGATATGGTTGTTGGACTTCATTTTTTTGATAGAAATGTAAACCAGTATACATATGGTAAATTGCTGAACCGCATTATACAGGGGTTTCTGGACGATATGACACTAAGTCAACAGCTAAGAATGTGGTCTCAACAAAGTGGGGCCACGGCATATTTTGCTGTGAATTTCTCGCCAGAAAATAAACGAGAAGTTTGGTTGCAATGTATTGGATGAGGTGGATCTCAGGCGTGGCCGCCAGGGTCTCCAGACCTCACACCCCTTGTTTACCATGGGCGAGCAGAGGGTTTTCAGACAAAGTCCACAAGAAAGAATCACTTTTACTATTCAGAATATTCCATCTGCAAGACTTTTAAGAGTGATGGAAGAACGTCAGAATAGAGTGACGCACTGCCTTCAAGTAATTGAGCAACATTTTGAGCATCTCCGGCAGTGAACTGTAACAGAATTTTAATTTAACATCATGAATTTTATTCATGTTTGACATAAACTAACAGTAAAAAAACGAAAATGATGATGAATAAGTAAATAATGTCAACATTGTTCAATAATAATATATAAAAGTGCACTTTAGAAAGCACATTTTTCCCCATTTGTCAATTGACTTTTATGTTACACGGTACAAAGCCTACATACTATAACACAGCTTAGAACCTAAGGACTGCATATTGGTTGCCGACAGTCCGAATGATCGGTTGAAAATTTCAGCACACTCGCTCAGCGAAAACACCAGAAGCGATATCCAGAGAAAACGAGATTGTTCTGAGACTGCCTTTCTCCCCACTTCCAGAACATTCTAGAACTCTGTATAAAATTCCAGAGAATATAGGCGAGCAATCATCTTTTTAATCTCTGACGCTGAAATTGCTTTAATCTTACCAATAACCATTATCCTAACGGATCAAATTTAAACATTTGAATAATCGAGTCTGCTCACGACTCAACCAGTAATATAGATAGTGAGTTGCGTTTTTTACTGTTTCGCTCATATTTCATCACGCAGTAACGTCGCTAAAGAAGTGAAATGCCTGTGAAAACAAAATAGGCTTTACAAAAGAACATAATTGCGAAGAAGATCTTGAATTTTTGTTTAGAATGTCATAGAGAGAAAATAACGGTTGTTACATCAAATGCTTGTAAAATCAGTGAATGCGTTAGTATACAGATGCTCACGACTTAGTAATTATTAAAACAGCTGAAATAGCAAAATAAAAGAGAAGCGAATGTGCATAGTTTACCAATATTAAACTATTTTAGTAACTCTAATTTAAGAAAGCTTTGCTTTATTTTCTTTGTATGTTGCAATGTTGCAAACAAGAAAAAATTGTTTAAACCAGTCAAACGATATTTTAAAATTAATAACTGAGAAGATTATTTTCAATGAGGGTCTCAGACTATACGTCTTTTCCAAAGCGCTTAACTTAGTGGCATGTGCAGGATAATACATTAGAAAGACATAGAAGTTTTAATCAGAGGAGCACTTATATGAGAACACAGATGCGGCCATCTCAAGGCATTGTTTTCAAACTGGAGCCTTGCCGCTGGGGATAATACTGAGAAATCTGCATCTTGTGTTAATCAGGAGAGGGTTGACAGGTTCATTCCATTAGTTGCAATAACATACACCAGAGGTGTGTTTGTGCTGCTAAGATCCCTCCTTAGCTGTTCATAATTCATTAGCGAGGTCTTGGTTGTGAACCCTGTGTCAACAGCCTCAAGACAAAATGTTCTGTTGGAGGTGTACTTCCTGATGAAGATGCTGGGAGCGCCTGGCTGTTGGTGGTAATATCATTACTATTTCGGTACTAGCCTTTAAGGTTGTGTTATGGCGTTAGACACCACGTACAAAATAAAGCTCTTAAACTTATCTTAACTTCGTACATTTATAGATGAAAGCAGAAAATATTGTGTCATAAATTATTATTTTATTAATTAAATGCTTTGGAATATAGAATCAGACTGAAAAATTCAATTCCAAAACTGGAATTGGAACCAAGGATTTTTGGCTTTTCGTACCATTGTTCTAACCAGTTGAGATACTATGTTGGTATACCATTAAGTTCCCGAAATAACTCACAATTTTTACCTTTTTCGCTACTTAAACTTTAGTCAAAGTCCTTTGAGGCAGACAGAAAACCAGTTACTCGTGCACTTGGTGTGTTATGTTTGTCAGCACTTTGTAATAGCCACCGTTGCAGCCACGTGACGGCCTCATCCTTATCTTCCTCCTTGATGGTTTGGAAACACTGATCAAAGTAGAGAAATATTGTATTTCATCCAAAATTTGGATTCGAGATTCCACTGGAGATATCTACGTGCTTTAAGACTCCCTGAATTAAAAAAAATAGAAAAATATTCTTATGCAAATTTCCCACTTGATAAAAGAGAAGGTATTTAAAGACAAAATGCATATTTTGCATTTTCTGAAAACTCTCCCTAGTGCCATCTTCATTATGAATGGCTTTGCGTAACTGGTAAACCGTAAGAGATAGATAAAAAACTTACTACACAAAAACTGAAGATACGTCAAAACACACCTAATTTATCACAGATACAGTTTTTGTGTTAAGCATTTCCTTGATGTTTGGTATTATTCTTTTTAACTTTAAAAAAAAATTATACTTTTCTCAAATGGAAAGTCGTTATTGGTCTTTATTTCTCCCGGTCAAGCAAAGAGAAAGGAAGTTCAAAGCCATGACATAGCGATTAGGTCTTAAAGGACTTAACTTAATACCTGTGCAAACTTTTATCTTGATTAACTTGCAATAGATAGCAGAAGAAACGTTTTTGATAATAGAATGTCGAAGAATGGATAGAGAAAGTCCTATAAATGTAACATGAAATACTGGACGAGATAGCGCCGTGGTAACGTGTGCGAATCGTGTTCGGGAAGTCCTGACCAATGGGGTTTTGTGTTCTCAGATCGCCAAGAGAATGCTGGGAAGGTCCATTGCATCCCCCGAACCCTGTCCAACATTTGCTGTTCCCAATGCTTTCTTGTCTTCAGGACTGTTCTCGCACCGCTACTGTTAAATGTATTCACTCACGATATACCTGATTTACGACCAGCTTCCATCGCCATGTACGCAGACGATACTGTCCTTTTTAATTCACTCTCCGAACTAAATACAACAATTAGACACCTGCAAGCATCACTTTCACTATTAGCTGAATGGCTTACAGTATGGCGTATTTCACTTAACATCAACAAGACGGAAGCAAAATTATTTTCTCTAAGACCTTATCAGAACCTTGATTATTTAAATTTACAGAATAAACAGCTAACCTGGTTGCCATCCCAAACCTCAACTAAATATCTTGGCGTTCTACTGGACACAAAAATGACATGGAATGATCACATTATACGCATCACAGCACTTACTAACTCAAGGCTCTTCAAACTTTATCCATTAATTAATAAACGCTCCAAGACTGGCCTGGACTGCTCCATTCTGCTTTACAAATCTTTAATTCGACCTCTTCCCACTTATGCAGCTCCTATATGGTCCACAACAAATAAAACTAATATTCATAAACTGCAAGTTGTACAAAAAAATCTGATGTGTTACACTCACACATGACTTTCTCTAGCTCTTCTACAAACTCCTTACATAAGATTATTCTTCTTTCTGCACCTTGCTATTCGAGGTACTCATCAGCACAATGTTCTTATTATTTAGTTCCGTATAAGTAGGAAGAAAATAAGGGAATACACTAGGCTAAACCGATAGTCAAATGTTTTAAAAGCTGTCGTTAAGCGATTGTCATTACAAATCGCTTCTTTTCTTGGCCAGGAGTAGAACAAAAGAAAAACGGACACTCCCGTCTGAGAAAAGTATAAGTACTTCACAACAATAACAATATAACAATGAGTACCTAGAAAGCGGTAAGCTCCACGAGAAAAATGTATATGACATAAGTTGTGTATTTTAAAAAACACCTACATTTTTTGTATAGTAAGGTTTTGTCTATCTCTTACGGTTTACTAGTTATGGCAAATTAAGCAAAATTCATCCAGAATAAACAGGTCTTCAGAAGCTATTCCCAGAAAATTCAAGCTATACATTTTATTTGTTAGGTAAATATCTTTAATATACGATTTTTTAATCAAAATCGTTAGATCCATTTTTAAGAAAATAAAATTTTTCGAAAAAAGTTTCATGTAAAGTGTAGTTTGGGGTGGGGGAAGATACTAAGCTTAAATACCAGGTTTGGTATTTTAGTTACTATTCGTTTTTGAGTTATCGTGTTCACAGACACACGGACACACACACGGATACACACACACACACACGGACCTTTTCCTGAAAATGCTTTTTATGGATACAGGGGGTCCTAAAACATGTATTTCCGGTGAAATCTCGACATCGAATTTTTGGGTGGAATGCAATACTTCTCTATGCCTATGTACATTGTATATACGGGGCTAGAGAAAGTAATAAGTTTCTCCGCAGAGCTATAAATGTACCATGGTTTGTAAGAAATACTCGGCTTCAACACGAACTTAACATCCTTCCAATAGAACAGTATATAAAACATCTCTCCAAGACATTCTTCAACAAATTAAGAAACGTTACTGGTGCTCAGGCATTTAACCTGCATATCGAAACTCCACACAAAAGGCTGCAAAGAAAACTACCACAACATTTCTTAACTAGTGACTTCTGTTAATAATTATTCATAGTCATGTAGTTTCATATTGTGTAATTTATTATTGTTATTACTTATACTTTTATTCAATTGTAACATTATTTGTAAATTTATATTATCATTTGTGTACTAATAATCGATTTTTGTTTATGTTAGAGGAGCCAATATGGTCAACCTCAAATGTTAATGTATTTAACGTTATTGTTATTTTTTGTTATCTATGGCCTGTATAGTATAAATGCTGATCTGCCAACAATAAAATTCAAAAAAAGAATCTGATGTGTACCATTCACATGACTTTCTCCATATCCCTGCAACAAATAATTCTTAAAAAGCTTATACTTCTATTTACTTTATGCTAATCAGAAAAAAAAATAGCAGAAATAGTCTAATTACTGGCTTCCTTGTAAGTAGGAGCGAAATAAAGGACAACCGTAGGTTAAAGTGATAGTCAAAAGCTGGTTGCTATGTCAATGAAGTTCCTTTGTTTATATGGATAGGAGTTGACAAGTTCCTGTATGAGAAAAGTATGTTTTTCATAGCTGAAACCAAAAATAAGGAATGTCTAAAAAACAACGAACTCCACGAAAGAATGTATATAACATAAATTGTGTGTTTTAATATGCTCCACATTGTTTGTGTAGTAAGTTTTTGTCCATCTCTTACGGTTTAGCAGTTATTCAAAATTTAGTAAAGTTCACCCAGAATAAACTACTCTTCAGAGGCTATTCCCAGAAAATTCAAGATATACATTTTATTTGTCAGGTAAATATGTTTAATATACGAAATTTTAATCAAAATCGTTAGAGCAATTTTCGAGAAAATCAAAATTTTCGAAAAAAGTTCCATGTAAAGGGTAGTTGGGGGTGGGGGAATTTTTCTCAAAATCTTCATGTCGCATCCTTGGAAGATATTAAACTTAATTACCAAGTTTGGTATTTTACTGACTTTTCGTTTTTGAGCTATCGTGTTCACAGACACACGGACACACGGAACCTTTTTGTGAAAATGCTTTTTTTTGGATATTGGGGACCCTAAAACATATATTTCCGGTGAAATCTCGGTATGAATTTTTGGGTGGAGTGCAATACTTTCTCTATACACTATGTACATAGTGCGTATGGAGAAAGTAGAAAAGGGTTGAAGGTTCGAAACTTGTTGGTTGGGGGCGTTGGAAACCGTTAGGTAACCCATCCATGCATGCGCTCGTCGTCATTCGGATCTGGTCGCCTTATAGGTCTCTCCCCTCATGGGTTCACGTAAGTCGCAAATGACCTTTGGTGCTTTGCCTCATTGACTGAGGACCCCGTCCGTGAGTACTACTAACACTACTTAAATATATTATTATAAAATGTAATAATAGTTTATCTCTCTCAGTCGCGTATTTTAACGGTGTGATTTCGTGTATTAAGTTCATCATGATGATCACAACCTTAAAGGCTTACTTCCGTATGAGATGTTTTTACGAGGGCCGTTCAGAAAGTAGCCTCCGGTTGATTGCAAGAAATTCACCAAGTTAAATAAAAATATTTTAATATATACATCTTACAGCTACATCTTTGCACTATTTTTCTACATAGTTTCCATAACGATTGAGGCACTTATCGTATCTGTTCACAAGCTCTGAAATTCCTTCTGCATAAAAATCACCCGCTTGTGCCTGGAGCCAGCCTGTGACCGCATCTTTGAGCTCTTCGTCGTCATCAAACCGCTGGGACCCGAGCCATTTCTTCATATGCATGAAGAGGTGATAATCGCTTGGCGCCAGATCTGGGCTGTAAGGTGGATGGTTGACAACGTCCCACTTGAAGGACTCAAGAAGGGCTGTTGTTCTGCGAGCAGAGTGAGGACGGGCGTTATCGTGCAAAAAAACGATACCGGAAGTCAGCATACCACGGCGTTCATTCTGTATAGCCCGTCGTAATTGTTTTAGTGTTTCACAGTACACGTCTTGATTAATGGTCGTCCCACGTTCCATGAATTCAACCAACAACACCCCTTTTGCATCCCAAAACACCATTGCCATCAATTTTCGGGCAGAAAAATCTTGCCGGGCTTTTATTGGTTTGGTAGGCGAATTTGAATGTGCCCACATCTTTGATTGTTCTTTTGCCTCAGGGTTCACGTACTTAATCCAGGTTTCGTCCCCGGTCACGATTCTGTTTAACAATGGTTCACCTTCGGCCTCATAACGTGACAGAAAGTCTAATGCAGAGGCCATTCTTTGAGTTTTGTGGTGGTCGGTAAGAATTTTGGGCACCCATCGTGCACAGAACTTACGGTAACCCAATCTTGCTGTCACTATCTCGTACAAGAGAGTCTTAGAAATCTGTGGAAAATCAGTAGACAACTCCGACATTGTGAAACGTCAGTTTTCACGAACTTTTGCATCAACTGTCTGAACGAGTTCGTCCGTGACCAATGATGGTCTACCACTCCTCTCTTCATCATGAACGTTTTCTCGTCCACTTTTAAATAAACGTACCCATTCACGGACCACTCCTTCACTCATAACTCTTGGTCCGTACACGGCACAAAGCTCACGATGAATAGCTGCTGCAGAATATCCTTTGGCTGTAAAAAACCTTATAACAGCACGCACTTCACATTTGGCGGGGTTTTCTATTGCAGTACACATTTCAAACGGCCACAAACACTAAACTAGCACAGGTACGACTTTCACTCGACCACGGCTTGATGCCGACTGACCTGCTGAGTGCGTGAATGCACAGATGGCGTCGCTACTCCCCCCACTACCCGCACTGTGACCGATCGGAGGTTACTTTCTGAACGGCCCTCGTGTATACACCACTTCTTTGATGTACCAACATTCCTTTTCACCTTTCGACTTCTTATCCAATTTAATATTAGGTAAGAATATACAATGGTTCGATCATTTAATGTGAGGTATTTAAAAATGAAATTAACCTGATTATCCACTGCGGAGCGTCTAGAGCCAAGAAGTTGCCATCTGGACTTGGTGTAACCTATCACGTACGCCAAATATTAGTAATTCTGAATTTTGAGATCATTACGGACGCCAACTATGAATGACATAAACGATTTGAACGCTTCCTTTCTAATAGTGAAACGATGGAAATTGTAAGAAACCAAAACAAACGAAGTACTTGTGGTATATTTAAATGTGAATCGCGCATTTTAAAGCCTTATTGTCGTTCTCCGTGGTGTAGTAAAATGTAAATGGCGCGTTATTTATGGTTGCGCTTTAACTGCTGTGTTTCTCAGCGTCCCATTCTATACTGGGCGTGATAAATAGCTTGATTTTGCTCAGAGGCCTCTCTATCAGATTTGAGGTTCTTTTAAGTGCCGTGAATCTACAACACGGGGCCAACGGCTTTACTTCCCTTCCAAAGAAAGCCATGCTAGGAATTTTTACGCCCGAAAAAAATCCATCGTTCTCCGCCGGATTTGAACCCGCGACCTTGGGTATATGAGTTAGCATGTAGTGATTACCACTTCTATTCAAGGTAGCCGATTATATCCTGGCGGAGGGTGATGAGTTTTTTCGGAAATCCTTTGAATAGCTTCTTTCGGGAGAGAAATAAAGTCGTGTAATATTCTGTCTAATATTCGTTTGTACGTAAAAGAAGCCCATAATTTTCACGTCCACAGACACAGATCATGGTGACATCTATGGACGATGAGCTGATCTCTTGTAAACGTGTGCACACAGTGTGAGATTTACGAACTATACATTTTACCCGATCAAGAAAACATCTATAGGTTTCCCAAACACGCCGACATGGTGTGATGGAAGTTGACTTATGAGGTCTTTTATCGTTGTTTGGAGTCTCACTAGAAATATCTAAATTGCTTAATTTTATACATCAGCGTAAAATGATTAACTCATTCCTAATGGTTTTTTCTTTTTTTATTCAAGAGTATTCAGCGGCTACGCCTCTTAAAAACCTTCTTTCAGCTGCTTCTATGATCTGTTTCCTTTCTCTACTACGCATAGTAAGTAGAAGAAGTATTGTATTCCACCCAGCAATTGGATACCGGAAATACATTTTTTGAGCATCTCTGAATCCAGAAGCGCATTTTTGGAAAATATCTGTGTCTGTGTATGCAAGTATGAACGAAAAGTCAGATAAAACAAAATACTACTTTCAAAGATATAACACAAAGAATTTCTAGAAATTTTTCTACCCTCAACTACACCTTACATTGAACATTTTTCGAAAGTTCAAGATATTTACATGTTTATTTTGAATTATTGGAAAGTAGCCTGTAAAGTTTTTATAAGGAAATAATCTTATATAATCTTGAGTAAAGGTAAAAGTTACGTAATAGATGAAAACACACTACACGAAAAAACGTAGATTTCTTTAAAAATAACACACATTATGTTTCAAATAACTTTTTTGTGGTACCAAGCATTTACGAGATATCCGTTATATTAGATTCCCTCAATACGTTGTTATTATTTTTAAGTCCCGACGACATTAATTTGTTTTTCAGATTATTAGCATTAAAGTTCAGTTTTTAAATGAGAAGCTTATTTTCAAAACGTCTCTTGTCCACCTAATATTAAAACTGAATTTTTGAATCCTTCTTAAGTTACTCTAAAAAGAGCCAATAATGATGAATAAATGTCATCATTTGGCTTCTGGGCGTCTTTTAAAGCAGTAAAAACTTGCTTTAATAGCGCTTATTAGGAGTATATTGGCTTTTTTTTAAAATATATTCTATTTTACCTTTCAGGACTATCCCCGCATCATAACCACTTTCGCTTGGTTCCAAGTAGATGGCGATAGGGTACCACAGTCTGACTGCTTTTACCATCTGTAGTCGATATGGCGCATACAGCCAAACATCATGGCCTACGGTCTAACTACCTCTATCATCCGTAGTCAGATGAGAGAGTTCAGTCAGTCCTTCCAGACCACGTCGCTACATACCATATTATTTTGCCTTGCAACAAACAGATTGCGTTTGTGTGCTACTTTTACTATTGTTTTAGACTAAAGGTGAAATTTTGGTTTGTAGTATTTAACAGTAAATCCGCCATTTACCTTGGCAACGGAGAGAAACCTTGAAAGATTAGTCGGCTCAAGGGATTTTGAAACCGGGAGCTTGCGACGTTACCGCTCGAGCCAGCCCGCTCTTGTCTTCGAGCTTTTTGTCTAAAATTTCTGAAAATGGACAAGTGACGCTTTGAAAATAACCTTCTCAAACAGTTTACTGTTGCTGTTCCATTTATATGCGTAAAGAAATGTGTATGTAGCTACGATTAAAATTAAATAACTGGAAAAATAAGTTTCTTAACAATAGTTTGTACAACCTCTAATAAACAATAATGGGTTTAGTTTGTACAAAAGTCTCGTTAACGACTGAGAATAAAGCCATGCTGACTCAGATCCCGTTGTAGAAGTTGCTATCGTCCTAATGGAGTAGGAGATGATGTCAGCGAGATAGTATTTGCCCAGTGGAGTTCCTCTTGTAACCAATGGTAGCGTACTGTTATGAGACAGCTGCTCTTAGATTCCACGAGGAGTTAAACTCCTTTATGTTTCAGAAGTCGTGAGAACAATAACGGAAGGCATCACTTACCTCATTTAGTATATGTCCAATAGTGTACCTCAAGTAACCAATGGTAGCGAATATCTGATATGTACAAACAACTACATTCCACGTGGAGTGTGCCCATGTTTGCGTTTCCTGAGGCGTATGAATGTAAACTTGGATAAGTTCTTTTATGTAATGTAAAGATAATTTTAACAAAACAAAAAAGGATAGATGTTTCAGCCCCGAATATTTATTAAAACGAAGTTAAATGCAGAGATTATTATTATTATTATTATTATTAGACAGTAATATATGTATTATCTATAGCTTCGAATAATAATTTGAGAATGTAAGAGAGCAAGAAAATTGGTTATGGCCTTTTATACACAGAGAGCCTATTACATCTTTGCACTGTACTTGTAACATAATTCGACTTTTCTGTTTATTTTCCTTAATTTACCTTCGTATTCTTTTCAGCATACTTGTCAATTTTTTCTCGCTGTGGAGGAATGCAGCAGAGAGATATTCTAAGCTGCACACATTAAGACAAATGAATAACGTTACGCGCCATTACCGTTGCTCGTCACAAGCCGGGTCATTAGCGTCACACATGTGTAACATTAACGCGGTGCAAGCGCACTCATGTGGCATGTCCGTTACACAGACATGACGCCTTGCATACCTGACGCCAGGCGTCTCAACTGTCAAGATTTTCTTGCACTCCGCATTGGGAAAAATAGATTAGTATACGATCAAACTAAAGTCATTGAGAAATGTATGGTTAATAAATGGCAAAAAATAGCGTTAATAACTTCTTCTTCCACATCAAAGAACTGGTACTAAAACCCCATTCCAATGCCACGACATTATCAAAACTTGTCTACGTGTTTTCTGGGTCTTCCTGTGTCTATAATTGAAATTTTGTCACAACAGACTATCAGGGGATATTCTGGTAACGTGGTTTAATAATTATTTTTATATTTTTCGATGTCACAATTGCGCTGGTTGTAGTATTAAATCGTCTTAAGGACCATCCACATAAGAAATTAACATTAACGCGAGGAGTAAAAGCTTGAACATAAAATTCGCTTTGCCATTCCCAGTGCCAATAAAACGGCGTCAAAGCAAGATAATTTAGATGTGAAAGTGGTTGAAAATTGAATTTGCGATGATGGTCGACGATGTACCAATGTATTTTATATTGCTGCAGCTGCATTAGCTTATATATCAAGTTATTCTATACATGAAATAAAACTGAATAGTTTAAACCTAAAATGTTTCGCACAATGTCGAAACACACCATAGTAATAATATTTAAAATCTTCTGTTTTTTTTGTTTACTTAATGTCCTTTAACCTGATCAGTCATATTGGACGATTAATGGAATTGCTGAAATGAAACTCAAATTATCTCGGGGTTTATGGAGCTTAAAGTTACTTCTCAGGATAAGGGAAAACCCCGAAAAAGAGGCAAACACGTTACCACCACAGTACCCTCGCGGAAAATTAAAACCTTATTTTGTATATCAGTTTCATTTCCAAATATTTAGTTTTAAAATTATTTTTGTAGTATTTACTTTATTTTCAGAAAGTGAACATTATTTTAAAATAAAGCAATTAGCTTCTCATTTACCTGACAGATAAAATGTATATTTTGAATTTTCTGGGAATAGCCTCTGAAAAGTACTTTATTCTGGATGAATTTTACGGAATTTTGAATAACTGATAAACCGTAAGGGGTGGACAAAACTTACTAAATTAAAAATGTAGAGCACGTTAAAACACACAATTTATGTTATAAACATTTTTTTCGTGGAGTTCATCGTTTTTGAGATATTCCTTGATTTTGGTTTCTACTTTGAAAAGCTGAAAACTTTTCTCATACAGGAATTTGTCAACTGCTGTCCATACATACAACGTAACTTCAGTGACATAGCATCCAGCTTTTGACTATCACTTTAACCTATGGTACTCCCTTATTTCACTTCTGCTTACAAGGAAGCAAGAAGTAAATGCAAGTATAAGCTTTTTAACAATAATTTGTTGCAGAGATGTAGAGAAAGTCATGTGAATGGTACAAATCAGATTTTTCTCTACTTAGGTGAGTATAGAAAAAATATTGAGTACATGGTTTTACGAGTACGATAAGTGATTGTTCTTTTTAGCTGAGAATTCATATTTTTCATAAAAAAGATACATTGATCTGTACCTACTCGCATCAAGTAATTTTACTAATGGTCTTTCATATTAAATCCCACAGTCTTGTGAAATAATACAGAGAAAGCCCTTCTCCTTCCCAAGTATTACATGCTTCTCTTCCCTTGCTGCCAGAAGGCAAATCGCTTTCAGAGACATAAGATGCTTTCCTTATGACAGAGGAAGATGCAATCACATAGAGTACCTGTTGAGCATCTTATGTACCACAATCGACAAAGCTCTTTCGAGCTCGCGATCGATACTCGCAGCCTACTCTCTTCAACGATATGAAGCTGGAGAAAACGTCTTATTGAGCATGTTTTTTTTTTTTTTTTATTTACTGCTTACTCACAAACACAAATAACAAAATGTGGAGTTACTGTTTGATTGTGAATCAAACTTTTTGTTTGTGGCTTAACATTCTTTAATCTGGTTGGTCATATTTTTTTTAACAAACATCAATTTTTTTTTATTAATTTTGTTAATAACAAAAGGTATAAGTTAGATTATAAATGCAGCATGTCAGTTCACAATTTTTTTTAAACTTAACTAAGTTCATAACTATATATATAGTTATGAACTATGTTGTCTGTGTGTTTAAATTAAACACGCGCAGGAAGATGGTAACAAAATGAGAAGATGTTGTATGCGCTATAGAACGAGCAAAGCGAAAACCGTTGCCGACTGCAGTGAAAGACGCTTATGTTTTTGCAGATCTTCTCTTGCTGGTCTAAGATGACAACGTAAACCGTCGACGCTGGGATGCGTTTCAGACAGCATATAATGCTGAAAGCCTAGAGCGAGCCACACAAGTGCGAGCCACACCTGTGCGAAGCGGTCGGTAGTACTTCGAGTCTCTAGTTGTAGTAATGTGCGAGCATAATCGTTTGGATTTTGCAAAGGAGCAAGACGGTGCAATTGCGAAACAACCCAGTGCCAGATCTGTCGTGCTGTTGTGTAGGTAACAAAACGATGGCGAGAATAAGAAATGTGCGAAATATTAGGATGCAATAACTAGTTTTCCCTTTGATCTGAGAGATCACATCATTAGATTATATTTCTAGCTATAATACTACTAACAGCAAAATGGCTACGCGGTAACATGTGATACTAATATTCGGGAGGTACTGGGTTCGATTCCCGTTGAGCCGGCCGTTATAGCTTTGGTTTTTTGTTTACTTTCTATACACGTACCATGTACATAGTGTATGTATTGTAATCCAACCAAAAAATTCGATACCGAGATTTTACCGGAAATACATGTTTTAGGACCCCCTGAATCCAAAAAAAGAATCATTTTTCGAAAAATGTCCATTGTGTATGTATGTCTGCCTGTGTGTATCTGCGTGTGTGTGTGTGTGTGTGTGTGTGTGTGTGTGTGTGTGTGTGTCTGTGGGCAGCATAGCTCAAAAACGAAAAGTTCATTAAATACCAAACTTGATATTTAAGTCCAGTATATACCAAGGATGCGCACGAACATTTTTAAGAAAAATCACCCCACCCCCAACCACCCTTTACATGGACAAATTTTCGAAACTTTTGATTTTCTCGAAAATGGCTCTAACAATTTTTATTAAAATATCGTATAATAAAGATGTTTACATAGCAAATAAAATGAATATTTTCTGGCCTCTGAAAACATGTTTATTAGGGATGAAATTTGCGGAATTTTGGATGACTGGTAAACCGTAAGAGATAGAGAAAAACTTACTTCCCATAAAAATGTAGAGCTCGTTAAAACATAGGATTTATATTATATAAATTTTTTGTGGTGTTGACCATTTTTTAGATATTCCATGTTATTAGTTTCAGCTTTAAATACTTATAGTTTTCTCATACGGGATTTTGTCAAATCCTGTCCAGACAAACAAAGGAACTTCAATCACATAACCACCAGCTTTTAAAAGATTTGCCTATCACTTTCGTCTATGGTACTCCCTTATTTTCCGTCTACTTACAAGGAAGCAAGTAATAAGAACCCTTTCTGCTAATTTTTTCTCGATTAGTATTAAGTGAATAGAAGAATACGTTTTTTTAATAATAATTTAATGCAGAGATGTATAGAAAGTCATTTGAATGGAACACATCAGATTTTTTTCATGTTTTTCTTTGCTTGATAGGCGAATTTTGGAGAGGATTATATAATTCCGGAAATTTTCTGTGCTGCATGACATTTCATATCCTTATCAAGATAGAGAATCAGGCGAATGGATGGTGGATGAAAACTTGATTCTCTTTGTACATCTGCCTGCCATGATGGTCGTTCTGACTTTAGGTTATTTCGTGGTTTTCCATATCTGGTCGGCAAACTTGGGGAGAGTTATTAATTCCACGAATTTTCCTGTACCGCACGTCATTTCATATCCTTATTTTACTTCAGGATGGAGAGAGGACAGCGGGGAGGGCGATGTCTATTTTTTGGAACCTCTGCCACGGTTTTCGAAGGGATCTCTCAATGTGAGAAGAAGTATTCCTGAATGGTAGGTCCTCCTGCCGTTACGATGTAATATCTGGAGGCGTTAGGAACCCCGTCTGAATCCGAAACTGCCGCACCGGATCTATTCGCTCTTCGCTTCAACCTTCCAGAAACAGAATAAGAAAATTGTGTGCTTCAGCGCTGAAAATAGAAATGTTACAAATAGTTAATTTCAAGCAACGCTATAACTGTTACTCCTCGTCAAAACACACATGTATCTTTTATATTTTTGTTGTGGAGCTAACCATTTCAGAGATATTCCTTCTTGTTAGTTTCAATTTTAAAACACTTGCGCTTTTTTCAAACAGAAGTCATCCATGCTTCTTTTATTTCACTTTTGATCACACATAGAGAAGGGAATTTAAATGACAATCGTATAGCGACAGCTTTTAAAACATTTGACTATCACTTTTGTATAGTTCAGCGATACCAAATGGCGGCCCGCGGGCCTAATCTGGTCCGCGAGTATGTTTCATCTGGCCCGCGAATAAATATATGATTTATTGCTTTTTATAACTTCCTGCAGACATCTTATTTTAGAATTTGATGGCAGATTTCAAGATTTTGAAGTATTTCAATCACAGAGAGAAATTTTCAACAATGCTATGAGATGTTAAGTAGAGTGCCAGCCCGAGGATTTACAGTTAGAACTACGTGAGTTCCAATGAGATTCATCTCTTCAAACAACAGAGGCAACTAATGTTGATTTTTGAAAACACTTTTCGAATGAATATTTTCCAAAGCTTAGAAATTGGGCTTTAAAACTTATTTCTATAGTACTTACATATGTGAAACTGCCTTCTCTGTGTTGAAGCTAGTGAAATCAAAGTCCAGAAACAGATTAACTGATTCAATTTTATCTCATATTTCTAAGATTGCAATACCAGAACTGGAAGTGGATTTTATATCGCTTGTAAAAGATTCTGAAAAACCTCATTGTTCCTAGTAAAAAACAATGCTTGTTCCTTCACTGAGCATGTAAAATTATCAAAAATAATGTGCTCTTAAGTCGCCATTGCTGCTATTTTATTACTTTTTCTACACGTACTATGTACATTTGTAGAGAGAAGGTATTTTATTGCACCCAAAAATTTGATACCGAGATTTCACCGGAAATACATGTTTTGGGTCCCCCTGAATAAAAAAAAAGCATTTTTGGAAAAAGGTCCGTGTGTGCGCGTGTGCGTGCGTGTGTGTCTATGGAAAGCATAGCTCAAAAAGGAAAAGACCGTTAAGTACCAAACTTGGTATTTAAGTTTGGTATCTTCCAAGGATGCGACACGAAGATTTTCGAGAATATCCCCCCACCCCAACTATCCTTTACATGGGACTTTTTTCGAAAATTTTGATTTTCACAAAAATGGTACTAACGATTTTGATTAAAATATTGTATATTAAAGATATTTACCTGACAAATAAAATGTATATCTTGAATTTTCTGGGAATAGCCTCTGAAGACTACTTTATTCTGGAGGTGTTTTGCATAATTGCTAACTCGTAAGAAATGGACAAAAACTTACCACACAAAAAATGTAGGGCACATTAAAACCCACATTTTATGTTATATATTTTTTTTTCGAGGAGTTGATCGTTTTTTAGTTATTCCTTGCTTTTGGTTTCAGCTTTGAAAAACTTGTACTTTTCTCATACAGGAATTTGTCAACTCGTGTTCATACAAACAAAGGAACTTGTCACCTAGTAACCAGCTTTTGACTTCACTTTAACCTATGATAGTCCCTTATTTCACTTCTACTTACAAGGAAGCAAGTAATAAGACTATTTCTGCTAATTTTTTTCTCGATTAGCATGAAGAAAATAGAAGCATACGCTTATTAACAATAATTTGTTACACAGAAGTAGAGAAACTCATGTGAATGGAACACATCAGATTATTTTTAATATAGTTATACTATTAATTTTCCTGGCCCTCAAGTAAGGTCCTTGTTGTATTCTGATCCACAGTGCACTACTAATTGGCCATCATTGGTCTAGTATATTCCCTCTGTTAATTAAGCGGGGAAAGCTTCATTGTGCTTTTGTGGACTTTAAGAAGGCATTTGACTCTATCAATCGAAATGCATTATGGTACAAACTAGGCAGAAAGGGGTTATCAAGTAAAATGGTTAGAGCATTGCAGGCAATGTATCAAAATGTCGAATTCTGTGTGAAGTACGACAGAAACAGTGTCCGACAGCTGCCGAAGCTATAGGGGAGTGAGGCAGGGTTGCATTTTATCTCCCTTGCTATTTAATCTCTTTGTGGATGATATTACTGATACAATGATAGCAGAGAATATCCAAGCACCAGTAGTAGCGGATTCGCAGATCCCAGCACTTTTATACGCAGACGATTTAGTATTGTGCTCTACGACAGTAAACGGATTGCAACGAGGACTGGACAAACTTAAGAATTATTGCGATGAATGGCTTCTTACAGTTAATGTGAATAAGACTAAGGCAATGACTTTCAAAAAGGGTTGTGTTTATAGCAAGGAGGAGACTTGGACATATGCACTACAGATACTGGACAATGTTAAATCTTTTGTGTACTTAGGACTCACATTCACAATGAACGGAAAATGACAAAACACATTGACATTACGAAACACAAGGCAAGGGTGAAAGCGACGGAAGCTCTCCGGATACGCTACAGAATACCGAATATATCCATAACCTTAATGGAAACTGTATACGGAGCGACAGTTAGATCCACGATGACATACGGAGGAGAAATATGGGGGTGGGAACAAACAGGGAATCTGGATCAAGTGAGGACCCAATTTTTGAAAGGAATTCTGGGTGTAGGGAGGGGTACGGCAAACTGCGGAATAATGAGGGAATTTGGGGCACATAGTGAAACGATAGAGTGCAAAATCAGAGCAGTTAAATATTGGCTGAGAATCGTTCACGGAAACCAATCTCTAATTTGGGCAGTCTGCTACCGTGCACAGTTGCGAATGGAAGGTAATTCGACGTGGGCATCAAAATTAAAGAAAGGGTTAGAAACCTTTGGGATGGGAGACATTTGGATGGCGGGGCAGGAAAACAGGCGAAGTATTTGGAGAAAAATTAAGAACCGCCTCTGTGATATTGACAGACAGCAAATAATTGCGCAATGCACAGAGAAGGTGTCATTAGAAGTACAGTCTAGGCTGAAATCGGAGTGGGGTATGGAGCAATACATCAAAACAGGTACCAAACTCATTAGAGAGAGGCTGGCGTGGATTAGACTAGGAGCATGGAGGAGCACGAAAATTTCTGACGAGAATGGTACGAGAATCTGTCCGATTTGCGAGGAGGAAGAGTCGTGGACTCACATCTTGGCAAGATGTAGGGGTACGGAGGAATGGCGGGAAAAATATTTGCCGCGATTTTTTACCACTGCGAATGTAGGGCTAGAAGCATGTTGGACGCTACTGGCAGGCACGGAAAACATGGACGGGCTAGGTAAATATATACTTAAGGCAAGACTGCTGAGATCTGAGGAGGCTGCCAATAGAGAAGGGGGGGGGGATAAGATCAACTAAACAAAAGTGACTACATTGTTCTACATACATATATAGTATGTCATACTTAGGTCACTGTTGTGCTATTGTTTTATATATGTTGTATATATTATGTGTATATATGTCTTTTAAGTGTAATTTTCTATTACAAGAGGGTGCATTTATGTAGGTGTACTCTGTGCTGTAAATTTAAATTGCGATATTTGAATATCTTTGTATTTTTATTTTCGGGTTCACTCTTAATTCTTTATTGTTGTTTAATAATGCTTTGGACTGTGCATTTCCTTTGTCTTTTTATTTTCGTGTTTACTCTTTTAATTCTTTGTTGTTGTTGTTTTAATATTGCTTGTAATGTGTATTACAAAAGCAGGTACGGTCTGCGGACCCGTGCGATTGTTGAAATTCTATGTATGATATTGCTATGTCAATAAATACACTTATTAATTAATTAGTTGCAAGAAACTAGGTAATAGAAACATTCTGCTAGTGCTTATGTCAAGTAGTATGAATAGATAGAAGAATAATCTTTTATAAGGAGTCTGTTTGCAGAATAGCTAGAGAAAGTCATGTGAATGGAACACATCAGATTTGTTCTTATATTTAAGTCAGGTAGATGTCTCCCCCCCCCCCCCCTGCATGGATTCAGCATACAGAATTCTCCAATCAAAGGACTCAGCATATTGTTCTAAATGCGATTATGAAACATACAAGTCTCCTAAGTATGAAGCAAGATAAAGAAGTGCCCCTCTACTGTTTCAGGTTTCAGAAAGCTAATCTGATTCTTCACCCCAGGTCTTATAAATAGGATGTTGAGGAAGTAATCATACTAATGGCTTTCCTGCTGGCTTATACCATCAAACACTATAGCAGGTTGTAGCATAATATTGCGACATGCTAACAAGTACACCAGGAAGGGAATTTTCCCAAAAATATAATTCTTTTGTTTTGCATTCTAAAATATCTGATGTGTTTCATTCACATGACTTTCTCTACAGCACTGTAGAAAAAATTAGCAGAAATAGTCTTATTACTTGCTTCCATGCAAGTAGAAGGGAAATAAGGGAGTACCATAGACTGAAGTATTAGTCAAAAGCTGGTTGCTAAGTGAATGAAGTACCTTTGTTTCTATGGACAGAAGTTGACAAATTCCCGTATGAGAAAAGTATAAATTTTTTTAAAACTGAAACCAATATCTCAAAAAAGATTCACTCCACGAAAAAATGTATATAACATAAATTGCGTGTTTTAACGAGCTCTACATTTTCTGTTATGTAAGTTTTTCTAATCTCTTATGGTTTGCCAGTTATACAAAATCCCGAAAAATTAACCCAGAATAAAGTAGCCTTCAGAGGCCATTCCCAGAAAATTCAAAATTTACATTTAATTTGTCAGGAAAATATCTTTAATTTACGATATTTTAATCAGAGTCATTTTTGAGAAATACAAAATTTTCGAAATTTTTTCCATGTAAAGGGTAGTTGGGGGTGGGGGAATTTTCTTAAAAATCTTCGTGTCGCATCCTTGGAAGTTACTGAACTTAAATACCAAGTCTGGTATTTAACGGAATTTCGTTTTTGAGCTATGCTCTCTGAGAACATACACACACGGACCTTTTTCCAAAAATGCTTATTTGAATTCAGATGGTCTCAAAACATGCATTTCCGTTGAAATTTCGGTATCGAGTTTTAGGATGGAATGCAATACCTTCTCTATACACTTGAATTCTCTCTACACGTACTATAAACACATAGTACGTGTAGAGTAAGTGAAAACAAATATAGGTCTGTAGCTTTAAAATGATATACATAACATGCACGTCACAAAGTAATAGGCCCTTTAAATTGGTCATTTAAATACATCTCGGCTAAAAGTTATGCAAAAAATGGGCATCAAAATTTGTGAAAATATGGACACAGTATGTTTAAGAACGATATATGTCAATTCTCAGAGCAAAAAGGCAGCTTAAATAATATATAAAAAGCTAGCACCAGGAAGAGATAGAGATGCTGCAAATAATACCAATGCTGAGGAATGTGGAGCTAGCATGGTTACCGTGATCAAAAATTACACTTTCAAATTTAAATTTAATTTCCTGTAACTTCATTTTTTAACCATTGAGGTACACTTTCTGAGAAAGACATTAAAGATATTTACATTACATTTTTCTCTACATGTATTTATAACTGTTTTAACTGTGGATTCATTTGTTATAATGAATAATATGTTAACTGAGAAAAAAATTAATAACAAATAAAAAATAGGTTATTTATGTCATTAGATATGCAATTTTTACTCCTTCTTTTTTATAGTAACAAATTTTAATTGTGTTCACATCCTCAAATTATCTGTTGAGTACTCTAGGAAAAATTGTGAATGTACAATAAAAACTTGGAAGAAAAATGTACTAGAAATTTGAGTTTCCAACACTTTTGTTAGGAAACTTAGTGTGCCTTATGCAACTTTTTCATAAATTTTGAAATACTGAAATACTGTTTCTCCTAACCCTCCAAATTTCATTTTAATCAAATCAATTTTGATAACAAAAATTGAAAATAAAGTTTTTATATAACTTGAGTATGGCAGAAGTACAACCAGTTCCTGGTGTCCTAAATTCCTATCTTTGTGGCCGATTTCCATTAACTTGAAGTACGAGCATCAATTAGAAAATAGACTTTAAAGAAGCGTTATCAATTTCATTTTCTTTTCTTCTAAGTCTGTGACGTTTGTATCCTATTGATAAGATTTGCATTATTTTAAGGGTTAACAATATTGGTTAGTTTTAACAGGTGAATAGAGCATAAATTTTCTCTGTCTAGCTTTACTTTTCAACATTTCAGTTCATATTGTTAGAACCAGCTGAGAAATTCAATGCCACAGCCGGGAATTGAACATCCTTCTCCCGCTCTCCGTGCGGTTATTCTAGCTATTGAGCTACCGTGACAACATGTATTCAATTCACCAACTGATTTGTGCTTTTCCCAATTAACCACCTCAGTGAACACTCCTACAACTTTAATAAAAATTAGACCAAAGTCTTAGTGAATGTTCTAGAAACTCTGATTGATAAAACTGAGTGTTAGATTTTTGATACTCCTCGCGCATAATAAAAATAAAGAACAACCAGATGTGTTCCATTCACATGCCTTTCTCTAGCTATTCCGCAACAGATTATTCTTACAAAAGCTGATATTTCTCTCTATTTAGTACTAATCAAGATAAACAGAAAATACTAGAAATAGTTGTATTAATTACTTCCTTAAAAGTAGGAAGTAAATAAGGGAATACAGTAGGCTAATGCGATAAATAAAATATTTTAAAAGCTGGTTGCTATGTGATATAAAATTCGTTTCTTTGCATGATCAGGAGTTGATAAACTTCCGTATAAGAAAACTTTAAATGTTTTTAAACAAACCAATAGCAATTACATAATATCTCAGAAATTGGTAACTCGCAAATATAAACTGTGTGTTTCAACGATATACCATGTTTTCTGTAATAACGTTTTGTCTATCTCTTACGATTTGTCAGTTATGAAAAGGTCATTCAGAATGAAGAGGACTTCAGTGGCTATTGCCAAGAAATTTAGGACATACATTTTATTTCCCATCTAAACCTCTTTGATATACGGCACCTCTATCAAAACCGTTAGAGCCATTTTTTATAAAATCGAAAATTTCGAAAAAGTATCCATATAAAGGATAGTTTTGAGTGGGGGATTTTTATGAAATTCTTCTGGTCGCATCCATACAAGATTTGGTATTTAACGGTGTTTGGCTTTAGAGCTATATTTGCTGTTCACAGTTAATATACCCATACACATATACAGGCAGCTAACCGTGTTCTAAAATGCTTTTTTAGTTTCTCTGTACGCACTATGTACATTGTGTATAGAGAAGGTTGTAATTTCACGGAAGTGCATGCTTTGAGACCCCTGAAACAATATATATATATTTAGAAAAAGTCAGTGCGTGAGTGCGTGTGTGTGCGTGTGTGTGTGAGTGTGTGTGGACAGCATAGCTCAAAAACGAAAAGTCCGTTAAATACCAAGTTTAGTATCTCCAAGGATGAGACACAAAGATCTTCATGGAATGAAGATGGAGCACTGGTGAAATGCGATGGCGGGGGAAACCGGAGAACCCGAAGAAAACTCGCCCCGCACCGCTTTATCCACGAAAAATCTCAAATGCGATCGTTTGGGTCTACGTGAGAGGCGACTTAAGAGTTAGCCCTTCGAGGCCACACGCTGCGAGACAGTCTACTGCTTACACTATCTGTGGATAGATACATCAGAAATGCAATTACCATCTATTTTCAGTTTTTCTATTGTTTTAGACGAAGGTAGAACGTTGGATCATGGTATTAAATATCAAATTCGATGTTTATCTTGGCCGCTGAGGGGAACCATGAAAAATGTCAGCCAGATTGGCCAATCCATGCATTGAATTTGAACCCAGGACCTCGCGAGGTAGGTAGGAGGATTTAGGGATTTACCCTTGACTGTTTCAGGGATTTTCCCTCTTCAGCCAGGATTTATTGTTGATAGGAGAGACGGAAGACAGGCGGTAGGCTTTTTTTCCCTTTAATCATCAAATTTAGCTACTATTAACTACCATTCTGAATATTTTCAGTATATACAATTTTCTTACTTTAAGTACAATTGTGTTTTAGAGATGGTATTGTTTCAATTTATGATATGAATATACATTATTTATATTAGTTTGGTATTTTTTTAATATACTTAATTCTAAGCTTTCTTTATCTAGTGGTGTTTTTTGTTTTGTTTTTTAGTTTTTCATATCCGTAGTATTTGTTCAATGTGTTGTCTGATTTCCTCGCCTTCTAATGGTTTTTCTCTTTCATGGTGCCCAATTATGGCTTTTAGTGGAGGGTCGCTTGGTGGTTCTGCGGATTTTAGCTGGTTCTCTTTTAGTTCGTTTCCTCTGGTGGTATGGTCTGTGTTCTGCGTCAGTGATGTATTTTCTGGTCATTTTGTCGATGGCGTTTTCTGTTGTGTGAATTTCATCTGATTTGGTCCATGGTGGTAGTTTTTGACACACTCTCAGGCATTTTCTCTTAAATTGGCGAATTCTTTTCTTGGTGGATTCAGGAAAAGAATTCACCAATGTGAGAGAAAATGCCTAAGAGTGTGGCAAATGCCTGGGCCATCCCGCTCCGTGCCCTAAGAATTTTGTTTCAATGAATGAGTGCACTTATACAGAAGCTAATGGGGACGTCATACGTCATATAAGTTAAGTATCGTTTTTGTTTTTACTTCATTGTTTTTAAAATGAAATAACGTTCGCACGGTTAAGTTGGAGAAGAGGTCGTTTTACAAGACATTTACCATTGACAGCAATGAACCAGGTCGCGTGAGTCGTCAAGTGAGGGAACAAAACTCAAAAACACTGGGGAAGAGTAAACACTGTATCGAGAGGTTATTAATAAGGCACGGTGACATCTGCTATGCGCATGCTCTTCAACCATACAAAAGTCAGCCTCCTGGACCAATTAGCTTCTTGCACTCCACTTACGTGTCAGGGGTGAACCTCGCTCTTTTGTCCACATTTTCTTTTGTTACGCTCCACGATCACTATACCTTCCCCATTATTTCTCAACAAATAAAAGTAAGCATTGCGAGTACTTAATCATGCAGAAACTATAAATAACAGTTATATAAACTGTATAACTCTTTAAACAAAATCTAATATATAAATAAGAACATTGCGTGTTTCAAACAAATGATCTGATGTAGAAGAACAGGGTATACGTGATTTTGTCCTTCACGATATATGCTTTTGAAATGAAAAAAGAAGAACAACATGTGTTCCATTCACTTAATATTCTCTAGCTCTTCCTCAAACAAACACTTTATTCAAAATAGTAATATTTTATCCACACCGTGCTAATCGAGATAAACATTAGTCTCATTACTTGCTTCCTTGTAAGTAGAAGGAAAATAAGGGAATGCACTAGGCTAAAGTGAAACATAGTTAATTGCTTTAAAAGCCGGAATAAACAAACGAGAGATAAGAAAGATTTCTTTCCGCTTGAGAAAAATCTAGATGGCTTAAAATTGAAACCAATAATGCGTAATATGTTGAAAACGGTTCACTCTGTACACAGAGAGGGAGGGGGGAGGGAGAGAGAAATTGTGTATAACATAAATTATGTGTTTCACTCAAATCTTATGTAATAAGTTTTTGTCTATCTCTTACATTTTGCCACTTATACAAAAGTCATCGCAGAATGAAGTGGCCTTCAGAGGCTATTTTCAGAAAATTCAAGATATATATATTTAGTTTGTCATAAAAATATCACAAATATAATCAAGATCATTAGAACCAGTTTTAAGAAAATCATAATTTTCGAAAAATGTTCCATGTAAATGGTAGTTAGGGATGAGCGATTTTCTTGAAAATCTTCGTGTCACATCCTTGGTAGATACTGAACTTAATAAAGTTTGGTATGTAATTGACTTTCAGTTTTGAGCTATGCTGCACACACATACACTCTCAAACATATACCCACATACATCGAGACACACAGACATGTTCCCAAAATGCTTGTTTTTGGAGTCAGGGTGTCTCAAAACATGTATATCCGGTAAAGTCTCGGTTACGAGACTTCGGGTGGAATTCAATACCTTGTGTATCCATTATGCACATTCGTGCTAGGGAAGATAAAACTCTGGTTCAATTATTGCAAAATTAAAACCAATATCAAGGGATATCGCAGAAATGGTTTAAGTCCTCAAAAAATTGCATTCTGCATAAATTGGTTGTTTTAGCGAGATCTACATTTTTTGCGCAGTAACATATTTCCTACCTCTTACAGTTTACCAGTTTTACAAAAATCGTCCTGAATGAAGAGGCTATTTCCAGAAAATTTAAGCTATACAGTTTATTTGTGGTGAAAATGTCTTAAATAACTTTAAAGCCATTTTTGAGAAAAGCAAAATTTTAGAACCAGTTTTCATGTAATGGGTATTTTGGGGTGTCTTCATGACGCGTCCTTCTAAGAGGCTAAAGTTAAATACCAAGTTAGGTATTTAAAAGAACTTTCATTTTTGAATTATCCTGTTCACACACACACACACACACACACACACACACACACACACTCACTCACTCACTCACTCACTCACTCACTCACTCACTCACTCACTCACACTGATCTTTTTATAAAATTATGTTTTGTATTCATAGTACCTCAAAACATATATTTCCGGAGAAATCTCGACTTCGAATTTTTGGTTGAAATACAATTACTTCTCTACCTACTATGTACATTGTATGTGGTAGAGAAAGTAAACACTGATTTGAACACAACTTTCCCTGCCTATGTCAAATCCACACATATCTTTATTTACAGTGTATATAAACAATATGGACATCATTTATAACTTCTCTAACTTTAAAAACAAAAAACATTTTACTCAAGCTATTCGATATAATAGGGTCGTCTCCTTAACGCGGTGGTAGCGTTGCTACTTGCCAAACGGGAGACCGGGTTCGATTCCCAGTACCGGCGTGGGGATCTGGACCGGGGTGCACTCAACCTCGTGAGGTTCCTGGGAGGCCAATTGAGGTGCTACTTGATGGAGAAGTAGCGGCTCCAGATCGTGAACCCTATTACCAGTAAATCCAAGATACATATTTTACTTGCCATTGCAACGAATAGTTGGTTGGTTTGTGAGTATTTAAGTTTCTTAATTTGTTTTATACTTTCACCATGTAGACTCTTCTCTCTTCTCAGGTTAGTGGTATACGAGACGCATTCTTAATTTAGTTTCAACTACAATAAATATTGTCATAAATCTTTTGAATTTATTGTGAACCATTACAGGTACATAAACACACATAGAATCAAGTTATAACACATCTTTACTCCTTCTCGTTTCGTTGTTAAGCCGAAAACGATCTTCCTTTTTCTTCACAGCAATTGTAAACAGAAACATTTGTGTTGCCGTGTGTTCATTCCAAGGCCGTGTAACGTATGTACGCAGAATTTCCGTCTCTTTCTATCATTGTTGCGATTGTTGGTCACGTCTCCAGCCAACACATAAACTTCTTTACTTAAATCTTTTTGCATTAGAATGAACACAACGTCTTCCAAATATATTAATAACTAAAGTAAAACAATTCAGCAATAACAATTCATATAAAAATTAACAGTTAAAAAAGTATGTTTTAAGCTATTTAGCCAAATAAATTTGAAGTTAATAATAAAATTACAAAATAAAAACCTTTTATTTTGTGGCCTTAATACTGTCATACCATGTGAAAGTCTTATAGTATTTTAATCAAAACTGTCCGAGCCATTTTTGAGAAATATAATATTTAGTTTTCTACACAAAGGGTAGTTTGGAGTGGAGGACTTTTATTGAAAATCTTCGTGTCGCATTCTTAAATTCTAAGTTTGGTATATGGGCGGCTGTTAGTTTTTGAGCTATGCTGTCTTGAAAATGATAACTAACTTATTTTCAGTTTTTGACCCCTCTTCGAATCTTATAAATTTATCAATTAACTGATTAAGAACCTTTAGTGGACTTATACTAATTCCAACCTGTTTATTAAAAACATGGTTTCTTGATATATTTAAGAGATCTAACCTGCCCACTGAAATTTTTTTGACACAGGCGGACACACAAGAGCTTCATCTATTATTTTTGGGAGGGGGGAAATTTAGGGGTTCACAAAGTATATATTACTTGTAAAATCTCGGTATTGAATTTTTGGGTGGAATACAATACCTTCCCTATCAAGTATGTACACAGCACGTGTAGAGAAAGTAACTGAAGAAATAAGGCAGGGAAGTTGTCGAGGTCTCTTGAGATGGGAGCTCATTGTATTTCAAGTGGAAGAATTCAGATGGCACATGCAAAGTAACGGGCCTGTGTCTTTTGTTGGAAATGACATGTTGGCGATCTGCGTGTTACTAATTTCAGCGTGGGAGACGTAGATTTTTGTGTCAACAGCTAGGGACAGTTTGACAATAGCGCTGTTTAATTGTCGCTGAGGAGTTGAACAAGGTATTGTATATGACCCTTTGGTGACCGGGTCACGTCGGGTCGCAGCGTGGGAAACTCTTGAGTAGACATCTGCTCCACTTGGTGATGGCGAATCGACAACTTCTAAACGTCAAGTGTCGCCGTCAGGAGTGCACCTACTCTTACCTTGCCGCCATTCTGCACGTTCGGGGCTATACTTATATGTACGTAAACCTGTCGAATTTTCTGGTTTCCTTTAGTGTAATATTTTCCTTTGTCTGATGTTTGTAGAACACCGGTAACATTTGTTGTGTATAAACCAAAATTTTGATAAACCTTAATAATTGTTTTTATTTTGTAGCAAATTCTGACAGCAGACGTTAGGAATCATTAATTATTATAATTACCTAAAATCATACACAAGTTTATTTGGTATGCTAATCGACATTTTATGCTTTCTCTAGCACGTATGTACAATTTACGTAGTAGATAGAGAAGGTATTGTATTCCACCCAAAATTTCAATACCGAAATTTCACTGAAAATGGAAGTTTTTAGGGTCCCCTCATAAAGAGAGAGAGAGAGAGGGGGGGGGAAGGAATTTTAAAAAAAGATCCGTTTGTATTGGTGTACATGTTCTGTGAACACAACTCAAAAACGAAAAGCCACTTAAATACCAAATTTAATATTTAAGTTCATCTTCCAAGGATGCGACACGATTTTCAGAAAAATCCGCCCACCCCATACTAGCCCTTAAATGTAAGATTCTTCAAAATGTTCAATTTTCTCAAAAATGACCAACGGTTTTGATTAAAATACCCTATATAAATATATTTTCATGGCAAATAAAATGTATATGAAGAGTTTTCTATTAATAACCTCTGAAATCCTCTACGTTGCATAACTGGTGAACCGTATGCGATGGACAAAAACTTACTAAACATGAAATGAAGATCACGATAAAACACTCAATTTATGTCATATACATTTTTTTGTGGAGTTGATCGTTTTTGAGATATTCCTTGTCATTGGTTTCAGCTTTAAAATTTTATACTTTTCTTATACAGAATTTTTCAACTCTCGTCCATACAAACGAAGGAACTTCAGTCACATAGCAACCAGCTTTTGACTATCACTTTAACCTATTGTACTCCCTTACTTCGCTTCTACTTACAAGGAAGCAAGTAATAAGACTTTTTCTGCTAATGTTTTCTCAATTAGCATAAAGTAAATGGAAGTATTAGCTTTTTAACCAACATTTGTTGCAGAAATGTAAAGAAAGTCATGTGAATGGAACACGAATTGTATATGAAGCTAAAAGAAAAAAGTTATCTGTAAGATAAACAACTGTATTTTGCATGTAAAAATGTAGTAAGGTGTATATATATATATATATATATATATATATATATATATATATATATATAACTCATTATTACTTAAATAAATAGTTTCCAGTATATAAATTTATAAGATTTAGATAAATGTTATCCAGATTAACATTTTGCAATAGTATTGAAATACATAAAATATATGTGAAATGCAAATGGACAGAGAAAGTCGTCTAAGTATACAACATTAACTCCTAACTTTATACATTATTTTTACTTTGACAGGTTGTATTGAGGCCAGGAGTCCTGTTTTATCCTGCAACTGGACATGGCTAAGGTAAGATGCTTTTCAGTACTCTTAAGTTTATCATTGTGTATTCATATCCTGCCATTATATTACCTGTAACAGTTTAAACGTATATCTCACATACAGTGTTAGAGGTGAATATCTCTTAAATTAATAGAAAATCGGAGAAAATCATATGAATTCCAAGTCTTATAAGACCATGGAAATATTTTCCATATCGCTAATAAGATTTGGAATTCCTGTCGTTTATATTTATTTTCTATTAATTTACGAGATATTCATCTGCAACACTTTATGCGAGCCATCCTGTACTTATCAACGTGAACTTATTAGCTATCGAGAATGCTAACAGGCACAGAAAAGATAGAAAGGTTCTGAGAAAATGTCTCTCTCATACAGATTACCTGCTCTCAACGCGAGACAGCGGCTTTGCTGTTGGAGTGACAGTAGCTTGATCTTAGCACGACTCTGTAAACTACTCCCTTACCTTTGGGTGGAGGGCAATCACTATAACAAATAATATTTCTAATATGCTTGGGTAACACCACTTCAAACTACCATTGAATCTATCTAGGTATTATTTCTTCACTTTTACCCATCGTAATATCCTATTACAAAACTTTAAGAACTTTAAGAACTTTTAAGTCTATTTTTGGTCTTTAAGTTTCAAAAAAACTCGCAATTTATATCGAAGTATACAAGTACTTCGTTTGCTCTGGTTTCTTAAAATTCTGTTTCACTAGCTTATGATAGGTAACGTTCAAATCGTTGATGTCAAACATAGTTGGCGTTCATATCGAAACATTCAGAACTAACAATATTTGAATGGAACTAATCGTAAGACATTAAAAGATAGTAGAACCAGAGTGAAGCGAGCGTGCATTATGTTAGGTGTAAGTTAATGTGTATGTAAATAAAGAATTTTTCTGTACACCTAAGTACAGAAAAATTACCACTAGTTTCATCAAAGCATGCGAGCAGAGCGAGCATGCGCTGTTTTGGGCCTAGGTTGGTGTGAGTGAATAAATTGATTTTATTGTGTTTATTTTTTAATAATTTCTACTAGTTTCTTCTTTGGTGATGCTTTTCAACGTAAGCAGCATCCACAGTTCATTTCTTATGGCCTCGAAATAGTTATTTCCTGTCTAGCAACCACTTTTATTTCTTCCCCACTAACCAAATGTTCGTAAATTTTGTTATTTAAGAAAGTGTCTTTACAGGTGACGCGAGGTGGGTTGTACCAATCAAGACAACATATTGGCTCCTAGACGCTCCGGAGTGGATAGTAAAATTAATTTTTCTTCTTAAATAAATTGTATTAGGTGGTGAACCACCGTGTAGTCCGATAGGCAATGAAACAATAAAAGTTGCTGTAAGAAAACAATGCAAACGAAGTATTTGTGGTACATTTCATTATAAATCGTGGGTTTTATTGAACTTAAAGACAAAAATAGTCTTGGAGAAATTCTTAAAGTGTTGCTATAGGATATTACGGCGATTAAAAGAGAAAAATAATACCTAGATAGATTTAATGCAATGAAGAAGGCTTTACATACCGTGATATGCTTTGTGAGAATTTGATCACTGCAAATCTTTTAAACATACTAAGTATTCCTGTCTCTCTGTCTCGATTAAAAACAGCTTTATTATTTTTTTTTAAATATTTTATTGAGTGAACTTCATTACGCAACATAATACAACATACTTTTTACAAAACAATACTTATATCCGCCCGCTTGGGTAGTGTGGCGCTAGCGTATCTGCCTCAAATTCAACAGGTCGTGAGTTTGAATCTCGCTTAGGGTGAGTTATCTGATTAAGGCTTTTTTCGGGATTTTCCCTTATCCTGAGAAGACGAGTGTCGAATAATTTTGAGCTCCATGGACCCCGAGATCATTTGAGCATCATTTCACCAATTTCATTTATCGTCCGATATCACCAACCAGGCTAAAGCACGTTAAGCTACAAAAAAAAAAAAAAAAAAAAAAAAAAAAACTTACATCCCAAAAGAACAATTTTCCTTAGAAGAATGCGCTTTTTAGAATAGTTTGTTGAAGAGTAAATAGAGAGTCATGCGAATGTAAATAACCAGAAACAACATTATAACATTACATAACAGTCCAGCTTTTAACACTGAAAGTTCGTCTACACTTCGCCTTAAAACATATACTTATAACTGGAAGATATAGAGGCTCCCTCAAATAACATCATCAAGTAAAAACAAATGAAATTAACCTCATATCTCGTACACTTTTACTTTCTCCAGTTGCAGCAGATATAGCAGTTTACTATATCATACTTACGCTAAATAGAGTAACAATAGATTTTCATTTTAAAGTTTTATATATAGATAGAGACTTCCCGGAAATAGCTCTTTTCGGTCTCCAAAAATAGAATATTCAGAAAAAAAAAAAAAAACGCCATCTGTGAATGTGTGTGTGTGTGTGTGTGTGTGTGTGTGTGTGTGTGTGTGTGTGTGTGTGTGTGTGTCCGTGAACAATATAAATCAAAAACGAAAAGCCTGTTAAATATCAGACTTCAGAAAAATCTTCCCATTCCAAATTTCAAAGATATTTCGGAATTTTAAAATGGCTGAAGCACTTTTAATTAAAATATATATTAAACATACTTATGGCAAATAAAATGTATATCTCAAACTTTTTGGGAATAGCCTCTAAAGCCCGCTTCATTCTGTATGACTTTTGCATAACTGGTAAACCAAAAGCGATAGACAATATCTTACAACACAAAAATGTAGACACCATTAAAACACACTACTATGTGAAATACATGTTTTTGTGAAGTTAACTATTTCCGAGATACTATATTTTTTGCTTTGTTTGCTTAAATTTCGCAATACTTGTACTATTCTCAATTTAGAAGTCGCCATTTGTTAATTTTTCTTTTTTTTTTTTTTCTCTCTCTCTCTTTCTTTTTACATCCTGCCTATGCAAGGACAATGGAGTTTCAATCTAATAACAGAGCGACCAGCTCTTTGAATAGTGCTTAGCCTATTCCTTATTCCCCTTGTACTTAACATTTCTTTTATTTATCATTTTAGACAGCCACACCATTGACAAATACATCAATTACCTCTTCATTTTCCTAATGGATTTGCTATAATATCGATATGGACCATTAGCATGTCCCCCGGACCGTCATTCTTAAGATATTGCTCCTTTTCTTTTCTTTGCCGGAGTATTTTGTTGGGATTTCGGTCCATAAATAGCTATAGCTGCCCTACAAGTCGAGGACATGTACTTGTGTCTTGGGGGCCAGGAGGGGAGAGTTCACTGCCAGACCTTCATAAAACAGAAGCTGTGCGGTCATCAAGCTCCGAGCAACAGCGGAATATATACAACAAATTATGTGTTCACTTACATGATCTTCTGTATCTGTTCTACAAACAAACTTTTCTCGCAAACATTTATTATTAAGCTAAAACATTTTAATCTAGATAAAGATTACCAGAAGTGGTCTTGTTACTTAGTTTCTTTTAAGTGGAAGGGAAATAAGGGAATACAGTAGGCTAAAGGATAGTTAGGTATTTTAAAAGCTGTCGTTTTGTGATTACCATTTAAATTTAGTTCTATTTCCATGGCCGTGAGTAAAAAAAAAAAAAAAAAGAGATATGAAAAGGACGAGGTCTTCCCTTTTGAGAAAAAAATATGTATAATTGAAATCCATAGCAGGGAATATCTCGGAAATGGATAGTTCTACAAAATATTGTATATGACATAAATTGTGTGTTTTAACCATATGTACATTTTTGTGTAGTAAGTGTAGCTCTTAGAGTTTACCATTTTACCTATATATTCGGGATATACATTTTATTTGACATGTAAATATCTTAAATATAAGTGTTTTAACATAAATTATTGGAGCCATTTTTGAGAACACCAAACATTTCGAAAACTGTTCCATAAAGGATAGTTGAAAGTTATATGTAACTTTACATAACATAGATAATTTTACGTGGAGAATATTTGGAAAAGGTTGCTGTAAACAGTGACAAAGTTTCATTTCATTATTTAAGTAAAATAATTTTTGAGAAATTTAATAGCAAAGTTGATTGGTCAAATCATTTAAAAGATGTTCACTGATGCAATTGAAATAACTTTCTCTTAGTATAACCAGGATGAAAAAGTGAGTAACTACTTTCCATTTGAGAGAACTCAAAGTATAGGACATGTTAAAACAATAACTGGGAAATCTATACAGATCTCCTGGACCGGCTGGATGAAAAAATACGTGAGAAGAGGCCTGGATTCCAAAAGAAAAGAATCATATTTCATTAAGACAATGCATCTGCTCACAAAGGTGGTTTGGCAATCGGAACACTGAAACTATATTCGAAGTAGAGAAAGTAAAGTACGAAATAGAGAACACACACACATATATAATGTTATCTTTAAAATTAATCATTTCTACTTTCTCTTCTTAGTATATACCGAATACATAGGTAGAGCAGGTATTGTATTCTACCCAAAAATTCGGTACCGAGATTTAATTGGAAATACACGTTTTAGGGTCTCCAGTATAAAAAAAAACGTTTTTAGAAAAACGTATATGTGTGTCCGCGTGTCTTTGAACACGATAACTCAAAAACGAAAAGTTGGTAAAATACCAAACTAGTATTTAAGTTTAGCATCTTCAAAAAATGCGATAAGATGTTGAGGAAATTTCCCCCATCCCTAACTACCCTTTACATAGAAAAAAATTCAAAAATTTTGAGTTTCTCAAAAATTGCTCTAATGATTTTTATTAAAATATCGTATATTAAAGATATTTATATGACAAATAAAATGTGTATCTTTAATTTCCAAGGAATAGCCTCTGAATTGCTCTTCATTCTGGATTACTTTAGCATAACTGGTAAACCGTAAGAGATAGATATAAATCTTATTGCACAAAAATGTAGATCTCGTTAAAACACACTTTTTATGTAAGTTGAGTTGAGCATTTCAGAGATAATACTTGTTATTGATTTCAGTTTTAAATACAATTTGGCAACCCCTGCCAGTGCAAAGACACATGACAACCACTTTTAAAAGATTTGACTAGCGCTTTAGCTTAGTGTACGCCCTTATTTTCCTTCTGCTTACAAAGAAGTAAGTAATAGGGCTTTTTAATATTTTGTTTGTGAAAGTCATGTGAGTGGAACACATCAGATTTTTCACTCAAGCAGCAGTAAAAACTTGACTTAATAAGAATTCTTAGTTATGTCTTGCAGCTTCTTTGCTCATTTTGAGAGTGTGTAGCACACTTTTCCACGATGGCCACTTCGCCATATAGATGACCACTGATGGGGTAGTTGTGCGGCCATCAGGGATGTTGCTCTGTTATTCCACCCTCTCGCTTGTACTTCGCAACTGGTGCACCCCAAAGCGACCCCAGGCTCGAAGGGTCCACTCCACACTCATACATAATAGAAAACTGCCCACATTTTTTATAGATCGGAAATGGGATGGAAAAAATGAACTTGTCGTCTGGAGCTGCCATGCTGTAAATATTTTATAATGCCTTCTCTACTCAAAGGGAATCTGTAACAGAAGTGGGTCACATCCGCTCTCCACCCTCAGCAATATGTTACGTGCTCGGCACCGCTTTAATAATTCCGTTACATTTGGTGGTCGTTAATCAACAAAACTTCATTGGTAAATAGGAGTTTAGCCTTTAATCACAGGATTTTATTGTAAACAGGGAATCACAGATTACAAGTTTCATATTTTATGATCATTAATTGGTACTGCTATTATAAACCAAATTTATAGCATAGAACTATATTTACTGTCTCCATTATTACTCCCTCTACAGAATACGCACTTAAATGTTGAGAAATACAAATTTTGAGGTCCTCTGAATACAATTTTACTTTCTCTACACGTATTGTGTACATAGTGTATAGAGAAGGTATTGTAATTCACCCAAAATTCAATACGAGATTTCACCAGAAATATGTTTTGAGACCCCCTGAATCCAAAAAAGAATTTTTAGAAAAATATCCAAGTGTGTGTTAAAAACCAAACTTGGTGTCTAAGTTTGGTATCTGCCAAGGATGCGACATGAAGATTTTCAAGAAAATTCCCTCACCCCCAACTACCCTTTACATGGAAACATTTCGAAAATGTTGATTTCCTTAAAAATGGCTCTAACGATTTTGATTAAAATCTCTTATATTTAAGATATTTATTTTCCAAATAAAATGTATATCGTTAATTTTATGGTAATATACCTCTTTATTTTGGATGCTTTTTATTGAATTTTGTATAATTGGTAAACCGTAAGAGATAGACAAAAACTCACTACACAAAAAATGTAGTTCAGGATAAAACGAACAATTTATGTCATTTACATTTTTTTTTTCGTGGAGTTGATCGTTTTTTGAGATATTCCTGTTTTTTGGTTTCAGTTTTGAAAAACTTATACTTTTCTCATACAGGAATTTGTCAACTCCTGTCTACACAAACAAAGGAACTTCAGTCACATAGCAACGAGCCTTTGACTATCACTTTAACCTGTGGTACTCCCTTATTTCGCTTCTATTTACAAGGAAGCAAATAATAAGCATATTTCTGCTAATTTTTCTCGATCAGCGTGAAGTAAATAGAAGCATAAGCTTTTAACAATAATTTGTTGCAGAGATGTAGAGAGACATGTGAATGGAACACATCAGATTTTAGCTGGTTGCTCTGCCACTGAGCTACCATGGCGACATGCCGGCATAGCATTAAATTTCTCAACTAACTCGCATGTCTCCCGGTAAACCACGAGGTAGTCTCAAATTATTTTGAGATGACAACCCCAATGGCGACTTACAATTTTGTAAGTACTTTAAGTCCCAGGATTCATAGTATAGCCAACTAGTGAGAAATTCAATGCTATGCCGGCATGTTGCCATGGTAGCTCAGTGGCAGAGCAACCGGCTATAGATCGGGAGATCCATGGCTCAAATCCCGGCCATGGCATTAAATTTTTCATTCTGACTCTACCTATCCAACTCCTGTCCTACACCCGGCTTGTGTAAAAAAATCAATTAAAAACCAATATCGTTATATAGCTGTTTCATTGGGGCGATCACTCGTTCGTCCAATAAGACGTAGAAGTTATCTGTAGCAACTGATACATTAAAGTTTTCAGACGATAAAGTAACTGTCACAACGAAAGCACCAGCAAAACTACTCGACGTGTGTATCGCCCAATGTTTACTGTGCGCGTATCTTTTCCTGGACACTAGTTTTACTAGGAAGTGAGGGCCGGGGGGAAGAAAAGAGAGGTCGTGCCTTGTCAAGTGTTGTTCACCAAAGAACGTTTCTTTCTTTGAGAACCTTAGTATTGAAGCCAGTAGATATCACGACATTTCTGCTAATTTTTTCACGATTAGCATGAAGTGAAAAGAATAATAAGGTTTTTAACAATTTGTTCTAGAGATGTAGAGAAAGTCATGTGAATGGAACACATATTGTGTCTCAATGTTGTCGTCGTGCACTCATTGCCTTCAAATAACTGAAGTAACTTCAAATTGTACCACTCGTGTACAAAATAATGCGGCAACACTGTTCTTACGCTCCGCGCGATTTGTAGAGGCACTTGCTAGTTCAGCCTTTTGTCGTGTGAGTTGCATTTATTACTTTCTTTATACGTACTCTGTACATAGTGTATAGAGAAAGCATTGTAATGCACCCAAAAATTCGATACCGAGAAAAAGCATTTTTAGAAAAATGTCGTGCGCGTGTCTATGTGTGTGTGTGTGTGTGTGTGTGTGTGTGTGTGTGTGTGTGTGTGTGTGTGTAGGCAGCATAGCTCAAAAACGAAAGGTCCGTTAAATACCAAACTTGGTATTTAAGTTTGGTGTCTTCCAAGGATGCCACACGAGGATTTTCAAGAAAATCTCCCCAACTACTCTTTACATGGAACTTTTTTCGAAAATTTTGATTTTCTAAAACTGACTGATGATTTTGATTAAAATATTGTATATTAAATATATTTACCTTACAAATAAAATGTATTTCTTGAATTTTCTGGGAATATTTTCTAAAGGATACTTTATTGTGAATGAATTTTATGGTATTTTGCATAACTGCTAAACTGTAAGAGATGGACAAAACTTACCACACAAAAAATGTAGAACACATTAAAAGTCACAATTCATTTTATATACATTTTTTCGTAGAGGTGATCGTTTTTGAGATTTTTTTTTTTTTTTTTTTTTCAGCTTTGAAAAACTTGTATTTTTTCATACAGGAATTGGTCAACTACTGTCCATACAAACAAAGGAGCTTCAGTCACATAGCAACCAGCTGTTGACTATCACTTTAACCTATGGTACTCCCTTATTTCGCTTCTACTTACAAGGAAGCAAGTACGACTATTTCTGCTATTTTTTTCTCATTTAGCATGAAGTAATATAGAAACATACGCGTTTTCACAGTAGTTTGTTGCAGAGATGTAGAGAAAGGCATGTGAATGGAACACATCAGAATTTTTTTGGGGGGGCTAGAGATGTAGTCCCCAGTGGCGCAATTGGTTAGCGCACGGTACTTATAGGACAGTACATGAGCAGTGCCGTAGCCGCGCTCGCTAAAGTGTCTCGCTTTGGTGCTTCGCGGCGCACGGGATGGTGGGTTCAAGTCCCGTCTTGGGCATAGGTGTTTCTGTGTATGTATATGTAAAAAGGAAAAACGAATAGGTCAACTAAGGAAATTTAGAAACTAGAAAAAAGAGGTAAAAAGGAATACAGCGCCGGAGTCCTGACAAGCCTCCGGGGCTGTATTTTTTATTTAAAACAAAGAGGGAATGCTGTCTGTGAGTCAGTCTCAGGTTGGGGTGTCCTGCACACACACATAGGTCTTTCTCAGAGTGGGTAAGTGTTTTCATATGGCGTGATTCGCCGTTAATTCTTCATCGTATGGGCTAAACTGATCTCCTTTGTGTTACCTGGACATAATTGCCTGGTAAAACGAATATTTTAATTCATTTGGGTTACTACCATGATTTCTTATTTATTTATTTCGTTGCCAGCTAAGTGAAGTAATATGCCAATTGACGAGGATCTATAGTGCATTTCATTAATTTTCTTCTTTGTTAATAAGTTTAATTTTGGGGAATTCTGTAATCACACTTCGAGTTAAATATGAATGTAAGTATATTACGCACAGTATTATTTTATTGTGTATTGTTATTGTTAAAATGTTTATAGTTTATTATTGAAATAAATTACTGTTATAGTGGATCCCATTTTGATTACTATAGTTAGCAGGACAGCACATATATAATTTCTGTCTGCTGTTACCGTGTTGATCCTTAATGGAAAATTTGGTCCGTTCTCCATTTTTCATAAATGTGAGTTGTTGGGTGAAATCGCGCAAAGTACTGTCAGAGAGTACACCGAATAAAAGTACGATTTTTACATTGAACAAATTTAACTGAAAGTGAAATTATTAATTTAGAATGTGAATACGGATGATAGCTGGATGTTTAACGAGCCCGAACATGGAAAAGGTCATGGATAAAATGCTGAAATTCCAATTCTAATGCTAAAAATCTCACACGACTTTCTCTAGCTGCTCTACAAACTTCTTACAATAGATTCTTCTTCTTTGTACACAATGCTAATCGAGATAAACATGAGCAGAATGTTCTTATTACTTAGTTCTTTATAAGTAGAAGGGAACTAAAGGAATGTCGATGCAAATCGCTTCTTTGCTTGGCCAGGAGTAGAATAAAAGTAAAACGGACACTTCCTGTTTGAGAAAACTTTAAGTACTTTACAATGGAAATCAATATCTCGGAAACGATTCATTATATCTCAAGCGCTCATTTTAATCCAATAGAAGGCCAGATCACTCTTAAAGAAGCCTATGGAGAAGAATAGAATTTTGAAGTGAACAGTTTGTTAATGTGCAGGGGGTTTAACGCTGCCGACATGCCACTCTTGTCTAAATCTCAGAGAATTGGTTTTCCTCTACTTGAAAGTAAAGTAAAATCTGAGAAAGCCTTGGAAGAAGAAAGCGTTGAAGCCCGCACATTCGTTTACCAGAGACGGAAGAAAAGAAAGCAAAATAAAGGATATGTAAAATCATCGACTCAAGTGGAAAAAATAGAGAAAGAATAAATGAAACAGCGATAAAAATTGGTGGTAAGTGATGGAGAACTCTTTTCAGTGTTGTAATCGAATGGTTTACTTTACTGTATAATTAAAATGGATTGATAGATATAGAGATTTTAGTGTTTAGCATCTTTGATATACGGTCATCCAAAAAGCCACATATAGGGGTGTTAGACATCCTTCATGGCGCTACAGCCCCTAATCGGGCCGAGGTCTACTATCTGACCATTGCGTTCCCCTATTCTGCATATTACAAGTGGGGTGCAGTAGTTAATATGCTCCCTTATTTTTTATATAGCCCCCTTTACCATCTAAGGTCATATCGGGGGTTTTGCACTTGAAACAAATCGTCTGCAGGTTCTTTTACGTTTGGTTTCAATAATTTGTTATTTTCCTGAAACACACATATATTCATATATACTCTCACATATATACTTCCAGACTCTGTGAGGGATAGGGCATAATTCTGGTTAAAGAAACATTCCCGGCCCCATCCGGGAATCGAACCCGGAACCTCAGTTTTCCTTATTGATTAAACACACCTTGTGGCAATACATCTTGTGAATAAATAACAATTTTACAAATTAAACTACAACTAAAAGTACTCCGGCTGTGCCGTGGCTGAGTGGTTAGGCCACTCGCCTCTCACCTATGCGACCCGGGGTCGATCCCAAGCACCCGCATAATGAAAACTGCATTTGGGCAGGGTTTCTCCGGGTCCTGCGGTTTACCCTGCTACTAATTCCACCAATCATATTCATCACCACCTTTCCTGTCATCCATTTCGCTTGCATTTCATATCATCCACTTCCTCACGCCCATGCTTGGCTATGGGCCGACCGCACGTTCCAGGTTCTCCATTCTGTGGTTAGTTGTCGCTAGCTCCCCGAAAGGGTTTTGACCCCTAGGCATCGCTTGTAAGTCTTAGGGGTGGGTAAGCCGACTACGAAAAAATAAAAACTCCACTAAAATAGGTACTCAAAACCTCGTCATTAAAATACAGTTAAGTTAATTCGGTAACAAACATATTACAAAACAACACACAATAAAGTGCCATAATCCACAGTTAAAATATCTCATTGTAATAAACACACTTAAAATATCAAACTATCAATGCTAATACTCTCAAATTCTTCTATGCTATAAAATGTGCTGAGGGTGGGACGTGCTTAGCGCCTCGAGTCCCTTTCGGCCGATTAATGTGGTCCAGTAAAACTTAGAGCCGTTGATTTCCCCTCAAATAGCTCCTCAATTGGACCTCCAGATACCTCACAGGCTGAGTACACCCCGGACAGGTCTCCCAGCAGAAGAAAATTCCCACGCCAATACTGGAATCGAACCCGGGCCTCCAGATTCATAAGTTGCTGCGTTACTACTGAGAGTTATACCATAATAACCTTAAATTCGAATATGTTGTGAAGATTCTCGAGGACATTTGGTGAGGTTCCTCCCATTGTTACTGTTGCTATTATTGGAAGTTACTGAAATTCTCTCAGTGCTGTAGAACACGTAGAGCGCCATTGGAGAAGATTACCCTTGGCCATATTGATTGAGTCCTCTCGACCCTTTCTAGTTGCATTAGTGAAATTGCACCGTAACCCGTTAGTCTAGGTCCCGATTACGCTGAGCAATGATATGGGAATGTAAATGAGCTTTATCAATGTCGTATTTTGTGTACCTTACATGAAGCTTCATGATAACGCTGGCTTGGGAACTGCAATGGACTGAACATCTACTGCCATTCAGTACTGCCTCGTAACATAAACTAACTTCGAGACAATACAAAACGGCATGAGACCTCTAACAACAGTAAAGACAATTTCATTAGTTTCTTAAGAAGGTTTTATGTCACCATCGTACGTCTGGTCGAAAATGAATCAAATGTAAAGTCGAGATTGAACATTTTTAGTATGCGATGTTTCTAAAAGCAACATGTGTTTATTCTGAGAGCATCTTTCTAATCTTTTGCGAGTTGATTTTTGTATTTTGTTCATTTTTTCATTATCAACAGTTTGTTAATTATCATCATTTAAAGATTTTGTGCTCACACTTAAATGCGTTTTAGTAGAGAATATTACTGGGCGATTTACGATTTTAAATAAACATTAATTTATAATTGGTACAGCGAACTCAAAAGATAACGTTTTTACTTTTTATAATTAGTACTATTCCATCCAAAAATTCGATGACCGAGTATTCACCGGAAATACGCCTATTAGGGTCCCATGTATCCAAAAAAGAAAACAAAGAATTTTTTTAAAAAAACCGGTATGTATGTGTTGTCCATGTGTCTGTGAACTCGAGAACAGAAAAAAAAAACGGGAAAATATCAAACTTGTATTTGAGTTTAGTATCTTCCAAGAATGCGACATGAAGGTTTTTAGGAAAATGCCCCAAAACTTTTACATAGAAACAATTTCGAAATTTTTGATTATCTCAAAAATGGCTCTAATAATGTTGATTAAAATACCGTATATTACAGATCTTTACATGGCAAATAAAATTAAGATCTTGAATTTTCTGGGAATCTCTTCATTGGTGATGACTTTTGCATTACTAGTAAACCGTAAGAGATAGACAGAAACGTATTACTTAAAAAATGTACATCTCGTTAAAACACACGATATATGTCATATGCATTTTTGTTCTGGAATTCGTCATTACCGAGATATTTCGTGTTATTGGTTTCAGTTTTAAAATACTTAAGCTTTTCTCATTCGGGAATTTGTAAACTCCTGCTGTGTAAAGAAACGGTTTCAATCACATAGCAACCAGCTATCGCTTTAGCCTAGAGTATTTCCCTTATTTTCCTTTTACTTACAAGGCAGCAAGTAATAAGACCGTTTCTGCTAATTGTTTATCTCAATTAGCATGAAGTATATATGTAAAGAAAGTAATTGGAACGGAACACAACAGATTCTTTCTTATTGGTGAATTTCTGAAGGAATTGCTGTTACGGATTGCCGCCGATTCCATACAGAAAATCCTCCACATGATATAGTTTCCTAAGAAAATTTCTCAGCCTAAACTGCCATTTATATGAAAAAAAATCATTATTATTTTCCTAAAAACTGTAGTAATTTTTATCAAAATGGTACCTTTTTAATGTATTGACATAATACATATTTTGAATTTTCTGGGAGTAGCCTGAAGTTTTCTTCATTGGAAATAAATTTCTGTAATTTTGTATAAATTGTAAACACTAAGAGAGAGAGAGAGAGAGAGAGAGAGAGAGAGAAGAAAAAAAAAAAACCATATTTTTAGTAACATTAATTTCCATAATATCCGTTATCATAGGTTTCAAATTTTCAATACCTTTGTCGTTTTTTGAGAATACATCGCTGTTCAATTGTTCCTCACGCTGCCATGGAAAAGTCTAGAATTTCAAATCCAGCATTGTTGAAATAGGCAGTGAATATGTTCTGGACTGATTTTTAATGGGCATCTTTATTTGTGATCTTCATAAGTTCAAATTACTATTTTCTATAACAATTGGTTACAACCTACCGCAAGCAACAGTCCCGGCATCTAACGATAGAATTTCCCATAAAATATTCCTATTGGCAAACATATCTGGATGTGAAAGGGGCCGAAATGCTATTCCAGATGTGAATATTTGGATTTTAGGAAATTAGGTTGCATTTATAAATTATTATTCTAGTATATGTTCCCCAAACTCTGGCATTAACAAAATGTGTTTTTCCTAAATATAAAACCAAAGTTTTTTTATCTATTTATTTACAAATCGTTACATCGTTGTGTTTTACCTAAAGGTATATCACGGACTTTTACAGTTATTTTTGATATCATTTATATTTAAATGTGTCAAAGTTGGACTTCAGAAAGCCAGTAACGTTGGCCTATTGATATACAAAGTGGGTCATAAATACCCGACAGTTTTTAAAGCAATCCGAACACTATGTGCTTGGTCAAAGATGTAACAAAAGCTACTCTTTATTACTCCAACAAACAACATTTTATTTCTTCTACTGTTTACAAATGTACATCTTTTCACAAATAGATGTCTTTATTCGTTGGTTCCGCAACAGTTCTGCCATATACTTTCCTTTCGATGTTCGCTGTGGCGGCTACTACTGCACGCTAGGAATTTCCTGTCGAAACTCGCACAACTATTGAAACTGAACTGAGGTCTCTGTGGAGCTCGTTCTCTCCTTTTATGCATGTCGATTACATAACAAGAAACATCCAGAAGCTGTAACACGTGCAAACTACCGCAGATGTCACAAATTCACGAAGGTGTAACGATGCGCGACTTCAGTGTTAAAGAACTTACCACCGGCACACGTGTAACTATGCGCAGCAACAAACAGTTATGTCTTCCAAAGTAAGCCGCCCTCATACGTGCAGTGGTTACGGCCACAAGAAATGTTCACAATTATTATAGTCGTTTCGCAAAGTACACAATGGCAGGGAGTTTCAGATGATATGCTTCACGGATTATTTAGTTTCTTCTTATTTTTTGTTATAAGTTGATAAAACAGATAACATTTGCGATTATGATCTAACAATATACTACTTCCAGTTCAGTTGCATGGAGCGTACTATAGAGTATTGTTATAGTTCCGTCAACAGCGATTCTCACGTTCGCCTTGGTGTGTGAGACATCGCATTGGATGCGTAAACAAGAACAGAAAGAGCAGCGCAATGGTTTCATCTTATTTTTACTTTCTCTATACGTACTATGTATATAGTGTATAGAGAAGGTATTGCACTCCACCAAAAAATTCGATACCGAGATTTCACTGGAAATATATGTTTTAGGCTCCCTGTATCCACAAAAAGTATTTTCAGAAAAAGGTCAGTGTGTATGTGTATGTCTGTGAACTCAATAACTCAAAAGCGAAAAGTCGCAAAAGTAACAAACTTGGTATTTAAGTTTAGTATCTTTCAGGGATGCGACACGAAGATTTTGAGAAAAATCCCCCCACTCCAAACTAACCTTTGCATGGACCTTTTTTTTAGAAAATTTTGATTTTCATAGTATTGTAACAACGACTCTTTTTTCCCCAAAAGCAAAGCTTTATTTTTCCACAAATTGATTACAATCTGTTCACGAATAACTGTCTTTCGTAGCAATTCTCCCTAGTAGTTTCTGTTCGACTTTCGGTACTCGCTCCGAAATTCCAGTCGAACTCACTCAACTGTTGCCAAGATGCATTTCCAGTGACAACTGCACACACTGCAGTTTCAGGGCTTCATTGTCCGTTTTTACAGCTGTTGGTCACGTCACTGGAATCTTCCAGAAGCCTCCGCAATACAGTACACCGCCGCTATTCACAAACTCGCTCAACTTAACAATAGGCGGCTTCAATGTCAAAGAACAATGTCAAAGGAACACATGTACACTTGGGCCTGAGTAAAAATGGATGATAACAAGCAGCTATGACTCACAAAGCAAGGCGTACACACATGTTAGGCGATTACGTCTGCAGGGTGGCCGAAACCGGATCGTGGAGAGGATTCCTAACATAGTCTAAGTAGTTCATGTCGATACGGGGAGTGCTTCAGGTGTGGCCGAACTCTCTTAGTCCTACCAGCAACTCCAACGCCATCCTGCCGCCGAGTTCAGCATTCACCACCACGGAAGGCTGTCACCTTACAACCCCAAATAATCCGGTTGGATGAAGTGGAGATGAAATTGACAGGAGGTTCGGGGGAATGAAGAAACATCACCAGCATTCGCCTAGTAACCCGAGAAAACCTCCGGGGGAAAACAATGAAAAATATCATGGGTCACAGAGGTCGGCTGCGAGAATCGAACCCACGACATCCCGAATTAGCTTTTTTAGTTAAAATACCATAAAATATATTTGGCATTTATAATTATCTAAAGTACTTGTATAAGCTTTGTATCAGATTCTATAATTTTACGGTATTTTAAAGAATTTTTATAATTGAATAAAAATAATTTAATTAATTGTATCTTGTGTTTTAGATGAAAGACCGTAGCCACTTGGCTCGGTGTAGTAAATGCTACCGTTATTAATAAGCTGTAAGCAAAAATAAGTAACAAGACATCTGCTAAGTGAGCAGGATCCAGAATTCTTCGCTAACACATGTAATCTTTTCTTTCGACTTATGTTGGAATTACAAAGAAGATAGCAAACAAAAAAATCTGTGAGGGTTTTGTGTATGGAAAATAAAAGTCTATCGCAGTATGCCAGTCCATAAATACTCCAGAAGTGGTTGGGGGTGAACTCTCAAACCCATCTTCCGCGTACATGTTTTGCATTTTTATTTTTTTATTTGTGTGAGAAAAAATATAGAGGCTGAAAGGGATAGAGACAGCAAACAGGGCGCAGAGTGGTGCTAAGAGCGGGCGGAAGGGAGTGAGCAGCAGGATAAAAGAAGGAAGGGGGATACAAATGCAGAAAAGCATAAGAAGAAAACACGGGACAATCTTGGTGCCACACACAGAAGAAAAGGGGAAAACTACGGTATAAAATACGACCTGTAGAAGAATCGAAGAAAGAAGCAAATGGTTCACTAACATCCTGGGGTAGAAAACGGTGGAATGAATATCTAATAGAACATGGGCAGAGGTTTTTATATTAGCTGCTACTGGAGGTTTCTCCTTTCTTTCTTTTTGGTAGCGACAGTCGAGTGGGCTATGAATAATACTCGAGACGCTTAAAACATAGTCAACTAAAATACTGCGACATTTCTAACATTCAGAAGCAATAAATAAGTAAACAAAAAGAACTGTATGCTGTATTTTGTGGAAGGTAGTATTTCTCTATCAGATGTGCATGCAATTCATTATATTCTCCTTCCACTTATGAACTCTCCATTTCTAAGACGTGTTTTCAAATCAAGGAAGAAAAACTAAACAGTGCTCAGCTTTGCTGAAAAAAGAACTTCTGATAGTATTGAAGCGTTTTTAAATAAGTCATAAGTGACGTAGTTTCAATTTTCTGTTTCCTCTTTATACTCTTGCTTTTTTACTTTCTCTACTTCGTACTTCGATATCGAGATTTTAATGGATATACACGTTTTAGGGTCCCTTGTATATATAAAGCGTTTTTAGAAAAAGATCGCTGTGCCTGTCTCAAAAACCAAAAGTCTGTTAAATACCTTTCACATGAAGGATTTTGTTCGAAATTTTTTAATTTTCCAAAAATAGCTGTAATACTTTTATTAATTACCGGCTATTAAAATATTTTCTGTATTAAAGTTTCTCCTAAGTGGAGCACAAGGCATCGTAACGATGTTTCCATGACAGGATTTGAATTTCTAATTTGTGAGTTTGCCGCTATGCGCCATGGTGACGAGGGATCAGCACATCGCCCACAGATGGCACTGTAGGACGAAATCACGACTCTCGGTCGCAAAATGCCGGAAAATTTTGCCCATGATCTTTTTTCTCTCAAGGCTTGAGGTTCTTTTCCTTACAAATAAACATTACATGGGACCACCCGCTTTACTCCCTTCCCGAAGAAAGTCATTCTAAGGATATCCGAAAGAAATCAATCATCCTCCGCTGTTTGAATCTGCAATCATGGACTTTAGAGGCTAGCATGCTAACCACTACACCACGGAGCGTGATATTAAAATATTTACATTGCAAATAAAATGATTATTCCGAATTTCTTGGGAATAGCCTTTGAATTCCTCTTCATTCTGAATTACTTTTGTATAATAGGTGAACCATAAAAAATAGACAAAAACTTACTGCATAAAAATGTAGATTGGGTTAAAATACACAATTTGTCACATATTTTTTGTTGTTGTTAGAGTTAGTGATGACATACCTAGTTGCTTTTTCGATTTTAAAATACTTACACACGTAATGGACACTATTTTGCACGATTGTGTATTATACTCGAGTTTATACTGAATTTATACCATTACTGATCTATTGTGTTTCCCTTTATTTTTTAGTCTCTTAGAATATCTGGATCCTTTATAAAGTCCACAGTTGTATAAAGTGTTTCCAGCTTAAATTAGTTCGCACACAACAAATGACTTGTTGCATTAAACCTTCATAGATACTCGTTCTTATTATTTTGAATGTTCAAACTTTATATTATTTGAAGTGCAATTGTTTCTTGTGACCATGCAAGAGAGAAATTTCAAAAGTGTATACTATAGCAAGCAGCTTTTTAAAGAGTTGACTATTACTTCTCACTCCATAATACCTGTACAAGGGTCACTAGATAAGTATTACGACAGTAAATAATGAACATTCATAGAAAAAGTTTGTTTATCCCAGCTTTTCAAAGTATTCTCCCTGGCACTGTATGCAGCGTTCAATCCTCTGGAACAACTTCTGGAAGCATGCACACAGTTTACGGCACTGCAGATAATCAGTTTTCGTATACTGCAACAGCTTCTTCAGAATATTGGTGGCTTCGAAGCCGGTTGTTCACCGTACCGAACAGGAAAGATTCACAATGCTAGATCAGGACTTTAGGGTGAGTCAATTGTTTTGCCTCAGTTCTTTGTAGTTCTTTGTTGCATTAGCGGTGCGAGCTGATGTATTGCCATGATGCAACAATGTCTGCATTTGGACGCTTTTCTTGGAATTTTGTACCATTTTGCAATAACTATTGCTATGTAATCACTTGTGGAGAAGGAAAAAGCAATATTTTTGTTTTTTTCGGCACTCCTTGCTCTCTTGACATTGACGGGTTTTGGTCATCTGGTAACATCCAAATGGAGGACTGGCGTTTTGTTTCTGGATCAAACTTAGATATGCATGTTTCATCACACTAACAATATCTGAAACACAGTGAGACTTTCCTCAGTTAAATCTTTGCAGCATTTCTTAACGCCATTCTAAGTTTCTGTGTTTCAGATAAATTATAGGGCCACCTATCTTGAAGACTATTTTTTATTTATTTATGTATGCAGGAAGATGTTCAGGAAGGGTCTCATAAAACGCGGGTCACTCGCCGAACTCACCAATAATGCCAGCTCAATGTCCTTGTAGTTTTAGATCTTCCATCTTCCCTAATTATTGTTTCCAGAGGGTGATGTTTTTCTCAGTCATTGCTGTTGTTGGTCTGCCACTCTTCCTTTCATTTTTAATAAAATGCAGCCCCCTCTTGAATTCTCCAAACCAGCGAATCACAGTGGCTCGTGTTGGAGAGTAGCCCCACTCAAATGCTTGCGTTTCATTTATGTAAGTCACATTTAAAGTTGTACAAGATCATTTATGAACATACTCTCTCTGAATTTCGAGCCCTTGCAAGAACGTTCACACCTTCGAGACTTCAAACATAAAATGAGGGAACACGAAAGACGCAACAATGCCCTGTCTGCTACCATTGCGTTACCAGTGAGTCAGCATTTCAACACAGCAACAGTGTTTTCCTCAAAGATGGCCAATATTTGTGTCTCAATATATACCTAGTGACCCTGTATATCCCGCTCCAATTCAGGCTATTGATGATAGTAGTGTTGCTGTTGTCTCTGTTGTCTCTTTAGAGTTTCTCGGATCGAGCGCATGGCACAGTCTGTCACGTAATCCTATAAACAGTGGGCATTTGTGTTGACTTTCCATTTATTTCATCAACACTAGACAATAGGTAATAGATATCGGATTTATTATAACTCCCCTGCTGTAATGTCAGCACTGCTATAATGGGGCATCGAACGCGTTCGTTTAACACACCACCGTGCTCAAACATAATCTTAATGTACACTGATGTTTCACAGCGCCTGCGTGTATGACGTAACAGTTAGTGCGAGCGTTCGTCAGCGGTGACATGAGCTGGAACGGGTAGTAACTACATGAAATAATTTCTGTAAACATTTATCTAAAATGTAGATAGAAAATACACTTTTACAAGAATAGATTTTAGAAAAGTTAGTATAAAAATCCGTGTGAATGTAATACGTTATATATGTTTTTATTACTAATATGTACGCAAACGACTAAAGGCAGTAAAACATTTATATTTAAAGCTCAAGCCTCAAGCACTGGAGAAGTTTTGTTATTGAAATTTCTGTTTAGCATACGTGCCCTCTTCCTCTTTCTCCCTTTAAGAATCATTTCCGAAATAAAAAACGTTTCGCTTAAGCAATTTATGAGCCAAAGCTATTAGTGCCAGCGGAAACCAATATCTCATAAACCCTCCCCTTTGCATCTGTGCTGAAAAGCCCTGCATTTAAAAATCCGACTACTCTCTCTCAAGCTTCTACACTTTACACATAAAAATCTTAACATATGCCACCCCAAAACGGCAAGAATCACAAAGCTTTGGGGGGGGGGTACGTTTTAACAAATGGAGGCATTTAAAGAATGACAGGTGGTAAATCAGTACACCCCTGTTACCGCATTCTCAGGGCGTATGTTTCAAGGAAGGTAACGTTAATATGTTAGGGGTAAGTCTTTTTACTTTTTCTAGCACATATGTACATGCAATGTACATAGCAGCTAGAGAAATTATTGTATTCCACTAAAAATTCGAAATCGGGATATATCAAATATTTATTTTGAGTACAAAAAAAGGTTCCGATGTGAGCATGTGTGTCAGCATAGCTCAAAAAGGAAAAGACCGTTAAATACCAAACTTGATACCTAAGTTTAATAACACCCAAGGGTGCGGCACGAAGATTTTCAAGAAAATCTCCCCATCCAAACTACCCTTTATATGGAAAAAGTTTTGAAAATATTGTTTTTCTCAAAAATGACCAGATGATTTTTATTAAAACACAGTTTATTAAAGATACTTACATTACAAATAAAGTGCATGCCTTGAATTTTCTGCGAATACTTCTGAAAGTAGACAAAAACTTAAGCCACAAAAAAAAAAAAAAAAAAAAAAAAGAGAGATATCGCTAAAACATACAATTTATACCATATACATTTTTGTTGTAGAGTTCGCACTTTCCGAGATATTCCGTCTTACTGATTTAAATTTTAGGCTATTTTTGTGAAAGAGTAAGTCATCTTTTTTACGCCTGTCTTTTGTTTACTTCTGGCAAGCAAAGAGAATGGAATTTCAATTGTTCCTCAGCGAGCAGGTTTTAAAGGAATATAGCCTAGTGTATTTTCTTATTTCTCTTCTGCTTTCAACTATTAAGACTGTACTGATGTTAATCTCGATTAGCATGATGTAGATAAAAGAACAATCTTTTATAAGGAAAGTTTATTTGTGGAAAACCTAGAAAAAGTTATGTGAATGGAACACATCAGATTTTTTGTACTATTTTATTTGTATTTCCCCTTTAGCTTTTGTGGTTATATGGATTTTTACTTTCTCTATACATACTATATACATTCCACATAAAAACTCGATACCGATATTTCACCGGAAATATATGTTTTAGGGTCCCCTGTATCCCAAAAAGGCATTTCTGGAAATAGGTCCATGTCTGCGTGTGTGTGTGTGTGTATGTGTCAGTGTGTCCGTGTGCTGTGAACACGATAACTCAAAAACGAAAATTCGGTAAAATATCAAACTTGGTGTTTAAGTTTAGGATCTTACAGGCATGCGACACGAACCTGTTGAGAAAAATCCCCCCACCCCAAACTACCCTTTACATGGAAACAATTCTAAAACTTTGATTTTCTCAAAAATGGCTCTCACGATTTCGATTAAAATACCATATATATTTTTTTCAGATTTGGAATATCTAAACTTTTTACACACTTTTCTCCTGGTCAAGCATATAAATGGATCCAAACCACATGGCAACCAGCAAACAGCATTTAAAAGATTTGACTATCACTTCCCTTAATATCCTTCTACTTACAAGAGAGCAATTAATTAAGACAATTTCTTCTAATGTTAATGTCTATTATTATATAGTATATAGAAGAATATGGTTTTTAACAATAATGTGTTACAGTGACGTAGAAAACGTCATGTAAATGGAACATATCAGATTGTTTAACTTGTGAAACAACTCATAATTATCTGTAGGTTATATACATTAGGTTAATAAGTTTATATCATTAAACACACACACACACATTCACTCTCAAATCCATACTTACAAGCTCTGTGGTGAATAGGGAATAAAGAACAATTCCCCGCCCCTGCTGGGAATCACCCCCGGAATCTCCGGGTAAGATATCTGCTCACTGACCACTCTACTACGGAGGCAGTAGAGTTAAATCCTACTTTTCCAGAACTCGTTTCAAACCCATGTATCTCCTATTTAACAATAAGTAATAACCGAGTGGTATAGCACAGGTAATGTCTGTGGACGACATTCGGGAGACCCTTGGTTCAAATCCCATGGACCGACCTGAGATTTACCTTGGTTACCCTCACTGCTCAGGGTAAATACCGGAATGAATATTTTAGGTGAAGCATCTGTGCAATGTGAACAAAAATTGTGAAACATTAATGATTATTTTTAGTTCATCTACACGTACTATGCACATAGTAGATAGAAAAGGTATTACATTCCACCCAAAAAGTGGATATAGATATGTCACTGGAAATATGTGTTGGGGCACCCTGAGTCCAAAACACTTTTACAAAAAAGTTAGTTCGTGTGTGTGTGTGTGGGGGGGGGGGCGCCATAGCTCAAAAACGAAACGACCTTTAAATATTGGTATATGTATCTCAAATATGCGATACGAAGATTATCAAAAGAATCCCCCTACCCCGAACTACACTTTACTAAGAAACATTTTGTAACATTTTTTTCTCAAAAGTGTCTCTTAACGATTTTAACTAAAATGTATATTAAAGATGTTTACATCACAAATAAAATATATATCTTGAATTTTCTGCGAATAGCCTCTGAAGACTTCTTCATTCTGGATGAAATTCACTGCATTTTGCGTAATTAGTAAACAATTTCTGCTAATTTGTATCTCGATTAGCATGGTCTAACTAAAAATACTCTTCTGGAAGAATAGTTTGTTGCAGAACAGGCAGAGAAAGTCATGTGATTGGAACACCTCAGATTTTTATCACAATAAAATTATAGTACTGTAAAATTTAAGAAAATATACTGTTTTTCCCACTTATCGCACTTTAACTACCAGCTAACTGAAGTTACAGATCGGCATGCTGAAGCATGCTGAAGCACTTATAACTTTAAACCTTACTTTCTCAAAAACCGTCTTCCAACACGTTTTCATATTCAAAATGCTCCACGGATGCAAAAATTTTCTGATTTGTTTAAATATTATTTGGTACCTCTCAAAAGTACATTTGAGAATAGGTCATATCTTTTTCTAAATAATGCTCCAATTTTCAGAAATACACCATTCAATTTTGAACATTCATGGATTTTGGAGAGTACGAAAACTATACTTTTCTACAATAATTAAACATAATATAAAACTATAATATTACAGAGCTATGCGTATACTCTATTACTGTGAAACTTAAATTTTTATGGGAGATATTGTGAAAATGCATCACGTGGCATAATTTTATTCGAAGAAATATTGTCATTATTGTGTATAAAAATGGTATAAATTTCAGTAAGAATCGTACATTCTGTGAATTTTTAAAATTTCACACATGTGCCATATTAATACCACGATCCAAAGTTTCTCCTTCAGTCTAAAACAATAGTAAAACTTTCTCTAGCGGTTTCAAATATAAACTATTCTTACAAAAGATTATTCTTTTATTCACTTCATTTTAATCGAGATAAACATTAGCAGAATTACTTTTATTACTTGCTTCATTATAAGTAGAATCTAAGCGTTAGTAAAATATTTTAAAATTTGGTCGCTAAGTGAAACAATTGAAGTTCTGTTCGCTTTGCATAGTTCCGTTAAAGAAAAGTAGTTTAAAACTGAAACCAATAACAAGGAATTTCTTAAAAACGGCCAAATCTACAAGACCGTATATAACATAAATTATGTGTTTTAACGAGATCTACATTTTTTGTGTATTTAGTTTTCGTCTCTCTGTTACAATTTAACTGTTATGTAAAATTCTGCAAATCTCATCCAGAATAAAGAAGTCCTCAAAGGCTATTCCCACAAAATTCAAAATATACTTTATTTGTGATGTAAATATCTTTAATATAACTGCGGTAGTTTAGTAAAAATCGTTATAGCCATTTTTGAGAAAACAACATATTCAAAACAATTTCTATTTAAAGAGTAGATTGTGGTGGGCGGATTTTTCTCTCTTATAATCTTAGTGTCGCATTCTTGATAGATACTAAGCAAAATACCATGTTTGGCTTTAACGGTCTTTTCGTTTTTGAGCTATGCTGTCCACAGATTCATATACACGCAGACACACAATACGCGCACATTTTCTAAAAATGCTTTTTTTAGACTCAGGGTGCCTGAATACATATACTTCCAGTAAAATCTCAGCGTCTATTTTTGGGTGGAATACAACTCTTACCTTCTCTAGCTAGTATGTACATTTGTTTACACATACGTTATAGAGAAAAACATAGGTGGTAATTGTGGTTACGCTGCCATATATCCAGAGATGGTGCAAGCAGTAAGAACGGACGGTACTCGAGCGCCATCTGCTTGTCGCGGAACATAGTAATGTATAAGGCTCTCTGTATACCGTCTGAGTACAGATGGTAAAAAAGAGGCCAGACTGAATGGGACCCTTGCGCCGTCTATTTGGCGCGAAGCGAAAGTGGTGTGGACACGGGGAAAAGACTCTGCAGGCTAGTGTCCACCAGATAAAACAAGTATCACGAACACAGCCATCGAGATATGATCAAGTAGTTAATGCGAATTTAAATAAATAGAATTAAAAAGAGTAAAAGTACACTCAATATTAGGATTTTGGGTCTCACACAGATATGGCGCCACTAGGCATCGTTTAGTTTAACTCTAGACTAGCTTGCATCCATAGTTACAGATCAATAGCTTGTTTAGTTTTCAAATGACAGCATTTTCACGAAAATGGAGGATTTGGAAAAACGAGCAGTGATTAAATATGTACTTCCATTTGAAAAGCTTAACGCCTTAAGAAATCAAGGAGTAAATGGACAGTACATTGAAAGACTCTGCCGCTTCATATTCAATGATTAAAATGTGAGTCGCAGAGTTTAAAATGGGACGTACGACACTAGTGATGAGCCTCGCTCTGGACACCCTGTAGAAGTGACAACTCCAGAGATCATTGAAAAAATTCATCGTTTAGTACTGGAAGATCGCAGATTAAAGTTGTTTGAGATAGCACAGGCTGTAAACATATCAGAAGAACGTGTAGGTATTACTTTTTTGGGCTTTCACAATGTCGGTGCAAGATGGGCGCCGCGTTTGTTGACACCTGATCAAAAGTTGCAAAGAAAAACTGTTTCTGTTAAGAATGTGGAGCTCTACTGTAAAAATCCCAGTGAATTTTTGTGACGGCTTATTACCATGGATGAAACTTGGATACATCACTACACTCCAGAAAGTAAATCACAGTCAAAACAGTGGATTGCGCCAGGTGAACCAACTCCAAAAAGGCAAAGTCAATTTTGTCAGCTAACAAGGTTATGGCGAGTGTTTTCTAGGATGCACATGGAATCATTTTTATTGATTACTTGGAAAAGGGTAAAAGTATCACTGGTGACTACTACGCAAGCTTACTGCAACGTTTGAGTGATGAGGTGAAAAGAAAAAGACCACATTTGGCAAAAATAAAAAATCTTGTTTCATCACGACAATGCTCCGGCCCATCGTTCAGTCATTGCAATGGGAAAAATGTGCGAATTAAAGTTGGCATTACTTGAACATCCACCCTATTCGCTAGATCTAGCACCACTTGTTCCCAAACCTCAAAAAATGTCTTGGAGGACAAAGATTTCACAGCAACGAGGAGGTCATTGATGCGGTAAACAGCTATTTTGAGGGCCTTAATAAGTCGCACCTCAGAGATGGTTTAATTAAATTAGAACACTGAAATGACAAATTTATTAGCCTTGTTGAGAAATAAATATATATATGAAATGTTTTTATTGAGAGGCACGGGACTTATCAGCCGACCTTTGTAAATGTGAAAGATAAACAGAATTAGATAATTGGAACAGCAGAATATGTAGCTTAAATTCTTTTCTTCTTCTTTCAAAAATTACATATTATAAAACGCATCATGCTTAGGATAGCATCTGTATGTATTGTTAAGCTTAACATTTTAACAAATGCCTGCTTAAATTAATATTATTAATGGAACATGATAAATGTTAATACACATTCTATATATCATATTCTATTTGTAGTAGCTGGTTTAATGCAAATAATCACTGATTTGTCTTTCTTGTTTCAATTACATCAGTTGTGGCACCTGTTCCTTAATCAATGCTTCTATTTTTTTTTTTTTTTTTTTTTTTGCCTCTCACAAAACTAATAAGACACGTCTGTTTATCATGAAGTAGAAGACTAAGCTTCTGTAGGAATATTTTGTTGCAGAATTGGTAGAGAAAGTCATATTAGGAACATTCAGATTTGTTCAAGATCGCTTCCGTTATCTGGTAGCTGGATAAATTATAAGTGCAGATGCCCTATTAGGTATTGTTATATTATTATTGTTGGAAAGGTATAATCAGTGCTGATAAACTTAATGCCCCATAGTCGTGGTTGGAACCACGGATCTCCTGGTTTCCGTCCAGTTGTTCTGACCACCATGCTAACATGTCAATATGCCGGCACGGCAATAAATTCTCCAACTGACTCCCATTTTTCCCGATAAACCACCAGGATATCTCAAATTACCGGGACTTAAGTACTTGAGTAGTTTTTAAGTCGCCATTGAGGTATGTCATCTCAAAATAATTTGAGATCACCTTGTGGTTTACGGGGAAACATGTGAGGCAGTCGGAGAATTTACTGCCGTGCCGGCATGTTGACATGGAAGCTTGGTGGTCAGAGCAACTGGACGGATGTCAGGAGATCCGTGGTTCAAATCACGGCTGATGCCATGGTCGTTGGTGAGTTTGGCGTTGACTCTCTGCCGCGAAAGGGGCAAGGGGCAAGGGTTCGAATCCCGCTATGGGCACAGATGTTTAGTGTTTCTGTGTTTTTGTGTTGTTTGTAAGTCATTCTCTCCCACCTGTTGACCAATTAGGTTACGCCTGAAGGCCAAATATGTGTGTTAAAAAATCCCGGCTATGGCATTGAAATTTTCAATCTGATTCTACCTCTCTAACTTCTGTCCTACACACTAATGGCGTGGAAGAGTAATTTACATTATTATTATTATTATTACATCAACACGTCGTGTAGAAAGACAGATATCTTCATATACATAATTCCCAGTTTATTTTACGGAAAGCAACAACAATCGTCGGTATAGCTTTATCATGACATCACCAGGTTGAAGCAGAAGATGTTGACCAAACTGGCGTTGAAATGAGGTAATCACATAGGATATTCAAGGACCCGATTTGCCACTATCTCGGACACAGGTTAGGCATTATGCTGTATCCGGGAAATTCAATTTGTGTCGCGCCTGTCATTGCCAATCCCCGGCCAGGAAACCTTGTTTGCTGCACGTAGCTCAGCTGTGACATTATCACATGCACCCTCGCTGCATTCAGCGGATCGTATCCCGGCTAAGCAAACCGACACCTGCTGCGCTTATCGTGATTGGCTCGCCTTCTTCACACAAAGTGGAAAACATGTGCAAGCTGAAGGGTCGCAATCTAATTTACATGATATTGCTTTCATTTGGGCAACTTGCTAATTAACAAGTTCAGATTTACATTTCGTATATTTATTATTCATTTTTACGGAATAATTAATAAAAATCTGATGCTATTCATTCGCATAACTTTCTAGAGCTATTCTACGACAAACTATTCTTGCAAATCCTATACTTCATACTAATCGAGATCAATATTAGCAGAAATTGTCTTGTTACTTATTTTCTTGTAGGAAAAAAGGAATGCTCTAGAACAAAGCCATAATGACATATTTTAAAGCTGATCGCCATGTGATTACATTGAAATTCAGCTCTCTTTGCATACCCAGGTGCAAAAATAATAGAAAAACGATCGACAACTTCCTATTTAGAAAAGTTTTGGAACATTTAAACAAATAACAGAAATATCTCGATAGTGGTTAAGTCCACAAAAACAACAACAACAATATATATAGACATAAATTGTGTATTTTTACAAGATCTCCATTTTTTGTACAATAAGCTTTTATTTATCACTTACAGTTTACCAGTTATGCAAATGTCATCCAAAATGATGAGAACTTCAGAGAAATTCAACATATACATTTTAGTTGCTATTAAAACGTGTTTTTCGTGTGTTTTTTTTAATCAAAATCTTCAGAGCCATTTTTGAGAGAGTCAAAATTTTCGAAAAAAGCTCTATTAAAAGGTAGTTTGGGGTCGGGAGATGTTTTTTTAAAATATTCGTGTCACATCCTCGGTACATCTGAACTTAAACATCAAGTTTGGTATTTCTGTTTGTTACTTTTTGTTCTTGAGTTAAACGTTTCACACAGACACACGGACACGGACTTTTTCTAAAAATGCATATTTTGGATTCAGGGTACTTCAAAACCTGCATTTCCAGTGAATTTTCGGAATTGAATTTTTGGGTGGAATGAAATATCTACCTACTATGTAAGTAAATAAAGCAAAAAAGCATAATGAATGATATTGCCACTGCTTTAATCCAAATTGCTCTTGTGTCGGTCCACAAAAAATCTGATGTGTACCATTCACATGACTTTCTCTATATCTCTGCAACAAATTATTCTTAAAAAGCTTATGCTTCTATTTACTTCATGCTAATCTAGAAAAATTAGCAGAAATAGTCTTATTACCTTCTTCCTTGTAAGTAGAAAGAAATAAGGGAGTAGTATAGGTTAAGGAGATAGTCAAAAGCTGGTTGCTATGTGACTGAAGTTCCTTTGTTTGTGTGGACACGGATTGTTAAATTCCTGTATGTGAAAAGTATGTTTTTGAAAGCTGAAACCAAAAACAAGGTATATCTCAAAAACAATCAACTCCACGAAAAAAAATGTATATAACATAAATTGTGTATTTTAAAGTGCTCTGCACTTGTGTGGTAAGTTTTTGTCCGCCTCTTATGGTTTAGCAGTTATACAAAATTCCGTAAATTTGACCCAGAATAAAGTAGTCTTCAGAGGCTATTCCCAGAAAATTCAAAATATACATTTTATTTGTCAGGTAAATATGTTTAATATACGATATTTTAATCAAAATCGTCAGAGCCATTGGTTAGAAAATCAAAATTTTCGAAAAAAGTTCCATGTAAAGGGTAGTTTGGGTTGGGGGGATTTTTCTCAAAATCTTCGTGTCGCATCCCTGGAAGATACTAAACTTAAATACCAAGTTTGGTATTTACCGACTTTTCGTTTTTGAGTTACTATCGTGTTTACAGACACACGGACACACGGACCTTTTTCTGAAAATACTTTTTTTGGATACAGGGGACCCTAAAACATATATTTCCGGTGAAATTTCGGTATCGAATTTTTTGTTGGAGTGCAATACATTCTCTATGCACTATGTACATAGTGCGTATAGAGAAAGTAATAAAAAACATTACGAGTTTGAATTTGATGCTTCATCTCACGATTAACTGTATACAGTTATTTTTCTACGAACAGCTATTATTATTATTATTATTATTATTATTATTATTATTATTATTATTATTATTATTATTATAATATTTGTATTTATAGAATCATACGCTGTCTACCCACTCACAAACGCTACAGATGGTTTCTTCCATGTCCCTACTTCTCATTGAGTCCTTGACTGGTTTTTCAATGATAGCTATGGTCTCGCTCTTTTCCTCCTTCCAACTGGTTCAGCTTTTTCTCCATTTTCAGAAATTGTTCAAATTATCTCAATTGTCTCCAAGATTGATTCTTTTGCTTTCATTTTATTCTTAATGGTGCTTCCAATTTTTTTGCAGCCTTGAGATTCTAGGTGATCTTCTGAGGCAATTCTTTGGTCTTCTCGTTATGGAATTTAAACTTCACTTTCATAATAGCTCACTGATTCAATGATAGGTTTTCTTACCCTTAGGAAGGCTTCCTCCAGAAGAGAAGCAAAGCCGTTGATACATGTAGTAGATTTATGGCACTTAAAAGAACAAAGAACAAAGAGAACAATTAAGCAGCCTTTCACTCCCAGTACAGAGTGGAACGCTGATTATCACAACAGTTAAAGAGTGTCCATAAATAAAACAAATTTAAAAATTTTCATCTCAAAATAATTTGAGATCACCTTGTGATGACATACCCAAATGGCGACTTGCAGTGTCCTAAGACTTCATACTTAGCCACCTACTACGGTTAATTAGTGTTAATTTAATTTTTTTTCACTCAAGCCGTGTGTAGGACAGGAGTTAGACAGGTAGAGTCAGACTGAAAAATTCAATGCCTTAACCGAGATTTGAACCAAAAACCTGTGTCTGCACACATATTGTGTCACATACTCAAATGCGTCTGCAGTTTAAATTTGTTAAAGTTTACCTGTCTTAGGTTTATATAAAGCTTTTATGGGCTTTCCTTCTGAACTCAGACTAAATTGCAGTACATCAGGAAAATAAAATGGACAGTAAACGAGAATGGTCGTATTATTTTGAAAATTTTTCTTTGAGATTTAATGCACAGGTGGAGTCGTAGCGGAATGTTAAGACTGCTCGCCTCTCACCTAGACAACCCGGATTTAATTTCCAGGGTTCCACATGTGGGATTTAGTGATGGACGAAGCGGCCTTCCGGGTCCCCCGCTTCCCACGCCATGCATTCCACCAATTGCTCCATCATTACCTTTCCTATCAACCATTTCGTCTTCATTTTATATTATATATTCCTCGCGTTCATACCAGGCACTGATCTCTGAAGGGTGTAAGCCTCCATATGAATGGCAGCACCGTGGCCGAGTGGTTAGACCACTCGCCCGTCACCTGGACGGCCAGGGTTCGATTCCAAGTGGGATTTGTGGTGGACAAAGCGGCTGCTCAGAGGCGTGTTTTCTCCGGTTTTCCCCCGACATTACATTCCACCGGTGCTCCATCTTCATTCCATGTATCATCACTGTCATCGCCTGCGGTGCCATTTGTAGTAAAAGCGGGCATTAAACACTATAAAAAAAACTCCATATGAGGTGAGTAAGCATGTTAAGAAGGAAACTTAATAAACATATTCCAAATACCGAGAGGGTGCCTTGTGATCAGCTGATTTCATTTGAGATAAGATAAAACAGGCTTATTTTTCGTCCTTGCAATGAAAGAAGAACACAAGATGTAACTGGTTGGGTAGAGTCATACTGAACAATTCAATGCAATAGCCGGGATTTGAACCACGGATCTCCGTGTCTCTAGCCACTGAGCTACCTTGGAACATGTGAGCACAGCATTAAATTTCAATGTACATTGTACATAAACAAGTAATTGAATTTCACCCAAAAATTCGATTCCAAGATTTCACCAGAAATACAAGTTTGAGACCGCCTGAATAAAAAAAAAAAATAGAAACATCCATGTGTGTATGTGCGGCGGGGGTCTATGGGCAGCATAACTTAAAAACGAATATTTAGTGTAATACCAAATTTGGTATTTAAGTTCTGTTTCTTCCAAGAATGTGACACCACTATTTTCAAGAAACTTTACATGGAACATTTTTATAAATTTTTGATTTTCTCAAAGATGTCTCCAAAGATTTTGATTAAAATACCGTATGTTTAAAGTATTTTCATACAAACGAAATGTATATCTTGAATTTTCTGGGAACAGCTTCTGAAGACCTCTTCATTCTGGATAAGTTTTGTATAACTCGTAAATCTTAAGATATAGAAAAAAGCTTACTGCACAAAAAATGTAAATCTCATTAAAGTACACAATTTATGTCATATACATTATTTTTGTAAAGTTAACCGTTTCCGAGACATTTCTTGTTATTGGTTTCAATTATAAACTACTCAACGTTTTATCAAGCGGCAGGTCAACTTTCGTTTCATCTCTTTTGTTTTACTCTTTTGTTCTTTCAAATAGCGACCAGCTTTTAAAAGAGTTGAGTATCGCTTTAGCCGGTGAAATCTCGGGGTTGAGTTTTTGAGTACGAATACAATGCCTTCTCTATCTATCAAGTGCATTGTACATACGTGCTAGAGAAAATAAAAAATAAATATACTTATTCTTGCAACAGAAAGCGCCTCTCCCCCCACCCCAAAAAAATTAAATGTTCTTTCATAATAGATTTCAGGAAAACAGAATATTTTATACCAGAATTGGTTGTTTCTATTAATCAGCAGAAACATTGCAATATTAATCAACATCATATCAGACCAAGATTAGCGCAGCTGAGGTGCATCATGAACTGGTTTTGGTGCATCTGCAAGGTCAATATTGTATTGGAGACACATTGTACCGAAACCACTTTTTGATTGTTGCCGCAGAAAGTCTGTTCCTGTATTTTGTGAGTCACCCATGATTAGACCAGTTTATCGTTGATGGTTTTTCATTCTGAAAGGTTAATGCCAGCGAACTTTTCGCTTGTTTTCCACATAACCCTCTCCACCAGGTAGAAAATAAGATACTTTGAGCAAGAATCCGCAAACGTCTCTAGAAAAATGTCCCTGACTAACTTTAAATTTGACAGTCAGTCATGACTATGCCACTGCCATGCCCATCACATTGCATTGTTTAAAGATAAAGGCAAGTTCGTCTGTTGGTTATACACAACGGTGATCGTTGTGGTGGTGAAGGTTGTGTTATATTGATATAGAATTTAACTTATTACATTGCTTCTAATATGTACTCTATAGTGGCTTTACAAACAAACAGTTTGCATTTTTTTTCTATGATCAACCGTTTTCTAAAAAAAAACAACTGTTTTTCCAAATTCAATGGTTATTTCACAGAATGTATGAAGATATTAGTTTTTTACTTGTAAGATGGACATGGTAATCTATTGATAGCTCAAAGTACGTCAGTTTAAAAATGGACTCGCTGATGTAACAAAACATCATACCTGAACTGGGTTGCGAGGGGACTTAACTTTTTTGTTTTCCACACGACCCCTTAATCCAAACAAACACGACAAGCGAAAGTTAAATCTGCTTACGCTCTGGCTTACGTCTGGTTTTGAAAGGGAGAGTGTCAGCCTCGCTCCCAGCTGCCGTTCTTTTCTGCTGCAACATAGCCAGCATGCGAATTTTGTGTTCTCAAAAAATCATTTACGTAACGAAGCAGCATATCTGAATTGGAAGATGAGGGAACTAACCTTCTTTGTTTTTCACTCGGCCCTCAATCCAAACAAACACGACAAGCGAAAGTGAAACCTGCTTATGCGCTGAATTACTTCTGATTTTGAAAGGGAGTGTCACTATACCGGTCTTTGGCGCTGCAACTTAGACAGCATGCGAGTTTTATGCTCTTGAATATATATCGCCATTGAAGAAAAAGGTCAGACACAAAGTACGTTCGAATTAATGAGATATATAAGCAGTTTAAATTAATGTAATGACTTCCCTTCTAGCTTATGATTAATGAAGTGGTTTTGGTATTATAGGTAGTACATACTACTTTTACAACTCTAGATGGAAGGTATAGCTCTTGCAGCATGAAAGAGCAAATAAAGAGGTAAAAGAGAGAATATCAAAGGCATTTTCCCCGGAGAGTGTTGATGTTTCTTTTTTCCTCCTCGCTGATGTACAAACTAAATGTTTCGCACATACTAAGTTGTACCACCTGTGGCTGTGGGCAGCACTGACCACAGAGCTCTCCCCCAGGGAACACATAGCTCAGAGCGGAGGGTAAATGGGATTGAATTGGAATTGATGGCTGGCTAGGCAGAACCCCACTTATTGGCTTCATGTTGACAGCGTTCAGAACGCTAATGACGTCACTATCTAGTGCTGCACATTTATCTGTTTAAGTACTGTTGGGACCTCAACTAAATATTAATTGGATCAACTAATAGTATAGCTTAACATGACAAAATTACAATAAGACCTGAATAGCAAAACAACAAACTCTTGTCATTACCAGAAATTATCTGGTATATCCGGCGTTGCACAGGTGGGTTCTATATCTCGAATGACAATTTAATTAATTTCACTGTAATATTGACATTATCGTATAATGATTTAGAAATAACGTTTCCTCTTTTCACCGTTTAGAATAATTATACTTTTGTAATGCCTTGTGACATTCGTAATAATCGGGATTCAGATTCTAATGGCATGTCATTATTTGTTTCATCATAGACATTCTTAACGTATCTATAATTTATAATCATGGGTCCTAGATTATGAAAATGTATATTTTAAGACCATTTAACTTTCTCTAGCACGTATTTACAATGCACACAATAGGTGAAGAAGGTGTACTATTTGATTAAAAAATAGTATACCGAGATTTCCCCGGAAATACTTGTTTTGAGGACCTCTGAATTCAAGAAAGCATGTGTATGTAAATAGCATATCTCAAAAACGAATTGTTAGTTAGATATCACACTTGTGGTTCAGTATCTTCAAAGTGACACGAAGTATTTCAAGAAAATTCAAAATTCCAATCCCGCCCGAAACTACCTTTTACATGGAAAAGTTTGGTGAAAGTTTGTTCAATTTTGATTAAAATACCAAATATTCAAGACATTTACATGAGAAATAAAACACATACCTTGAATTTTCAGGGAATAGCCCCTGAAGTCCTCTCCAATCTGAATGACTTTTGCATAATTGGTAAACCGTAAGAGACAAAAAGTTACTGCATAAAAATGCAGATCTGGTTAAAACACACAACTTATACTGTTATGTAGAGTAAACATTTCCGAGCTATTCCCTGTTATTTTGTTCAATTTTAACATACGTGTGTCTTTCTCAAACGGGAAGCCTTCACCCGTTTCATATCTACTTTGTTATACTTTTGACCATGGAAAGAGAACCGAATTTCAATGACAGTATCATAGCGATAGCTTTTAAAACATTTGACAATCACTTTAGCCTAGTGTATTCCCATATCCCTTCTACTTATAATGAAATCATTTCTGATAATGTTTATATTGATTAGCATGTTGTAGATAAAAAAATACAGTGTTTTGTAAGAATACTTTGTAGCAAAACAGTTAGAGAAAGTCGTTTGATTGGAGTACATCAGATTTTTATTTTACTTGACAGTGGTTAAAGCCTCGCACTTCAAAAATATATTATTGATTATATTTCACGTTGCCCTACCGAAGGCAGCAAAATACGATGTACGTCCAGAAAGTAAGTTCCGTTTGGTAATAAAATTAAATTGTGTACAGATACAGAATAATTATTTATTGCACAAAATTCTACAACTCTTAAACTGCTTTTCCACATAACTGCCGAAATTTTGCAGGCATTTCTCATAGCGTGGCACAAGTTTTTGTATACCTTCTTCATAGAAGTTTGCCGCCTGTGTCTTCAAAAAGTTGGAAACATTTTCTTTCAGCTCTTCGTCATTGTTGAAGTGTTGACCGCCAAAGAAAGACCTGAGATGTAAAAACAGACGAAAGTTGCTAAGAGCGAGGTCAGGGTTGTACGGAGGATGGTTAAACACGTCCCAGCCAAATCCCTGTAGGAGGTTTTTCGTCACATTTGCAGTGTGTGGTCGTGCGTTGTCGTGAAGAAAAACAACACCTTTTGACAGCAATCCTCGGCACTTATTCTGTATTGCGCGGCGCAATTTCGTAAGTGTCTCGCAATAAACATCTGCTTTGATTGTTTGACCACGCGCTAAGAAATCAATGAGTAAGATGCCTTTCCAGTCCCAGAACACTGTGCACATAATTTTTCGAGGTGTCAAGATTTGTTTCGGCTTAACCTTTGCTGGGGATGAAGTGTGCCTCCATTCCATTGATTGCCGCTTACTTTCAGGGGTGTCCTAAGAAACCCAATTCTCATCTCCTGTGACTATCTGTGTCAGAAATTCTTCGCTGTCTTCATCATAACGGGTTAAAAACTGAAGTGCACTACCCATCCGTTTTGTTTTGTGTTGCTCAGTAAGAATCTTTGGTACCCAACGTGAGCAAAGTTTACGAAATTTCAGTTTTCGGTAACAATTTCATGAATTAGTGATCCTGAGCTTTGGAGAAATTCCACAGCGAGAGCACTTCGTTCTTCATCGTGCACTTCACTATGTCCTTCATTGAACTGTCGGACCCATCTTCTCACCATTGAATCACTCATCGCATTTTGTCCGTAAATTTCGCAAATTTGCCGATAAATTTCAATTGGTTTCACTTTCCTAGCATTCAGAAAACGAATCACAGATCTGATTTCACAAGCGGCGGGATTTTCAATCAACACCGACATTGTAAACAAGCACAACAAAGCGTATGTGAGTGACAGCGATCCCAAAATGGCGCACGTTTCTTCTCCTTGATACAGAGCGTCTACCGCGCAATTGCGGAACTGCGATCGCAGCGCTGCAGTGGAGATAAATTGAAACAAAACTTACTTTTTGGACGTACCTCGTAATTGAATTTGGGTATTAATTATTCTGGAGATCACAATAAGACATTACTATAATATTTCAGTTTTGAACCATGGTTTCCTTTACATTATATTATTGCATGGATAGAAATGGTTTCTGTATACAGTAGATCCCCGGTAATTCGAGTTTCGTTATTTCGAGGCTCCGTGTACTTCGAGCTGACCTTAAGAAAATTGAAATTGTATATACAACTATAGTAAAATCCCGTTTTTCTACGTTGTCCGCGTATATGATTTTTTGGCACTTCCTTGTGTGTTACATTTTGAACTTTCTTTCTATTTTCCTTGTACATACAATACAAGTAGAATATTTAGGGTTTTCATTCATAATATACAGAAAGACTCTTGGCTTCAGACTGCTTATGGATTTCCATTTACAGCTACCGTTAGGTTTGGAGGAGTGCGCTTGCTCTTTCTTTGTCGACCCTTCACTAATTGAAATCGCGTGACAATCGATTGTACTGTGCAACAATTCTTTCAGAAAAAAAATTTGAAATGGTACAGTAACTTCTACTCACGATAGTGGGCATTAAAATACTGTTAAGTAAAAATCTTATGTGTACCATTCACATGACTTTTTCTACATCTCGTAACAAAGTATTGTTAAGAAGCTTATGCCCCTATTTACTTCATACCACTCGAGAACAAATTAGCAGAAATAGTCTTATTACTTGTTTCCTTGTAAGTAGAAGCGAAATAAGGGAGTACCATATGTTAAAGTGATAGTCAAAAGCTGGTTGCTCTGTGACAAGTTCTTTTGTTTATATGAACAGGAGTTGACAAATTCCTATATGAGAAAAGTAAGTTTTTCATAGCTAAAACGAAAAACAATGAATGTCTCAAAAACGGTCAACTCCACGAAAAAAATGTATATAACATAAATTATGTGTTTTAACGTGCTTTACATTTCTTGTGTAGTAAGTTTTTATCTAAGTGTTACGGTTTAGTAGTTATGCAAAATTCCGTAAGATTCGTCCGGAATAAAGTAATCTTCAGAGGCTATTCCCAGAAAATTCAAGATATACATTTTGTTTGTTAGGTAAATATCTTTAATATTTGATATTTTAATCAAAATTTTCGAAACAAGTTCCATGTAAAGGGTAGTTTGGGGTGGGGGATATTTCTCAAAACCTTCGTGTCGCATCCCTGGAGGATACTAAACTTAAATAGCAAGTTTAGTACTTTACCGACTTTTCGTTTTTGAGTTATCGTGTTCACAGACACACGAACACACACACACACACTCACACATGGACCTTTTTGTGAAAATGCTTTTTTTTTTTTTTTGATATAAGGGACCCTAAAACATATATCTCGGTGAAATCTCGGTATCGAATTTTTTGGTGGAGTGCAATACCTTCTCTATACACTATATACATAGTACGCATAGAGAAATTAAAAATACATATTTTACAGCAGTAACTGACAGACGTTGTTGTAGATGGAATATACCTTTGCATACTGCACTGTAGTGAATCCACCATATACAAGAAGCATTTACTACAGTATTTGTATTAATTTTTAAACCATTATTGAGTCCATTAAATATCTATTTATGATGTACCCATTGATTAAGTTATATTTCTGTATAATCCGAATTTTGTATAATTCGAGGTAGCCTCGAAATACCCGGGCTCTAATGTTCTAAAATGGAAAACACTAACGATATTTCACGCTGCTCTACTGAAGGCAGTGACATAATGAAATTCGGTATTTATTTATTCTGGTGAGCTGTTTAACAAAAGGCGTTAACAGTAATATTTCAGTTTTATTTTACACGGATAGAATATATGTATATTTAAACTTTAAATTTTAGAGCAAAATTCCAACATCTAAAGTTGAGAACTCAATTAGCTATTCGCACAAGGCGATTATATAGAACCTTATCTGAAGCTGTAATGAACTCGTTAGTACCTCTGTGATCGTGTGACCGGCGTTTTGGCTTCTCACCCAGGGGCCCCGCGTTCGATTCCCGGCTAAGGCGAGCAAGTTTTCTTTAACTAGAATTATTTCCTATCCCCCCACAGAGTCTGAAAGTGCCATTTTATTTACCATGTAAATATCTTTAATATGCGGTATTTTAATACGGACTTAGACAGCTCCTGTAACTGCTAAGTGGAGCATAGGACATCGTTACAATGTTTCCGTTTTCGGATTTGAATTTCTAGTTTGTGAGTTCGCGCTATGCGCCATGGTGACGAGACATCAGCTCGTCGCCCACAGATGGCAGTGTAGGACCAAATCACAACTTGCAAACGCCAAATGGTGGAACTTTACACAAGAACCTTCTTCATTCAAGATATGCGGATTTTTAATGTGCAAATAAACAATATAGGGACACCACTTAGGAGCTAAAGGAAATTAAATAATACTATCATGATATATATAACAAAATAAGTAGAAAAGCAGGTACCACTTGCTTGGATACACAGAAGCATTAATCAAAGACGTTTTAAGTGCAGGTGTTATTATTATTATTATTATTATTGTTATTATTATTATTATTATTATTATTAAACTTTAGATTTTCTATGTAGTAATTTTTTGTCTCTCACGTTTGGAAGTGAGAGCAAAATTCATCCAGATTAAAGAGGTCTTCAGAGGCTATTCCCAGAAAATTTAAGATGTACACTTTGCAATGTCTTTAATGTGTCGTATTTTAATCAAACTCGTTAGAATCTTTTTTGAGAAAATCAACATTTTCAAATTTTTTTCTCGATGTAAACTGTAGTTTGGAGTGTGAAGATTTTTTTTCAAAATGTTCGTGTCGTATCCTTGGAAGATACCAAACTTAATTACCAAGTTTGATATTTTACTGACTTTTCTTTTTCGAGTTATCGTGTACACAGACAGACGTACACACAAATACAGGGAGCCCTAAAACGTGTATTTCCGGTGTATTATCGGTATCGATTTTATGGGTAGAGTGCAATAAGTGCTGCCTACGTATAAGTACTGTGTAGAGGAAGTAAAAAGTTTTAAACTCGCTACTGTTCTGACTTGGGTATTAATAAAATTTCTACAGCCACATGATAATAAAAATACTATTACTAATATTAATAATATAACAACAATATTAATAATAATATTAATCATAACAGTAATAATCATAATAATAGTAATAATAATAAGAAGAAGATAATAGGTCACGGGTCACGGAGCCATTTGCAGGCGTAATGATTTGCTGACGTCTGTATTGATTATATTTTAAAGCGGAACTATAGCTAAGCGTGTAAATGATATACAAGCTGTGACTTTTAAAATGCTTTATTTTTATCGTATGTCAATTCCAAATTTTACTTTCTCTAGCACATATGTACGTACAGTGTATATAGTAGCTAGAGAAATTGTATTCCACTCAACAATTTCAATGCAGAGATTTCACTGGAAATAAATGTTTTGAGATCTCCTGAGTCAGAAAAAATGTTTTAGAAAAAAAAAAAACCCGCGTGTGTCTGTTGACAACATAGCTCAAAAACGAAAACACGTTAAAAACCAAACTTGGTATGTTCATTTAGTATCCTCCAAGGATGCGGCATGAAGGTTTTCAAAAAAGTCCCCCACCCCAGCACCAAATTTCCTTAATATGAAACATTTTCAGATATTTTTGTTTTTCTCAAAACTGACTCTAACGATTTTGATTGAAATTTCGTATATTAAGTTTATTTACTTCAAAAATAAAATGAATATTTTGAATTTTCTGGGAATGGTCTCTGAAGACCTCTTTATTCTGGATGAACTTTTCAGAATTTTGCATAACGGTTAAGTCGTAAGAAATAGACAAAGCCGTAATACACAAAGTGTATATCTCATCAAAACACATAATTTATGTCATATACGTTTTTCTCGTAGAGTTGAACATTTTTTATACATTCCTTGTTATTGGTTTCAGTTTTAGACTACCTAACGTTTCTCAAATGAGACCATACAAATTGAGTCGAAGCTCAATTGTTTCACTAGCGACCAGCTTTGACTATAGTCTTAGCATAGTGTATTCGCTTATTTCCTTTCCACTTAAATGAAGCAATTAATAAGACCAATTCAGCTAATGTTTATCTTGATTAGCATAATTAAGATAAAAGTATTTGTAATAGCTAGAGAAAGTTATATGAATGGAACACTTTATATTTTTAATATACGACAAGAAAGGAGAACTTTGAAAGGTAAAGCAATGCACTTGAATGTAAACAGAGATTAAATTTGCTGACTTTGGTCTCTAGATAGACCAAAGAATAAAAGAGTTCTAGGCCTTGATTTTTAATGATAATTGATACTTTCTTTACCAAATACCTAGGATGCAGGGGAATGTGGAACGATTTGGATTAAAATACTACATATTTAGGCAATTTCTATCACAAATAAAGTGTATATCCTGAATTTTCTGGGAATAGCTTCTAAAGACCTGTTTATTCCAGATGAAATATTGCTTAATTCGGCATAACTAGTTAACTGTAAGAGACAGACAAAAGCTTAGCATACAAAAATGTAGATCCTGCTAAAATACACAAGCTATGTCATATACATTTTTTTTCGTGGACCTTACCGTTTTCGAGGTACTCCTTGTTATTAGTTTCAATTGTGAAGTACTTATACTTTTCTCAGACGGAAGCATCCGTTTTTCTTTCGTTCTACTCCTGGCCAAGCAAAGATGTGATTTGCAATGACAATCGCATAACAAACAGCTTTTAAAACATTTGACAGTCACTTTAGCCTAGTGTATTCCCTTAGTTCCATTCTACGTATAAGGAACTAAGTAATAAAATTCTGCTAATGTTTATCTCGATTATCATGGTGTTGAAAGAAGAATTATCTTTCACAAGAAGTTAGATAGATAGTTTATTTTCAGTCATTAAGAATGAATGAATGAATAAGTGTATTTATTAACATAGCAATATCATACATAGAATTTGAACAGTCGCACGGGTCCACAGACCGTACGTGCTTTTGTAATACACATTACAAGCAATATTAAAACAACAACCACAACAAAGAATTAAAAGAGTACACACGAAAATAAAAAGACAAAGGAAATACACCGTCAAAGAATTCCGAATATCTCCATAACCTTAATGGAAACTGTATACGGAGCGACAGTTAGATCCACGATGACATACGGAGGAGAAATATGGGGGTGGGAACAAACAGGGAATCTGGATCAAGTGAGGACCCAATTTTTGAAAGGAATTCTGGGTGTAGGGAGGGGTACGGCAAACTGCGGAATAATGAGGGAATTCGGGGTACATAGTGAAACGATAGAGTGCAAAATCAGAGCAGTTAAATATTGGATGAGAATCGTTCACGGAAACCAATCTCTAATTAGGGCAGTCTGCTACCGTGAACAGTTGCGAATGGAAGGTAATTCGACATGGGCATCAAAATTAAAGAAAGGGTTGGAAACCATTGGGATGGGAGACATTTGGATGGCGGGGCAGGAAAACAGGCGAAGTATTTGGAGAAAAATTAAGAAACGTCTCTGTGATATTGACAGACAGCAAATAGTTGCGCAATGCACAGAGAAGGTGTCATTAGAAGTACAGTCTGGGCTGAAATCGGAGTGGGGTATGGAGCAATACATCAAAACAGGTACCAAACTCATTAGAGAGGGGCTCGCGTGGATTAGACTAGGAGCATGGAGGAGCACGAAAATTTCTGACGAGAATGGTATAAGAATCTGTCCCATTTGTGAGGAGGAAGAGTCGTGGACTCACATCTTGTCATTAAGAATAAAGCATACATAAGCTGCGTCATGAGAGAATAAAAATTAATTAAATATTCTACATACAATAATGTTACAACAATACATTTAAAAATGGATAAGATTAATCCCATTTCAGGTCATACATTTCTGAAATGCTATAAAGAGGATTTGCCTTCAAGATTGTTTTGATCCTCCTCTTAAAGTTCAACAAAGGAAAAGTCTTGTTGTTCTGACATTTTTAACTGACATGCATGAAAAACTGTTAAGGGCTTTACTATATTTACATTTGTTAACTTAAATACCAGAGCATTTTCGAGTGGGATAATTATGGACAGAAGGACATATTGAGAAAAGGTTGCTACTCTTTTTAACATATAGGAGGGAGTCCAGATCAAACATTGAAGGCAATGTCAACATACCAAGTTGCATAAAAAGTGGTTTACAGTGAGTTCTTGGTGAAGCTCCAAATATGATACGTACAGATTTGTTCTGAAGAATAAATAACTGACCCGCAGAGGTAAGATTGCCGCATAACAGATTACCATAACTTAGGTAACTATGAACGTGAGCATAATACACTGTGACAAGAGTACAACGGGAGACACTATGTCTAAGCGACCTTAATTAGTTTGTAGAGTAGCTAGAAAAAAGCAAATGAGTGTAACACATCAAATTTTTTACTTTCTCTACAAGTATTATGTACATAGTGTATAGAGAAGGTATTGTAATGCATCCAAAAATTCGACACCGAGATTTCACCGGAAATACATGTTTTAGGTCCCCCTGAATCCAAAAAAGGAACATTTTTGGAAAAAGGTCCATGTGTGTGCGTGTGTGTGTGCGTGTGTGTGTCTGTGGACAGCATAGCTCAGAAACGAAAAGACCGTTAAATACCAAACTTGGTATCTTCCGAGAATGCGACACGAAGGTTTTCAAGAAAATCCCCCCACCTTCAACTACCCTTTACATGGAACTTTTTTCGAAAACTTTGATTTTATTAAAATGGCTCTGATGATTTTGATTAAAATATCGTATATTGAAGATATTTACGACAAATAATATCTATATCTTGAATTTTCAGGAAATAGCCTCTGAAGACTACTTTATTTTGGATGAATTTTACGAAATTTTACATAACTGCTGAACCGTAAGAAATGGACAAAACCTTACCACATAGAAAATGTAGAGCACATTAAAACACACTATTTATGTTATATAAATTTTATTCGAGGAGTTGATCGTTTTTTAGATATTCCTTGTTTTTGGTTTCAGGTTTAAAAAACTTGTGCTTTTCTCATACAGGAATTTGTCAACTCGTGTCCATACAAACAAAGGAACTTCAGTCACCTATTAACCAGATTTTGACTTCACTTTAACCTATGGTACTCCCATATTTCGCTTCTACTTACAAGGAAGCAAGTAATGAGACTATTTCTGCTATTGTTTTCTCGATTAGAATGAAGTAAATGGAAGAATAAGCTTATTAACAATACTTTTTTACACAGAAGTAGAGAAAGTCATGTGAATGGAACACATCAGATTTTTTTTATTTAATAGAGACAGCAATACTTATGGAAAATAGTTCTGTTGAAGAAATATTCGTGTTTACTATATGGCTGCAGCATGGGATGTGATAAGGGAGCAAGGTCCCCAACATGTACGGGAACAATAGTGGAGTCCCCCAGCAGCTCATTAATGATCATTTATCAGAGCCAGTTGGAGGGTAGCTCGCCTCATTGCTATTCTAATTAGCCTTAATAATCCGATGGAACTCGTGCACGCACCAAACAATTAAACACAGAATTCAATTGAAGGTATAGGTAAGTGTGTGTGTCTATGTGCGACAAACGGATTAAAGTAACTTTAATTACAGGCCTGCGCCGACACAGGGATTCAGCACAACATCAAACGATTGGAATAATAGCAATTTATTGGAGGTGTTAATCAGGTCAATTTGGTTAGTCCACCCCGAACATGGTAAATTGGGGTGCGAATCTGGACACTGCGCGGCGAGTTGTGTTTTTAATCCGAGACCTCTCTCCCTATGGCGTTCGTAATAGTGTCAATCAAGTGAGAATGCTGCAATCTCGAAACTCCGATATGATTAAGTGGGGAGAATCGAACCTGGGAATCGGGGTCCGCGGATAATTATGGCCTGTGGTGTATAGCAAAAGCGACACAAGTGAACAAACTAGAATCATTTGTTATATTTTATTACTTTATCTACACGTACTATGGACATGCTGTATAGTGAAGGCATTGTATTGCACCCAAAAATTCGATACCGAGATTTCACCGGAAGCATATGCTTTAAGACCCACTGAATCAATTAAAAGAGTTTTTAGAAAAAATGTCCGTGTGTCTGTCTGTCAGTGTGTGTGTGTGTGTGTGTATGTGTGTGTGGGCAGCATAGCTAAAATACGAAAAGCCCGTTAAATACCAAACTCGGTATTTAGGTTCATTATCTTCCAAGAATGCGACACGTAGATTTTTAAGAAACTCCCCCCACCCCAACAATCGTTTGCAGGTACAAATTTTAGAAAATCATGATTTTCTCAAAAATGGCTACAACGATTTTGATTAAAATGTCGTATATTAAAGATATTTACATGACAAATTAAATGCATATCTTGAATTTTCTGGGAATATCATTTGGGGAAATTTTTATTCTGGATGAATTTTGCAGAATATTACATAACTGATAAAGCGTAAGAGACAGACAAAACCTTACCACGCAAAAAATGTAGAGCTGGTTAAAACACATAATTTAAGTTATATACATTTTTCTCGTGGAGTTGATCGCTTTTGAGATATTCCTTGTTATTGGTTCCAATGTTAAAATACTCATAGTTTTCTCCTCTATGAATTTGTCAACTCCTGTCTACACAAAGGAGCTTTATTCACATAGCAACAAGCTTTTAAAATCTTTTACTATCCCTTTAGCCTATGGGACTCCCTTATTTCCCTCCAACTTACAAGGAAGCTTGTAGTTAGACCATTTCTGCTAATTCTTTCTTCATTGGCGAGAAGAAGATAGAAGAATAAGATTTTTAACAATAATTTGTTGCAGAGATAAAGAGAAAGTAATGCGAATGGAATACATCAGATTTTTACTTTCTCTATACGTGCTATGTATATAGTGTATAGAGAAGGTATTGCACTCCACCAAAAATTTCGATACCGAGATTTCACCGGAAATACATGTTTTAGGACCCCCTGTATCCAAAAAAAGCATTTTGAGAAAAAGGTCCGTGTATGTGTGTGTGTGTCCGTGTGTCTGTGAACACGATAACTCAGAAATGAAAAGTAGCTAAAATACCAAACTTGGTATTTAAGTTTAGTATCTTCCAGGGATGCGACACGAAGATTTTGAGAAAAATCCTCCCACCCCAAACTACCCTTTTCATGGAACTTTTTTAAAAAATTTTGATTTTCTTAAAAATAGCTAACGATTTTGATTAAAATATCGTATATTAAAGATATCTACCTGACAAATAAAATGTATATCTTGAATTTTCTGGGAATAACTTCTAAAGACCTGTTTATTCTGGATGAATTTTGCTTAATTTGGCATAACTAGTAAACCGTAAGAGATAGACAAAAACTTGCTAAAAAATATATATTTTGTTAAAATACACAACTTACGTCATATAAATTGTTTTCGTGGAACTTACCATTTTCGAGGTATTCATTGTTATTACTTTCAGTTGTGAAGTACTTATACTTCTTTTCAGAAGCAGTGTCCGTTTTTCTTTTGTTCTACTCCTGGCCAAGAAAAGAAGCGATTTCTAATGATAATCGCATAACGACAGCTTTTAAAACATTTGACTATTGGTTTTGCCTAGTGTATTCCCTTATTTTCTTCATACTTATAAGGAACTAAGTAATAAGAAAATTGTACTAATGAGTACCTCGATTAGCAAGGTGCACAAAGGAGAATAATGTTATGTAAGAAGTTTGTAGAACAGCTAGAGAAAGTCATGTGAGTGTAACACATCAGAATTTTTTTCATTCTGATGCTGTGGAAGAATAATTTCAAAGCATTTACCTATATTGTATTTATTTATTTATTTTAATGAATATAAAACCCCTTAAATACTATTACACATAAAGGTATATTAAGGTTATAGTTGCAAGAGAAGCGTATTTAATATTGGTGAATATTAGTCATAGCCTTGAAAACATGCCATGCTGTTAACGACATAAGTAATGTATTTTCTAAAAATAATTTCATAACATACTTGACTTTCTCCAACTATTCGGTAACGAACTATTCTTACAATGACTCATTCTTCTATCTAGTTTATGCTAATCTTGAATGATTTGGACTGGGGAGATTTTCTTGAAAATGTTCTTATTGAAACCTTAGAAGTTGCTGCAATTAAATATCAAGTTTAAACGACTTTTTGTGTTTTTTGAGCTATGTTGTCCACAGACAAACACACGCGTGCACGCGCGCCTTTCTTTAACTTTTTTTTATACTCAGGGGACATGTATTTCCGGTGACAACTCGCTATCACATTTTGGGTGGAACGCAATGCCTTCCCTATTTACTATGTATCTACTTATTTGTAGAGAAAATAAAAAAAAAACATTATAATAGCTTTAAAATATAACTTTTGGAAATTTCCATAACAGATTTTTCTTTATGCTTTACATGGAAAAGTTTCGAAAATAGGTATTTTACACGGCAAATAAAATGTAGGTACATCTTAAATTTACTGGCAATAGCCTCTGAGGACTTCTTCATTCTGAACGACTTTTGCATAATGATAAATCTCCCACAAAGCTGTATTTCTCGTCAAAACACACAATTTATGTGCTATACATTTTTACTGTATAGGTAATAATTTCCGAGAAAACCCTGGCTGTTTATTTCAATTTTAAAATACATATACATTTCTGAAATGGAAACTCACTATTCATTTCTTTTTTCCGTGCTCAAACAAAAAGAACGTTAATGCATCACTGAGCAACCAGCTCTTGAAAAACTTGACTATCGCTTTAGCCTAGTGTGTTCCCTTATTCCCGCTATCTACAAATAAGTATGAAATACAACTATATCAGCAAAGACTTATATCGACATATGTAAGTAAGAAAAATAATCTTTTGAAAGAAGAGTTGTTGCAGAGAAAGTCATATGAATGTAACACATCCGATTTTTTAGTTTCTCTACACGCAATTTGTACATAGTGTATAGAGAAGGTATTATATTGCACCCAAAAATTCGATACCGATATTACATCGGAAATACATGTTTTGGAACACCTTGAATCAAAAAAAAAAAAACTTTTAGGAAAATGTGCGTGTGTATGTCTGTCTGTCCTCTGTCTCAGTGTGTCTGTGGGCAGCATTGCTTAAAAATGAAACGTCCGTTAAATACCAAATTTGATATTTAGGTTCAGTATCTTCCAAGGATGCGACTCGAAGATTTTAAAGAAAATTCCCCCTCTCCCAAGTACCCTTTACATGGAAACATTTTAAAAGAATTGACTTTCTCAAAAATGGCTCTAACGATTTTGATGAAAATCTCTTACATTTAAGATAACTACAGGACAAACCAAATTTATATCTTTGATTTTTTGGTAATAGCCTCTTTATTGAATTTTGCATAACTGGTAAACCGTAAGAGATAGACAAAACCTTACCACACAAAAATGAGAGCTCGTTAAAACACACACTTCATTTTACATACTTTTTTTTTTTTTCGTGGAGTTGATCTGTTTGAGATATTTCTTGTTACTGGTTTCAGTTTTAAAATAATTCAAATGTTCACATACTGGAACTTGTCAACTCCTGGCAATGGGTTTCATCTACATGGTAAACAGCCTGATGTATTCCTTTATTATTTTCTCTACACGTACTATGTACATGGTGTATAGAGAAGGTGTTGCACTCCACTTCGATACTGATATTTCAACGGAAATACATGGTTTAGGATCCTGCGTCCAAAAAAAAAAAAAAAAAAAAAAAAAACCATTTTAAGAAAAAGGTCCGTGTGTGTGTGTCCGTGTGTCTGTGAACACGATAACTCAAAAACGAAAAGTCAGTAAAATACCAAAGTTGGTATTAAATTTAGTATCTTCCAGGGATTTTGAGAAAAATCCCCCCTCCCCAAACTACCCTTTACATGGGACTTTTTTCGAAAATTTTGATTAAAACATCTTATATTAAAATATTTACCTGACAAATAAAATGTATATCTTCAATTTTCTGAGAATAGCCTCTGAAGCTTACTTTATTCTGGATGAAATTTACGGAATTTTGTATAATTGCTAAACTGTAAGAGATGCATAAAAACTTAACACACAAAAAATGTAGAGCATGTTAAAACAATTTATGTAATGTACATTTTTTTTGTGGAGTTGATTGTTTTTGAGATATTCCTTGTTATTGGTTTCAGCTTTGAAAAACTTATACTTTTCTCGTACAGGAATTTGCCAACTCCTGTCCTCGCAAACAAAGGAACTTCAGTCATATAGCAACCAGCTTTTGACTGTCACTTTAACCTACGGTTTTCCCTTATTTCGCTTCTACTTACAAGGAAGCAAGGAATAAGACTATTTCTGCTAATGTTTTCTCGATTAGCATGCAGTAAATAGAAGCATAAGCCTATCTCGATTAGCATGAAGTAAATATAAGAACAAACTTCTTAACAATAATTTGTTACAGAGATGTAGAAAAAGTCATGTGATTGGAGCAAGCATCAGATTTTTAATGTAACACGCCCAAGCAAAGCGGTTGCCTAAAATTCATAGGTTATTTAATTAAAACTATTTCCTAAGCATACAGGCAAAAACTGTATTTACAACTTTATCAAAGGACAGCACATGTGTTTGAACTTTTAGTAACTGCATCGGCTATGTATACAGTGCATTTTATTGCATCTCTGTAATGCAGTAATTATGAGTGCAGCGATAATAAACATTTGAGAGCTAGGAATGGGGGTTTTTGTTGTTGATGCAATTATACGTTTGATGAACATCAAGTTTCACTGTTAATCACGCTGTAACTAGAGATTTCGTGTTAGTAAAACAAGATAAGGCTACTTTTAATTTCCTATTTTATTATAGGTAATACCAGATAAAGTGCGCAGATGATATTTGTGTGTAATATAAACCAGATTTAATAATTTATTACGCATGCATATCCCTGAATAGAAATTCCAGTTTTATTCCACACAGTTACAAGCCATGGTTGGTAGTAATATTTTGCCTGGAGCTTGTTTTCAACCAGAATTGTGGATAAAATAATATCAACCGAAATTCTAGTGCTGATTTTAATTGTTGAATAAATAACTGTTGTTATCATGCAGTATGTGTGCTGCACTGAGCAAAAACTAAATGATCACACAGATGCACGCGTATGTGTATTTAGTTATTATTGCCTCTTTTGGCACACGATAAATATTTATAGAGATAATTTGTCTGACAGTAGTGTGATACATTTTCCTCACCATTTTTATTTTTACTATCTCTATACGTACTAAATATGCCGATCCCGGTGGACGCGCTCGGTAAGGTGTCTCGCTTTGGCGCTTCGTGGTGCACAGGATCGTGGGTTCGAGTCCCCCCTTGGGCATGGGTGTTTCTGTGTTTGTAAATGTAAAAGTAAAACGTTAAGAATAATAAGGTCAACTAAGGAAATGTAGGAAACTGGAAAAAAAAGGAGAAAAAAGGAATACAGCGCCGGAGTCCACACAAGCCTGTATAAAAAAAAGTATACACATGTACATAGTGTACACAGAAGGTATTGTAATGCACCCAAAAATTCTATACCGAAATTTCACAGGAAATGCATGTTTTGAGTCCCCCTGTATAAAAAAAAAGAATTTCTGAAAAAAAGGTCCGTGTGTGAGCGTATGTGTGTCTGTGTGTGTGTGGGTGTGTGGGTGTGTGTCTGTGAATAGACACATAACTCAAAAATGAAAACTCCGTTTAATACCAAACTTGGTATTTAAGTTTAATATCTTGCAAGGATACAACCGAAGATTTTCAAAAAAGTCCCTCCATCCCCAAATACCCTTTACATGGAAATTTTTTCGAAAATTTTGATTTTCTCAAAAATGGCTCTAACAATTTTGATTAAAATATATTAAATATATTTACCTAACAAATAATATGTGTATCTTGAATTTTCTGGGAATAGCTTCTGTAGACTACTTTATTCTGCATGACTTTTACGGAATTTTGCATAACTGGTAAACGGTAAGAGATGGACAAAAACTTACCACACAAAAAATGTAAAGCACATTAAAACACACAATTTATGTTATATAATAAGTCTATTTCTGCTAATATTTTGATTAGTATTAGGTACTTAAAAGAATACGCTTTTTGGAACAATATTTTGTTGCAGAGATGTAGAGTAAGTCATGTGAATGGAACACATCAGATTTTTTATTTGTAGCGTTACGTCCTTTCACCTGGTTAGTCACGGCAGACAGTGAATGAGGTTGGTTAAATGATGTTCAAATGATCTCGGGGTGGATGGAGCTTAAAGTTACTCGACATTTGTCTTCTCAAGAAGGAAAACCCCCGAAAAAACCTTATCCTGGTAACTCAACCCTAAGTGGGATTCGAAGTTGCGACCTGTTGAATGTGAGGCAGACACGGTACCACCACACTACACAGGGGGATATTATCTCGGGATTGAATAGTATATCATTAATGAATACTATTTGTGAGCAAAACCAGTTATAAATAGGAACTGCATAAGTGATTGTACACCGTTACACTTTTTACTTACATGCACCCTCAAAAGGGAGTGTTTTGACCCTTTTGGCTATTTAAATACCAAAATACATGGGTATACGAAGGTATATTTGAAATTTTAAAAAATAATTTTCTGATAATCTTATCTTCCTTTTTAAAATGTTCCTCGTAAAATTTTGGCTCAGTATTTTTTTTTAAACTTAAACATACATTCTTTGAAGGAATGACGCTTTTTCCTGATATAAGAATAATGTTGGAGTCAAAGTTTTAATATTATATGATTGATTTATAGAAAATCCTCCACGCAAAATAAATGTAATACAAAATTTAATATTTGATTCCATAATATATTTGCAGAGTTAATATTTTTTAAATGGTCACAGCGGGGGAAATTTTATACTCTTAAGGAAACACAAAAGTGCCTTTTATTTTTTAGCCATTTTGGGAAACAATGTCAATTTTTGGATTCCTGCAAATAAGGCACCATACTTTAAAGCAGATATTTGCATTGTTTAATTTTCCTAGAGCAGATAATAAGTGTTATGGACGGAATTTTAAAGCGTTGCGCTGGTTAAATGTCAATATCTCAGTTTTGAAGTTATTTTTCTCGTTCTTTTTTTTTTTTTTTTATTTTTTTAATATTCTTCCATCTTCAAAATCTATCTTCTCCCACAAAACTACAGATAGAAGTGTGAAAATATTCCACAAAGCTCTACAGAATGTGTGTAATAAATTATTTGGTCGGTAGTTTGATACCTGCCATGGATTAGTTTTAAAAATTAATTAATATATTCATTTGCTGTTTTTGGCGTTTTTTTCCACTATGTAATATGAAATCCTTTAAAACAAAAAAAAAGCAATCTAATATAGCACATTTTCAACAGTTTGTTACAAAGATATTAAGAAACATAACTAAAAATTTCATTTAGTTCAGTATTGGTAATACACGATAGATTTTGACTTTATACCTAATTAAATCAAATATATTCATTAATATATCCAGATTCAAAATACATATTTTAATGAAACTATGAATACTTCTTTTGCTGTAGTGATGCATTCACAAAAATCGGATTTTCACCATTTCCATGAATTTCTCTAGCTTTTCTGCAACAGATCATTCTTACAACAGCTGATCCTTATCTCTTTTTTTTTTTTTTGTGGTGTTAAACACCCGCTTTTACTGCTCTGGCACCGCAGGCGATCTCCTTATCTCCTCTTGGTGCTCACTCGTGATAAATAAAAGATAGCAAAATTGGACTTATTACTTAGTTTCTTATAAGTAGAAGGAAATACGGGAATACACTAGGCTAAAGCAATAGTCGGATCTTTTAAAGCTGTTGCTGTATTATTGAAATTCGTTTCTCTGAACGGCCAGGAGCTGACAAATTCCTGTATCAGAAAAGTTCAAATACGTATTTTAAGACTGAAACCAACAGCAAGTAATATCTCGAAAATGGTCAACTCCATGACAAACATGTAGATCGCATAAATTGTGTGTTTCAATGAGATTGTGTTCTAAGTTTTTGACTATCTCTTCCGGTTTACCAGTTATGCAAAAGTCATCCAGAATTAAGAATCTTCAAAGGCTATTCCAAGAAAATTCTAGATATACAGCTATTTGCCACGTAAATATCTTTAATATACGGTACGTTAATTAAAACCGTTAGAGCCAGTTTTGAAAATAGAAAAAATTAGCATTTTTTGTCCATATAAAGTATAATTTTAGGTAAGGGATTTTACGCAAAATCTTCGTATCGAATCCTTGAAAGATACTAAACTTAAATACCAAGTTTGGTATTTTGCCGACTTTCTGTTTTGTAGTTATCGTCTTCACAGACATACGTTCACATATACAAGGACCTTTTTCTAAAACTGTTTTCATACAGAGGACACCAAAACCTGTACTTCTGGTGAAATCTTGGTATCGAATTTTTGAGTGGAATGCAATACATTTTCTATCTAATATGTACATTGTACATACGTGCTAGAGAAAGTAAAAACTGATTTGTTACATTCACATGACTTTCTCTAACTGATCTGCAAAGTGACGTCTTCTTTCTACACCATGCTAATCCAGATAAGTATTAGCAGAACTTATTATTAGTTCCTTATAAGAAGGAGGGAACTAACGGAATGCGTTATGCTAAAGCGATAGTGAAATGTTTTAAAAGCTATCGTTATGCGATTATCATTGAAATTGGCTTCTTTGCTTGTTCAGGAGTAGAACAAAAGAAAAACGGACACTTCCTGTCTGAGAAAAGTGTAAGTATTTTAAAATTTAAACCAATAACAACCAATATCTTGGAAACGATCAACTTACAACAAAAATGCATATGACATAAAGTGTGTGTTTTTAAAAAGATCTACACTTTTTGTGTCACAATTCTTTGTTTATCTCTTACGGTTTAACCGTTATGCAAAATTCTGTAATACATCAACCAGAATAAAGTGTGCTTCAGAAGGTGTTCCCAGAAAATTTAAAAGATACATTCTATTTGTGTTGTAAATTACTTTAATATGTGGTGTTTTAATCAAAATCGTTGGAGGTATTTTTGGAAAAACTACATTTTCAAAAAAATTACCATCTGAAAGAAAGTTTGGGGTGGGGGGATTTTCTTGAAAATCTTCGTGTTGCATCCTTGGAAGATAATATACTTATATACTAAGTTTGGTATTAAACGGCCTTTTAATATTTGAGCAATGCTACCCAGAGACACACACACACGGACATTTTTCTAAATATGCTTTTTTTTTTTTTTTTTTTTGGATTCAGAGGGTCCCAAAACATATATTTCGGTGGGATCTGAGTATCGAATTTTTGGGTGCAATACAATAGCTTCTCTATACACTATATACATAGTACGTATAGAGAAAGTAAATGTAGATCTAGCTTTATTACTTAAGAAAGCCACTTTTACTACTCCCAGTGCCTCTTAAGTATGTGGGAGCAGATTCTTTAGCTTCTAGAGATCACACTTGCGGTGCTTCAGGGTCTTGAATGACATTAAACACATTTGCTCCCAGAGTCGTATTTTGTTTGGATATTGAAATGGTGTTATTTATATGCTCTCTTGGTTACAATTGGTCGTAAAGAGGTATCGGACATAAACATAGCTTCACTCGACAGCTCAGGCAGCGCAATAAAGGTAGGCTTCTGTCAACTCTGGTTGCCAGCGACGCGGGGCAGTAAAAATGAGACATTAAAACCCTAGTGTGAAGCTGAGTGAGTGAAGAGCGGGCAATCATACGTTATGATGCATACAACACTGTATTTTTAAAACGTGAGCTTACACGTGCACCAGTAATATTCCCATCACTTCTATTTATTTAATCGAAATATCTGATGTGTACCATTGATATCACTTTCTCTACATCTCTGTAACAAATTATTGTTAAAAATCTTATGCTTCTTTTTATTTCATGCTAACAGAGAAAAAAAAAAATTAGCAGAAATAGCCTTATTACTTGCTTCCTTGCAAGTAGAAGCGAAATAAGGGAGCACCATAGGTTAAAGTGATAGTTAAAAGCTGGTTGCTATGTGACTGAAGTACCTTTGTTTGTATGGACAGGAGCTGACAAGTTCCTGTATGAGAAAAGTACATGTATTTTAACGCTGAAACCAAAAAACAAGGAATATCTAAAAAACGATCAACTCCACGATCAACTGCACGTGTGTTTTAACGGGCTCTACATGTTTTTTTTTTTTGTGTGGTAAGTTTTTGTCCATCTCTTACGGTTTAGCAGTTAAGCAAAATTCCGTAAAATGCATCCAGAATAAAGTAATCTTCAGAGGCTATTCCCAAAAAATGTAAGATGTACATATTATTTGTCAGGTATATATCTTTAGTATACAATATTTTAATCAAAATCGTTAGAGTAATTTTTGAAAAAATAAAAAGTTTCGAAAAAGTTCCATGCAAAGGGTAGTTGGGCGTGGGGTGATTTTCTTGATCTTCGTGTCGCATCCTTGGAAGATACTCAACTTAAATACCAAGTTTGGTACCTTTTCTAAAAATGTTTTTTTTTTTTTTTTTTTTGGGATTCAGTAAGAGCCAAAACATGTATTTCCGGTGAAATCTGGTATCGAATTTTTCGGTGAAATGCAATACCTTCTTATAAACTATGTACATAGTACGCATAGAGAAAGTAAAATTGGCTCTATATTCAAATGTGGTTATAATGTCTTTTTGGGGAATTTGAAGTTCGCTTCGTTGTATTCAAATCCGTTAAATCGATTATCTAACATTATTATCCTAAAAGAGGCAATATTACAACTCTTAGATCTAATGCGATACTTCAGCTATTTTTACTTTCTCCATACGCACTATGTACATAGTGTGTAAAGTATTGCCCTCCACCCAAAATTCAATACCGAGATTTCACCGGAAGTATATGTTTTAGGGTCCCCAATATCCAAAAACAGCATTTTCACAAAAAGGTCCGTGTGTGTGTGTGTGTGTGTGTGTCCGTTTGTCCATGTGTCCGTGTGTCTATGAGCACGATAACTCAAAAAAGAAAAGTCGGTAAAATACCAAACTTGGTATTTAAGTTTAGTATCTTCCAGGGATGCGACACGAAGATTTTGAGAAAAATCCCCCACCCCCAACTACCCTTTACATGAAACTTTTTTCGAAAATTTTGATTTTCTCAAAAATAGCTCCAACGATTTTGATTAAAATTTCGTATATTAAAGATACTTACCTGGAAAATAAAATGTATATCTTGAATTTTCTGGGAATACCCTCTGAAGAGTAGTTTATTCTGGATGAATTTTACTAAATTTTGAATAACTGCTAAACCGTAAGAGATGGACAAAAACTTATTACACAAAAAGTGTAGAGCACATTAAAACACACAATTTATGTTATATATAGTTTTTTCATATTTACATTTACATTTTACATTGTGACATTCCTTTTTTTTTTTTTTTTTTTGGTTTCTGCTATGAAAAACATATACTTTTCTCATACAGGAACTTGTCAACTCCTATCCATATAAACAAAGGAACTTCATTGACATAGCAACCAGCTTTTGACTATCACTTTAACTTACGGTTGGCCCTTATTTCGCTTTTACTTACAAGGAAGCGAGTAATTAGACTATTTCTGTTAATTTTTTCTGATTAGCATAAAGTAAATAGAAGTATAAGCTTTTTAAGAATTATTTGTTGCAGGGATATGGAGAAAGTCATGTGAGTGTAACACATCAGATTTTTTCCCTACTATCTATGTACACAAGCGACTGAGTGGTTATGGCGTTCTCCTCCCGGGCTCGATCCCATGCGCGCGCATGTGGGATTTGTGGTGGACGAAACGGCGTCTGGTGTTTTTTTTTTCCAGATTATCCGGTTTCCCCGCAACTTATTTCACCAGTTACTGCATCATCACCTCTCCTATCATCCACTTCCTCCCGCTCATGCTGCCTCTGCGTTCCAGGTTCTTCATTCTGTGGTTCATGTCGTTGGCTCAACGACAAAAATTATTCTCTACTCTATGCTCCCTAGAAACTGATAATGTAAGTGTAAAATACAAAAACCAAAGAAATAATAATATACAAAGATCCAATCCTCTCCAAAAAAAAAGAAAGAAAACTCCTGATATTATCCGTTTATGCTTCCGTAACTACTCTGAAACCCATATCCGTCAACTATTAAGCCGGCACCAAGTAGCCGAGAAGGGAATGACGATGAAGACGTCCGCCTCAGAATCATGCGCTCGGAAGCCAATATTAGGATTATTTTCGGACATCGGTTTTAACTCGCAATTACAGTGCGTTAACGATAAATGTAAGGAGAGTTTCTTTGTTTTAATTTGCATCAGTTTAGCCGTTACATTACATTAATGGTTACTAGTAACGATCATACTAAACGGTTGGATACAACAGGTGAAAAATGGAAATAGAGTTATATTTATGGACGCTTTTGCGGTTCTCAGCGTCCCATTCTATACTGGGCGTGATGGACCACTTAATTTTGCTCAGAGGTCTCTTTATCAGGCTTGAGGATTTTTTACGTGCCGTAAATCTACGACACGTACCAAAGACGTTACTTCGCTTCCGAAAGAAATTATGCTAAGGATTTTTACCACCGCAAAAAATTCATCGTCCTCCGCCGGGTGTATGAAGTTAGCATTCTAACTCCAACAGGTGAACTGAGCTATATGAGATCCTAATACAAACATCATGTGACGTAAAATAAAGCATATCATATCGAACCTAAATATTACTGTAGGACGTTATATAATATTTGTTAATGATAGGGTTCGGAAGTTGATGAAATATCTTTTTTCTGAGCTGTCGCAGAAAACTTCGGATATGATATAATTGCGTTTCAACTCAAGATGAACGAAAATGTCTTAATTTTATTTTGCGTTTTTGGTACTTTGTTATCTACCGCTTGTTTTACGTATTTTTCTTCCTTTTGTAGCATTTTTCCTCTTCCCCCGTCAGAAGAGACATTTTCAACATTGCAGACAAAGCAATAAAACAAGTTCTTAACTATGAAGTCAGTAATTTAATGATCTGATGTTAACTCTAGTTACATCAAACTGATTTTGGTCTTCTGATGTAGTCCAATCATTGAACATTGTTAGGAAAAGTGCTACAGCAATAGGAATGTATCAGGCAGGGTTGCTGATGATTCTGACTTGGACGGGAGATCACTCTGTTCTTGAGAAGATACAAAGGGTCGAGCAGCTGTGCAGGAAAAATTGATCAAGAAGCTCAAAAAGACAATTAAAATAGGTAGGTATGCTAAAGAACTTTTATTACCAGACAAGTCGTAAAATCAATACAACGATCTTAAAAGTTTGAAACATTACGAAAGTCTGTGGTTCTTTACTGCAGTGTGCAATAAAGTATATCTACAATTTTAAAAAAAATATTTATAGGTTATTAATCACTAGATTTGGTCATATTTTCACAAGTTTAAGATCATATAATTTATTTTTAGTTATTTTTAGGTTACTGAAAATGTATTCTGTTAGTATCAATGAAAATGTAGGGAATATAATCTTTAGAATTAGGACTATCTTGAATAGGACTCCCAGTCACTGGAGCAGAGAATCACAAATTGGCTGTATGTGTGTCTATTATGTGTCTCTAGAAGGGAAGGAGGAATGAGGAGAGAGCCTCGAAAGGCGCTCACATTCGGAAGGCGTCCCGCTATGATGCCAGGAAGAAATCTTAAGCTACCGTCCAACCGCAACGTGCCGAACACCGTCGCCAGGTCATTCAACCCTGAAAGAGATGACTAGGAAGTGATGGATACAGGACAGGAAAGTTGTAGTAGAACATGAACCACCACTTGTCTGCCAACTCGAAAAACCTATGAGTCAGAGTGTGTAGTCGCTGGGAATCGAACCTAAGGCCTCTGGAATTTGGGCCACAGACGATACCGCCTGAGCCATCTCGCTCGATCGTTATTTCGGCTACTGGTTACTTTGCATTCGTTAATTTTGTAATCGTTAATGGGTAGCAAGCTGCTGTTTGTCTCCATTACTACTCACGGTAACATTAAGGTTATGTGTCTGTGAAATTTGGTAACTTCACGTTATGCAAGATATTTTATTGAAATATATACCAGTTATTATACATAATATGAATGATAGTTTTGCCATGTATCAACATTCTAGCTTGCCTGAAGATTTTTTATCGTCCAAATTTGTTGTATTAATAAAAATGAGCTACGCAATGCATTTTTAAACATTTTTACACAAAAAGATCCAGTATTACAGTAAATTTGTTTAAAATAATCTATCATATTATAGTTTTATAGTAGCTTTAATTAGTGTAGAAAAGCTATTACTTTTCGTACTATACAAAAATCTTTATTTTATGCAATTTAATTATTTATTTCTCAAAATTTCTTTAATGTACATTTCAAAGGTACAACAGTAATTTTGAAACAAACTAGTAAGTTATTGCATCATGTAGATCGTTTTGTGTATGAAAACATTAGAAAAACAAATTTACGTGAGTGAGTGCCTATTAATAAATATGCGTCTACCCAACTAATTGGTAGTTAAAATCCGCGAGGAGGGGAAAAACCATGTATTTTGTTAAAGGGTAGAACTAATACATTTTTATTATAAACATTTTTTTTTAGTTTTTCACAATTTTTTAAAATAGTTTCATAAATACATCACCTTAAAATAACCACTTCCATGTAACAATTGCATTACTTTGTGCCTATCCCTAGTCAATATGCTTCCCGCAGACTATATAAAATCCCAGCCGTCATTTTTTTTTTACCCACACGTTTACTAAATTACATCTGTTCTACGTGAAAGATGTAGAAGTTCTCGTTTGTGGCAAATACCGTTGAATAGACGTTAAACCAAGACATATGCTATCTCACCTTGCACACCGAGAGTATAAATTGAAAATGTCTGGATGTCTATGGACGGTAAATCTGCCACTTTACGCAACTGTAATAAAACAGAAATGGGCACAAAACACATTTCAATAGCAATTTTATTCTTCAGAAGCTAACAGAAATATATGATCCGTCATAAACAGCGGACCAGTAAATCACGAATCCACGAGACCGATAAAGCCACGCTGGGGTGGTCTCCGATTCTGAAAAAAGCTAGTTCCGGTAAAAACAGCATGCAAAGTCTTGGAACAATCAATGGACCATCTTGCATGTGTACCCGATCTTCTTTTTATTGTGAGTGCACACACACGCACAATACGAGGGGAAGAGATTCAGCATCTTAAACAGGGGGGAAAGCAAGAAGAAAGCTGGAGAAGACAGAAATTGCGGGTTGCTGCAAATGGACTTGCCCGTCGAGATGAGATATGTACGGCTTCGGTGAAATCTTTTGTGCCCTGGTTTTTATGATGGCTGACAAATTGAAAACTGAAAATACGGTGCATTATGTTAGAGGGATGACGAAAACCAACCATGAGCCATATTTTAGCGTCGAACTTGATGAGTTAGACAGTCAAACCGCTTAACGACCGATGAGTTTTGGAAAAGAATATGTTTTTTAGGGGGTGACTGTGAAGGGCGGTTCCGCTTGGTAAACCACGATGTCGTCAACTGCAGGAACACTTCGTTGTATCGTAAAGCGCACGAGTTCGATTTCAAATGGAGAGCGAATGTTGCGATATTAAAATGCTCTTTCGCTGTTGAAGCAAATGCCATTTTTTATATGAGTTTGTTGGTGGTTTTAGCACTGCCGTTATCTTTTAATGTGAATGAAAAGAAAGCGTGGTAAGGCAAGAGAAAGCTTACAGTCCGCCTTTAATCTAGAGACGAGAATTCACTACCTGCTGAACGTCAAACAGGATTTTAAGGTACAACGAAGTGATGAAGCTATTTTCTAAAGTATTAAAGCTAGTGCTGTACTTTTTGTATAACCATTACTGACAACAAAAGACGTGCTCATATCAACTGCTAAAATTTGTGTTTTCATTCTGATATATTAATTAATTTATTCGATTTAATTAACTGAATGCAAAATCTCTCTTCTCCTACAGATATCTCACTATATACACCTTTTTACTTTCTCTACACGTATTATATACATGGTGTATAGAGAAGGTATTGCATTCCACCCAAAAATTCCACACCGACAATTCACCGCAAATACGTTTTGGGTCCCCCTGAATCCAAAAAAAAAAAAACATTCAGAAAAATGTCCGTGTGTCCGTGTGTGCGTGTGTGTATCTGTGCGTGTCTGTGTGTCTGAGAATAGCATAGCTCAAAAACGAAAAGACCGTTGAATAACAAACTTGGTATTTAAATTTGGTATCTTCCAAGGATGTGACACGAAGGTTTTCAAGATAATCCCCCCATTCCCAACTACACATTATTTGGAATTTTTTTCGAAAATTTTGATTTTCTTAAAAATTACTAACGATTTTGATTAAAATATCGCATATTAAAGATATTTATCTGTCAAATAAAATGTATATCTTGAATTTTCTTGGAATAACTCTGAATACGTCTTTATTCTGGATGAATTTTGCGGAATTTTGCATAACTGGTAAAGCGTAAAAGATAGACAAAAACTTACTTCACAAAAAATAAAGATCTCGTTAAAACACACGATTTATGTTATATACAATTTTTTTGTGGAGTTAACCCTTTTCGAGTTATTTCTTGTTATTAGTTTCAGTTTTAAAATGCTTATTTCTTTTTCATACGGGAACTTGTCAAGGTCTAAACACGCAAATAATCGGATTTCAATCCATAGCAATCCTATTTTAAAGCATCTGACTGTCGGTTTAGTCTAGTGTATTCGCATATTCCCTTTCTACTTATAAGGAAATGAGTAATAAGATAATTTCTGTTAATGTTTACCTCGATTAACATGGAGTAGATAGAAGAATAAACTTACTAACAATAATTTGTTACAAAGATGTGGAGAAAGTGAATGGACACATCGTATTTTTTTAAAAAATAATCTATGTTCATTATCAAAAACCCAAATAGGCATTTTATTACACACACAAATACACGCACACACACACACACATACACACTCACACTGCATTGCATTCTGAAATATTTTCAGAACTCTATCTGCTTTTTTGTGGAAGAATATATATTTTGAATATGAAGAAATATGACGTGTTCCATTCACACGACTTTCTCTACCTGTTCTCCAAACTATTATTCTTTTGCCTATACCTATATCGCTAAAGGCACTTTTGTGTCGCCTTAATGATAAAAGTATTTGCTTGGAAATATCACTCTGATTATCTGTGTTTAAAATTGTCAAATGTGTTATTGTTATTAAGAAGATAAAGGACGGGATTTCCCAAGAATGCGTTGATAAATGGTTGTTATGGATTATTTAAATTCCATTTGAATTATCGACTTTTAATGTGAGATAATAACACTGGCGTTAAGGGTGACTATTTTATCTCTCCACCCAAAAAACAAAAAAAAAAAAAAACAAACAAACAAAAAACATGTGCTGTGAGAATCATTAAAGTGGCCCTTATGATCATTATAAACCTATTTTTAAAGAATATGGAATTTTAACCCTTACTCCCTTTTATGTTGTAGCCAATTTATTGTTTTACGTGGTAATTGTAGGAACAATGTACATAACCTTAATAATAGAAATAAATGTAATTTAGTTCTAAACATAGGCTTTCTCGCGCACGTAATTTATATTCCTTTATCTGTTAAGGTGTTTAATAGTTTGTCTCATGATTTAAAATGTATTAATGATGGCAATATTTTAAACAAAGGACAAGACATACTTCTAAGAAATAACTTTTATACGGTACAGGAACAATATATTGATGATGAGTTTAGTATTTACATTCAATAAAATATTTATAATATAAACCTATTCTAACCATAAATTGCCTTATGTTGTAAAATAAATGCATTATTATTATTATTATTATTATTATTATTATCATTACTATCATCATCATTGTCATCATTTCATCATCATCGTTATAAGTACTATGATTAGTTAATTATTTGGACTTATATAAACTTACTTTCAGGAAATCTAAGTGTTGTACTAATGAACAAAGAAAAACTCTAAGAACGTTAGTTCGAAAATATTTCTGAAAATACTCATTCAATGAAAAACATGTCTTCAATTGTGGATTAAGCATACCTCCATACCTAGCAATATTGTTATTATTATTATTTAATTATTATTATCATCATCATCAATATTATTATTATTTAAAAATCAGATGTGTTCCTTTCACATACATTTCTTTACATGTTCTGCAAACTGTTCTTACAAAAGATTGTTCTATCTACTTAAAACGAATCGAGTGCAAATGCTTTTATTACTTAGTTCCTTAGAAATAAGAATAAATCATGCAAAAGCGAAAATCAAATCTTTTAATGGCTAGATATCCCCTGCGAGTGACTTTAATAATCGGTTCTCTTTGCATGGTTGGAGTAAAACAAATGAAAAACAAATTTCGACTTAGTGTTTAGGAAAATTATAGGTATTTAAAAATTAAGAGCAATATCTCGGAAATTGTTAACTATACAAAACATGTATATAATACAAATTCTTTGTTTTAACGACATCTACACTTTTTTGTGTGCTACGTTTTGGTCTCTTATAGTTTATCAGTTATTCAAGTCATTCAGAATAAACAGGCTTTCCCAGAAAATTCAAGTTGTAAATACCATGTCAGTTAAGTAGATTTAATATACGATATATTAATCAAAATCGTTAAGAGCCATTTTGGGAAAATTACATTTTTCAAAAATGTTTCCATGTAAAGGATAATTTGGGGTGGGAGGGATTTTCTTGAACATCTTCATCTGCATCTTGGAAAATGCTGAAACCCTTATGTCAAGTTTGGTATTTAGCAGACTTTTCATGTTTGTGTTATCGAGGATACAGACAGATATACACATACTTACATGTACTTTTTTCTAAGAATGATTTTTTTATTCCAAAAAGTGTAGAAATTTCCAATGAAATCTCGCTATCAAATTTTAGGTGGTATGCAATACCTCCTCTACTCATGTACTATGTACGAACTACAGAAAGTAAAAATGAATGTTAGTATTAGAATCATATTTTGCTACTAGGACCATTATGTAGTAGTTTTGACGATCAGAAAAAGGCGGATATGTTTGTCGTTAGCTATTTAATGCTCATTTTAGGTTAATTGGTTGGCTGTCTTATGTATCTATTCTTTGGTCAAGGCATCCTAAACAGTGAGAAGAGCAAAATTAGGAAACAGGTGTGTCGGTACTTTATGATAGATGCAGATGCTGCCACGTAAACACGCCTTAAGTCTTTCCTCTTGTCTCAAAATACTCCGACTAAAGTACTATAACCCAGTAAATATAGTTTGGTCAGTATTTTGAGACAGTGGGAGGGGATAGATATGAGATCGCACCGGCAGCTATCACAAAGTACAGACAGACCTGGCGTACCGACAACCGGTTATCTACCTTTCTCAAAACGCTTTGAATAATTTTTTTTTTTAATAAAAAACACAATTTTGGAGGCTTGTCAGGACTCCGACGCTGTATTTCTTATTCCTTTCTCCAATTTCTTACATTTCCTTAGTTGATTTATTAATTTAACGTTTTCTTTTTACATATACATAAACAGACATATACATATTTACAAACAAATAAACACCCATGCCCAAGGCGGGACTCGAACCCACGATCCCCTGCGCCACAAGTATTTAAACCAAGTATGTAGATTTTACTTTTCTTCGAGTACCAACATATAGAGTTGTATATGTATTTGGGTTTTCAAGGGAGAGTGGCCTGAGTTGAGTAGATGAAACCTAAAGTGCAAATAACACAGTTCTAAACTTCTCATAGAATGGTAATTAATTATTCTTTTCACACAAGCTGTGTGTAGGACAGAAGCTGGATAGGAAGTCAGGCTGAAAACTTCAATGCCATTGCTGGGATTTGAACCACGCTCCCCGGCTATGATATTACGAATTTTTCAGTCTAATTTCCTATCCAGTCGCTTTCCGTTTAGTGGTGTAGTGGTTACCATGCTGGCTTCTAAAACCCAAGATTGCAGGTTCAAAACTGGCGGAGGGTGATTTATTTTTTTGGATAAAAGAAACCTTAACATGGCTTCTTTTGGAAGGGAAGTAAAGCCGGTGGTCCCGTGTAATGTTTATTTGCACATAAAAGAACCTCATACCTTGAAATTCTGCCATGTTGAGTCCGCAAGTCGTGATTGCGTCCTTCAGTGCCTTCAGTAGGCGACGAGCTGATCCCTCGTCACCATAGCGTTGCCGGTCCCCATGGCCACGCTCGCTAAAGCCTTTGGTGTTTCGTGGGCAGGGGATCGTGGGTTCGAGTCCCGCCTTGGGCATGGGTGTTATATGTTTGTGCAATGTGTATATGTTTGTAAAGAAACAGTAAAACCTACGGGGGGAAATGTAAATGGGGATACAGCGCCGGAGTCCTGATCAGACTCCGGTACTGTTTAAAAAAAAAAAAAAAAAAATAGCACTTGGCGGAAACTCACGAACTAGAAATTCAAATTTGATCACGGAAACATTGTAACGATGCCCTATGCTACCTGTGCAACTTCTGTCCTACACACGGCTTATGTGGAGAAACAAAATACTAATTGACTAACAGTTGGTTAAACTAGAAGCCCGGAGCTTAAAGTACTTAGGACATTATAAGACGCCATTGGGGTTGTCATCTCAAATGAATTTGAGATCACCTTGTGCTTTTCCGGGAAACATACGAGTCAGTTGAGAAATTTAATTACGTTCCGGCATGTTGCCATGGTAACTCATAGTAGAGTAACCGGCTAGAGACCAGGAGATCCGAGGTTCAAATCCCGGCTATGCCAATACATTTTTCAGTCTGACTCAACTTATCCTTTCCATAGAATTATTTTTATAGTGTATAGAGAAGGTATTGCATTGTACCCAAAAATTCGATACCGTGATTTCACCGGAAATACATGTTTTGAGACTCCCTGAATCCAAAAAAAGCATTTTTAGAAAAATGTCCGTGTGTGTATCTGTGTGTATGTGTGTGTGTCTGTGGGCAGCATAACTCAAAAACGTAAAACCGTTAAAGACCAAACTTAGTATTCAAGTTTAGTATCTTCCAAGGATGCGACACGAAGATTTTCAATAAATCCCCCCACCCCAAACTACCCTTTACATGGAAAAATTTTGAAAATTTTGATTTTCTTAAAAATGGCTCTAACGATTTTGATTAAAATATCGTATGTTACAGATATTTACCTGACCCAATAAAATATATATCTTGAATATTCTGGGAATAGCCCCTGAAGACTTCTTTATTCTGGATGAATTTTACGGAATTGTGCATAACTGCTAAATCGTAAGAGATGGGAGAAAAACTTACTATACAGAAAATGTAGCTCACGATAAAATATACAATTTATGGCATATACATTTTTTTGGAGTTGATCATTTTTAAGATATTCCTGGTTTTTCGTTTTAGCTTTGAAGAAATTTTCTCATTCAAGAATTTCTCAACTCCTATCCATACAAACAAAGGAACTTCAGTTACATAGCAACCAGCTTTTGGCTATCATTTTAACCTATAGAACTCCCTCATTTCGCTTCTACTTAAAGGAAGCAAGTAATAAGACTTTCTGCTAATTATCATGAAGTAAATAGAAGCATATGCTTTTTAACTACAATTTGTTTCAGAGATGTAGAGAAAGTCATGTGAATGGAACACATACGATTTTTTATGTTTAGTTTAAAGCAATTTAATTACACTTGAAATATTTGAAATGAAAATTCCATAAAACTAGCTTTCCAATGAAACTCATTAATTGCCATAAATCATGCTAAAGTTAATGAAGTACAAACAGATTAACTTCTTGACTCCGCCTTAATATTAGACCGGTACTGCGCAGGTTTCTACTGGGCAGTCAACACTACGATGGGCTCTAACCCCAGGCATAGCCAGATGCTCGTTTATTTTTGTTGGAAACACAACAGCCACAATTTGCCTATAACAATTCCCTGGTGTTGTACTTTCACTACCATGGCAATAAAAAGGCACTTATTGGTGGAGTTATATGGAAGCACAAAGTGTAATTTTGTAGCGCCGTTTTGACATTGTGATCAGAGTGATTTACACGTTTTGTGGTTGGCTTTCATAAATCAAGCTTCTAAACGGAATGCGTCAACACGAGTGACCGCAGCTGAACGATTAAAACAGAATGGGATGTTATCGGTAACCTTACAGACAATAGGAGTGCAACTGCAAGTTACGACTTTTTTGTCACCTAGTAACTGATGGTCTGCCTTATTTCATCTTTACAACAAATGCCCTCGAGGATAATCATAACACTGTGGTATTCTGCACGTCTGCAGCTTTCTAAAGCTGGAGAAATAACATCTTCTGGTACGTTGCGTTCCATATTTTTTTTACTTTCTCTACACGCACCATGTAGAGATGGTATTGTATTGCACCCAAGGATGCGGCATGAAGATTAAAAGAAATCCCCCAACCCAAATTATTCTTTACATGGACAATTTTTTGAAAATATTGTTTTTCTCAAAAATGACTCGAAACATTTTTTTTAAAATGCAGCATATTACAGATATTTACATGGCAAATAAAATGTATATCTTGAATTTTCTGAAAATAGCTTCTAAATACCTCTTTATTCTGGATGTTCTTTTTTATTGAATTTTGTTTAACTGGTAAACCGTAAGGGATAGAGACAAAAACTTAGCTAATACACAAAAGTGTAGATTACGATAAAACACACGGTTTATGTCATTTACATTTTTTTGTATAGTTAACCGTTTCTGAGATATTCCGAATTATTGATTTCAATTTTAAGCCACATTTTTCTTCTCGTTTCTCGTTTGTTTACTTCTAGCAAGCAAGGAAATTGTAATTTAAATTGTTTCCATAGCGACCGGCTTTTAAAAGACGAGACTATCGCTTTAGCCTATGCATTTTTCTTACTTTTCTTCTATTTACAAGAAAGCTAGTAATAAGATTGCACTCCACCCAAAAATTCGATACCGAGATTTCACCGGAAATATATATTTTAGGGTCCCCTGTAACCAAAAAAACATTTTCAGAAAAATGTCCATGTGTGTGTCCGTGTGTCTGTGAATACGATAACTCAAAAACGAAAAGTCGGTAAAATAATGACTTTGTATTTTTGTTTAGTATCTTCTAGGGATGCGACACGAAGATTTTGAGAAAAATCCCCCCACCCCAAACTACCATTTATATGAATCTTTTTTCGAAAATTTTGATTTCCTAAAAAATGGCTCTAATAAATTTGAATAAAAGACCGTATAATAAAGATATTTACCTAACAAATAAAATGTATATCTTAATTTTTTTGTGAATAGCCTCTGAAGACTACTTTATTCTGAATGAATTTTACGAAATTTTGCATAACTGCTAAACCGTAAGATATGGACAAAAACTTACCACACAAAAATGTAGAGGACGTTAAAAGACACAATTTATGTTGTATACATTTTTTTTCGTTGAGTTGGTCGTTTTTGAGATATTCCCTGTTTTTGGTTTCAGCTTTATAAAACTTATGCTTTTCTTATACAGGAATTTGTCAACTCGTGTCCATACAAACAAAGGAACTTCAGTCACATAGCAACCAGCTTTTGAGTATCACTTTAACCTATGGTACTCGCTTATTTCGCTTCTACTTACAAGGAAGCAAGTAATAAGACGATTTCTGTTAATTTTGTTTCGATTAGCATTAAGTAAATCTAACAATCATTTATAGCAGAGATGTAGAGAAAGTCATGTAAATAGAACACATCAGATTTTTTGAGATAGTACTCCAAATTTGAGAAATAAGTTATTAAATTTTGAAAAGTCAAGAGTTTTGGACATTACGAAAAGTAAGCATTTTTCTGTAACAATTAGGGTTAATATAAATAAATGTAATATGACAGATCTATTTGTAAACTTACTTACTGTAAAACTTGATTTTATGCGAACTTTAAAGCTATTACATAGCTCATTCTATTAGAACAATGAATTTAGATAAACTTATTATTTAAATAACCAAGCAATTTATAATTTCATACATGACAAAAATACCACAGTTATTCTGTATACATTTCAATAAGATACCTTGCTCACTATGGATTTTCCAAATTCGCAGATGAAACCCCTTAAGAAGTGTGCAGACAACCTGTACGAATCCAGGATGAACTTAATGTATCCCCTATATCGCTGTAAGAAATTATTGTTCAACAGCTTACTCTTCTATCAAGTTTATGGTAATCGAGATGATCGTTATCAGAAATCGTTTTATTACTTGCTTCCTTGTAAGTCGAAGGGAAATAAGGGAATACACTAGGCTAAAGCAATAGTAAAATCTTTTAAAATAATGTTGCCGTGTGGATGAAATCCGTTACTATGCATGGCCTGGAGTAGACAAATTTCCTAGGTGAAAAGTCTAAGTAATTAAAACTGAAACAAATAACAAGGAATACCTGGGAAATGGTCAACTCCACGAAAAAAAATATATATGAGTAAATTGTGTTTCAACGAGATCTACAGGGCAGCACCGTGGCCGAGTGGTTAGACCACTCGCCTCTCACCTAGACCTCGATCCCAAGCGACGCTGGGGCGAGTTTTCTCCGGGTTCTCCGGTTTCCCCCCGACATCGCATTCCACCGGTGATCCATCTTCATTCATGTATCATCAGTGTCACCGCCTGCGGTGCCATAAGTAGTTAAAGCGCGCGTTAAACATACCAAAAAAACAACGAGATATACAGGTTTTTGTCTATCTGTTATGGTTTACCAGTTAAGCGAAATTAATTCATAATGAAGAAGTCCTTAGAGGCCATTTCCATAAAATTAAGATACACATTTTATTTACTATGTAAATATATTTAATATACTATATTTTAATTAACATCGTCACAGCCATTTTTGAGAAAATCAAATTTTGAAATTTTTCTTTGTGAAGGGTAGTTTGAGGTTTACTGGAGAGATTTTTCTCAAAATCTTTGTGTCAGTTTGTTACTTTAACGAACGTTCGTAGACACACGGACACTTGCGGACCCTAAACGTGTATTTCCGATGAAATTTGGTATTGAATTTTTAGGTGAAATGAAATACCTTCTTTACACAGTATGTACATAGTACGTGTAAAGAAAGTAACAAGGGACAAGGGAAGTAATAAAGGAAAAACAAAAACAAAAGGTAAGAAGAGAAGGTACTCAGTTTTGAAATGATACAACTGAAGACGAGGACGCTGCTGAGGATTGGCTGGTATAATTATTATGAGGATTGTACTTCACCTCATACTGTTACACAATCTCCCCTGTTTCTCGTTAGCAGAGGGAGAGCCCATCCATAACAGTTTTTACGATCGCAAGCATACAAAAATAATTTTTATATATTATGCATTACTGGAAGAGCGCTAATAAAAAGAAACGACCTGCCGGTCCTCCCTTTATAGCCTCTTTACTGTGTGTACACATCTTAAAGTGTCCTCTTATTTTTATTGCAAATGCAAATTGTAAACATCATCATGCTAACTGATCCTAGTTTCCTCATTACACATTATATATTATGCTCAAAGCTAACAATCATAAAACTACAAAACCTCCGTCCATTTTTATGCCCCTTACTGAGAGGAGGGTGTTTAAAGGAAAATGAAGCCTTGACGTAGGGTGACAGAATAAGACTAACCCTCCTTTCTTACCCCCTCTTAAGTCTTAATTTGAAGAGGTTTGAACAAGCGGCGTTGCAGTGGGAAACATGAAATTAAAATTCATCTCAAAACTGCCGTTATGCTTTTATCATTTTTACTTTCTCTATACGCACTATGTACATAGTGTATAGAGAAGGTATTGCACTCCACCCAAAAATTCGATACCAAGATTTCACCGGAAATATATGTTTTAGGGTCCCCAATATCCAAAAAAAGCATTTTCACAAAAAGGTCCGTGTGTGTGTGAGTGTGTGTGTGTGTGTGTGTGTGTGTGTGTGTGTGTGTGTGTGTGTCCGTGCGTCTCGTAACACGATAACCCAAAAACGAAAAGTCGGTAAAATACAAAACTTCGTATTTAAGTTTAGTATCTCCCAGGGATGCGACACGAAGATTTTGAGAAAAATCCCCTCACCCCAAACTACCCTTTACATGGAGCTATTTTCGAAAATTTTGATTTTCTCAAAAATGGCTCTAACGATTTTGATTAAAATTTCGTATGTTAAAGATATTTACCTGACAAATAAAATGTATATTTTGAATTTTCTGGGAATAGCCTCTGAAGAGTAGTTTATTCTGTGAATTTTACTGAATTTTGAATAACTGCTAAACCGTAAGAGATGGACAAAAACTTACCACACAAACAAAAATGTAGAGCACGTTAAAACACACAATTTATGTCATATACATTTTTTTCGTGAGTTCGTCGTTTTTGAGATATTCCTTATTTTTGGTTTCTGCTATGAAAAACTTATACTTTTCTCATACAGGAACTTGTCAACTCCTATCCATGTAAACAAAGGAACTTCATTGACATAACAACCAGCTTTTGACTATCATTTTAACCTATGGTAGTCCCTTATTTCGCTTCTACTTACTAGGAAGCAAGTAATAAGACTATTTCTGCTCATTTTTTCTGATTAGCATAAAGTAAATAGAAGTATAAGCTTTTTAAGAATAATTTGTTGCAGGAATATAGAGAATGGCATGTGAATGGTACACATAAGATTTTTCTTCATAGTAAATTGCACTTTCTAGAAATTTAAGGGTCCAGAAAATTAAGAACGATCTGGTATAACGAAACAATAAGAAAAGTCTGATGTGTTCCATTCACATGACTTTCTCTACATTTCTGAAACAAATTATTGTTAAAAAGCGTATGCTTCCATTTACTTCATGCTAATCGAGAAAAAATTAGCAGAAATAGTCTTATTACTTGCGAAACACGGGAGTGCACTAGGTTAAAGTAATAGTTAAAAACTAGTTGTCATGTGACTGAAGTTTCTTTGCTTGTATGGACCGGAATTGACAAAGTCCTGTGTGAGAAAAGTATAATTTTTTAAAGTTGAAACCAAAAACAAGGAGTATATCAAAAACGATTAACTCCATGAAAAAAATGCATATAATATAAATTGTGTGTCTAAAAGTGTTCTAAATTTTTGTGTGGTAAGTTTTTTTCCATCTCTTATGGTTTAGCAGTTATCCAAAATTCCGTAAAATTTGTCCAGAATGAAGTGATGTTCAGAGGCTATTCCCAGAAAATTCAAGATATAGATTTTATTTGTCAGGTAAATACGTTTAATATATGCTATTTTAATCAAAATCATTAGAGCCATCTTTGAGAAAGTCAACATTTGCGAAAAACGTTCCATGTAAAGGGTACTTTGGGGTGGGGGGATTTTTCTCAAAATCTTCGTGTCGCATCTCTGAAAGATACTAAACTTAAATACTAAGTTTTGGAATTTTACCGACTTTTCGTTTTTGAGTTATCGTGTTTACAGACACACGGACACACACACATACACTCACAGACGTTTTTGTGAAAATGCTTTTTTTGAATACAGGGTACCCTAAAACATATATTTCCGGTGAAATCTTGGTATCGAATTTTTGGGTGGAATGCACTACTTTCTCTGTACACTATGTACATAGTAAGTGTAGAGAAAGTAAAACTATCAGCTCAAAACGTTGTTTAGAATGTTACAGTACTTTGGTCTATTTCTCAATGTAATCTCCATTGCTGTCAAGGGTTTTATTGTCACGTGACATCAATTTTTCAATCTTTATGTTACACTCTACTGCCAAATACCAGGTTAGTTTTTTAATGCAAAAATGTTCGGCCAATCTATAAATTTATATGGAAATAACACAAGTGTATGATGATAATGCTGTGAGAAAAATGAACATGTCGTCAGTGAGGAAATGGTTAATGGTTAATGAAGGAATAAGCTGTGCCAATGAAGTGCGGAGTGGAAGTCCTTCACTCGGTATGGAAGACTTGAAAGCAAATGGTAATGAAAGAATTTAGGAAATCCGGCATTTCATTTTGGACACCTTAAATACTATTTGGGTGCAAAAGAGTCCCAACCACTGAAGACTTCGAAGCGGCAGATCTTTGGCGATAGAAAGTATAACATCGCATTGAAAAAAATTCTGATATGTACCATTCATCTATTTCTCTATATATCTGTAACACATTACTGTTAAAAAGTTTATTGGTTTATGTACTTCATGCTAATTGAGATAGACGTTAGCAGAAATGGTCTTATTACTTAGTTCCTTATAAATAGAAGGGGAAACAAGGGAATACGCTGGGCTAAAGTGATAGTCAATTATTTTGAAAGCTGGTTGCCATGTAACTGCTTTCCGATCTTGCATTTCCAGGAGTTCTCATTGTTATGAGAAAAGTAAGAATTTAAAAACTGAAACAATGACAAGGAAATCTCAAAAATGGTCAAGTCGAAAAAAGTGACATAAATTATGTGTTTTATTGAGATCTACATTTTTGAGTATTTATTACCTTTAGCAGTTATATAAAATTTAACAAAATTTATCCAGAATAAAGAGGTCTTCAAAGGCTATTCCCAGAAAATTCAAGAAACACATTTTGTTTATCTTGTAAACATCTTTAATTTATGATGTTTTAATCAAAATTCTTCCTAACATTTTTGAGAAAATCAAAATTCTCGAAATGTTTTCCATGTAAGGGATGGTTTGTGATTGGGAAGATTTTCTTTTACGGTCACACACACACACACACACACACGCGCGCACGCACACACAAGGTCATTTTTCTAAAGATGTTTCTTTTGGATCCAGGGAACCCTAAAACGTGTATTTACGGTGAAATTTCGGTATCGAATTTTTGAGTGGAGTGCAACATGTTCTCTACCTACCGTGTACTATGTAGAGTCTTCGAAGTTGAGGGCCTTACTTCTCAAAATGTATTTTATCGTCCTGAAATCGCTTATGCCAGTTGTTTATCCAGAGATTGCGGCCTGTGGGCTTGCTGCAGCATTTGAGGTGTTTGTGATGAACACAAACTCTAAGTGATACATGCTGCAACTTAAGATCCATGTCGATAAGCTAACACGCTCTTCTATTCACCTGGTTCCCAGCCAGGCAAATGACGCGCCTGTCATTTCATCCAAGTCGAAGCTTTCAATTACTGCCAAACGCAAACTCCATCTCGGGTGAATAAAAATAATTCCGGTTATATTTGACACACCCTTGCAATAGTCATATAAAACCGAGTTTTCTTCAACAAATACAAAAGTTATGCCCAATGCTGTAAAGAAATACAAGAAACAAAAATAATGCTGAATGAAATTGCATTAGAACAAGTGCAATATTTTAATAATCTAGTTGGGGATTTCTTTAGGGGATAGCAGGGAAAGATATATAAATAATAAATTACAAATATATGAATATCTATTAACACCCTGAAAAGAACGTTGGAAAAGAAAGTAAGGAAGGAAGCAGATTTAACCTTTTATAAAGCATTGGGTGTAATGACTGAAAAATATGCACTCTAAGAAACAAACAATTAATATAACAGAAGCTGCACGAATGAAATATCTACGACTTGTAGCAGGATAAAGTAGACAAAAACGAAGTGAAGTTATTCGTAAGTATTACAAATATTTAGTCTCACAGTTAAAATACAGAGCGATTTATGTAAAACTGACACATTTCTTTCTTTAATTATTCCGTTGGAAATTCATTCAATGACCCAATTTTAGCACCCAAATTAAGCAGAATGTTCCGTGATTGTATTTGAATCTAGTTCGTGAGTTCGTCGCTATGCGCCATGGTAACGAGGGATCGGATCGTGGCCCACAGATGACATTGCAGCACGAAATCACGATTTGCGGACGCGAAATGACGGAATTTTACCCAAGAAGCTTTTTTTTTTTCCTTTGCAAGCACAAATAAATATCACCAGCTGCACTTCTTTTCCGAAGGATGCCATGCTAAGATTTTTGCGCTAGGTTTGAACCTGCAGTCTTGGGTTTTAGAGACTAGTATGGTAACCACTATACCACGGAGGGCGACAAATACACATTTTGGAGTTCCCATTAATCCGATAAAAAGCATTTTTGGAAAAAGGCCGGTGCGCGCATGTCTGTGTCCGTGCGCGCGCGTGTGTGTTTCACGCCGTATGTATGTTGACATGGAATGTGTCAAATAAATACTATAGTTGAAGTTCAGTATCTTTCGAGGATGCGACGCGAAGATTTTCAAGAAAATTCCCCTCACCCCAAACTACCCTTTATATAGAACATTTTTCGAAAATACTTACTCTCAAAATAACTCTAACAAATTTGATTAAAATGCCGTACATTACAAATATGTCATTACTAATAAAATGTTCATCCTGAATTTCCTTGAAATAGCCCTCAAAGTCCTATTCAGTCTTAATGACATTAGATAAGTGGTAAACCGTAAGAGATAGACATAAACTTCCTGCACAAAAAATATAGATGTCCTCAAAACACACAGCTTATGTGAAACACGTTTTTGTTGTGGTACCAACTTTAAGGTGATACTGAATACTCAACGGATCATCGAAAAGACCCTCCGCACCTCCCGTGTAACCAAGATTCCCCTAGAGTTGGGAATTCTGGTGGCAGCACTGGCTGGCGCGAGCGTTTGGTGAAAACGTTTCGCTGGTTAAGAAAACTGCTAGGTTCACTATATTCATGCATGAAGGGTAATGTAGAAAAATAATATGCAACTAACCTGTTTAAAGCAGATGTTGAAAATGTTTACCAATATTCTTGAAGACACATATTCACTCGTTTTAATTTATTTTCGAACACTGTAATTAATGTCTCCTTTGTTACAGATGTTATGTAATAATCTATTGCCGTTTACAGCTCATCGATTGCTTTTGGATTGTCCTTATAAACCGAAGCTCTAGCGAATCCCCAAAGAAAATAATCCGGAGAGGTAAGATCAGGAGACCGCGGAGGCCACAGACCTTTAGAAATTAGTCTTTCTCCAAAAAATTCCACTAACAGTCCTATGGATTTATGTGATAATGAGCAGTGGCGTTATCTTGTTGAAAAAAATGCACCGTTCACTTCACCTTCATTTAGCTATGAAATAAATGGAAAAATAATATCCGAGCAATAAGCATCTGAATTAATTGATTTATGGAAAAAAATTGGCCCAATAATTCGAAAGCGAGAGATCACACACCATACACCAATTTACTCTGAATGTAAAGTGGTTTCCTGAATTGCATTAGGGTTCTCAGTAGACCATACTCGCGTATTTTGTGAATTTACGCATCCTGATAAGTGGAGCCAAGGTTTATCAGTAAAACATGTCCTATCTAACACGTCAATTCCATGGTACAAAATAAACCTCTGAAACTATTCACAATACTGAACTCTTTTCCCGTGATCTGTGGGTTTTAGTTCGTGGATGACTGATACCTTATATGGCTACAAACCTAGTTCTTTTTTGACTGCTTTGTATGCGGAACCGTAGAAATATCACATTGTTGGGTCAATTTGTTTATTGATTTCTGTGGACTTTTAAGCATTCTATTTTTCTTCTGCTAGCACGCTTGGTGTTCCACTTCTAGTAACATCATGCACTCCCGAAATTTATTAATTAAATCACGCGCAGTATTTCAATGCGGTAGTTTTGAGTTAGGAAACCTGACAACGAAATTTTGTTTCACTTTCTCTGTATAATTTCCACGTTCATTAAAAATGTTATCCATTAGAAACGCACGTTCTTCTGTAGAATACATTGATTTCGCTTCAGGCATTCCTAAGAACTCACAGCATAGTAGACCATACTGATCAGTACAATAAACAATTCATGCTCTCGCTGCCGCTGATAACGCCGATAATCATAACATCCCGTCGGAATCGAACGCCATAAACCTAGGGATGCCAGCCTTTTATCGAGCGGTGGCCAGCAGCAAGGTGCGAAGGAAGTTGTTGATGTTATAATCCGGGCTTGTGGGCCTTGGAAGCTAGTAATAAGAGAAATTCTGCTTATGTTTATCTTGATTAGCATGATGTAGATAACAGATTAATGTTATTAATAAAGGGTTTTTTCACCGAACAGCTAGTTAGTGGACACCATGTGAATGGAACACATTGAATTTTCGCTTATACTTACAAGGAACCAAACAATAAGAACAATTTCTGCTAATCGAGTATCGTGAAATGGAAAAATAAGCTTTCTAACGATAATTTGTTACAGAGATGTAGAGAAAGTCATGTGAATGGGGCACACGAATTCAATTCACCGACGAGTAGGGGGACTATCATATCTGCTCTTGTAGTACTTAAGAATACGCGAAACGTGGCACAATTAGAGATCCCCAGGTTTAGCACACATGTGTAATGGGCATAACATTAAACAAACAAGATGATGTAGAAGGGAGAAATCCCAGTGAGACAGCGGCATAAAAAAGACAGCAAATAATGTTGGAGCTCCCTCAGTAATTGTCTTTGGGCAGAGGAGAGAGAGAGCACGCTGCGAGCAGATAGCAACACGCTCCATTTTGTTTTATGAAGCTTGTTTCTTGTCCTTCCTGTCGCCCATGACGTGAAATTAGCCGTGAGCTGAGTCCCTTCGTCTTCCTACGGAAGGACACGCACTCGTTACAGCCCCGAGCATTCTCCAACTAGCAACACTATAAAATTGTTGGACGTGACTTTATAGTGTTAATCGCCCTGAAGTACAACAGCCTTGAGACATTCCTCGAGAATTCGTATTTTTCACGCTGTGAAAACCCATCCTTTGTAAACGATTTTTTACTTTCTCTACATAGTATATGGTACATAGGTTGAGAAGGTATTGCATTCCATCTAAAAATTCGATACCGAGATTTCATTACAAATTTACACTTTACGATCCCAACTATAAAAAGAAAAGAAAAACTTTCTCTACACATACTATGTATATACATAGTGTATAGAGAAGGTAGTATATAGCACCCAAAAATTCGATACCGAAATTTCACCAGAAATATATATTTTGATACCCCCCTGAATCCAAAATAAATATTTTTAGAAAAATGTCCGTGTGTATGCGTGTTTGTCTGTAGGCAGCATAGCTCAAAAACGAAAAGTCCGTTAAATACCAAACTTGGTATATAAGTTCAGTATCTTCCAGGGATGCGACGCGAAGATTTTTGAGAAAAATCCCCCCACCCCAAACTACCCTTTACATGGAAAATTGTCTAATGATTTTGATTAAAATATTACAGATATTTACCTGAGAAATAAAATGTATATCCTGAATTTTCTGGGAATAGCCTCTGAAGACTATTTTATTCTGCATGAATTTTACGGCATTTCGTATAACTTGCAAACCGTAAGTGAGAGACTAAAAACTTACTTAACATTTAGAATGTTAAAAACGTGTAAAATATAGAGCTCATTAAAGCACGCAATGTATGCTATATACATTTTTTTCGATAGGTGGATCGTTTTTTAGATATTTCTTGTTATTGGTTTCAGCTTTGAAAAACTTATAGTTTTCTCATGCGGGAATTTATCAACTCCTGTCCATAGAAACAAAGGAACTTCAATCAAATAGCAACCAGCCTTTGACTATCACTTTAACCTCCCTTATTTCGCTTCTACTTGCAAGGAAGCAAGTAATAATACTATTTCTGCTATTTTTTTGAATTAGCATGAAGTAGAAAGAAGCATAAGTTTAATAACAATAATTTGTTGCAGAGAGGTAGAGAAAGTCATATGAATGGAACACATCAGATTTTTAGATAACGGTTTACATGTGCTCGTGTGTTATGTGTCTGTGAACCTGATAACTCAAAAATGAAATGTCGGTAAAATACCAAACTTGAGACACTAAACTACCCTTCGCATAGAAACAATTTCGAAAAGTTTGATTTTCTCAAAAATGGCTCTAACAATTTTGGTTAAAATACCGTATATTAAAGATATTTATATGACAAAAATATATATAACTCCATGGCACGACAGCTCACGGGGAACCTTGGCCTACCGCCCGGCCGCTGCGTCCCCCATCTCGGTCCACTACAGACGTCATGGATGGGGTGCAGTATTGGAGAGTGAGACGTGGTCAGCGCCTCGAACCCCTCCCGGCCGGTTAATGCGGTCCTCACGACCTGGAGCCGCTACTTCTCCATCAAGTAGCTCCTCAATTGGCCCCCCAGGGACCTTACGAGGCTGAGTGCACCCCGGTCCAGGTCTCCCAGCGGGGGAAAAATCCCCACGCCGGTACTGGGGATCGAACCCAGGTCTCCCGCTTGGTAGGCAGCTGCGCTACCACCGCGCTAAGGAGACGACCTCAAAAAAATATATATATATATATATCTTGAATTTTCTAGGAATAGCCTCTGAAGATTACTTTATTCTGGACGAATTTTGTGGGATTTTGCATAACTGCTAAACCATAAGAGATGGACAAAAACGTACCACACAAAAATGTAGAGCACGTTAAAACACACAATTTATGTTACATACATTTTTTCGTGGAGTCGATCGTTTCTTAGGTATTCCGTGTTTTTTGGTTTCATTTTTAAAAAACTTATACTTTTCTTATACAAGAATTTGTCAACTTCTGCCCATACAACAAAAGCAAGTTCAGCTTTTGACTATCACTTTAATCTATGGTACTCCCTTACTTCGCTTCTACTTACAAGGAAGCAAGTAATAATATTATTTCTCGATTAGCATTAAGCAAATAGAAGCATAAGCTTTTCAACAATAATTTGTTGCAGAGATGCAGATAAACTCAAGTGAATGGAACACATCAGATTTTTTTCCGTGAGGAATTTCAATTACACCTTCCTATCCTATAACTTCTGTTTAACCTTGATGCTTCAACTATTGGTATGTAGAAATTAAAAGTACGCCTGGAAGTACCTAGCGTAAGAAGGGGTGTTTTCGCTGACTCAGCGCATGTCTTTCACCTGTTTGCTATTCTCTTAAAAGCGTATTGGACAGGTCTCGTTACCCAAGGAGAGGAGATGGTCATGAAACGTAACTTGTGACAAATGAAGTTGGATAGGTAGAATCAGACTGAAGAATTTAATGCCATAGCTGGTATTTGAACCAGGGATCTCGCGGTCTCTAGCCGGACTATCCAACTCCTGTCCTACACACGGTTACTGTGAGTAAACAATTGTCCATAATCGTTGGCTATACTAAGAATACTGGGACTTAAAGTACTTACAACATTGTAAGTCGCCACTGGGATTGTTATCTTAAAATAATTTGAGATGACCTTGTGGTTTACCGGGAAACATGTGGGTCGGTTGAGAAATTCAATGCTATGCAGCAACCGGCTAGAGACCGGGAGATCCGTGGTTCAAATTCCGACTATGACATTGACCTTTTCAGTCTGAGTCTACCTATCCAACCCCTGTCCTACACACGGTTTCTGTGAGTAAACAATTAAAGTTGTGACAAATGAAGTTCTGAGTTGTGAGCTGTTGATCCCTAAGCTTTCTGGTTGGACAATAATCCACCCTCACACCGGATGATACATAATTAAGTTAATCTTTTTACATACTGACTCGCTCACGTGGTTGTCAAAATTAACACACTGCTTGCACAAGTCAGCCTGTTCTGACGGAGCGTCGAACGGAGCTCAGTGCGAAGGGGTGGATTGCCCAATCGGTTTTGCCTTTTCTTACTCTCGTAGCAAGTTGAATCAGAATGACACCCATGAAAATCGTCGAAAGACCCTACTTTTAAGCAAAAGTATACATCCTAAGCTGTCCAATTGCTTCATTACAATATTTAGAATCTAGAAGTGTTGTTCCCACTGTAGTAGCTACCTAGCAGGGTGGCTCAAGTAGTTTCTACTGTGGCCGGCAGTCGAGAGGTTGCGGGTTCGATCTACTTGTCTGACCCACGAGTTTTTAGCGGAGTTTCCCGGGTCGCAGGTCGAATGCTGGGTAGGTTTCTTTCATCCTCCGAATTTCTTGTCCCTCCACCACCGTTTCCGTTGTCATCATTCACCCTTTATCCGTTGGTTTCTTTCAGATTGAAAGTGTAGGCGATGGTGCTCGGCGCAGCGGGGCAGGAAAAAGGTATACTAAAAAGTGACTATCTCGTCCCTCGGGAGTTTTGGATCCTGTGTGGGAATGGGCCCCGGTCTATTGAGTGCTTCAATCTAGAAACTGTTGCTGTGCCGTCGCTCCTGATTCCGGCCAGCCGCAGGGTTTCCAGATCAAATATATACCTTTCCTTCGACGGAGTACAAATATCACCTTGTTTTCTATTTTTACTTTCTCTATTCCTTCTATGTACATAGTGTATAGAGAAGGTATTGTATTCCACCCAAAATTCAACACCGAAATTTCACCGGAAATACATGTTTTGAGACCCCCTGAAAAATAAAAAACATTTTTAGAAAAAAGTCCGAGTGTGTCTGTCAGTCTGTCTGTTAGTGTGTGTATGTGTGTGTATCTGTAGGCAGCATAGCTCCAGAAAGGAAAAGTCTGTTAAATACCAAACTTAATATCTGAGTTCAGTATCTTCCAAGGATGCGACACGAAGATTTTTAATAAAATCCCCCCCCCCAACTTCCCTTTACATGGAAAATTTTTCGAAAAGTCTAATTTATTCAAAAATGGCTCTAACGATTTTGATTAAAATATCGCATATTTAAGATGTATACACGACAAATAAAATTTATATGTTGAATTTTATGGGAATATCCTGTTTATTGTGGATGAATTTTACGGAATGTAAACGGTAAGAGACAAAAGCTTATTTAACAACAAATGTAGAGCACAATATATATATATATATATATATATATATATATATATATATATTAACTCCATGCACGACAGCTCACGGGGAGCCTTGGCCTACCGCCCGGCCGCTGCGTCCCCCATCTCGGTCCACTACAGACGTCATGGATGGGGTGCAGTATTGGAGGGTGAGACGTGGTCAGCGCCTCGAGCCCCTCCCGGCCGGCTAATGCGGTCCTCACGACCTGGAGCCGCTACTTCTCCATCAAGTAGCTCCTCAATTGGCCCCCCAGGGACCTCACGAGGCTGAGTGCACCCCATTCTGGGGATCGAACCCAGGTCTCCCGCTTGGTAGGCAGCTGCGCTACCACCGCGCTAAGGAGACGACCATATATATGACCGTTTTTTAGATATTCCGGTTTCAATTTGAAAATACTTATACTTTTCTAACGCGGTAATTTATCAACTCCTGTCCATAGAAACAAAGGAGCTTAAAACACTTAGCAACCAGCTTTTAAAATGTTTGATTATCACTTTAACCTATGGTACTCTGTTATTTCCCTCCTACTTACATCGAAGCAATTAATAAGACCATTTCTGTTGATTTTTTTTGGATTTGCGTGAAGTAAATAAAAGAATAAGTATTTTAACAATAACTTGTTTGAGAGATGTAAAGAAACTTATGTGATTGGAACGCATGCTTTTTTTTTATTTTCAGCTAATGGCATGTAATACAAAAGGAGCTGATATTAAGCATTTTGAGTGAAAACTTTGGATTGACAACTGTTTATAAGCCAGAATAATCATCACAAGAAATGAACGAAGCTAAGACTTCAGTGTAAGTTCTTTTCTTTTTGGCGCACGTTTGCCGACTTTTCAAAGGAACAAACACATAATATGATTTCTCGTTCCATTTGCGATGACATTTGTTAGATGAAAGCCCTTCTTCTCCTTCATGACCCTAGAGGGCAAAGTCGCCACTAATTGGTACCGAGATCCCTCCACTGTGTGTGGGTAACGAGCCGACAGTCTTTTGTTTTACTGCACTTGCTGGAAGCGAGGCGCCGATAACAATGTACGTTCCTCGTTTCAAGCCTTTACAGACAAAACTTTGTTTATGAAAAAATAAGTAAATAAAATATTATTTTGTGTTCATTATACGAAAAAAAAAAAAAAAAAACGCCTCCCGTATTTTAATCATTTTTATTACTGTAAGTGAAACTTTTTCCTAAGCGACACTTGAATGAAGACTAAAATAGACAGCTTTTGCTTTCTCTACGTACAGTGTACATAGTAGGAAAAGAGGTAATTTTTTTCCACCCAAAAATTCGATTCCCATATTAATTCAAAAACGAAAAGTTAGTAATATACAAAACTTGCTATTTAAGTGTAGTATTTTCCAAAGATGCGACCCGAAGAGTTTCAAGAAAATTCCCCCATCCCCAACTACTCTTTTCATGGACAAATTTTCGACAATTTTGATTTTGTCAAAAAAAGGCTCTAACGAATTTAATTAAAATCTCTTATATTTGCATGACAAATAAAATGTATATCTATAATGTTTTGGAAATAGTCTCTAAATACCTCTTTATTCTGAATGAATTTTTTTGAATGTTTCATAACTAGTAAACTGTAAGAGATAGATAAAAACTTACTACACAAAAAATGTAGAGCTCCTTGAAACATCCGCTTCTTTGTGTGGCCGGGAATTGACAAGTTACCGTGTGAAAAAAGTATTTAAAAACTGAAACCAATAACAATGAATATCTCGAAAACGTCCAACTCCACGAAAAAAGTATATATGACATACATTTTGTGTTGTGTCGTGATCTACATTTTTTGTGCAATAAGTTTTTGTCTATCTCTTACGTTTTACCAGTTATGCAAAATTCAATAAAAACCATCCAGAGGATACTCTCAGAAAATTCAAATTAATCGTTATATTTGGCATGTAAATATCTTAAATATAAGAAATTTTAATCAAAATCGTTAGAGCCATTTTTGAGAAAATAAAGTTTTCGAAATTTTTTCCATGTAAACAGTAGTTGGGGTGGGGGATTTTTCTTTTAAAATCTTCATGCCGCATCCTTGGAAGATGCTAAATTTAAATACCAATCTTGGTATTTAACGGTCTTTTCGTTTTTGAATGATGTCGTCCACAGATATATATACACACACACATACAGACACACACACACACACACAAATACAGACACACGCACACACACTCACGGACCTTTTGCCAAAAACGCTTTTTTAGGATTCATTGGGACCCAAAACATGTATTTACGGTGAAATTTCGGTATCGAATTTTTGGGTGCATTACAATACCTTCTCTATACACTATGCGCATAGTACGCGTAGAGAAAGTAAAAAGATAATGGCGAAAACATTTTGCAAAAAAACGTTCTTTTAAGTTGACCTGCCTATTAATAAGGATTATCTGTCCATTTATGGCTATAGTTATTTGATAATTCAAATGTTCAAGATGGAAAAATTATGTATTTTCTTAAAATTTAGATTTCATGTTACTTTATTAGGAAAAACCCCTATTTTTAAAATGTTTGCATTTTTGGCCAAATTTCACATATGAATCACCTTAACCCCTCTGTGTCCCCTTGAACTTGCAACCAAATAGTAATAAAATCATTTCGGTAAATGCTTATTTTGATTAACGTAAATCAACAAGGGAAAAACTTTTGTAAAAATGATTTGCACAAGAGTGAATAGTGAAGGTAATATGAATGCAAGCGATTTTATTCTTTTTATTTATATGAAGCTCTCAGGACAGAAGTTTTAAAAAGAATACGTTGAGGGAAGAATGTTAAATTAACTCCTACAAATATTTTAAAAATTGAACTTTTAATCAGTTAGGCTTAAGAGATAATCCGGTGAATAGTGGATATCAGTGCACAAATCCGGCTATAATGGCAATTACACTATCTACTTCAGCGCGGTAAAGAATCTAAAAAATCGAATTATATAAAACATCTTACTTAAGCCGTTCAAAGACTCACTCTGCTAGCCCGTTTTTATGACCAAGGAGACACCAGATTCAATGCTAGGACTCCGGTGCTGCCACCACTCGGATTAGTGTGAGAAACAACTCTGTATCCTTGTGGACAAAAGGCTCTTTGTTTTAGTTCCTTTGAAGGGACAGATGGAAACCAGACTTCCCCTTTCCTCTCGGCTCCACTAATCTCCTCACCCTCCACATAAAATCACATCAGGGAGGTGTCAAACAATCCGTTTTTGTAACCCTTCTCTCTACCCTTTCATATAGCCAACAAAGAAAGTTAGAAAAAATTCAATAATAACCATTACTTTATTCCTCCTTCTGTGGCGGCAAAACGAGAAATCCCATCCAAGGGCCGAGAGGTTAAAAATAAAGTAGGGAGAGAAAACTGTTCATTACTGTCTTTGAGAGAGAGAGAGAAGGGTTATTGTTAAAAGAACCCTCTCGTCGTTGCTTTTGATCTTGTAAATGTTCGCGTGGCAAATAAGAACCTTTTCGTTAGTCGCTGTCTTCAAGTAAACTTGTCAATGGCACTGTCACGCCTAATGATATCAATTTGCGATTTCATTTGCACGTGTATGCTCAAGCACGCAAACTGTTTTTGATCTGGAGCCGAAGCAAGGTCTATAGAAGAGGTGCATTGTTGCCCAGATTGTTTATGCTTTGCATCCTTGAATGTGCCTCTGTCATTTTCACCTATGTTATATTTGTACATAGTGTATAGAAAAGTTTTTTTTTTTTTATTGTTTCATTTATATAGCCTCCTTTAATATCACTTGAAAAAACTTGTTGTCTATAGGTTTAAATCATTTCACATATTTTCATCAAACACACACATTCACTCTCACATACATACTTCCAGACTCTGTGGGGGATAGGGAATAATTCTATCTAAAGAAAAATTCTCCGCCCCAGCCGGGAATCCAACCCGGGACCTACGGTTGAGAAATCAGCTCGCTGACCACTCGACCACACAGGCAGTCAGAGAAGGCATTGTATTGCAAAAACTCGATGCCAAGATTTTACTGGAAATAGACATTTTAGGGTTCCCTGTGTCCAAAAAAGTACTTTTAGAAAATGGCCCGCGAGCGCGCGCGTGCGTGTGTGTCCAAGGATGCGACACGATTTTCAAGAAAATTCTCTTCTACTTACCTTTAAAGGAAAACATTTTCGAACATTTTGGTTTTCTCCTAAATGACTCTTAACGATTTTGATTAAAATAATGTATTTAAATATATTTACATGATAAATAAAACGTATATCTTCACTTTTTTGGAAAAGCCTGTGAAGATCTATTTATTCTGGATAAATTCTGCTGAATTTTGCCTAACTGGTAAACCAAAAACTTACAAAAATATAGATCTCGTTAAAATATATGCTTTATGTTATATACGTTTTTCCTGTGAAGCTGACCGTATCTGAGATATTCCGTGTTATTGGTTTTTAAATAATATTTTTCTCATATGGGAATTTATCAACTTCTAGCCATACAAACAAAGGCATTTCAGTTACATAGCAACAAGGTTTCAAAAGATTTGACTAGCAGTTTAGCCTATAGTATTCCATTATTTCCCTTCTACTTAGAAGGAAGTAAGTAATAAGACATTTTCTGTTAATGTTTATGTCGATGACGCACCTAGATAGAAGAATAAGCTTTTTTAATAATAATTTGTAACAGATGTACACATACGATTTTATTTTAACCTTTTCTACTAATATATTAAGTGTTGTATTTTACCCAGAGGTCCCTTGAACCTAAACAGGCGTATTTAGAAAAATGCCCTGTGTGCGTTTCTGTTTGTGTGGTGTATGTGTAGGTATGCATGAAATGTATGTAGATATGTATGTGTATGTATTTATGTATAAGTATGTGTGTGCATGTGTGTATGAGTGTTAACCAAAAACGTCGATCTGTGTAGCGTTACTTGGGTGCTGGCCATCTAAACTCAAGGTTGCGGGTTCAAACCCGATCCAGACCGAAGGTTTTTAAGTGTGCGGGACAAAATTCCGGCACACCGACGGCACTAATTAGATCCTTGCATTTGAGAGCGTCGTTAATAAACAAAAATAATTTTTCCTCTAAAACGGAATGTCTTAATAACTAAACCTATACACAGGGTCGTTAAATTATAAGCTTGCAGCTTCTCTACACTGCGCGAGAGAACCGAGAGTCGCCGGGAAAGCTGTGCCGGCAGAATCGCAGTATAGTACCACCTTATAATACGAAGTATATGTATATTTTAAACAGGCAGCACATCTTATAAAACCTAATGTGATTCATTCACATGACTTTCTCTACCTACTATATAACAAACCGCTTTACAAAAAAAAAAAAATATTCTTGAATCTCCATTTTCTGATCATGATAAACGAAATGGTCTGATTAGTTAATTCCATATAAGCATAAGAGGAACAACGGAATATTCTGAGCTAAAACGATAGCCAGGCTTTCAAAAGCTGGTTCTTATGTGATTGATGTTCGTTCTCTTTGCATGACCCTGAATAAAAAAAAAGAAAAAAGAAATAGGAATGTCAAATTTACTTGTGAGGAAAGTTTAAAGTATTTTAAAATTGAAACCAATGACAAGGAATATCTCGGAAACTGTTAAATCTACACAAATAGGTTATATAACATAAATTGTGTGTTTTAAAAAGGTATACTTTTTGTTAGTAAATTTGTGTCTAACTCTTGCAGTTTACCGGTTATGCAAAAGTCATTCAGAATGAAGAGGTCTTCAGAGGCTATTCTTCCCCAAAAAATTCAACATCTACGTTTTATTTGTTGTGAAATGTCTTTAACTTTGTTAATTTAATCAAAAGCGTTATGCACATTTTTAAAAAAATTAAAATGTTCGCAATTTTTTGCATGTAAAGGGTAGTTTGCGATGCAGAACTTTTCTGGAGAATATTCCTAGAAAGATGCTGAACTTAATTATTCGGTTCGTTTTTGAGTCATATTATTCAAGACACACACGGACATACATATGTACCTTTTTCTAAAAACTATTTCCCAGGGGACCTCAAAACCTGCATTTTTATGAAATATTGACATATAATTTAACGCATAAAATACATTAGGAACAAACAATTATTCAACTTTTGTATGAACAAATAAAGGAACACACACACTTCCGCATGCCGTGTAGCGTCAGTTAGATCAACAGCTTACGTGACGTGGGAAGCTGTCACTTAATTTAATAAGAAAAGGATTAACAAAACATCTCATTATTTATTAATTGAGCATTGTGCATGTCTTGTTAATCCTTTTCTTATAAAACTAAATGAGAGCTTCCCACGTCACGTAAGCTGTTTATCTAACTGACGCTATACGGCGTGCGGAAGTGTGTGTTCCTTTATTTGTATGTACAAATGTTGAAGAATTGTTTCTTCATATATATATACGTGTGTGTGTTTTATTGTAAAAGTAAGAATTCAGACTTTGACACCATCATATAAACAAATTTTCTTACAAATAAAATAAAGATTTCGTTGGGAACTGTTGTATAATTATTGCCATATTTACCTCCACACACACACTTACCTTAAAACATAAGAATTGGACCAGGAATTTCATACTTACCGATTGATGCTGGAAAATAAAAGCTCGGCAAAATAAAATTCAATAATAACCTTAAGGATCGTTGTATTCTGTCCACCACAATTAGACCAAGCAGTTTAACCAAGCCACCTTGCTAAAGCTTTCTTTTATTGACAAAAATACATTTCCAAACAAAGTGTTTCCACAGAGATCAAGGGCTCCACTTCAATACCAGAGGTAACAATGACATTATCATCTCACACCTTCACACCGCACGGCCAGTTTTCCGCCCCATAAGAAAGCGACACACGACTGAACAAAACGAATTGTCGAAACAAAATAACATCTCTGAAATGCTGTTGTTAAAATCAATTCTCTAAGAGACAAAAAGCTGATGATATCTTTTGTGTAAACAAACTATTCTTACTAAAGATTATTCTATCTATTTCATGCTGATCGAGATAAGCAATAGCAAAAATGTTTCTATTACTTTCTTCTTCTAAGCAAACGGGAAACAAGGGAATACTCTAGGCTAACACAACTGTCAAATCTTTAAAAGCTAAAAGTTATCGCTATGTAAAACAATTGAAATTCGGTTCTCTTTGCGTGGCTAAGAGCAAAATAAATGACGTATGACACGATTGATGACCTCCCTCTTGAGAATAGTTTAAGCAAAATTAAAACCAGTAACAAGGAATATCTTGGAAACGATTAATTATTTACAAATATGTACATGTGTGCGTGTCTGTGAGTCTGTATGTGTGTTTTAGCAGATCTATATTTTTGTGTAGTAAATTCTTGTACAGCTCTTACGGTTTACCATTTACACAAAAGCCATCCAGAATGAAGACGTCTTCGGAGATTATTCCCAGGAAATTCAACTTATACATTTCTTTTGTCATGAAAATATCTTAAGCATATGGTATATTAGCCAAAATCGTTAGAGCAGTTCTTGACAAAATCAAAATTTGTGAAATACGTACCATATAAAGGGTAGTAGGGTGTGCGTGGGTTTTCTTAAAAATCTTCGTGTCGAATCTTTGGAAGATACTAAACTTAAATACCAAAATTGAAGACCTTTTTGTAAACATTCTTATTTTTGTTTCAGGGGGTCCCTAAACATGTATTTCCAATGAAATCTCGGTATCTAGTTTTGGGTGGAATACAATACCTTCTATATCTAATATCTGCATTGTACATATGTGTTAGAGAAAGTAAAATACGCAATGAAGAGATAAGCAGCATTTAAACATTGGCAGTGCACGATAGAATCTCTAGATATAAGGTAAATCATATTTATAGAATGGAAGATAATAGAATTCTGAAGCTGGGCTTTAGATATCCTTCCGGAAGGGGAAATGTTGGTTAGACTATAAAAAGATGGCAGGAAAACTGAAGCTAAGAGCCTAATACTGGAAGAGACAATCTAAAATCTAAATGAAAGCAAATCTGGCGTTTATGGAAAGTTGGCTTCAAGAGTTCTTTCTCAGATGCTTGTTATAACGCTGTAACTCATATCCATGAGTAATCCTAACGAGATGCTCGCTAGCATTAAAGAAAATCACCTTGGTACTGAGGAGGAAGCTGTATACAGAAAAAGTGATCTAATTTGGATTTCCGTCTCCCCCACATATCAACTGAAAGCGCTGCCAGACATTTAATTACAACTAATAAAGGCACGCGAGGCATTATGCGACGCTGAAGGAAATACGGAGCAAAAAAACGGCGAAAGAAGTCGTAAAACGTAAAGAAGCGAGGGGCGGGGGAATGGGAGGAATGACAAAAGAGATGGGAAGGATAAAGAAATGCGGGGATACGTTCACGAGATTTGAAAAAGGTCTTGTGACGTCACGCACCAGGTCAACGAATAGGCGTGTCAAACAAATTTAGATTTTGTTTTCTCCCCTTGGTGCTGTGTGTTTATAGCTGTACAGTGATGACTCCCAAACTGCGAGGTCATTGACATGAAACTGACGTCGTGTAAACATTGGAGAGAGCCCTAATTGCGTACCATGTGGTCAAGTTGTCAGGTTTCTATTGCAGAGCATCAAGGGTTTCCCAAGGACCTTATCTTCTCTCATACCTGCCTATTTGGTAACAGGAAGCGTTGTATTCCACCACGTGCATTCTGGATGTTCCAGGTTTATTCATCAGTCACCGACATGGATTTTTCGTGGTTTTCCCTGGTCTTGACAGACGAATGCTGGGGTAGTTCATCTTCCTATACAGTTTATCTAGTGAAAAAGAGTACAGTTGCTTCACAAAGTAAATGTATCTATCCTAACAACAATGACTGTTGACTGCCTACGTGCTCGAGTGGTCAGGTCCCGGGTTCGATTCCCGGCTGAGACGGGGAATTTTTCTTTAGTCAGAATCATTCCTTATCCCCCACAGAGTGTGGAAGTATGTATGACAGAGTGAATGTGCATTGCGGAAAATAAAATGATTTAAACCAAACGTAAAATAACCTACAGACAACGAGTTGCTTCAAATGCAAAGCCCCCCGATATGACCATAGACGTTAAAGTGGGCTATATAAATAAAACAATAAAAAAAAACAATGACTGTTATAAATCCACCTCCACAACCCAAAAAAGGGAAGATTGCCCTGGTGTAGTGGTTACCATGTTAGACTGTGGTACCCAAGTTCGCGGGGTCAAACTTGGCGAGAGCGATGGATTTTTTGGGGTGTAAAAATTCTTAGCATGGCTTCCTTACGTGTCGTAGATTTAGGTAGTAAAAGAAACTTAAGTCTGATAAAGAAACCTAGTAGCAAAGCTAAGCGGCCTTTCACGTCCAATATAGAATGGGTTGCTGGGAAACGTTAAAGAGCGTACATACATATAACTCAATTTCAGTTTCAAAAAAGGGAAACTTCTATCCTGGTCCTTGAAGCAACTCTAATTTTAAAGAAGTGGCACTCACTAGTTGACTCCAATGGAATTCTCAGTTTCAAGATATCGCAGTCACGTGCTTTATAGAAAAAGAATGACGTTCTAGAAACAGATGTTGCAAAACTGCAGAAAAGACTGAGGAGGTAGGAGCTGTGTTGCAAAACGATTATGAGGTTTTCTCAAAAAAAAAAAAAGGCGGTCAACTACAAAGGCTTATTAGTTATCTCGCTCCCCTTTCTATGTTGCTATTGGTGCATAACACCACAATGTTTTTCAATTGGGAAGACTTCTACGCTGCAGCGAATGAGATATGTTATCGTGCTCTGCGTTGCCAGGTCGCTACCCCAACTCTTTCCCTCTCACTCGCACGCTGAGCATGCAGATCTGCCTAGTGACATAATATTTATTCGTGTGTATTATGAAAACTATTTGAGCTAAAAATCTGTGGTTTTTGTGGTTCTGCTACGGACATTATTCTCTATCCTCCTCGTGAATTATTTTTTGTAAATTTTGAATATTTTGTTTTAGCACAAGTAGTATTTATGAGAGACGGAATCACTTAGCGCGTTACTCCACAGTTAAGCGTGAATACAATATGTCCACACAGCAGCACTCCGACTGGATGCCGGCCTTGTGGCGCTTAAGGACTAACCCCATCCCATTTGAAAATCACTTAGATCATTGTGGTGACCCTTTGTGACAACTGAGAAGGTGGGATGAGGGGATAGACCCATAGGGTGACCAGCTCTGGACGATGACTGATCAAGCATTGAAAGGATCCGTAAAGTATCCAGATAGAATGCGTCCAAGTTGGCCGTGCACTCCCTCATGCTCATGAACCCACTGTGAATGAGCACCTCACCAGAGTGTTCCTGGAGGCAGGTCTTGACGAGTGGCCGCCGCAACACGCCAGGAAAAACATTACAAAGCGCACAATCACCGCCCATTCACAACCACCTAACACTGTCGCCTGGCCCTTCAACCCCAACACAGATGAAAAGAAAGTGATGGGAACAGGAAATGATGGCAATATGAGGGTCATCCAGAAAGTAACTACCGATTTGGCACAACTAAATAATAACGATAGATAGCAACACAAAACTTTACTTACAAAGTTACAGTACCTTACTCTATTTCTAAACGTAATCTCCATTCTGCCAAGACATTTATTGTCACGTGGTACCAGTTTTTCAATGCCGGTGCTGTAATTTTCTATCACCAAAGAACTTATTCGTTTCTTTAATGAAAGAAGAAATGTTCTGTGAATCGAATGTAATAGGTAAATTATTTTATGTATGGTGATAATGCAATGGAAGAGTCTTCAATGATGAAATGGCGCATATTTGCGGGTTGTCAAAGAAAAATCAGTGTGCAGGACAAAGACGGAATGGAAATTTATCAGTCGTTATGGAAGAGTTGAAGTTTGGACACCGTACATGAAATTTTGAGGGGAAAAGATTTCCCAATCGATGAAGACCTCAAAGCAGAATGACATCTCGGCTCAGATCTTTAGCGGTTGAAGTGTATAACATCGGCACTGAAAAACCGGTACCACATGACAATAAATAGATGGAATGACGATTACGTTGAGAAATTATATACTTAAGCCAAATCGTTTGTTACTTTCAGGGTGGCCATTGTATAATCAAGAAGCAGTGTTTGGCTACTCATGTACCTCATAATAAACTGGGAACAAGTCCAAGGGTTTTTCCATTAGAACGGTGCCTTATATATATATATATATATATATATATACACCGATTGCCCTGTTTCTGCAGAGACGGAAGTGGATACCTACACCATTTACGCGCGTACACCCCATAGGGTGCGTGACAGATACTAGTTCCTGTCAATTAAGATATCCAAGTTAAGTACCGGAGGACACTAAGGCACCTCAAATTCCCCCCAGGTATCACTACCCACAGTACGCAATCTCCCATGATCAACCCGATCCGAACGCTACCTTTCGTGAGGGTCTGAGATGTTTGGTCCAGTGAGGTACATCTAGTAACGTCTGCAGTACCACAAATAATAGGGGTCCACAACGCCCGCACCAGGGCAGAAATTATGTATAGGAAAACTGAGCCTTCCCAGCATTCGAATGGCGAAAGCAAGAAGCCCCCCCCCCCAAAAAAAAAAATATGGGTCAGGACAGCCGGAACAAGAATTGAACACATATGTTCCCGAATGAGAGTCACACACGATACTGTGGCACCAGTAAAGAAACCTCGCTCAGTAAAGAAAAGTGGGTAAAGGAATTTACCTAAGTGCAATATATTAGATTTTTATTCGGTTAAATTCATTTCTTTGAAGTCTTAGAGAATCATTCTGTAAGGGTTTGGTCAACAGGTAACATCGTTTATTTACTATGTGCGCACTTTTTCTCAGGTGCTAGGAGAAGAAGAGAGAACTCACTTGCCATCTTTCCACAGTTTCTTTCTTTGAGACCCTCAGCCATTGTGGTGAGTAGGTTATCTAATTTACCGCGAACTAGTTGAACTATTAAACAAAACACAGCGCACGTGCATGTGCTTGAACTCTGGGATCTACAGACATTATGAAGCCTTAGCATTGAAGTAACCAGATAACTGGGTGTATAGCGTACATACATCGTGTCTCAATGTAACCGGTTGCTCTATTTCCGAAATTGCATGAAACCTCAGAATGAAGACTATGGAGCTGAGCGCCTAAGAAAAGGCGCGCGCATAGTATGCCAACTCCACAAAACCACCACCGCGTGGTATCCACTGCGATGTGCCTGTAACAGTGAGGCATTTTCTCTCTGTCCTATTTTTCGACGCTGCGCGGACGATTTAGTCTGTCTCCGTCTCTAGCTGGTACCTGTATTGACAAGCTCATTCACTATTTTCGTTTAAGTGGATTTCCCAAGAACATTTAACTATATGTAAATGTGTTGTGCTTTTTTTTTTCTTTCAGCTGTTATGGTGAAAAATGGAAATGGAGTTTAATTTATGGACGCTCTTTAACTGATGTGGTTCTCAGCGTCTGGGTATGAAAGATCGCTTAATTTTGCTCAGAGTGAGGTTTGATCAACGGCTTTACTTCCCTTCAGAAGGAAGTTTTCTAAGGTTTTTTACGCCCCAAAAAATCCATTGTCCTCCGCCGGGTTTGAACCCGTGACCTCGTGTGTATGAAGTTAGCATGGTAACCATTACACCACGGAGGGCGACCTGTTATGGCGATGCACTGTTTCTGAGGAACTTTTGATTTTGCCATATTGACAGTATGTGCAGTTGTATTACCATGATTGTTTTACATATATAAAACAGCCAGTGAATAAACATATAGCTAGAGAGTGTCGCTGATGACCCTGGTAGTATTTTAGCGCCCCTCATTGCAAAAAATAAAAAAAAAAAACTCCACAAATGATAGGATAGTACAGCATAGGACACGCTTGTAGGGGATTCGGCACCAAACCTGAGGTCGGGTGTCCCCTGGAATACATTATTGCATTTTTAGTTTAACGACCCTTAATCAGATTGGTCATATCGACGATGAATGAAATTGGTGAAATGATGCTCAAATGACCTCGGGGTCCAGGGAGCTTGAAGTTACTCGACATTCGTCTTCTCAGAATAAGGAAAAACCAGGAAAAAAACCCAACTTATCCGGGTATCTCATCCTAGGTTTGATTCGAACTCGTGACCTGTTTAATGTGAAGCAGACACGCTACCACCACACTACCCAGGCGGGCAACCCCGGGAAGGAGGTTTGATAGGGTCCCTACATGTTCTAGATTGAAGCTCCCCGACATTCAGATAGGCAGACTAGGGCCCCCTTTCACATAGATTCAACGCTCCCGCCAGGAGCTATCATCATCCCGGCAGTTAGCCATAGTCGGGGGACGGATGTAGTCAGTTTAAACATCTTTTTTCCATGCCACGCCGCACCGAGCACCATCATTGACACTCCCAACCCTGAAAGTAAGCAAAAGGATGAAGTATGAATGCAATGAAAAAGGAAAGAACATGTTGGAATAGGCGCTTCGGAGGATGTAAGAAACCTACCGAGGAAAACATGGATAGGAAGCGAATTCGCGACCTCACGAATGAAGACTACAGAAGAAACTCGCTCTGATAAGCCCCACAGAAGTACCAGCAGAATGACATTCTTCCTGGAAAACTGTGCACGCAAATAGCCGGTAGTGAAGCACACTTATTTCGATATTAAGTAGTTAATGAGAAATGCTCCCCAAGAGTAGATTATTAAGTTGGGACGGGAGAAACCCTCTCGTTGTTGTCATCATCAAGGAGCTGTCCCTTCGGTGATTTACCGGGCCACCCGTTGTTTATTGCGGCCTGGTGATTAACACATTATTAGCCAGCAATTACGGGGACAAGAAATATGGCAAGCAAGACACATGTTTTAATTACCTGAGAGGGATAGATGTTCCTCCCTTGGTGCACACAACCTTTAATCTCTTCCTGGGGCTGCGCTTCATTTAGACCAGGAATGGCAAGGATTCCTTTCTTCCTTCCCACACAGCTTCCCCAGTCCTCGGTGTTTTCCCCGCCGCTTTTTATCATCGCTTCTCTTTTAGACATTCTTCCCAATGCAATTAGCTGGATTATGGTTTATTATTATTGTACTGTCAGATATCAGGTTCAAGAAGATAGAAAATTAGCCTAGTTATTTATAAGTCCAGACTTGACAGCTTCATTTTAGAACTTGCTGCGTTATTGCTGAGGCGATTTCCTACCCCTTTCTCTCCTCCTCTCAGTCGCCCTCCAAGGTGTAATGGTTACCATGATGACTTCATATACCCAAGGTCGCGGGTTCAAACCCGGCGGAGGACGATGGATTTTTTCGGGTGTAAAAATCCTTAGCATGGCTTCCTTCGGAAGGAAAGTAAAGCCGGTGGTCCTGTGTCGTAGTTTTACGGCACGTAAAAGAACCTCAAGTCTGATAGAGAGGCCTCTGAGCAAAATTAAGCGGTCTTTCATGCCCAATTTAGAATGGGACGCTGAGAACCACAATAGTTAAAGAGCGTCCATAAATAATACGCCATTTCATTTTCTCCTCCTCTCTCTCACTCTCCAAAATATGTTCATTTTTACTTTCTCTACACGTACTATATACATACTGTATAGAGAAGATATTGTATTCCACGCAAATATTTGATACCGAGATTTCACAAGAAAGTCATTTTTAGAAAAAGGTGCGTATGTGTTTTTGTGTGAATGTGTGTGTATCTGTGAAAGCATATCTCAAAAATAAAAAGTCGGTTAAACACCAAACTTGGTATTTACATTTAGTATCTTCCAAGGATGGAACACAAAGATTTCCAAGAAAATCCCCCACCTCAAACAACACTTTATATGGAAGGGTTTTTCAAAATATCCGATTTTCTAAAAAATGACTAACGGTTTGGACTAAAATGGCGTATATTAGAGATTTACATGACAAATAAAATGTATATCCTGAATTTCTTTGGAATAGCCCCTGAAGTCCCTTTCATTTGGAATGGATTTTGCTTAACTGGTAAACCGTAAGAGATAGACAAAAACCTTATTAGAAAAAAAATCGTAGATCTCATTAAAACACACAATTTATGTCACTTAAAGTTTTTTTTTTTTTTTTTTTATTGTAGAGCTAATCATTTCCTATTATTGGTTCCAATTTTAAGTACTTAAACTTTTTCAAAACGCAGGTCTTCTTCTCTTTGATCTCTCTTGTGTTTTATTCCGGCCCCTGAAAAGAGAAGAGTAGTTCAATGACAAACGCATAATGAACAGCTTTCAAAATATTTGATTGTTACTTTAGGTATATTCCATTATTTAGTTTCTACTTATAAGGACCATTTCTAGTAATATTTATCTTGATAAGCATGAAGTAGATAACATACTACTCTCTTGTAGGAAATGTTTGTTTGCAGAACAGATAGAGAAATCTATGTGAATGGAACACATGAGATGTTTTCCCCAGTTATGGTGTCTCCAAGAAAGAAAGTAAATGAAACAGAAACTGAATAAGGTAAAAGTTTCTCATTTTTGTAAGTTCTCTCATTTAATAGGTTTCAAACAGCAATATATGCAATGAATTGGATATTATTATTACTATTATTATTATCATTATATATTCTTTTTAATTAACAGCTTAATGTTATTTAACCTGGTTGGTCAAATCGGACGATGAATGAAATCGGTGAAATGATGCTCAAATGAACTCTGGGGCTTAAAAAGTTTCTAGACACTGGTCTTCTCAGGATAAGGGAAAATCCCGAGAGAAAAAAAAAAAAAAAACCTTTTGCGGGTGACTTACCCTAAGCGATATTCAAACTCACGGAATATTCTTTGTGGGTTGCTCAAATTTGTAATGTTTTTCTTAATTTAATTGTTTTCTCACAGAAACCGTATATAAGACAGGAGTTGGATAGGTAGAATCTGACTGAAAAAGTCAGTGCCATAGCCGGGAATTGAACCTTCGGATCTCTCGGTCTCTAGCCTGTTGCTCTACCACTGAGCTACCATGGCAATATGCCGGTACGGAATTACATTTCTCAACTGACTTGTATGCAACTGGCAGGAGACCGGAAGATTCGTGGTTCAAATCTCGGCTATGTCATTGCATTTTTCAGTCAGACTCTACCTATCCAATGCTTTTCTTATCAAATTTGTGCCTATGGGAATGGAAACTGAGACACGGGTACTTTTATTTCGATCTACTTTCCCTAAACAATCCTAGCTCAATATGTAACCAATCATGAACTAAATTCAGCATTCCAAATAAACTTGTTTTCCTTTTACAGGAAATAATACACAAAACTGAAATGCCTTAGATGAACAGATTCCGTGAAGAGTTCCTTTGGTGCAGTTTTTGAGAAGGTTCCATTTCTCGGTACACAAAGAAGAAGAAAGCCTTGTGGTTGTGTAGGCGGAGTAAAAATTTATATTCTCTCGGTTTGACGTGAGGCAGGAATTCCTGTTTTCCCAGAAATTACTTTGAACAGCTACCGGCGTCCCCTAGACCTCCACGCTTGTCTGTCGCAGGCTACCACTTTATCTTCCTGGAGCAAGACCTTAGAATTAGACGTCGCAATTTTTCAGGAACGACAGACGGTAGTGGAATGTGACGTCGCCTGACAGAGATGCTGTCCCGCCTGGGTAGCCCTGCACCTTGACAACGTTCACTATGCGTCTAATTAGCTCACATTTCTAAGTCTTTGCGGTATAGATTTGACACAATGCAGTGAATTGAGCCCTATTTTTACTTTCTCTATACGCACTATGTACGTGGGGTATAGAGAAGGTATTGCACTCCACCCAAAAATTCGATACGAGATTTCACCGGAAATATATGTTTTAGGGTACTTTCTAGAAGTATCTGCAAGACATTTTTGAAAAATGTTGATCACCTGCTTCGGATTGTAATAGTTATACTTTTTTACAAATTTAATAAGATTAATATATATTCTAGTATTTGTAACGCATCCAGCAATTTATTTGATGAAACTATTTTGCTAACAATGCACGAAAAGTACTTTACCATCCATTTCCCTTCACTTTTACATCCCTCCCAACCCTAATTAAGACGCATTCTTGAGCCATGGAGATCTTTAAAGGCGGATTACCTTGATGTAGTATTCGATTTAGTCTTGCAGGTTGCATAGTTATACGGCGAACCGTTCTTTTCGCTTTTACTGATACGGTGCAACAACTTCGTATAAAGTGACTTCTTTCGATCAAGATTCTACGTAATGTTCTTTTCTCTGACACCTTGATATATTATAACCCCGCTTTGTCTCTCGGGAATGATTTTCAAGTTGTGTCTTTAGTGTTTTAACCGCCTTTTTAAGATATGCTTCCGAAATATAAATACGTAAATCTTCTTATTAACATTTTACTTTCTCTACACGTATTATGTGTATAAAGAAAGTATTGTATTGCACCCAACAATTCGATACCATGATTTCACCGGAAATACATATTTTGGGACTCTTTGAATCCAAAAGAAAGCATTTTTTAGAAAAACGTCCGTGCGCGCGTGTGTATGTGTCTCTGAGCAGCATAGTTCAAATACGAAAATTCCGGGAAATACCAGACATGATACTTAAATTCAATATCTTCCAAGGATGTGACAGGAAGATTTTTAAGAAAATCCCCCACTTCCAACTACCTTCCTACATTTCGAAAAGTTTGGGTTTCTCAACAATGGCTCTAACGATTTTGATTAAAATTTCTTATACTTAAAATATTTGCATATCAAATACAATATATATCTTGAATTTTCTGGGAATAGCCTCTGAAGACCTCCTTATTATGGATGAATTTGTCTGAATTTTGCAAAACTGGTAAACCGTAGGAAGCAGACAAAAACTTAACATAACTCCATGGCACGACAGCTCACGGGGAACCTTGGCCTACCGCCCGGCCGCTGCGTCCCCCATCTCGGTCCACTATAGACGTCATGGATGGGGTGCAGTATTGGAGGGTGAGACGTGGTCAGCGCCTCGAGTCCCTCCCGGCCGGTTAATGCGGTCCTCACGACCTAGACAAAAACTTATTATACAAAAATGTAGAGCTCTATAAAACACACAATTTATGCCATATACCTTTTTTCGAGAAGTTTGCCGTTTTCTAGATATTGCTTGTTATTAGTTTCAGTTTTAATATACTTAAACTCTTTACTTTCTCTACACGTACTATGTACATAGTACATAGAGAAGGTATTGAAATGCACCCAAAATTTTGATACCAAGATTTCAGTGAAAATACATGTTTTGCGTCCGCATGAATCCAAAAAAAAAAAAAAACATATCTGGAAAAAGGTCCATGTGTGGGTGTGTGTGTCTGTACTATATATGTGTGTGTGTACTATATATGTGTGTGTGTCTGGGGACAGCATAGCTCAAAAACGAAAAGACCGTTAAATACCATACTTTGTATTTAAGTTCGGTATCTTCCAAGGATTTGAACGAAGATTTTCAGGGAATCCTCCCACCCCCCAACTATCGTTTACCTGGACATTTTTTCGAATATTTTGATTTTCTAAAAATGGCTCTAACGATTTTGTATAAATATCGTATATTAAAGATCTCTAAATGAAAAATAGAATGTATACCTTTCATTTTCTGGGAATACCATCTGAAGACCTTTATTCTGAATGAACTTGTCGGAATTTTGCAAAACTGGTAAATCTTAAGAGATAGACAAAATCTTAGTACACAAAAAACATAGATTTCGTTAAAACACACAATTTATGTGTTTTATATATATATATATATATAAATATATATATATATTTCTTTTTTGTGGAGTTGACCGTTTTTAAGATATTTCTTGTTAACGGTTTCAGTTTTAAAACACTTATATTTTTTTTTCTCATACGGGAATTTGTCAAATCCTGGCTATACAAACAAATGCATTTCAATCACATATCAACTAGCTTTTAAAAGATTTGACTATCGCTTTAGCATAGTGTATTCCTTTATTTTCCTTCTACTTACGAGGAAGCAAGTAATAAGACCATTTCTACTAATTTTATCTCGATTAGCTTTTTAACAATAATTTGTTACAGAGATGTAGGGAAACTCATGTGAATGGAGCACATCAAAAAAGTTTATTGGTTGTGTAAAGCACTATCTATTTTTACATTTTCAGAAAACATTCTTGAACTAGATAGTAGCATAACGCTGGAAGGTAGCAGGTGCTTGAAACCAGAAAAAGTGAAAGTGCTATTTAAGCAAGCAGCTAAATACACGGAAGAGGTTTCGTATTCTGATGAATATTTGTGATGGGCTAGTGAGAGAGAGAAACAGCGCATGCGATATGGTGCAGTTGAAAATTATGCAAACTACCGGAGAGAAGCACTTGGCGAGAAGGTGCGGGGGTGGTAGTCTATAACCAGTACCGCCACCCCTCGTTTGTGTTGCAATTGTGGGAAAGATGCGGATGAGAAGGGCTGAAAAAAAAAACATTCGACATCGATACACCCTCGCGTCATTTCAGATACCGCGGTCCCTCTCTTCGCCAAAATGTTTCACTTTATTCCCTCCCCCGGCGTTTATAGGTAGGGGTGGGTGTCACAATGTGCGTGCTGGGGTAGCGAAAAGAGGATTAATAAAAATAAAGCTACATAAGTTACGATTGAAGAGGCAGGTTCAAAACCAGAACGTCCAGAGCTATATAAATTGCGCCGCAACCCTCATTGTCGCCACCAATATGTTACCACTCTTTGTGCCACGAAAATATAATATAAAATAAGGACAGACTTCCCCAGCTGCGTCCCTGAAACTTTAAAAAGAGACGAGATTTCCTGCTACCAAATTCATAAAAACATATCCTTGCCTTTGTTATTCCGCCTTCAATTCGTCCCCTGTTTAGATGATACCATATTCTCTGGGTGTTTACAGTGATTTGGTTTCGTGATAAGGGTCAAAGTTGAATAAATAAAGGGAAAGAGGAATATTTTTATACGATGACTCGTCATTCTTATAATTTCATCCTGCTATTCCCAACAGAACGATAAGGGGAAAGTTAATCTAGAAGTTTTGCTTCTATACGATTTGCAAAGATACTAGTCAGAATACCGTAAGATGTAGCGTAAATGTTATTTAGAATAGAACAAAATCATAATTTATATAACCAGCTCCAAAAGTAAGCTCTAAGTGGTGCTTTGGTTGCCATACTCGATTGAATCAACAATCTTCTGCTTACTTAGAAAGATAGAAAAAACGAGTTTTCTGCGGTGATTAACACTTCTATTTATAAGACTTAATACCGAAAGATACAAAAGCCGAGTATGGCACATCAGCTTCTGCGTTTGCAGCCATTCACAATTGGATACATGAATTTAAACGTGGCCGCACCTTCACAAATGAGTGTCATTGTTCCAGACGTCCAGTAGAAGTGACTTCCTCCGAAATTATTGACAAAATCCAGGCTATGGTTTTGGGTGAATGAAGAATCAAAGTTCACGAAATAGTAGAGGCTACAGGCATATCACAAGGTATAGTGTTTTCATTTTACACAGAACATTAACTCTGAAAAAGGTCTCTACAAGACGGCTGCCGCGTTTGCTCTGAATGGAGAATAAACGTAATCGTGTGATCGATTCGGAAGCTGTTTTGGCACTTTTTCGTCGCAATCCTGACGAGTTTCTGCAGCGAAACATAACTGCGGATGAAACATGGATACACTACTACACTACAGAGACAAAAGTACAATCGAAAAGGTTGGTTTTTAATGGTGAACTAGCTCCGAAGATGGTAAAGGTGGCGAAATCTGAAAATAAGGTGATGGCCTCGGTTTTTTGGGAAGCACAAGGAAACCGTCTACATTTATTACTTTCTGAAAGAAAGAACGATAAATTCAGAGTATTTTGCATTTTATTGCACAGGTTGAACGAGAAATCAAGAAAAAACGCCCTCATCTGGCAAAGAAAGAGATTATCTTCCACCAAGACAATGCAAGGATGCACTTCTGTGCAGTTTCGATGGCGAAAATTGTAGAATTAAGTTTCGAATTGTCACAACATCCACAGTATTCACCATATTTGGCTAACATTACTTTTTTTTATTTCCAAACTTGAAAAAGTGGTTCGGCGGAAGACAATTCACGTCTAACGTATAGGTCATATCCCAAACAGACGCCTATTTTGAGGACCTTCCGAAATCCCATTTTTTGGAAGGCTTAAAACAATTGGAGAAACGCTGGAAATTGTGTATCGAGCTGAAAGGAGACGATGCTGAAAAATAAAAGAAAATCTACCAAAATTAATTTGTTGTTCTATCGTTTTCTAAGAAATTATTGAACGCCTCTTGTAGTACATTCTGAACTCGCGGTCGTATACTGAAATTCAGCATAGATAGGAGGTTGGGATAGGAGGGCAGTTGCTCCTTGGCAATATTTGTAAAAACACATGAATCACGACTTTAAATGACAGAATCCAAGTCAGTGAAATAACAATGAACACTCGTGGACGTACATGACTTATTTGGTACGATTATTTGGAAGTTATTATTTTTATAACTGAAATGGACAAACCGTTACTGAATATAACAATTCTTACTTATCTCTAAGGATCGACGCTTTCTTTCTTCAGCTGAATATCCACTGGTTCCTTGAGGTGACATAAAATGAATTTTAAGATATAAGTAATTAGAACTTCTTTTGAAAAAAACTTAGAATAGTTTTGGTGGGGGATGTTCTTGATGATCTTTGTGTCACATCCTAGGAAGACACTGAACTTAAATACTAAGTTTGGCAACGACCTTTCGTTTTTAATTTCTCTAGCCCATATGTACAATGTACACAGTGGATAGAGGAGGTCCGTATTGTATTTCACTCAAAATTGTGTGTGTGTGTGTGTGTGTGTGTGTGGACAGAATTGCCCAAAAATGAAAATACCGTTAAATACCAAACTTGGTATTATGTTTAGTATCTTCTAAGGATGTGAAATGAAGATTTTCAAATAAATCATCCCATCACAAACTATCCTCTACATGGAAACATTTTTTAAAAATGTGTATTTTCACAAAAATGACTAACGATTTTGATTCAAATACATATATTCAAGCTATTTACATCGTAAATAATATGTATATTTTGAATTTCCTAGGAATACTTCTTTATTCTGGATAAGTTTTGCAAAATTGATGCGACGGCTGCTTTGGTCTAATGTATTTCCTCATTTCCCTTCCATTTACAAGGAAACAAGTAATAAGATCAAGTATGCTAATGTTTATCTAGATTAGCATGACGTAGATAAAGTAATAATTTTTGGGAAAAAGAGATTGTATATGGAACAGCTAGAGAAAGTTATGTAATGGAACACGCATACGGACGCAGAGACACACACACACACGGGCTGTTTCTAAAAATGATCATGTGGATTCGGGGCACTCCAAAGTATGTATTTCCAGTGAAAATTCGATACAGAGGTTTTGTGAGGAATACAACACCTTCTCTTCTCTACCGACTATAAACGTCGTCTCAGAGAAAGGTGTGTTGAACCAATCTGCGGGTTTTAACTGACAAAAATCTTGTGTACCATTCACATGGCTTTCTCTACATCTGCAACAAATTATTGTTAAAAGATATATTTACTTCATGCTAATCAGAAAAAATTAGTACAAATAGTTCTTATTGCTTGCTTCCTTGTAAGTAGAAGCGAAATAAAGGAGTACCATAGGTTAAAGTGATAGTCAAAAGCTGGTTGCTATGTGACTGAACTTCCTTTGATTGTATGGATAGCAGTTGACAAATTCCTGTATGAGAAAAGTATAAGTTTTTTCAAAGCAGAAACCAAAAACAAGGAATGTCTCAAAAACGGTGAACTCCACGAAAAACTGTATATAGCATAAATTGTGTGTTTTAACGTGCTCTACACTTTTCGTGTAGTAAGTTTTTGTCCATCTCTTACGGTTTAGCAGTCATTCAAAATTCCGTATAATTCATCCAGAATAAAGTACTCTTCATAGGCTGTTCCCAGAAAATTCAAGATACAGGTTTTATTTGTCAGGTAAATATCTCTAATATACGAAATTTTAATCATAATCGTTGGAGCCATTTTTGAGAAATTCAACTTTTTTGAAAAAATTCCATGTAAAGGGTAGTTGGGGGTGGGGGAACTTTTCCCAAAATCTTCGCGTCGCATCCCTGGAAGATACTAAACTAACATACCAAGTTTGGTATTTTACCGACTTTTCGTTTTTGAGTTATCGTGTTCACAGACACACGGACACACGGACCTTTTTCTGAAAATACTTTTTTTTGGATACGGGGGATCCTAAAACATATATTTCCGGTGAAATCTTGGTATCGAATTTTTTGGTGGAGTGCAATACCTTCTCCATACACTATGTACATAGTACGTATAGAGAAAGTAAAAATGGTGGCCGTGCCGACCCTTTTATGTGGAATGGATCTTGGAAATGAATGACATCGAATCCAAAGAGCAGAATTAAAATTCCTACGGCTCATTAGAAAATGTATCAGAAGGTCTAGCATACCAAATGTGCAAATAAGGGAAGAATTAAATACTTATGGTAACGTTCTACAGAGTAGGCCAAACTGAATGGCCTTGAATTATGAACCTTCTGGGAGAAGGAATGTGCGACGACCTAGAAAAATATGGCAATGGGACGAAAAGGAAGAACAAGAAGAAGTTTTGGAAAGGCAGAAGATAATTATTGCTTATGACAGCCTAAAAGCTGAATGTTTACATTGTACCTAGTAGATAGAGAAGGTATTGTATTCCACCCAAAATTCGGTGTCGAGATTTCACCAGAAATAAATGTTTTGGTCAACCCCCCCAAAAAAAGCAGTTTATATTAAAGGTCCATATGTGTGTGTGTGTGTGTGTGTGTGTGTGTGTGTGTGTGTGTGTTACTGTGAACAACGTAGCTCAAAAACGAATAATCGGGTAAATATCAAATAGGCATTTAGGCTCAGTACCTGACAAGGATGGAGCACGAAAATTTTCAGGAAAATATCGCCATCCCTAACTATCCTTTTCAGGGAACATTGTTCGAACATTTTTATTTTTTCAAAAACGAATGTAACGATTTTCCTTCAAATACCATACGTTAAATATATTTTCGTGACAAATGATATGTACATCTTGAATTTTCTGGGAATAGCCTCTAAAGACCTCTTCATTCTTGATGACTTCTGTATAACTCGAAAGCCGTAACGGATAGACAAATGTTCTACACAACATATATAGATCTCTTTAAAACACACAACTTATGTCATATTCGTTTTACTTTTTGGTAGAGTTAACGGTTTACGAAATATTCGTTGTTATTGGTTTCAATTTTAAACTACTTAAACTTTTCTCAAGTGGGAAGTCAGCTTTCGTTTCATCTCTTGTTTTACTCCTGGGAGTGCAAGAGAGAACTGAACTTCATTTGTTTGAAATAGCGACCGGCTTTTAAGATTTGACGAGGATTTTAACCTACTGTATTTTCTTATTTACGTTCTTATAAGGAAGCAAGTATACTGTGTATATCTCGACCAGCATGATGTAGATAATGGAATAATCTTTTGTATGCAAAGTTTGCGGGAAAATCATGTGAATAGAACACGTCAGATATTTCAATACTCTCTGTGTATGTAGCATAAATATCCGGCGTAAACCTTTAGCAAGATATCTGCGCTGTACCGAAAGAGTAAGGATAGCAGCAGTGCCAATAGGTGCTCCAGCCACTACGCCATTAGTCATGGCAAGGGCTGCTCTCAGGTGAGTCGTGAAACAATAAAGAGAAGGAAATAGGTCGAGTCAGCTGGGCGAGCGTGGCTCTGGGACCTGAGCCAAGACCTGGGGGACTCTACACCCTGTGAGGCGGAGGGAATTCCTGACTTTGGTGCATCGGGACCTCCACAAGCACGTGGATATTTCTTCCCGCGCTGTCATCTCACATGACAGTTCCAGCCATGTGCTGTCACAAGCGCTGAGATATGACAAAATAAACAACAGACTGCTTCGTGCCAAAAGATTCCGTAATAAACATCGTTCTCCAAAGATAGGGTATGTGTCCAGAACGAGCTCTGAATATTTTATCTTGTGTTTTGTTGTAAACACAAACTGTCATAAGAACTCGAACATCATGCCATTCGTAACCAATAAAAGGTAAAAACCATTACATAGGTATTCATTGCTGGCAATTAACCATGCACGTGGGATAAGTACTTCGTTAGCTTTTTACTTTCTCTATACGTGCTTTGTACATAGTGTATAATTGCACTCCACCAAAAAATTCGATACTGAGATTTCACCGGAAATATATGTTTTAGGGTCCCCTGTAACCAAAAAAAGTATTTTCAGAAAAAGGTCCGTGTGTGTGTGTCGGTTTGTCCGTGTGTCCGTGTGTCAGTGTGTCCGTGTGTCTGTGAACACGATAACTCAAAAACAAAAAGTTGGTAAAACACCAAACTTGGTATTTAAGTTTAATATCTTCCAGGGATGCGACACGAAGATTTTGAGAAAAATCCCCCCACCTCAAACTACCCTTTACATGGAGTTTTTTCGAAAATTTAGATTTTCTGAAAAATGGCTCTAGCGATTTTGATTAAAATATCGTATATTAAAGATATTTACATATCAAATGAAATGTATATTTTGAATTTTCTGGGAATAGCCTCTAAAGACTACTTTATTCTTGGTCAATTTTATGGAATTTTGCATAACTGCTAAACCGTAAGAGATGGACAGAAACTTACCACACAACAAATGTAGAGCACCTTAAAACACACAATTTATGTTATATACATTTTTTTCGTGGAGTTGATTGTTTTTGAGATTTTCCTTGGTTTTTTTTTCAGCTATAAAGGCTTATACTTTTCTCATATAGGACATTGTGAACTCGTGTCCATATAAACAAAGGAACTTCAATCGCAGAGCAACCAGCTTTTGATTATCACTTTAACCTATGGTACTCCCTTATTTCGCTTCTACTAATAAGGAAGCAAGTAATAAGACTATTTCTGCTAATGTTTGCTCCATTAGATGGAGTAAATAGAATAATTTGTTGCAGTGATATAGAGGAAGTCATGTGAATGGATCACATCAGATTTTTTCGGATGTGATGTGTTCCATTCACATAACTTTCTATACATCTCTGTAACAACTGATTGTTAATATCCTTATTCTTCTATCCTCTTCAAGCTAATTGAGATAAACTTCAGCAGAAACGGTCTTATTACTTAGTTCCTTGTAAGTAGAAGGGAAATAAGGATGTACACTAGACTAAACCAACAGTCAGATGCTTTAAAATGCGGTTGCTCGGGGATTGAAATCCGTTTCTTTGTGTGGCCAGCAGTTGACAAGTTCCACTATGAGAACTTTTTTAGGAATATAACAAACAAGGAATATGTCAAAAACAATCAATCTACTCCGCGAAAAAAAATTATATAATATAAATTGTGTGTTTTAATGAGCTCTGCATTTTCTGTTAAGTAAGTTTTTGTCTATCTCTTACGGTTTGACAGATATACAAAATTCCGTTAAATTCATCCAGAATAAATTAGCCTTCAGAGGCTATTGCCAGAAAATTCAAGATACGCATTTTATTTGTTAGTAAATATCTTTAATATACATTCTAATCAAAATCGTTGGAGCCATTTTTGAAAAAATAAAAAATTTCGAAACATTTTCCATGTAAAGGGTAGATGGGGGTGGTGCGATTTTCTTGAGAATCTTCGCGTCCCATCCTTGGAGGATATTGAATATAAGTATTATGTTTGGTATTTACCGGACTTTTCGTTTTTGAACTATGCTATTCACAGACACACACACACACATGGGCCTTTTTCCAAAAATGTTTTTTTTTGGGGGGGGCTCAGAAATATCTCGGAAATGGTTAACTGAATGAAAAAGAGTATATTACATAAACTGCGTGTTTTAACAAGATTTACACTTTTGGGTAGTAAGTTTTTGTCTACCTCTTATGGTTTACCAGTGATGCAAAATTTATCCAGAATTAAGAGGTCTTAAGAGGCTATCCCAGAAAATTCAGGATGTAATTTTTATTTGTCATTTAAATATGTTTAATATATGGTATTTTAATGAAAACATTTAGAGTCAATTTTAAGAAAAACAAAATTTTCAAACAGTTTACCATATAAACAATAGTTTTGGGGCGGGGGATGTGCTTGAAAATATTCATATCGCATCCTTGGAAGATACTAAACCTAAATACCAAACTTTATTACTTTCTCTATACGCACTATGTACATAGTGTTTAGAGAAGGTATTGCACTCCACCCAAAAATTCGATACCGAGATTTCACAGGAAATATATGTTTTAGGGTCCCCTTTATCTAAAAAAAGCATTTTCACAAAAAGGTCCGTGTGTGTGTGTGTGTGTGTGTGTGTGTGTGTGTGTCCGTGTGTCCATGTGTCTGTGAACACGATAACTCAAAAACGAAAAGTCGGTAAAATATAAAACTTGGTATTTAAGTTGAGTATCTTCCAGGGATGCGACATTTTGAGAAAAATCCCCCTGCCCCCAACTACCCTTTACATGGAACTTTTTCGAAAATTTTGATTTTCTCAAAAATGGTTCTAACGATTTTTATTAAACTTTCGTATATTAAAGATACTTACCTGACAAATAAAATATATATCTAGAATTTTCTGGGAATTGCCTCTGAAGATTAGTTTATTCTGGATGAATTTTACTGAATTTTGAATAACTGCTAAACCGTAAGAGATGGACAAAAACTTACTAACAAAAAATGTAGAACACGTTAAAACACACAATTTATGTTATATACATTTTTTCGTGGAGCTCGTCGTTTTTGAGACATTCCATATTTGTGGTTTCTGCTATGAAAAACGTATACTTTTCTAATACGGGAATTTGTCAACTGCGGTCCATATAAACAAAGGAACTTCAGTGACATAGCAACCAGCTTTTGATTATCGCTTTAACCTATGGTACTCCCTTATTTCGCTTCTACTTACAAGGAAGCAAGTAATATGGCTATTTCTGCTATCTTTTTTTTTTACTGATTAGCATGAAGTAAATAGAAGTAGAAGCTTTTAAGCATAATTTGTTGCAGAGATGTAGAGAAAGTCATGTGAATGGTACACATCAGATTTTATTCAACAGTGTGTCCACAGAAACACTCACACACAGGCATATGCACACTGATCTTTTTCTAAAAGTGCTTTTTTGGACTAGGGTTCCTCAAAACATATTTCTGGTGAAATCTCTATATATAATTTTTGGGTAGAATACAATACTTTCTCTACCAACCAAGTATACATATGTGATAGAGAAAGTAAAAATATAAATATCTAGCTCCAATCCTTTAGAAAAATCATCTTTATCACTTCGGTATCCCAAGGAAATTCATGCCTGAGATTTGACTAAAACTCTCAGGAATTTTTCATGATAAAATTGCATGAATTCCAAACTTTAAGGAAATATATCGTAGCTCCACTTGGCACATTTGAAATATTAAATAATTGAATATATAAATAGACACGCACTTGCTGAATAATAGCCGCGTCCAAATTTAAACCTTGTATTCTCGCAAAATATTTTTCAGCATTTTTGTGTTCACAAAATTGTCAATAGATGGACATGTTTGCTCATTTGTTACAAAACAATTTTACTGATTCAAAGGTACATTAAAGAAAACGACTGTATATTTATTCGAAATAAACCTTCAGTTTTGAGAAAATTAACTTCTATAAAATCGAGGATTTTGGAGAGTAAACAAATTTACAATAATTATGTATAATATAAACAAATCCGATGTGTTACACTCACATGACTTTCTCTAGCTACTCTACAAACAAACTTCTTACAATAGATAATTCTTCTTTCAACACCACGTTAATCCAGATAAACGTTAGTAGAATTTTATTACTTAGTTCCTTATAAGTAGACTGGAACTAAGGGAATGCACTAGGCTAAAGTGATATGTCAAAGTTTTAAAAGCTGTCGTTATATGATTATCATTGCAAATGGCTTCTTTGCTTGGCCAGGAGCAGAACAAAAGAAAACGGACACTTCCGTCTGAGAAAAGTATAAGTACTTCACAATTGAAACTAATGTCAACGAATTCCTTGAAAACGGTAAGCACCACGAAAAAAATGTATATGATATAATTTGTGTATTTTAACGAGATCTACATTTTGTGTAGAGTAAGTTTTTGTCTATCTCTTACGGTTTACTAGTTATACCAAATTAAGCAAAATTCATCTAGAAAAAAAGGTCTTAAGAAGCTATTTCCAGAAAATTCAAGATATAAAATTTATTTGTGAACGAAATGCTTTTAATATGAGATATTTTAATCAAAATCATCAGAGCCATTTTTAGAAAAACAAAAATTTCGAAAATGTTTCCATGTGAGGGGTAGTTAGGAGAGGGGGGATTTTCTTGAAAATCTTCGTGTCGCATCCTTGGAAGATACTAAACTTAAATACTAAGTTTGGTGTTTAACGGCCTTTTCGTTTTTGAGCTAGGCTGTCCACAGACACATGCACACACTCACAGACAGACAGACACACACACGGACCTGTTTCTGAAAATGTTTTTTTTTTTTGGACTCAGGGGGTCCTAAAACTTGTATTTCCGGCGAAATCTCGACATCGAATTTTTGGGTAGAATACAATACTTCTCTATCCCTATGTACATTATACATACGGGGCTAGAGAAAGTAAAAATTATATGACAGAGGTTTCTGTAAAATCTGAACTGCTATGTGAATATTTTTTAAAAATACATATTGTACAATATTTTATTTAGAACAATGAATTTGCACAATAAAATTAATATTTAAATAACCATGCAAGGTATAATTTTTAGTGTACGTAGCAATGAGTAACAAATTTCAACGAGATATCTTTAAATTTATATTTTCTAAATTTCACAGATGCATTAATATAACAGATATACTCAAAAGTAAAAAAAAAAAAAAAAAAAAAAAAAAAGAAAAAAAAGCAATAGTTAAAAAGCTGCAATTACATCACATGTTACGACTTAACGCTTAGAAGAAGAGTAATTATTTGAAGTAAAGAATTTCTGGAGAACATTGCCTATTTCCGGCGCTTTCTGCTCAAGCTTGTTTCTAGGTATTTCACGTGCCAGTTGCCATCACACTTTGATGTGAGCAATAACACTGAGGAAAGCGTGAAGAAGGGCGAGACAGAGATGAGTTCGGAGATAACTTTGTCTGGGGAAAAACTTTCGTAGAACATCGCGCTTCAGGAACTTTTTCATACACATCCACATGTCTGTCTATTGTTCTCTTCACAGCTTTTTGTTGCATGGCTGGTAAATGTTACTTAGGCGAATAAACAGCTTATGTCGGTTCAACTAACAAGTTACGGATGTAATAAATATGTTATATTTACTGTAATTAGCAACAATGTGAATGCACGAGGCAAAAACAAAGACTTCATAAACTGCATTAGTTTTGGAGAAAATGCATTTCGCTCGAAGCAATGACGTTTGAAACACCTCTGGAGTTGAATAAAATTGTAACACTCGAACTACGAACCTTCAGTCTACCGTACCGGCAATCTATCGCTGAGCTACAGAAAAATGATATCCCGAATATCCTCTCATCTGAATAGTGTAACATAGTGTACCTTCAAAAGTTAAACTGCACTGAAGCACCATCACCAACACTTTCAGCCCTGAGAGAGACCAACGTAGCGAAAGATGAATGAAGTGACTATGGAACGAGATGGAGGGACAAGAAATTTGGGGGATGAAAGAAGTCGTTCCAATATTCATCTTGCCCCCCCCCCCAAAAAAAAAAAAACACAACAACGCACGGATCTGTGGGGATCGAACCCGGTGTCTTCAAAATTCGAGTCGCACACATTACCACGCCTTCACCTCGCTCGGTAAAGCAGAGAAAGTATTAAATTGTATAATATGAATACTTTATTTAAAAACTGAAGTAGTTTCATAAATTTTACCCGCTACAGTGTGTAAAACTATAACTTTCCGGAAGTTTATTGTACTAGCAATAGACGCTTTGAACCCAAAATGGTGTTATTAAATATAGTTTTTACACCGTGATACTTCTTATCTACGGCGAAGTCTAAAGGAAAATTAGAGAGCAACAACGTTATCCTAACAGGTGTCACCCAGCCCACAGCATATTTCAAAGATTGGAGCGGTCCTAAGTGAAGTAGACGGTTTACGTCTCAACTAACACCCCTTTGAACTCCGTACACTAGAGTTTAAACTCATTTGAAGAGCTCGGAATCGCTTAACCATGCGAGATACAGAATGTATTGAAGTTGGTGGCAGCCATTTTGAGTGTCTTCAGTATTAACAGCATTTTGGTTATATTTTTTATTTCTTTCTCATCTATTATGCTCCTTATTGTCTACGCCTTCCCTTATATTTTAGAGGTGCTTGTTGCTTATAATCTTCCCCATAGAGATGCACTGTTCCACTCTGCGTTAGACCTCTCGCCTCTCAACTAGTCGGCCGGGTTCGATCCGTATGTGAGATTTGTGGTGAACGAAGCGGTGCAGGGGCAGGTTTTCTCCGGGTTCTCCAGTTTCCCCCGCCATTACATTCTACCGGGGCTCCATCTTCATGTATCATCAGTGCCATCGCCTGCGGGCGTTAAATGCTATAAAAAACAACCAAAAAACTCTGCGTTACCTCCCCCTTTCCGTTTTTTGTTGTTGTGTTTAGTACCCGCTTTAACTAATTGTGGCACCAGGCGATGACATTGATGATACATGAATGAAGATGGAACAACGGTGGAATGCGATGGCGGGGGAAACCAGAGAACCAGGAGAAAACCCGCCCCTGCCCACCACAGATCTTACACGCGGTCGCTTGGGATCAAACCCGGGCCGTCTAGGTGAGAGGCGAGTAGTCTAAACACTCGGCCACGGCGCGGCCACCCCCTTCTCCGTTGATTTCCCTTTGAATGATGATAAACAAGGCGTGTGGCACGCAAGGATAGGCGATAAATGCGATATTAACGCTTTGTAATGACAGACGTACCTACATGCTGTCATCCAAAGATGCAGGTTTAAAACGAAGGAGCCTCCCATCTATTTGTTGATAAAAATTTACATTTATTTTAGATGACTAACTCTTGTTTGATTCATGCGATTATGAAAAAGAAAATTTGAAAATTTTCTTCGTATATATTAATATAAGCGACCAGTCAAATAAGAAACTATTTTGTAATGCACTACAGTTTATTCCACAACAGCAGACATTCTGAAATGATTAGTAACTTTAACTTAGGAAATGATACTTAAACTGATTGTTTCTGGACATGGATTCATTAACAAAATACAGCAAATGGCATCTTTTATATACCACTAAGCCTTGCAACATATATTTATTTTTAATCTGTGCACAAGCTGAAATGGATAAAACCAGGGGGTCAATGTAAGAAAACACAACTTGCCTTGAATTTTGGCAAGCATTTATTTGGTCTGCATAGGATAAACGTAATTTAACAGCTATCAGGTAATTAACATTCAATATACGTGGTACTGGGTGATCAGAATAGAGCAAAATAGGTTTCACACTTAAATGCAGGAATTCGTGTAAGCTGAACTCTTGCAAACGGGGCACGTGTTTGTTAGTTAACGCAATACCATGTATTTTAAATGAAATGGTTCTATTCGGGTACATTATTCTATACCACAAAATTATTATTTTATGATTCACAAGTCCGCACGCAATCTGCGAGTGGCCCCCGCCTTGCTCAGATTTAACCAACTGTGATTTTTATCTCTGTGGCATTAAAAGAGAAAGTTTACAAAACAAATCCACACACTTTAGAGGATGTTAAACACAACGTTCGTTAAGAAATTACTACTATTTCTCAGAAGGACTACAGCGTGTAATGGCGAATTTCCTAAGCAGGTGAACACGAAAGGAGGCACAACATATCCTGGTTTAGTATAATTTGAGTAGTTTTTAAGTGTTTACTTTTTATTTACTTTTGTTTCTTTATTGGAAAGAACTTACGCAATATACTGTGGTATACCTATTTATTGTGGTCCTACTGTCATCTGCTTAGCAGGCCGCCCCATGGACGAGTGGTTAAACCATTCACCTCACCTAGATGGCTCCAAGCGACCGCATGTGAGATTTGTGGTGGTTAAAGCGGCGCAGGGGCAGGTTTTCTCCGGGTTCTCCGGTTTTCCCCGCCACGCATTCCACTGGTGCTACATCTTCATTTCATATATCAACAGTGTCATCGCCTGCGGTGCCACAAGTATCAAAAGCGGGCGTTAAACACTACCAAAAAAAAAAATAAGCTGCTCAGCACATACAGCAAGCAGCACAGCCGGCCATCTATGAGCCGCGGAACCTGTTCTGTTCTATTCTGATCACTAGCTCATTTATGTCCCATGGTAGTATGCACTATTTACTGGATTATTCCTTAACACAACTTGGTTAAAAGAATATTTGTACCGTAGAAAGACGATTTCTATATTTAAACAAGAATGAAAGCCGCATGTTTTCTTTCCCATACATCAATGTAGTGTGATGAATTCGCACGAGTCACACAGTATTTCATTAAGTCCTGTGGACATACATTAATACGTAAACCCTTTGATCATGTTCATATTCCTGTTGCTGCATATTTAACTGCACAACAAATTAGACTTTGCGTAAGTAATTACTATTCCTAATTCTTGCATTAATATGAAAAGCTGACAATGTCTCGCTTTGCAGGAATGTGCGATATGAAATACTCAGAATTCCAGCAGTAAGCAAGCGGTGACGATAAAAGTTGGTGTTTGACAAGTGTCCGGGACGCAAGCTGAAAATTAATTAGTACGTACCCCCCCGTTGCTGCAGCCCCTCTTTCTGTTCTACCATATTAAAGGTCACGCATCCGTGGGAGGAATTGTTGCCTCATAGAGGGACACTGGTTCAATTCTGTGCCACACAATTGCTTTGTTCAGTGATATTTAACATGGACAAAGGAAAGCAAATTGGTGAGAATAATTGGAAATATTTACATATATCTGAAATCAATGTCGTTTTTTACTTTCTCTACACGTACTATGTACATAGTGTACAGAGAAGGTATTGCATTCCACCGAAAAATTCGATACCGAAATTTCACCGGAAATACCTGTTTTGGGTTCCCCTGAAAAAGATCCGTGTGTGCGTGTGTGTCTGTGGACAGCATAGCTCAAAAACGAAAAGACCGTTGAATACCAAACTTCCAAGAATGCGACACGAAGATTTTCAGGAGCATCCCCCCATCCCCAACTATCCTTTACATGGAACTTTTTTTTGAAAATGTTGATTTTCTTAAAAATGGTTCTAACGATTTTGATTAACATGCCGTATATTGAAGATGTTTAGCTGATAAATAAGATGTATATATTGAATTTTCTGGGAATAGCCTCTGAAGACTACTTTAACGGATTTTTGCTTAACTTCTAAACCTTAACAGATGGACAAAAACTTACCACACAAAAATGTAAAGCACATTAAAACACACAATTTATGTTTATATTTTGTTTTCGTGGAGTTGGTCGTTTTTAAGATATTCCTTGTTTTTATTTTCAGTGTTGAAAAACTTATACTCTTTTTATTCAGGAATTTGTCAACTGCTGTCTATACAAACAAAAGAACTTCAATCACATAGCAACCAGCTTTTCATTATCATTTTATCTTATGGCACTCCCTTATTTCGCTTCTACGTACAAGGAAGCAATTAATAAGATTATTTCTGCATTTTTTTCTAGATTAGCATGAAGTAAATAGAAGATCAGCTTTTTTAACAATAATTTGCTGCAGATATGTAGAGAAAGTCCTGTGAATGGAACATATAGCTTTTTTGTATCGTTTATGAAATGATGTGGTAATTAATGAATTCCATTCAAATAAAATCAGCTTTCATAGAGATAAAACATAATTTGCCTATTTTCACTTTCTCCATCACGTATGTACAATGTTTTGAGTACATAAAGAAGCTAAATACAGGGTTACTACAAAAGAAATAGACAACTTCAACTGCCTGTAAAACAAAAACTATTAGAGATAGCAACCTAATTATTTTGGAGGTATGTTGAGAAACTTTCAAAGTTTTGTTTGTTACTATTGGTAACGCTGTAGTGTTTTGTTTGTTGTTGCAGAAGCTGAAATGGCGGAAAATCCTGCGGAAAAGGCATATTGCGTGTTGGAATTTGCTGGAACGTAATCAGCAACTGTTTTCCAACGACATTTTAGAACACGTTACCACAAACATGAAATGATGCGCTCACAAAAACCAGCATCGTCTTCAACATGTCGCAACATGTCGATGCAAAAGTCACGCCGTATGACCTTATCTTCTTCACTCAGAAACTGCAACATCTGTAATCTGTAAGGCATCATGTGCAGTCGCTTCCGCAAGATTTTCCATACAGTTTGCTGTGGAATTTGTAATTGCATGCTTGCCCTAGGTGTCGATTTCTGTCGAACGTTTTCTTCCGAAACTGTTGGTTTTCCCGAGCTCTTCCCTTTGCACAAACATCCCGTTGTCGCGAATTTTCTATACCAGTCGTAGTTTGACTGACTAATCGGTGGCGTTTTGTGGTAACGTGTTCTAAAATGTCGTTGGACAACAGTTGCTGATTGCGTTCTAGCAAATTCCAACACGCAATATGCCTTTTCCACAGGATTTTCCGCCATTTCAGCGTCTGCAACAACAAACAAAACACTACAGCGTTACCAATAGCAACAAACAAAACTTTGAGAGTTTCTCAACATACCTCTAAAATAATTAGGTTGCTATCTCTAATAGTTTTTGTTTTACAGGCAGTTGAAGTTGTCTATTTCTTTTGTAGTAACCCTGTACATAGAGTCGACTGAAAAATTCAATGCCATAGGCGGGATTTGAACCACGGATTTGCCGGTTTCCTACACACGAATTGAGTGAAATTTCTGACGTGTTATTGGTTTCCGTTTTGATAAACTTATACTTTTCTCATACAGGAATTTGTCAACTGCTGTCCAAACAAACAAAGGAACATCAGTCACATAGGAACCAGCTTTTGACTGTCAGTTCAACCTATGTTACCCTCCTTTTCACTTCTACTTACAAGGAAGCAAGTAATAAAACTATTTCTGCTATTTTTTTTTTCTCAATTAGCATGAAGTAAATAGAAGCATAAGCTTTTTAACAATAATTTGTTGCAGAGATGTAGAGAAAGTCAGGTGAATGGAACACGTCAGATTTTTTTTTTTTTATTTATGCAACATTGCACTTCAGCGGAAAATGGTGCAGGAACTTATGTTTAAGTTTAACGGTGGAAGTGCCGTTGAAGTCTGTGCACTCACACCCATAAGACTTTGTTTCTTTGACAGGCAACCTTTGCATCTTACATAACAGAAGAATTACTTTTATCAACAGTTGTACAATTTCTGTTATTTGACACACTATAGCTGAGTGGCGAAAATCAACTCTCTAAATGGAAAAATTTGCATAAAGTAATGTAATTGAGTTACTCGTTTTTGGCTGGGTCATTAGCCCATGTTTTTTAATTTGAAGAGTAAAGGCAGCTTTGGCTAACTTCACAAACACGTACAATGCGTTCGGTCAAATCGAGCCAGGAAATAAAACACATTTCATTATTTTGAAAATTTCAATTGGGACTGTGAAACAAAGGGAGCCTATGACATGAATTTTAATGTATGGGAAAGAATTCGTGAACCCTCGTGATGCAGTAGGTACTGAGGGTGGCATCACGTAGCACACAACTGTCGGTTTATTAAAACGTGTACCACGCCAGCACATGTAAATGTTGTCACTCTGCTGCAGTGCAAGAGTGTGCCAAGTTCTCACCACAAGAATTAACACTACCTCAACTAAAGATTACCATACCCATATTTCATGAAATATTAGTTCTATTTAAAACACAAAAATTTAATGTGTTCCTTTCACATAACTTTCTCTAGCTGTTTGGAAACGAAATATTCTTAAAAATCTTATATATTCCATTCCATTCACATGGCTTTCTCTACATCGCTGTAACCAATTATTGATTAAAAACATATTCTTCTATCTACTTTATAATTGTCAAAATAAACATCGGCAGATATTTATTTATTTATTTATTTTGGTAGCTTAACGTCCTTTAACCTGCTTGGTCATATCGAACGATGAATGAAATTGGTGAAATGATGCTCAAATGATATCGAGGTCCATGGAGCTTAAAATTACTCGACATTGGTCTTCTCAGGATAAGGAAAAAGCCTGAAAAAACACCTTATCCGGATAACTCACCCCAGCGAGATTAGAACTCACGATATGTTGAATATGAGCAGACACGCTACCACCACACTACCCAGGCGGGCAGAAATTGTCTTAATTATTTACTTCCTTGTATGTGGAAGGAAAATAAGCGTAAAACGATAGTCAAATCTTACTAAGGCTGTTGTCATGTGGTTGATATCCGTTTCTATGCCGGGCCAGGAGTTTACGACTTTCCGTGTGAGAAAAGTTTAAGTACTTTAAATCTGAAACAAATAACAAGGAGTATCTCGAAAATGGCTACCACCACAACAAAAACACTAAGGAAATAAACTGTGTGTTTTGATGAAATCTACATTTTTTGTGTAGTACGTTTTTGTCTTTTCCTACGGTTTAGCAGTTAAGCAAATTCGGCAAAATTTGTCCAGAATAAAGAGGTCTTCGCAGACTATTCCCATAAAATTAATGATATCATTTTATTTGGGATTTAAATATCTTTAATATACGGAATTTTAATCAAATTTGTTAGAATCATTTTTGAGAAAAAAACATTTTCGAAATTTTTTCCGTGTAAATGGTAGTTTGGGGTGGGGGATTTTTCTCAAAATCTTCCGTGTTGCATCCCTGGAAGATACTAAACTTAAATACCAAGTTTGGTATTTTACCGACTTTTCGTTTTTGAGTTATCGTGTTCACAGACCCACGGACACATGGACATACACTCGCGGACGTTTTCTAAAAGTACCTCTTTTTAGATACAAGGAACCATAAAACGTCATTTGGTATCGAATTTTTGGGTGGAATGCAATAATACCTTCTCTATACACTATATACATTGTAAGGGTAGAGAATGTAAAAATATAATTTTTTTATCTCACACTTATTTTCTTAGGGAAATAAGGGAATCCATTAGGCTAAAGCGATAGTCTAATCTTTAAACGCTATCTCTAAGCTTATGTCATTGAAATTTGGTTTACTTTCTAAGGCCAGGAGTAAAACACAAGATATATAAAAAGAAAGATAGCTTCTCGTTTGAACAAAACCAAGGGATATTCCGGAAATTGTTAAAAAAATGTATATAACATAAATTGTGTGCTTTAACAAGAACTATATTTTTTGTGTAGTAGCTTTTTAACTGTTTGTTACATTTACCAGAATGAAGAGACCTTCAGAGGCTATTCCCAGAAAATCAAAGATAATAATTTGTTTTAAATAAAAATATCTTAAACATGCAGTTCCCGTGACGGTAGTGTGGAGGGTTGCGTTTTTCACACACATTCAAGGAGTCATGAGTTCGAATCTCGCATAGGGGAGTTACTCGGACAATGTTCGAGGTACCCTTGTCCTGAGAAGACGAATGTCGAGTAACTTTAGGCCCCATGAACCCCGTGATCATTTCTGCATCGTTTCACCGATTTCATTCACGTTAAATCGTTTTCTTTTTTTAGTTTTAATATTTGTACCATCAATATTTTTTTAATTATTAGTCCTGATTTAATTCGAATTTTATTCCGATATGACAAACCAGAACGTTAAGTTATTAAAAAGAAAAGAAAAATAATAATAAACAAAACGTGTTATCTAATCAGAATTGTTAGGCCATTTTTAAAAAAAATAAAATGTTCGAAAACTGTTCCATGTAAAGGATATTTGGGATTTTGGGAGGATGTTCTTGAACATCTTCGTACACTTACATAACTGAATATGTAGAGCTCGTTAAAACACACACTTTATGTTATGTACATTTTTTGTGGAATGTATCGTGTTTATGTATTCTTTGTTAGATTTCAGCTTTAAAACACTTATACTTTTCTGATACGGGAATTTGTCAACTCCTGACCATACAAGCAAAGGAACTTGTCACATATCAGCCAGCTTTTGATTATCACTTTAACCTATGGTACTCCTTTATTTCGCTTCTATTTACAAGGGAGCAAGTAATAAGACTATTTCTGCTAAGTTTTTCTCATATAGCATGAAGTAAATAAAAGCATAAGCTTTTTAACAATAATTTGTACAGAGATGTAGAGTAAGTCATGTGAATGGAACACATCAGATATTTTTTCTGTCTGACTGCGCCTTTCCAAAATGTTTCATACTATATTATTAGATAAAGCAGCGGCACATTATAATAACTAGTTTCTGAAGTGTTTAAGGAGGAATGACGTTATTGCTTTAAAGATTGTTTTTATCGAATGTAAAAATGTATTAACATTAAAGGGAAATATTTTGAAAAACAATAATATATCGTAATATACCTACCTATATTTTGGTGTAAGCTATACCTTTGTGATGCTTCGGTAGGACTGTGTTTGCAAACGGTTCTAAAGATAAATCAGATGGGAACTTGGCTACAGCTAGGTCTCTCTGACGGAGTTACTCTAGCTAGGAATACACTAAAGTCCAGGCTTTATGATGATTCAATGTTAAATGTTCCTGTACACAGCAGTTATATAGGTATTACTGTTCAGCTGCCCCTATTATTCAAAATTCATTACCCTAGGTTCGTGTGGTAATAATCGTGTAGCAAGCTGATATTATTATGCATTTACCTTTGGTATAAGAAGAATACAGACCAATAAATCGATAATCAGAATTTAAAAATCTGATATGTTCCATTCACATGACTTTCTTTACATCTCTGCAACGGGCCGCGCCTCTCACCTAGGTTCGATCCCAAGCGACCGCATGTGAAATTTGTGGTGAACAAAGCGGCGCAGGGCCGGGTTTTCTCCGGGTTCCCCCGCCATCGCATTCCACCGGTGCTCCATCTTCATTCCATGTATCCTGCGGTGCCACAAGTAGTAAAAGCGGGCGTTAAACACCATCCCAAAAATCTCTGCAACAAATTATTGTTAAAAAGCTTAGTCTCTATTTATTTCATGCTAATCGAACAAAAATTAGCAGAAATAGTCTTATTACTTGCTTCCTTGTAAGTAGAAACGAAATCAGGGAGTACCATAGGTTAAAATGATAGTCAAAAGCTATTGCTATGTGACTGAAGTTCCTTTATTTGTATGGACAGGAGGTGACAAATTCCTGTATGAGAAAAGTTAAGTTTTTCGAAGCTGAAACCAAAAACAAGGAATATCTCAAATCCGATCAACTCCACGCAAAAAATGAATACAATATAAATTGTATGTTTTTTGTCCATTTCTTACGGTTCAGCAATGATCCAAAATTCCTTAAAATTCACTCAGAATAAAGTAGTCTTCAGAGACTATTCCCGGAAAATTCAAAATATACATGTTATTTGTCAGGCAAATATCTTTAATATACGATATTTTAATCAAAATCGTTAGAGCCATTTTTTAGAAAATAAAAATTTTCGAAAGAGGTTCCATATAAAGGGTAGTTTGGGGTGGGGGGATTTTTCTCAAAATCTTCGTGTCGCATCCCTGGTAGATTAAATATCAAGTTTGGTTTTTACGAACACTTCGTGTTTCGGTTATGACGAGTTTGGCACCGACTGTACCCAATGCCTATTCCTAAACTATACTGAAGTCAAGTCATAACAAGAGCTCGGTCCGGGGTCACGAAATTGCCAAATAGAAGTTCGGTGCACACTAAGTGTAACTATGACGTGATGGAGTAGGCATGGTCTCTACAGTCCCTTTCTAAACGTGTTGCATTATCAAGCATTGCTCACTGCCTGGCCTCGTTCAGTTCCTGCTAGTAGTAGATAAACCAGTGAACACTGAAAGAGAACCGAGATTGAAGAATCTCGAGAATATGAAAGGGGACTTGGATATGATTCAGATATACGAGGGCCGTTCAGAAAGTAGCCTCCGGTTGATTGCAAGAAATTCACCAAGTTAAATAAAAATATTTTAATATATACATCTTACAACTACATCTTTGCACTATTTTTCTACATAGTTTCCATAACGATTGAGGCACTTATCGTATCTGTTCACAAGCTTTGAAATTCCTTCTGCATAAAAATCACCCGCTTGTGCCTGGAGCCAGCCTGTGACCACATCTTTGAGCTCTTCGTCGTCATCAAACCGCTGGGACCCGAGCCATTTCTTCATATGCATGAAGAGGTGATAATCGCTTGGCGCCAGATCTGGGCTGTAAGGTGGATGGTTGACAACGTCCCACTTGAAGGACTCAAGAAGGGCTGTTGTTCTGCGAGCAGAGTGAGGACGGGCGTTATCGTGCAAAAAAACGATACCGGAAGTCAGCATACCACGGCGTTTGTTCTGTATAGCCCGTCGTAATTGTTTTAGTGTTTCACAGTACACGTCTTGATTAATGGTCGTCCCACGTTCCATGAATTCAACCAACAACACCCCTTTTGCATCCCAAAACACCGTTGCCATCAATTTTCGGGCAGAAAAATCTTGCCGGGCTTTTATTGGTTTGGTAGGCGAATTTGAATGTGCCCACATCTTTGATTGTTCTTTTGCCTCAGGGTTCACGTACTTAATCCAGGTTTCGTCCCCGGTCACGATTCTGTTTAACAATGGTTCACCTTCGGCCTCATAACGTGACAGAAAGTCTAATGCAGAGGCCATTCTTTGAGTTTTGTTGTGGTCGGTAAGAATTTTGGGCACCCATCGTGCACAGAACTTACGGTAACCCAATCTTGCTGTCACTATCTCGTACAAGAGAGTCTTAGAAATCTGTGGAAAATCAGTAGACAACTCCGACATTGTGAAACGTCGGTTTTCACGAACTTTTGCATCAACTGTCTGAACGAGTTCGTCCGTGACCAATGATGGTCTACCACTCCTCTCTTCATCATGAACGTTTTCTCGTCCACTTTTAAATAAACGTAGCCATTCACAGACCACTCCTTCACTCATAACTCTTGGTCCGTACACGGCACAAAGCTCACGATGAATAGCTGCTGCAGAATATCCTTTGGCTGTAAAAAAACTTATAACAGCACGCACTTCACATTTGGCGGGGTTTTCTATTGCAGTACACATCTCAAACGGCCACAAACACTAATCTAGCGCAGGTACGACTTTCACTCGACCACGGCTTGATGCCGACTGACCTGCTGAGTGCGTGAATGCACAGATGGCGTCGCTACTCCCCCCACTACCCGCACTGTGACCGATCGGAGGCTACTTTCTGAACGGCCCTCGTATTTTGAGTGACAGGGGAAGAGCCTTTTCTTTCGATACGGTAAAAATGTATCTTGATATTCACTGCAATGGACTCTGAGTGAGTTTATTTGATTTGTGTTCATTATTTTTTACTTTCTCTACACATACTATGTACGTAGTATGTGTATATTAGGGTCCCCTGTATCCAAAAAAAAAAAAAAAAAAAAAGCATTTTCACTAAAAGTTCCGTGTGTGTATGTTTTCGTGTGTCCATATTTAAGTTTAGTATCTTCCAGGGATGCGACACGAAGATTTTGAGAAAAATATCCCCACCCCAAACTACCCTTTACATGGAACTTTTTCGAAAATTTTGATTTTCTCAAAAATGGCTCTAACGATTTTTATTAAACTATCATTTATTAAAGATATTTACCTGACATAAAATATATATCTTGAATTTTCTGGGAATAGTCTCTGAAAACTACTTTATTCTGGACGAATTTTACGGAATTTTGCATAACTGCTAAACTGTAAAAGATGGACAAAAACTTACCACACAAAAATGTAGAGCGCTTTAAAACACACAATTTATGTTATAGGCATTTTTATGGAGTAGATCGTTTTTGAGATATTCCTTGGTTTTAGTTTCGGCTTTAAAAAAAATATACTTTTCTCAAACAGGAGTTTGTCAACTCCTGTCCATACAAACAAAGGAACTTCAGTCACATAGCAACCAGCTTTTGGCTATCGCTTTAACCTATGGTACTCCCTTATTTGGCTTCTACTTACAAGGAAGCTAGTAATAACACTTTTTCTACTTTTTTTTTCGATTAGCATTAAGTAAATAGAAGGATAAGCTTTTTAACAACAATTTGTTGCAGAGATGTAGAGAAAGTCATGTGAATGAACTAAATCAGATTTTTCAAAATATTGTCCTGAATTTTTGTGTCAAGTTTAATACTTTTATTTATAAAAGTAGACGCCGTTTTATTTACTAATCATATTATGAAATAATTGTTTTATTGTGTTACTTTATGAATTAGGGTAATGCATATGTCAATACATGTAATGGGCTACTCTGTACGCTTCGGAACCCAAAAGCGAGCTTTAGGTCATAACTCCAACTTGCACGCAGCCCAAATTGGCAAGGATCAATTAAATCAATTCTAAGCCGATCCTAAGAACCAACTATTTAGCTTATAGTTTTACTGTAAAGTTGGCAGCATCTGGAAATGTTTACTGTAAAACTCTTGTCTGTGAGGTGATGCAGTGATATGAAGGACAGTAAGTGAAAGGACAGGGTTTTTTTATTGGAAAAACGAAGAATGCCACCCAAACCCTCTAGAATATTCTGTTATGAATATTTTCCTGACTCGGCGGCAAAAATAACTCCTCGGACATTCTACGCCAGAATGCCTGGCTGCAATATCCATCCCATTGTTGAAGAACAGCAGGACATAAAGAACCCATGCGGTGCTGACCTTTCATATTATTTTAATTTAAAAATAATAGAAAGCTTCGCCAGAGATATTTCCGATCATACCACTGGGCACGGATGTCCCTACACATATTGACAAATTTGTCAGCATAGCATTCCCAGTAAAGATTTCAAAAGGTTTGTTTAAACTCACACTCAGGTTCGTTTTCTAATTTATAATTATCAAATTCTTAGTTTAGAATATTGTAATAATATTTGTTCACACCTGCTTATCCAGGGAAATTCATAAGTGAGTAATGGTAGAAATAAAACTAAAATTAACTCGAGTAAAACCTAGTAAAGCTTTTCTCCAAAACATGATAGCGCTCAAATAGAAGCTTTTTCCCCTGCCACTGGCAATAAGGCGACTTTCTACTAGGGGCGAGAGGCAACGTAATAAAATCTGTTTCCTGTAGACTCTGTTGACTATTCGGTTTCGTGTTTCGTATTAGTACGTGTCCAAATTTGTGAGTTACAACTGCGCATGTTAGAGGACCAGTAAATGGAAGTCTTGGCAACTGCGAGATTTGGTTTGTAACCACACACTCGTAATCACGTCTTTGACAGAGGAGTGGGGCAGGGTTATCATGCAGTGAAAAATACTGTACACTAACATGTTATATTTGAAAGAAAAGTTTTACAAATAAGAAACAGAATTATAAACCATTATTGAACAGATTGACATCATCGATATAAAACTTAAAAGAAATTTGCGTCTTCAATTTTTACTTTCTATAGCAGGTGGATACAACGTGCAGAGTAGATAAAGAAGACGGGTGTGGTATTCCACCCAAAAATTCCTTACCGATATTTCACCGGAACACATGTTTTGAGACCCCTGAATAAAAAGTACTATTAGAAATATGTTCACGTGTGTGTGTCTGTAGGCAGCATAGTCAAAAACGAAAAGTCCGTTAAATACCAAATTTGGTATTTAAATTCATATCTTCCAAGGATTAAATACTAATATATTTTCAAGAAGGCTTTCCCACGCCCATATGCCTTTCACATAGAACATTTTATTGATTTTCTCAAAAATGACTACCGATTTTGATTAAAATATAATGTTTAAGATATTTTTATTACTAAGGGCATGTATATGTTTAATTTTCTGGAAATAACTTCTAAAGGCATGTTCATTCTGGATGACTTTTGTATAACTAATAAACCGTAAGAGGCAGCCAAAATCGTAGAACACAAGAAAGTAAATTTCGTTAAAACACGCAATTTCCGTCATAAACATTTTTTTGTAAAGTTAACCGTTTCCGAAATATTTTTATCATTGATTTCAATTTTAAACTGCTTAAACTTTTCTCTTTTGTTTTACTAGTGACATTGGAAAGGGAACTAAATATCAATGACAAACGCTTAGTGACAGCTTTTAAAAGATTTGACTATCGACTTAGCCTTATCTCCCTTCTACTTAGAAGCAATTAAGCAATAAGATCTTTTCTGATAATGTTTATCTTGATTAGCATTAAATAAACATAATAATAATATTTTGTAAGAATTGATTTTCGTAGAACAGATATAGAAAGTTATGTGAATGTAACACTTCAAGTATTTTCTGAAAAAAATGTGCTGTCATATTTAGCTGCAGGAACAATTTCATTTAACACAAAACGTTTGGTTACTATAGGAACAGTTTATTTGTACCTGTTTAATTATTTACTCCACAATTTACACAAATACTGTAACAAATTAACTTGTAATTATTTAATAAGATTGGATAGGTAGAGTCATACTGAAAAATTCAATCCAATAGCCGGGATTTGAACCATGGATCTCCCGATCTCTAGCCGGTTGCTCTGCCACTGAGCTACCATAGCAACATCCCGGCATAGCATTGAATTTAAATCTGAGTCTATTTATTCAACTCCTGTTCTACACAAGGCTTGTGCGAATAAACAATTAAACCAAGACCAATTGACCATTATAGTTGGCTATACTATGAATTCTGGAACTTAGTACTTACAACATTATAAGTCGCCATTGGGGTTGTCATCTCAAAATAATTTGAGAAAACCTTGTGGTTTACCGGGAAACTTGCGAGTAAGTTGAGAAATTCAATGCTATGTTGGCATTTTGCCATATAAGCTCAGTGGAAGAACAACCGACTAGAGACCGGGAGATCCGTGGTTCAAATCCCGGCTATGGCATTGCATTTTTCAGTCTGACTCTACCTATCTAACTCCTGTCCTACTCACGGCTTGTGTGAAAAAAAAAATATATTTAATAAGGTGTTGAAAATGCTCTTCATTTAGAATATAACAGTGAATATACATTGATTTTGATATGTAAGAATATTGTGGTAGTTGATGATCTTTGTTATACAGTAACCTTAAATAAGTTTAATTTCCTTTAAACTGGTTGGTTATTTCGGTCGATGAATGAAAATCGGTGAAATTGTGCTCATATGATTTCTAGATTCATGAAGCTTAAAGCTACTTGACATGCATCTTGTTAGGATAAAAAGAAAACAAAACAAATTCGAAAATACCTTATATGGAAAACTCGCCCTAGGCGTGATTCGAAATTCTGACCTCTTGAATGTGAGGTAGACACAATACAGAGGCGGACAATAATATGTGTTGTCGTTTACAATCTTATTGATAACGTTACAGCTTACAATAATGGCAACATTTTTGTTTCCTTTTTCAAAATTTCATTTGAAAGTACTAGATTTGATATGCCCCAGCTATTTTTTTAATTGTATTAATTTTTGTTTTATTTGCATTTATTAAAGACCTTATATAAACACTATTTTTAACAGTGAATCATATCTTCTTTTTTGTTTCTAGTTTGACGGTGTGGAGTAAACACAAATCACCTAGTAGCTTCACCAGATGCTTTTAATGATTTGGGATTATCAGGGTTTTTCCTTAAATAGCGTAAACATAATATAGGATACTGATTCTTATATTTTATACATGTTTCAGATATTTACATACCCGACACATATTTAAAATACTACAGGCTTGTTAAATTAAGCTCGCTAAAATTAGATAAGAGATGTACAGATATGGCTCGCTAGAGCAACCAATGTGCAGGGACTGCCAACACATTAGCGATGGATTTTGGACTGGCAATAACAACCTTAATGGCCACGGAGGGTTTCTATTTCAAGGGTTGTTTTTCATTCTATTTTTCTGCCATGGCATGGAGAAATACAGCTCCAAAGTGACACTCCTCTGAAAAAAATGGAAATAGCTTCGAACCTGGGAAAGGAGTTTCAGGATGAGTGGTAGAGAGAATTTTTACTTTCTCTACACGTACTATGTACATAGTGTATAGAGAAGGTATTGAACTCCAAAATTCGATACCGAGATTCCACCGGAAATATATGTTTTAGGATCCCCTGTATCCAAAAAAAAAAAAAAAAAAAAAAGCATTTTTGGAAAAAGGTCCATGTGTGTCCGTGTGTCTGTGAACAGGATAAATCAAAAACTACAATTCGGTAAAATACCAAATTTGGTATTTAAGTTTAGTATCTCCCAGGGATGCCACACGAAGATTTTGATAATAATACTCCTACTCCAAACTAGCCTTCATTTGGAAAAAAAATCGAAAATTTTTATTTTCTCAAAAATGTCTGTAATGATTTTAATTAAAATACCGTATATTAAAGATATTTATATGGCAAATAAAATGTATATCTTGAATTTTATGAGAATAGCCTCTGAAGACTTATTTGTTCTGAATGAATTTTGCTGAATTTTGCCTAACTGGTAAAACGTAAGAGATTAAATGCCACAACCAGGATTTGAACCACGGACCACCCTGCCTGAGTCTAGTTGCTCTAACTCCTGAGCTACCGTGGCAGTATGCCGAAATGCCATTAAATTCCCCAACTGAGTCACATGTTTCTCGTAAACCACAAAGTTATGTCAAATTATTTTGAGATGACATACGACTTACAATGTCGTAAGTACTTTTAAGTCCTGGGCTTTATAGTTTAACCAATAGATTAATCATTGTGAGTAATTGTTTCTTTCACATTAACCGTGTGTAGACAGGAGTTGGAAAGGTTCCTATCTAAACACAGGCTAGGGTGAAATAAACTATTAATTCACAATAGTTTTAGTGAACTTTGGTTTTGGGACAGGATGTAACTCATTTCTTGAAAGGGAGGAAGTAAAAGAAAGTATGTGCTGTGTTCCATTCTTGCTCTGAACTGATATACTTTATATACTATACTGTCATTTTGCCTACTGTATAATATGCATTATATGTATGGGAAGTCTCTTCAATATTTTAAAAAAAAATTGAAAACTAAAGAACATTTTAAAAATAAAATTAAAAATCCCAAAATAATCAATAATTAGCGTACAAAGCCTCACTACACAGATAGTTCAGGCTAATTAAATGAAAATATGGATATTTATTTACTAAATCAGCATCCTACTTTGGTTTGGTGTTTTATTTTTAAAATAAAAAAATTAATTCACCTAACTAGAAACTGAAAAAAAAAAAAAAAAAAGTCACCAAAAACACACACATAAGCATGATGCCACTATTAATGAAAACGGTATATAGCAATAGGATACAAATGTAACTTATATTACTGCACAATTTAACTTGTGTGTTACATAGTTGAATAGTTGATTCACATTGTATTTGTCGTCTTGTTACACCTCTGTAAATCCATTTGCATGCGTACGAAGTCCGTTGTTATCGGATGCATTTTCATCGCTGAAGGTAGAATATTTATGTGTTCCTCTCTTACGTCGATGTCAGAAACTTTTTCAACAAGGTCTGAAAATTCAAATTCACTCGCTTTTTCTTCTAATACATCGCGAACTGGAGCTCTTATTTTCTCTTCGGTTCGTAACCTTCGGCTAGACGACACCGTTTTTCAACAAGGATAAACAAACACCGTCATGAGAAATTAAATTTGGAGCTAAATTGAAGATAAGGTTCGGAAACCTCCAGAAAGCCTTTCTCTATAGCGATGACGTAGAAAATACACAGACCCGATACAAATGTACCCGAGCTGTCATTTTCAAGTTATTACTTGAAATTAACGATGCTAAATATTTGAGCCATTGTTACATTGTCAATAAGACGTCCCTAAGTGTCGTGTTATAGTCAGGGGGAAAAAAAAAAAGTGTTACTTAACTTCCGAGAAACACGTTGCGTACGCTTGTACCCAGCTTGGTAATGTGTGTCACTATTTAAAAAAAAATCTGATTGTTCCATTCACATGACTTTCTCTATATCTCTGCAATAAATTATTTTTAAAAAGCTTATGCTTCTATTTACTTCCTGCTAATTGAGAAACAATTAGCAGAAATAGACTTTTTCTTGCTTCCTTTTAAGTAAAAGCGAAATAAGGGTGTACCATAGGTTAAAGTGACAGTCAAAAGCTGGTTGCTATGTGACTGAAGTTCCTTTGTTTGTATGGACACGAGTTCACAAAGTCCTGTATGAGAAATATATAAGTTTTTATAGCTTAAACCAAAAACAAGGAATATCTCAAAAACAATCAACTCCACGAAAGAAATGTATACAACATAAATTGTATGTTTTAATGTGCTCCACATTTTTTGCGTAGTAAGTTTTTGTCTCTCTCTTACGGTAGAGCACATATGCAAAATTCCGTAAAATTCACTCAGAAGAAAGTAGTCTTCAGAGGCTATTTCCTGAAAATTCAAAATATACATTTTATTTGTCAGGTAAATATCATTAATATACGATATTTTAATTAAAATCGTTAGAGCCATCTTTTAGAAAATCAAAATTTTCGAAAAAAATTCCATGTAAAGGGTAATTTGTAGTGGGGGAATTTTTCTCAAAATCTTCGTGTCGCATCACCGGAAGATACTAATCTTAAATACCAAGACACACGGACACACACACACACAGACCTTTTCTGAAAATACTTTTTTTGGATACAGGGGATCCTAATACATATATTTCCGGTGAAATCTCGGTATAGAATTTTTTGGTGGAGTGCAATACATTCTCTATACACTATGTACATAGTGCGTATACAGAAAGTAAAAATTGTTTATTCCCAATGTTTATTTTTAGTATTTTCTTCAGATCGCTGATGTTATTTCATTATTGGCAGTTGGTTGTTTTGTTAACAACGTCAACAATGGAACTTGCATGTCTTATTTCTCTATTTCAACAATACGTTTCTGTTTCAACAATTTGTGTATTACATTTTTACAACTCTCATTGCATAGCTTAGTTTAATACTGGTTTGGTAGCAGTAAGGAGTGTTATTCCTTATCGTGGGGAGACATTTTATTGCAAGTGAAAATACTAAAACGTAAATACAGTTTGGAAAATGAAATGGATATTGAGCTTGGCGATAATGATGACAATGATCAAATGTTCGAAGTGTCGGAAACAGAAGATAATAACTGCATATGCTTTGAATATGCAAATTAATACAGGAAAGGAAGGGAAGACAGCAGAAAGGAGTCGAGGCTGTCGAGTCTCGTGATAGACCTCGCCCACTCATTGAAACCAGGCCATGGAATCACCACTGATACATTTTTTACTAGGGTTCCTCTAGCCCAAAAGCTACTGGAACGAGGATTCACTCTTACGGGAACAATGAGAAAAAATCTGATGTGTTCCATTCGCATGCCTTCCTCTATATTTCTGCAACAAATTATTCTGAAAAGGAAGCTTTTGCTTCTATTTACTGCATGCTAATCGAGAAAAAATTGCAGAAATAGTCCTATTACTTGCTTCCTTGTAAGTAGAAGCGAAATAAGGGAGTACCATAGGTTAAAGTGAAAGCCAAAAGCTGGTTGTTAAGAGATTGAAGTTCCTTTGTTTATGTGGACAGGAGTTGACAAAATTCCTGTATGAGAAAGATATGTTTTTTAAGGCTGAAACTAAAAACAAGGAATATCTAAACAACGATAAACCCCAAGAAAAAATGTATAATAACATAAATTGTGTATTTTAATATGCTCTATAATTTTTGTGTGGTAAGTTTTTGTCTATCTCTTGCGGTTTACCAGTTATACACAATTCCTAAAAATTCATCCAGCATAAAGTAGTCTTCAGAGGCTATTCCCAGAAAATTCCAGCTATACATATTATTTATCAGTTATGTATCTTTAATATACGATATTTTAATCAAAATCGTTAGAGCCATTTTTAAGAAAACCAAAAATTTCGAAATTTTTTCCAATAAAGGGTAGTTTGGGGTGGAGGAATTTTCTTTAAAATCTTCGTGTCGCATCCTTGGAAGATACCAAACTTAAATACCAAGTTTAGTTTTTAACACTCTTTTCGTTTTTGAGCTATACTGCCCACAGACACACACACACGGACATTTTTCTAAAAATGCTTCTTTTGGATTCAGGGAGTCTTGAAACATATTTCTGGTGAAATCTCGGTGTCGAATTTTTGGGTGCAATACAATACCTTCTCTGTACACACTATGTACATAGTATCTATAGAGAAAGTAAAAAGGACAGGAATCAAGCTGTTTGTGTTACGTGTGCAGGGAACATTCCGACAGCAAAAGTGTGACAATGCGCAAGTCTTGTTCTGGTTTAAAAAAAAGACTGTTTTGATGACTCCTGAGAGCCTCTGATATTAATATGTTTACTTGTGTCCAATAAAACTCAGCTGGAGTTAGCGAAATAAAAACATTTGTTTGGGTATATTTGTAATCCACGTATGTTCTACAGCCTGGTATTTAGAAGGTTAAAAGAGAGACTGCAGGTATTCCAATAAAAGATTTTCACTGGTACGAGATAATTCTCAGCATCTTGATCTCCTCTAATACAAAGATAGAATCTCAATGGTTTAATTAGGATTTCGATAGAATACACACTGCAACATGACCAAGAAGGGTGTAATAGCTCCCCCGTGTGCCTCTGGGAATCCGGCTCACGTGGAATAATAAAGCCAATAATTGTAGTGCAGCTAATGAATCATGTATTGTGACGTCACTGCACGTAGCTGACCAGTAGATCTGCGGGCTCAATAAGACTCTAATTGTAACTACATCTTAGGGCAACAAGGAGATAAGACGGAGATGAATATTTGGTGCAATGCGCCCTCTTAAGGGCGTGTGTGAAATATGTGCAACCAATGGTTTAAAGGGGGAGGGAGAAGGCTAGTGTACATTGTACTTTCTCTATCCGCTCGTACAATGTACATAGTAGGTATAGAAAGTATTGTATTGCACCCAAAAATGTTAATTCAACGTTTCACAGGAAATACATGTTTTTAGGACCCCTGAATAATTTTTTTTTAGAAAAGGTCCATGTGTGTGTTTTCTGTGCATATGTGGTATTTAAGTTCAGTATTCTTCTAAGGATGCGGCACAAAGTTTCCAGAAAAACTCACCCCCCACTACCCTTTACATGAAATATGCTTAGAAAATTTTGATTTTCTCAAAAATGGCTCTAATGATTTTCATTAGAGCCATTTTTCATTAGACGCAAGGAAGAGAGGCAATTCCTTCTGACAGGTGGTTACCCACTTCTTGTACGAAGCATGCCTGCTTGTTGCGGCACAAAATAAACGAGATCTAGACCAGGGGGGTCTAGAGAGTTGGAAATTAAAGTATACGATACATAGGCTTACAATTTTTTCTGAATAAATATTTAGGTGAATGATAATTTTATATTTAGATTACAGAAATGAGTCCTAGTTCTTAAAAACTATACGTACACCGTTTAACTTGGCATTCTGAAGTAAATTAAAGCGTATGGGCAACATAGTTTTCTAATAGAACAGATTCTACGAATCAGAGTTTAGTGCTTCAAAATCATAAACGATTAACAATTAATATGTATTGTGATACAACATTTCTATAGGAAAGATAACAATAGGGAATATTTCATTTGGTACCAATTTATAGGAAGGGAAGTTAAATTAGGTCGAAGTTACTAATAAATGGGAGAAAAATCTGAGAACAAGTATCCCGCTTCAATTATCTAGGATGTGATATTAGTTTTAAATATAACAAAGACATTCAGAAGAAAAATTTGAAACTATTTGTGGAACAATGAATGGAACAACTTTGAAAAGGTAGAAAATAAAATAAATATAAATGAAAATCTATAAAATTATGGTGTGTCTACTCTTTTACACGATTCCGAATCGTGGAAAATAGCAAAAAAGAAAGCTCACGTATATAGAGATGAAGTTCAGGTGCCAGGCGAGAGGATGCACTAAAGCTGATAAGATAAATGAAACAACAAGATCAGACCTGAATATTTCTTTGCATTAATGATAAGTAGACGAATATAGAATGAAATGAAAAAGCGATGATGACAGAAATACGGATAATAGATTACCGAAGAAGACAATGAATTATTGGGTGATCGGTAAGAGAAAGTTGGCTTGAACTCATAATAAGTGTCTGGATGATTTGTGACAGGTGATAGCACCTAACCCTGGAAGGAAAAGAATAATAATAATAATAATAATAATAATAATTTAAAGGCGATGTGACCTGTTCCTCATGGATCAGAAATTGTAATACCTTCATCTGCTACAAGTTTACTCGGCCGAAGCTTTCTCAAATGATCATGATGAATGGGGCTCAAGGGCGCCCAACTACGAGAGTATTAGTGCCCTAAAAAAAGCAAATGTGCCGAAGTAAAAACGGAAAAAACGAAGTTGGCACAACGGCACACTTAAAATCTGAGAATATATAAAAGATATGACAATGGCCATAGAGGAACACAAAACTGGGTCACACATGAAAACTAAAAGGAAAAACCCACAGTGCTGAAAATGCAAAAGAGCTAAAATTACTAAAAAAAAATAATCAATGGTCTTAAAAGGATCTAAAAACTGGGTCAAACATGACAATTAAAAAGCAAAGCCCTATAAATATAAACCCCCAGTATTAAAAGTGAGAGATGAAATCACTAACGATAAAATCCTCAAAACACTAAAACGATTTTAAAAACAGCACTTGGCGTAAACACCTAAAAACCCTATCTATCGCGTGGTTGTCATCCCCGAGTACCTCAGAAAGGGAGACCGGAAGCTGATGTGATGCTTGAAGGGCGGATAGAGCAACACATTCCAGCAGCTCATGGTGCATGTGCCTCACACAGCGGACAGATAGGTACAGGTTCTCCATTAGGTGGATAACTATGTGTAAAATTACAGTAACCGATGCGCAGATGAGCCAAAACCACTTCCTCATGACGGGTTTTGACGAGAAGCAGTAAGTCCAGAGTTGCACAACGAGCCGAAGTTAAGCAACATGAAAAGAGACCTCGATTTCACGAAGGGGAACATTTTTGAGTAAATGATTGAAAGAAAAGAAAATCCTTTTGCGCCTGGGACTATCTTTTCTTGGTATAGTCATAGAGATGAAGAGTTCAAGAAGTATTTCTAGGAGGACGATTATCTTACCTACTGCTGTGACATTTCAGGAGTCAGGATAGCTGGGGAATGGTTACAAGCCAGAAGATTGCAGAACATTTGTGCATCCCTTTAAAAAGTGCTCATTAAGGGAAACATTCTAGCTTCGATATCTGCGGCACATTCCGTTAACTAAGAGAATATAAAACCACACTGAAAACTGTTTTGAACAAAATCAAATGCCATGCGGACACGCTGTTCTAGAAGGACATCAAACAGGCCATTTAAATGACTGAAACAGCAGAGTTGGAGACAAACACTGGTCTACACTTACCTGGTCCAACAGACAAATTGTCTTAGTCGACCGACAAAATGTGCTTTGCCATCGTTAATCTTCACACAGGGAATCATGAAGCAATTTGTTAAGGTCTTGGAGAGAATTAGTGCATTGTACATTGCAAGAAAATTTCCACATTTATAAGATGCAAGGTTCAAAGAAGTCATTAATTTTGATGAAAGTTGAAATACCGAAATTCTGAACAAACGATGAATACCGTGGATCTTACTGCAGGAATTTCAATCTAAATCCCTATGAAATTTAAAGAATGAAAAATACGAAACTAAAGAGAAAATGATGTTGGATCTCATGAAAGAGCTGGGCTGTAGAATGAGCCTGAGGCTACATTTCCTTTATTCTTATCTTGGTTACTTTTCGGAAAATCTTAGGGAGATTAGTGAAGAGATAGGAGAGAAGTTTCATCAAAGAGACAGAAAGAAGATACCAGGGAAGGCGGAATGTACTAATGGTGGCCTACTTAAGTTGATACTTAATACGAGATGGCAAACATGCACCAGTTAGAGGATGCGCAGCCAAGCGGTCTCTCCAAGGGGACATCTACGACTGTTCACATTAAAATGGCTACAACTTTTCCCTGAAATAGATTTTGTAATGTTATTTTACACATACCTGCATTGCATCTTCGTGAGCTTTTGGTCACACTTTGTTGCTATAGTACAGGATCACAAACATATTGTACATCAGCAGATAAATGAAACAGGTAACCTGGCTCGACCCCAGGTACTGACACTTATATAAATAAAACTTCTGTTTTTGATTTTTGAACCCTGCTCATAAAAGTAGTGGAGGAAATGTGTTGTGCGTTGTGTACAAAATGTCATTATTTTTCTCTATAAATTGCTTCCAAAATTTTCAGGACATTTTATTATTACAGTATTCATTATTCTGTTAGTTTGGTGTATCTATTGCGAGAAAACTAGACGTGATATAGACAACGGATTTGCGTTTAACGACCCAACATTTGTTAAGCTCGTCTATCACACCATTTGGGTTAAAACGTTTTTCAAGATGATTTGAGTGATAATTTAACAAATATAATAATTCGGTTTTAATTAATATTCGGAAGTGAAAGTGGACTACTGAACCTAATGACTACGTGGTATCTAAAGGATAGAAAGGTTTTAAGTGCGCGGTGTGTGGAGAGTGGAAAAGCCAACCGGCATTGACTATGACGCACAACGGTGTGCGAGCGGTCAGGTTTCATATCGAAGATATGTGTGGTAAGGGAACCAATGGAGAACGGGGAAGATCTTGAAAGTCGTTTCTACTTCAGAGATTTTACAATGCACTTAACGTATAAATATTACCATGTTTTTCGATTATGAATATTTAACCATAATAGTGAATAACACAAATAATACTTTCACGAAAAAAAGGCGTCCTCCGTGGTCTAGGGGTAACGGATTCAAATCCGGCAGAGAGTGATGGACTTTATCAGGCCTAAAATCCTTGGAATGACTTACTTCTAAAGGGCAGTAAAGCATATGTGTCGATATTTACTGCACGTAAAAGATATAAAGGGCTTCTGAGCCAAATTAAGCAATATTTTACGCCAAACATAGAATCGGACACTGAGAACCACAGCAGTTAGAGAGCGTCCATAAATAAGAACTCAGTTTCACAAAAATAAAATTAATTACTAACAGCTGTTAACCACAGCGGTTGCATAGCAAGATAAATTTTGCTGGAAAAATACGACTAATTATGCACGTTTGGTGGATGTTGCATGTTCCATCAATATGAGCCTGAAACTAGACACTGAGAAGGACATCGGAAAGACATCGTTAGTCTTCAAGTAACCACAACGGACTTCTACCTCAAGGGGATTTTTCTAAGTTTTAAAACAGTGCCGAAAATGAGTGCAGATAATGGGGACTACTTTTTCCACTCACATGGCTTTGTCTACATCTCTGTAACAAATTACTGTAAAAGAGCTTATTCTTCTCCTACTTCATGATAATCGAGATAAACTTTAGCAGAACTTGTCCTTATTACTTAGTTCCTTGTACGTAGAAGGGAAAAATCTATTATCTTCCATTCACATGATGTCCTCTAGCTGTTTGCCAAACAAACCTGTTGCCAAACATTAATCTGTTAACTACATCATAGTAATCAAGACAAATATAAGCAGTATTAGCCTTATTACTATTATAATTGAAACAATAGTCTCATCCTTTAAAATCCGATCGCTATGTGAAACAATTGAAATTGCAAATTCTTTGTTTGTGAAACAAACCAGAAACGAGAACAAAAATATCTTTCCGTTCCAGGAAAGTTTAAATGCTTTAAAATTGTAACCAATAATTTGGAATACCATGAAAACGGTTAGCTCTACAAAAAATGTATGTGCCATAAATTGTGTGTTTTAATGAGACTTACATTTTTTGTGGAGTAAGTTTTTGTACATCTCGTTCGGTTTAAAAGTCATCCAGAATGAAGAGATCTTCAGACGCTATTCCCGGAAAATTCAAGATATACATTCCGTTTTTCATCAAAATATCTTATACATTAGGTATTTTAATCAAAATTGTTAGAGCCATTTTTGAAAATTTTCGACAAATGTTCCATGTATAGCGTAGTTGGGGTTGGGGAGATTTTCTTGAAAATCTTTGTGTCGCATCCTTGGAAGATTCTCAAATTAAATACCAAGTTTGGTATTTAGCCGACTTTTCTTTTTGAGCTATGCTGCACACACCACACAGAAGCACACAGACCTTTTCTATTCTTTTTGATTCAATGGTCCCAAAACACATATTTCCGGTGAAATCTCGGTATCGAATTTTTGGGTGCATTACAACACCTTTTCTAAATAGTATGTGAAGAGAAAGTAAAAATGATATAAAAGTGTACAATTTAAGATGATGTTCATGGTCTTCCTCATGACTTTCAGTCTGATTGTAGTAAAATCCTGTAGATATAAGTCACTCTTGCACGAGAGCGACTGGTACAGTGGTCAGCGAGAAATGAAAAGGGTTGGGCCCGCTTTGTGTGCAGGTAATGGCGAGTAATAAGTAGCATAGGGGTGCCCCGTGGTACAGTAGCGGTCAACAACCTCGATTATTAAATATCCTACCCCCTTTTTTGGGCTCCATTCAAAGGGATGTGAATGACTGTCCTGCTGGAAATTGCAGTAATTTCCTAACGGCAACCATTGGACTCACTTTTTTTTGTTATTATTTATTGTTTGTTTTGTACTGTGACAGAGAACCTGTTTGAATGAGATCTGGAATTTGTTAACTCTCAATTCAGACGGTTTAAATAATGCAAAACAAAAAGGATACACGCACCCCGTTGGTGCATCGTGCCAATCAGAACCCGTTTCACTCTTCCCCTTTACCCAATTTCCATGCAGATCACGGCCAAAATTATGGCTTCATGTTTCTTCACTTTTCGACATTATGTTTGTTATTCTGCCTTTGTGTTCACACCTGGCTTTGCTCAGAAAGGAACTCGGTAATTTTCAGGCTATTTTTTGTTCAGTGTTTGAACACAATTTAGTTTTTAGGTTTCTTTTTGTGTGCTTGTTTGTTTTTCTCCAAACATAGCTTGCTAAACCTTTTGTTGGCATGCATCGTGGTGAAGTAGATAGCTACCATTATTTTATTCGGCGTTTTCTTTCAGTCCCTGCCATAAATACAAACATCTGATGCATTCCATTCCCATGACTTTCCCTACATCTATATAACAAATTATTGTTAAAAAGCTTATTCTTCTGTTTATTTCATGACTCTCAGGATAGGCAGAAAAGAGTCCTTGTAAGTAGAAGGCAAACAAAAGAATACAATAGGCTAAAATGATAGTCAAATATTTTAACTGCTGTTTGCTATGTGGATGAAATCCGTTTCTTTACATTGCCAGGAGTTGACACATTCCCATATGTGAATAGTTTTAAATACTTTAAAACTGAAACTAATAACAAGAAATGTCTCAAAAAATTGTAAATTCTACGAATAAAATGTATATGACATAAATTGTGTGTTTTAAAGAGATCTACATTTTTTGTATAGTAAGTTTTTATCTGTCTTTTACGACTTACTAGTTATGCAAAATTCGTCCAGAATAAAGAGATCTTCAGAGGCTATTCCCAGAAAATACAAGATATTCCATTTATTTGTTATGTAAACATCTTTAATATACAGTATTTTAATCAAAATTGTTAGAGCCGTTTTTGAGAAAATCAAAATTTTCGAAAATGTTTCCATGTAAAGGATAGTTTGTTTGGGGGATTTTCCCCAAAAATCTTCGTGACCTTGGAACATATACTAAACCTATATATCAAGTTTGGTATTTTGCCAACTTTACGTTTTTGAATTATCGTGTTCACAGACACACTAACACAGGGGCACAATGAGACTCAGACACACGCACGACCTTTTCCTAAAAATGCGGTTTTGGATACAGGAGACCCCAAAACTCTATAATATGTTCAACACGCATAGTAGGCACAGACGTATTGTATTCCACCCAAAATTTTATACCGAGATTTCACCGGACATATATGTTTTGAGATCCCCTGAATCAAAAACATTATAAGAAGGTCAATGTATCTGTATGTATGTGTGTGGGAGGGTAGGTGGGCAAGTGGGCGGGCAGGTAGGCAGGTAGGCAGGCAAGCGCTGGCAGAGTTCAGATATGTATAAGATAATATCACAAAGAATACTGCACAAACAACAATAATGAAATGAACAATAACTAAGTTTGTGAACAAAACAGTCCAAATGGAATCTAATTACATTACGTTTATAAACAATTAATAGAAATGATACCAATAAACAGTTATTAAGCTACTAGTTTATGTCTTTATAAAACTAGATATAACAGTTAATTATAACAATTTAAGTCATTATTATACTGTTTCCATTCATTAATTACTACCTAATTAGTATCACAAGTAAATTAACCATTAGTATATACAAAAATATGAAATTACTAACATGTACTTAAGTATCACTTACTATATATTATTATAAAATTTATTATTTTGAGATTTTTCCCAAATTTATTCAAGGACAGAGGACAGCTCTGAAAGGCTGCTACAGACAATTCATTCCATTTTAAAGATTCTACGTTAGTTCTGGACCTTACGTCCTTAATTTTGAACACATTATCGTTTTTGTGCGCACTATGTCGGGCTCTCTAATCAGTTAGTAACATCTATTCATATATTAATTCAAAATCTTCTCGGGCTTCTAACCAGGTAAAAACTTGGCTTAATACCAACGTTTCGAAGAAGTGCATCTTCCTCGTCTTCAGGGTGAACTGATGGATTGAGCTTGCGGAGACTGGTAAGATGCACTTCTTCCAAACGTTGGTTTTACCTGGTTAGAAGCCCGAGAAGATTTTGAATTAATACGTCGCCAGGAAAGCATCAGTTCTTATCTATTCACACATTTAAACCAAAATAACCTTTAAATAATGTGAATAACCTCTGTTTCTTAAGTTTCACTTTCAACGGTTCCTATTTAATATCCTCACCTTTTGCAGGCCCAAAATAATTACCCCTTTTTGTGAATTTTATAGCCCTCTCTGAAACGTTTCTGACAAGTCAATTTGATTAACTTTATGCGAGTCCTAACATACTACTTTGAAACGTCCTTAAATTTAGAAGCTACACAATATGAACTTATGTATTATTTTTGCTGTGTATTTAAATCTCACGATACAAAACATAGCCGTTTCTCTTCACTGTCCCACTAATAACTGATATGACGTAACATCACAAAAATGACGTCATATACCTTAGTATACGGTTGAAGTCTCGAAGATACTTTCCTCAGCTGTTCTGTCTTGCTACAGCGCGGCAGAATCCAGTTTATTCCTTCCAATAGCAAGGGCGGATTATTCGTCGTTAACACATTTAATCGCTCATCATGATCCTAATATAAGCCCTTATTCCCGCTAAAATATATTGTTCCTTACGTCATTATGGTTCTATTTTCGACTGTAACCTTAACACGTCATAAACACGATAAAAGATGTTCAAACGACCTCGGCAACAGCAAAAGTCGGATTGATGTGATGCAAAGGGTAGCGGGAGCAATATTGTCTCTGGTCGATGCTCCAATTGTTGGGAAACGGGCGACAACCTCAGGAAAGTCAGTAAAATCACAGCTACAGCCAATAGGCGGGACTTACCAACGTTTTATTGAGGGTTGTTAGGAGATTATGTTAATTGTTAATTCTCTACACGTACTGTACATTAAGTAGGTAGAGAGGGTATTATATACCACCCGAAAATTCCATACCGAGAATTCACCAGAAAATATGTTTTGAGGTCTCTTGAATACAAAATACCACTTTTAGAAAAGTGTTTGTATTTAAGTTTAGTACCCTGCTAGGCTGTGACATGAAGATTTTCAAGAACCCCCTCCTACCACCTCTAAATACCCTTTACAGGGACTTTTTTTTGAAAATGTTGTGTTTTTCAAAAATAACTATCGAGTTTGATACAAATACCGTACATTAAAAATATTTACATGACAAATAAAATGATTATCTTACATTTTCTGGAAATAGGTTCTGATAACCACTTCTTTCTGGATGACTTTTTATAACCGGTAAACTTATGAGTTTTCAAACGGGAGGCCACCGGCTACTTAAAAGATTTGCCTATCGCTTTAGTCTAGTGTATTGCTTTATTTCCGTTACTATATGATTGAAACTAGATTCTCTTTACATGTCCAGGAATAAAACAAAGGTAAAAATAATGGCAAAGTCGCATTTGAGAAATGTTTAAGTGTTTCAAAATTGAAGCCAAAAAACAAGGAATATTTCGGAAATTGTTATCTCCACAAAAATGAAAGTGACATAAATTGTGTTTCAACCAGATCTACATTTTTTGTGTAGTAAATTTTGGTGTATCTCTTACGGTTTACCAGTTATGCAGAAGCCACCCACAATGTAGTGGTCTTCAGAGGTTATTCCCAGATAATAAGATACACATTCTATTTGCCATGTGAATATCTTAAATGTACAATATTTCAATCAAAGCCGTTAGAGCAATTATTGAGAAGATCAACATTTTGGAAACATTTTGTATGTAAAGGGTAGTTTGGGGTGGGATAATGTTCTTGAAAAGTTTCTTGTCGCATCTTTGGAAGATTCCGAACTTAATTATCAAGTTTGGTATTTAAACGAATTTTCATTTTTGAGTTATGTTGTTCATAGATAATCAGGACTTTTTTTTGAATACAGGGAATCTTAAAACGTGTATTTCCAGTGAAATCCCGGTATCGATTTTTTGGGTGGAACAATACCTGCTCCATGCACTATGCACTAAGTCAATTTTGTCCAATCGACATGAAATTTTGGTTGTAGGTATATTTAGTGCAATTATTGACGGATGTTTGCTGCAGCATTGTGCGGTAAACTTCATTTTATTGCGTGATCGTTGAGCAGAAGACAGACCTAAAGTGATTCGTTTCAACTTAAAAGTAAACACTTTTTTATGAAGATTATGGCTCTTATAGGAGAAAAAATAGATACACGGGTATATTTTTTTGGTTTTGATTTACTTTCAATTATCGTTTCGATTATCAATCTTCATAGTTTACGGTAAAGCGAGAGTCGGGAGAAGAAGAGAGAGGTCGCTGCAGTGTTGTCAACCAAAGAAAGTTTATTGAAGCGCTCAGCCATTATGGTGAATAGGTTATCTCTTTACCGCGAACTAGCTGAATTATTGAACAAAACACAGCAGCCATGCCTGTGTGTGAACTCTGGAATCTGAATGAAACCTTAGCATTGAAGCCACTAAAATATATGGTTGTATAACGTACTTCATGTCTAGTGTTGTTGATCTGCTGTACTTCCAAAATTGCATGAAAACTAAGGAATGTATACGAGGGATATGAACGCACATAGAAAGTGTCTTTTTTGTTGTTGAAGCAGAGATATGTTGCATCGTAAGCTATGGAATCTTCGTCACCGTCAATACCCACCAGCTGACACTGCTATGCAAACATTGTCGACGTCGAGGTCCACACCCTAACTCGTTCCCAGGGTCGGAATCCTCACCTCGTACAATAACAGTCATCCTCCACGATCATTTCCCTCCTGAGTTATCGACTATTAGTTGGCAGAACCGCCGAACAAAGGCGCTGCCTTACAACGTCACTTTCTGCAGGAGCACAGCTGCTCTCGAGCTTAATTAGCACAATATTCATAACCGTATTTCAGCGTTGAGGGAGGGCCGGCAGGATTACAATATAAATACAACCAGAATATGGACCCACGGTTTTGAACTGAAGGCCGTTCAGGAAACTCTAACGCCCCCATTCACAGTAACTGCAACGAGCAACTTTGGGGAACTTGCTGGCATTCTTTATAGCAAATTGTCATTTGTCATTTTAATGCTAATTGAAAATCCCAAAGCCAAATTCATACATACATGCAATACTGCAGAAAGGGTTCTGGTGTACAGTCACTGCCAAAAAGCTGTGACGTTATTGAAGCAGAACTAAGGAAACTTTGAGTGATTTTCAGACTACTTAGGATACGGCATAATAGTGTACAGTACATAAGTAGAGAAGGTATTGCTTTCCACCCAAACATTCAATACATGAGAATTCACTGGAAATATATGCTTTTTAAAAAACACATTTAGAAAAAGGTCCTGATGTGTACTATTTACATGACTTTCTCTATATCGCTATAACAAATTGTTGTTAAAAAGCATATTCTTCTATTTACTTTATAGGTAATCGAGATAAACATTAGCAGAAGTTGTCTTAATTACTTCCTTCCTTGTAAGTAGAAGGAACATAAGGGAATACACTAGCCTTAAAGGAGAGTAAGATCGTTTAAAATCTGGTTGCCATGTGGTTGAAATACGTTTGTATGCAGGGCCGGGAAATTACAACTTTCCGCGTGAGAAAAGTTTAAGTGTTTTAAACCTGAAACAAATAACCAGGAATATCTCAGAGATGGTCAATTCCACTTAAAAATGCATATGACATAAATTGTGTGGTGTGTTTAATGTGATCTACATTTTTGTGCAGTAAGTTTTTGTCTATCTCTTACGGTTTACCAGTCACGCAATATTCAGCAAAATTCATTCAGAATAAAGAGGCCTTTAGTGGCAATTCCCAGAAAATTCAAGATATACATTTTATTTGCCATATAAATATGTTTAATAAACGGTATTTTAATCAAAATCGTTAGAGCCATTTTGAGAAAATCATCATTTTTGAACATTTTTCCATGTAAAGGGTAGATTATGGGGGGGGGGGTTTCTCAGAATCCTTGTGTCGCAGTCCTGGAAGATACTAAACTTAAATATCAAGTTTGGTATTTTACCGACTTTTTGAGTTATCGTGTTCACAGATACACAGACACAGGGACTCACACACACGGACTTTTTCTTAAAATGCTTTTTATTTTTTTTAATACAGGGGACCCTAAAACATATACATCCGGTGATATCTCGGTATCAAATTTTGTGTGGAGTGCAATACCTTCTCTGTACATTATGTACATACTATAGAGAAAGTAAAAATCCACCAAACATCAAAATTGACAGGTATAGTATTTTTGAGACCATAATAACCAAAGGCGTGACTTTGAAATTTGGGTTTAGGTAGTCTGCGGTTAGAATTCAACTCTCTTAGTTGCCAAGTTTTCCATTTACTGGTCCCTTAAATGGGGCGCGTATCTCGGCTTGCAAATAGAGTCTTAAGTGCCTCCAGAAAACAATTTTCCTACGTGTCCTCTCACCCTTAGTACAGGCTCGTTTTTGTTTGCTAATGGATATTTCACTGATGCGAGCGGTCCCGTTTGAGGGCCATCATGTTTTGGAGAAAACTATAAGTCCTGTATCTTCCAAGGATATGCGACACGAAGATTCTCAATAAAATCCCCTACCCCAAAATACCCTTTACATGGAAAATTTCGAAATTTTGATTTTCTCAAAAATGATTCCAGACATTTTGATTAAAATACAGTAAATTAAAGATATTTACATGATAAATAAATATATGTCTTATATTTTCTGGGAATAGCCTCTAAACACCTGTTCATTTTGGATGACTTTTGCATAACCGTAAAAGATAGACAAAGGTTGTAGACCTCGTCAAAACACTCAGTTTGTGTCATGCACATTTTTCTTCCTGTTTGGTTTGTGGCCCTGCAAAGAGAGCCGAATTTTAGTTGCATAGCGACAATTTTTAAAAGATTTGACTATCGCTTTAGGCTAATGTATTCCCTTATTTCTCCTCTACTTGAAGGAACTATCCAATATAAACATCCCTGATAATATTTACACTAGACTAAGCAAATGTTTTAAAAGCTGGTCGCTCTCCGAAAAATTGAAGTAAAATAAAGAAAGTGATATCCCGCTTGAAACATGTTCATAGTTTATAATTGAAATCAATAACAGCGAACATGTCGAAAATGGCAAACTCTAAAAAACGAGATGGTTGTGATATAAATGATGTATTTAACGAAATCTACATTTTACTTTCTCTAGCATGTATGCATGTAGTAGCTATAGAAGGTATTGTATTCCACCCAAAAATTTTATGTCGAGGTTTCACCGAAAATAGTTCCTTGTGTTCAAAAAAAAAAAACATTTTAAGAAAATGGTCCGTGTATGTGGGCCTGTGTGTTTATGTCTGTGGTTAGCAAAGCTCAAAAACGAAAAGACCGTTAAAAACCAAACTTTGTGCTTAATACCTTCTAAGGATGTTAGACAAAGATTTTGAAAAAGAAAATCCTCCACCACAAACTACCCTTTACATGGAAAAATGTTTGAAAATTTTGTTTTTCTTAAAAATGACTAACATTTTTTATTAAAATACATGTAAAATAAAATGTAAATCTTGAATTTTCTTGGAACAGCCTCTGAACAACACTGTATTCTGAATGAGTTTGGCTGAATTTTGCACACGGTTACGCCGTAAGAGATACTCAAAAACATTAATACAAAAAAAAAAATGTAGATTTTGTTAAAACATATCTATCATATACGTTTTTCTTTTAAGTTACTCGTTTGAGATATTCGTTGTTATTGGTTACAGTTTTAAATTACCTAACGTTTCTCAAACGGGTCCATGCAAAGCGAACTGAACCTCAACAATTGTTTCACATATGAGCAGTTTTTAAAACATTTGAGTATCGCTTTTAGCATAATTTATTCGCTTATTTTCATTCCACTTACAATGAAGCAAGTAACAAGAACAATTCCGGTAATGTTTACCTCGAGTAGCATAATGTTGATAAAAGAATAATATTTTCTAAGAGTAGTTTTATTTGGAACAGCTAGAGAAAGTTATGAGAATGGAACACATCAGATTTTTGTCTAGTAGGTAAGTTTTAGTCTATTACTAACGGCATACCAGTTATCCAAAATTCAGTATAATTCATCAAGATTGAAGAGACTTTCAGAGCCTGTATCCAGAAAAACCAAGATATACATTTTATTTGTGATATAAATAACTTAAATATACGGTCTTTAGATAAATATTGTTAAAGCTATTATTGAGAAAGAAACTTTTTTGATATTAAAGAGTAGTTTGGGATATGGGGAATTCCTTGAAAATCTGTGTCGCATCCTTGGAGGATACTAAAATTAAATACCAATTTTGATATTCAAATGTTTTCCTATTGAATATGCTGTCCATATACATACATACATACATACATACATACATACATACATACATACATACATACATACATACATACATACATACATACATACATACATACATACATACATACATACATACATACATACATACATACATACATACATACATACATACATACATACATACATACATACATACATACATACATACATACATACATACATACATACATACATACATACATACATACATACATACATACATACATACATACATACATACATACATACATACATACATACATACATACATACATACATACATACATACATACATACATACATACATACATACATACATACATACATACATACATACATACATACATACATACATACATACATACATACATACATACATACATACATACATACATACATACATACATACATACATACATACATACATACATACATACATACATACATACATACATACATACATACATACATACATACATACATACATACATACATACATACATACATACATACATACATACATACATACATACATACATACATACATACATACATAGAAGTATTATAGTATATTTAGAGGAGTCTGTTATGTAGTCGATAGTCCGCGCTGAACCTAAATTTATATACAGCTTAATATATACCTACCTCGTATAATATGTAAATAAATATTATATAAAATATAATTTAATTTTTTGTTGTAATTTTTGTTTTTATTTAATTTATATATTAAAATGACATACACACCCACTCACTCATAGTTCTTTTTATAAAACTGAGGTTTTGGAGTGAGGAACCTCAAAACATATTTCCTATGAAATATCGACATCGAATTTGTGGGCAGAAACAATACCGTCTCTATCTACTAAGTTCACTATGCATGCGTGCTAGAAAAATAATAGGATACTTATTAACGTTATCATTTGTCCAAAATAAACTTATTTTGTGCAAAAGCCTCTGTCATAGATTGTAGCCTAAAAAATCCTGATGTGTTCCATTCACATGACTTTCTCTACACCTCTGCAACGAATTATTGTTAAAAGTTTATGCTTCTATTTACTTCATGCTAATCGAGAAAAAAAATTAGTAGAAATAGTCTTATTACTTGATTCCTTGTAAGTAGAGGCGAAATAAGGGAGTACCGTAGGTTAAAAGGATAGTCCAAAGCTGGTTGCTAGGTGATTGAAGCTCCTTTGTTTGTATACATAGGAGTTGTCTAAGTCCTGTGCGAGAAAAGTATAAGTTTTTAAAGCTGAAACCAAAAACAAGAAATGCCTCAAAAACGATCAACTCCATGAAAAAAATGCATATAAAATAAATTGTGTGTTTTAAAGTGCTCTACATTTTTTGTGTGGTAAGTTTTTTTCCAACTCTTATGGATTAGCACTTATGCAAAATGCCGTTAAATTCGTTCAGAATACAGAAGTGTTTAGAAGCTATTCCCAGAAAATTCAAGACATACATTTTATTTGTCAGGTAAATATCCTTAATATATGATATTTTAATCAAAATCATTATAGCCATTTTTGAGAAAATCAAAACTTTCGAAAAATGTCTATGTAAAGGGCAGTTTGGAGTGGGGGGTATTTCTCAAAATCTTCGTGACGCTTCCCTGGAAGATACTAAACTTAAATACCAAGTTTGGTAATTTACCGACTTTTTGTTTTTTAGTTATCGTGTTCACAGAGACACGGACACATTTACACACACACACACACACACACACACACACGGACCTTTTTGTAAAAATGATTGTTTTGGATTTAGGGGACCTAAAATATGAAATTCCGGTATTGAATTTTTGGGTGGAGTGCAATACCTTCTCTGTACACTAACTACATAATACGTGTAGAGAAAGTAATAAAACAAGATCATTATTTGTTTTAGTCTTAATGACCCGTAAAGAAAATCTAGAAAAACCCATTTAAGGGTATGGAAAGCCTAAAAGATAGGCTAGGAGGACATAAAGCTCGCGGAGGAATCTTGACTGTGCTGTAGACCACTACTTGCGGTGCCAGCTCTACGACACCGGAGTAATGACCTACCATTTACATGAAAGCAATGAGCAGCTAACATGGCGAATATGAACGTAGAAGGAAAATGTCACGTATTGCGCAGTTCCCTACCCGCATCTTCACGCTAATTGGCAATAACAACATATCAACATGACGTAACAATGATTACACTTGACAACGAGATGCAAAGAGAAGGGGAGAAAAAACTGTGCACGTGCGGTTTGGACCTTCTAATTGTTTCCACGTGGGATGGCTATCATCCGTCACCATCTGCTCATCCTCCGTGGTGGAGCACGAAACCTGTCAGGCTTACGGGTTTTACACGATTTGCGAGGGAGAACATAAAAGTGTTTTTGCTGCTTACTTTACTCGTCGTCACAAATTGTCAAAAGAATGTGGTAAATAGGATTTTACAGTAGCGAATTTACTTACACCACTGCTAACATAAAGACATGTCGCAATTACTTATAAGTAGACGAGGAGTGTCGAGAGAGTAAAGAACGATTAGACATAACAGGAACAAAATATACCAAAACAAAACTTTATTTACAAAGTTACGCTATCTTACTCTATTTCTCAATGTTATCACCATTCACGTCAAGGAACATGTGATCTAGTACCAGTTTTTCAATGCTGATGCTATACTCTTCTACCACTTCTTTGGTTGGGAACTCTCTTGTATCCAAAAAAGCCAATAAGGTTCCCAAACTGAAATGCAAGATTTCTTGAATATTTTCATCAAAATTTACTCTCAACTCTTCCGTAACAAGTGATGAACTCCCATTCTGGACTTCATCGTGCACACTGGTTCTTCCTTGATTAAACATTAATTATGTACCATTTCCTCACTAAAGACGCATTCATTGTGTTCAGATGTTAAACGGTAGAACACTATAACAAGGACATTGAAAAACTGGTGCCACGTGACAATAAATGCCTTGACAGCACTGCCGACCACATTGAGAAATGGAGTTAGGTACTGTAACTTTGCAAATGAAGTTTTGTGTGATATCTTTATTTATTATTTAGTTATGCCTAATCGTTCTTTACTTTTTGGACAACTCACTTATTTTATTAATTTATAGAAATACAGTATTTATAGGCTACCACTATGGACAATATCAACTTAAAGTTGAAAGGAGATCATCAAGGGACATATAAATGGATTACAAATAAGCTTTCATAGATATACGGAAGATAGTTGGTGTGTTGATTCCTATGAAATTGAATACACATATTATCTATGCAGTAACCTGGCATAAAACATGTCAATGAAAAAGGAAAATGGATTAGAAAGTAAGTATTGGAAAAACTGAAAATACAAAGAGAAGACACAGCGTGCTAAGAAAGTATATTACATTCTTCCATTAATACGTCTCATAATTGGGCATATGAGACAAATTTGAAGCAAGGTGTTGAGTAAAAAAATGTATGTTCCATTCACATTACTTTCTCTATCTTTTTCAATTAAACAATCCTTAAACAAGTATTCTTTTATCTACATCTTGCTAATCAAGCTTAGCATTAGTAAAAATGTAATGAATACTTAGTTCTTTATAAGTAGAAGCAACACACTATGCTGAAGTGACAGCTCAGTGTTTTAAATGCTGTCACTATGCGATTGTCATTGCTTCTCTATGCATAGAGCAAAACAAAACAGATATGAAACGGATGAGTACTTACCGTTGGAGAAAAGTTTAATTATTTTAAAATTGAAACCAATACCAGGGAACGAAAAACTGCATATTACATAAATTGTGTTTTTACGAGAATTACATTTTCTGTGCAGTAAATTTTTATCTGTTTTTTACGATTTACTAATTATGCAAAGGTCATTCAGAACGAAGAGGGCTTCAGAGGCTACTCCCAAGAAATTCAGGATACGCATTTTATTTTCCATGTAAATATCTTTAGCATACGACATTTTAATCAAAATCATCAGAGCCATTTTATAGAAAATCGAAACTTTTGAAAAATGCTCCATATACGGTCCTCAGGTTGGAGCAGCAGCACACGGGGGGACCTGGAAGGTGCGTCAGGGTTACCTTTGTTGGAGCGACACCTGCTCGTTGACTGAAAAAAACATCGCTGTCGACGCTGCTGTGCTCATGGGTTCGGAAGCCTGATATCTAGGCCGCTGTCAACACCGAGTGCGGTGGGCACGATCTCCGCCGTCGCCGCCGATTCTGTGAGTCCTGTGCGGGCACAGTACACTTCACCAATAAAACCAGACCAACTCTACCCGAGGATGACACAACCTACTCCGCGGATAGCCCGGTCTGTATATACCTCCTCACTTCGACGTTACATCACCTAAACTCTCGACCGACGTAGTGCTGCGTGATACCAGACTAGCTGAGCTAGAAGCATTTCAGAAGCTACAGGACCTACAGGCCAACATGGCACAACCTACTCCGCGGATAGCCCGGTCTGTATATACCTCCTCACTTGACGTTACACCACCTAAACTCTCGACCGACGTAGTGCTGCGTGATACCAGACTAGCTGAGCTAGAAGCATTTCAGAAGCTACAGGACCTACAGGCCAACATGACTCAACCTACTCCGCGGATAGCCCGGTCTGTATATACCTCCTCACTTCGACGCTACACCACCTAAACTCTCGACCGACGTAGTGCTGCGTGATACCAGACTAGCTGAGCTAGAAACATTTCAGAAGCTACAGGACCTACAGGCCAACATGACTCAACGGAGCACCACCGCTGCTCTGGCCGCAAGGATGAACACTTCTCGTCACAGATTCAGGCCCTGGACGAAACTTAATGCCACACCACTCTTTCACCATCATCTTCGTTCGCAGCCACATCACCAGTGTTCCAGACCAACATCTGAAATATCTGTAACCTTCAGTAAGTCGTGGGGTATTGCCAGCAATTCAACCAGCAGAACCATCAGAGTACACCTTTCTCCCTACCAACACCATTGTACCCAAGGATGCAGTCAGTTATATGCTGTAGCCTATAGTTACCTTTATCCCGCATCAACTTCCTATATTTCAACTTTCCTATGTAGGACTGCAAGAAAGCTGAACAGCTCGCAACAAATATTCACAATGCTATTGGGTGGAGGGGTATTTTAGTGGGTATACCGAATTCGAGCGGGGAGCCCACATATCCGCCCAGCCATTTGCACTTCTCATTGCTGAAGGGACTCCACATAAAGTAACTTGAGACCGTTAGTTGGCCTTGCTATTATTATTATTATTATTATTATTCCTATTAATTATTAATTATTTAAAATATTTAAAAGTGTATAAAGCTAGCTTATAGCAAGTACAGCTCAAAACAAACTCGGCCGCTGCATAAGGGAAAGTTCTTTGTGAGGGAGAATGCTATTGTAAGTCACGTAATCTTGTGCATGTGCGTGCAATAGACAAATAAGTGAAAAGTGATTTCGGGGGAGGCCTGAATAGTAGAGAAGTGAGTTTTGCTTCATTGTGTTGAGGCGGTCACGAGGTGTTTATGATGCATTTTGGGTAAGGAGAACTGCATTATTGGACATAGACGCCAAGTTCGCGGTCTTTCTGACCAATGAAAACGAAGCAGCCATGACAGAAGACTTTACTATATAAGTAACAGATTGCAGTTTGTTGGGGCAGTCACCATCAAGTTTGGGGTCACATACGCGTAACTGCTGTCAAGTTGGAAACACTCACCGCTAAGTTAAGGCGCACATACTAGTTGTCAAGGGGATATATAGTGTGACGGTTAATTGTTATAAATGTTATAGACGAACAAGGGATGAAGCAATTAGTTCTACGACATAAGTAACGGTAAATCGTCGAATATGGAAAGTTCTAAAAAGTCATAAAAACTCAAATAGCATGTAAAGCAAAGTGCTCATCTAAATAAGTAACAATTTCTAGTAAAGAATACATTCACATACGAAACAAAAGTGTGTTAATCACTTCATAGGGCAACTCCTAACTATCCCCATTGTTTTCTAACCCGAGAGAGTCAATTTCATGCAGACTGAGTGACGCCGAGGCAGTTTTATAGTGGATCTTAAATCAGATAGGTGAAGAGATGTGCTATATTGGTAGGGGAGTACGTCTATACACACTTAATACAACCTGGGGCAACTATACAACCACCATATACTTGGCATTTCCCAAAACCGCTACAAACTTCACAGATATTTTGATTAGACGCTGGCTTCCTGGTCCGTAATCGCGGGTTAAAACTACAGCCCTATGTCAATAGTTGGCTTTCGGGAGCTCTTGTGTTCAAATCTCGTTGGCCAACTAATCATGGTTTTTTTTTTTGTTTTTTTGGCAATATAATTTATTTTGGGTCGCTTGAACAGTATGGTCATATCGCGACCTTACAAATTGTACAAATTTACACATTGGTAAAATACAAAATGATTACATTTATACTTTACAGTAATTCAAAAAGTTTACACTGTCTTATAAATATTATTGTCTTTTGATGGTCTGGTGGTTATGTAGAGCACTTGGTATGTCACTGAAGCCGGCCTGAAGTCTCTGTTTGGCGTATCTCGGATACTGCAGCAGGATATGTAGGAGAGTAAGTGGTGTGTTGCAGGTCTCCCATTTTGATTCTGGATCTTTATTAATGATGAAGGAATGTGTCAGTTTGCAGTGTGCAATTCTGAGGCGGGTAATTATTGTTTGCTCACGACGTTCTAATTTTCGGAGGGGTTCGAAGAAATTGGTAGATCCGACTCGGGCATCATGCAGTTTGCTGTGGGATGTTGACCATGTCGTTTTCCAGTTTTCTATAAACAGCTGTTTGGTGTATCTAATGACGTCTTGGTGTGTAGAAGTTATTCTGTGGTCACTGATAGGATGTCGGGTGGCTTCCTTTGCAGCTTTATCGGCGTTTTCATTTCCATCGATATTTGCATGTGACGGCACCCAAGTGAGGATTACTTGTTTTCTAGAGCGCTGAGTGATAGAATATAGGTGAAGTATGTCATTTATTAAAGGATGCGTAGGACTTTGATTCTGAGTGGCAAGAATTCTGCTTAGTGAATCAGTGTAAATCTTCTGTCAACAAGGTAAATATTGGAGTGGATACCACGACTTTTCAAGTCCACCTAAAGTCCAAAACAGAATGTTTCAAACGCCCAGTTCTGGCAGAATCGCATTGCTCCCAGTGTTTGTTATTGTGGGGGACACATGGGTGCGCCACTTCCTAGTCACCCTCCTGAATTGGTATGTAGGATGAGAAGTCCTGTTTTCTCAAGACACTAAGCCAAGCTCAGCGTCTGTAGCATTATAGCAACACGCGTGTGTAACAAAGCATCAATCGCCAGTAACGCATATTAGTCGTAATGTAAATAATATATATAATAAATATGTTATAGCCAGTATTATTTTAGTAATTTAATCTAGTAATCCAATGAACTGGCATATTGCCTCCTATAAGCCAAGTATTCGAGAAGCTAGTCCGAACACTGTCAGTACATAATATTGAACAAAAAAAAAAAAAAAAAAAAAAAAATCTGATTTGTTCAATTCACATGACTTTCTCTACATCTCTGCAACAAATTAATATTAAAAAGCTTATGCTTCTATTTACTTCATGCTAGTCAAGAAAACTCGAAAACTAGTCTTGTTACTTGCTTCTTTATATGTAGAAGGAAAATAAGGGAGTAGCATAGACTAAGGTGATAGTCAAAAGCTGGTTGCTATGTGACTGAAGTATAAGCTTTTTTAAAGTGAAACCAGAAACAAGGAATATCTCAAAAATGATCAACTCCGCGAAAAAAAATGTATATATTACAGATTGTGTGTTTTAACGCGCTCTACATTTCTGTGTGGTACGTTTTTGTTCATCTCTTACGGTTTAGCAGTTATGTAAAAGTCCTTGAAATTCATCCAGAACAAAGTAGTCTTCAGAGGCTATTCCCAGAGAATTCAAAATATACATCTTATTTGTCAGGTACATATCTTTAATATACGATATTTTAATCAAAACCGTTAGAGCTATTTTTTGAGAAAATCAAAATTTTCGAAACAAATTCCATGTAAAGTGTAATTAGGGTTGGGGGGATTTTCTCCAAAATCTTCGTGTCGCATCCTTAGAAGGTACTGAACTTAAATACCAAATTTTGTATTTAATGGCGGACTTTTCGTTTTTGAGCTATGCTGCCCACAGACAGACAGACAGACAGACACACACACACACCGACACACACGGACATTTTTCTATTTTTTTTTTATTCAAGGGGTTTCAAAACATATATTTCCAGTGAAATCTCGGTATCGAATTTTTGGGTGCATTACAATACCTATGTACATAGTACGTGTAGAGAAAGTAAAAACACTGAAAATATGTGACAATTCCGTTTGCGCTGCCATCTATCCATAGATAGCGAAAGCAGTACTCTGTACGACACTAACCGCATCTGCTTTTCGCGGATCTTAGTATGGTATAAGGAGGTGAGACCACAAAACCCTGTCTGCAGTTAACCATATGATTACGGATGCTGGAGCAACTGGACCCTGGTACCATCTGCTTTCGCGAAACGAAGGTAGTGTGATTCCGGGATGAAAACTCAAAAGACTACTGTCTTCCACCACTTACGTCAACGAGGTACTTTACCGAATAGTTCCGTCGCGATGTGAACCAAGCTGTAAAATATAATACATTTAAAATATATTTTAAGAGCTGGTAACTATGTGATTAATTTGGCATTTTGTTCTGCTTGCATGACCCGGATGTAAAGAAAAACTAATGACGATTACTCATTTGAGAAAATGATAAATTATTGTAAATATAAACCAAGAAGAGAAAATATTATACTCCACAAAAAAAAAGAAAAATAGGTTATTTGTCATATGTGTGTATTAACAAGATTTACGTTGTGGTCCTATTGTTTGTTCCACACTAGCTAGTGTAGGATAAAAGTTGGAAAGGTAGAATTCAGACTGAAAAATTCTAAGTGAGTCGGTTAGGGGATTTAATGATGTTTCAGTATCTAACCAGTGGTTACAGCTACTGGACGGAAACCAGGAGACCCGAGGTTTATATCCCGGCTATGGCACTGCATTGGCTCTACCTTTACAAAATCTACATATTTTGTGGAGTAAGGTTTTGTCTATTCCTTATGGTTTACCAGTTATGCAAAGGTAATCCAGAATGAAAAGCACTTCAGAAGCTATGGCCAGAAAATTCAAGATATACATTACGTTTGATATAAGAATATATTAAAGATATGATATTTTAATTAATATCGCTAAAGCCTTTTTTGAGATGGTCAACATTTTCGAAAAATTTTAAATTTTAAGGATAGCTGGGGTGGGGAGATTTTCGTGAAATTCATGTCGCATCCTTCGAAGATACTGAACAGAAAGTAAAAAAATCTTATGTGTTCCAATCACATGACTTTCTCTACATCTCTGCAATAAATTATAGTTAAAAACCTTATTCTTCTGTTTACTTCATGCTAATTGTAAGCAGAAGGGAATTAACGGGGTATCATAGGCTAAAGCGCTATGATTGAAATTCCTTTGTGTGGCAAGAAGTTCTAAAAAAATATTCAACTCCACGGGAAAAACATGTATATATCATAAAATTGTGTGTTTTACTGAGCTCTGCATTTTTAGTTTAAGTGAGTTTTTGTGTATCTCTTATAATGTACCAGTTACGCAAAATTCATTCAGTATAAAGAGGTTTTCAGAGGGTATTCTAAGGAAATTCGAGATATACATTTTATTAGTCATGTAAGTATCTTTAATTATGTTATTTTAATCAAAATTGTTAGAATATTTTTTGAGAAAATCAAGATTTTTGAAAATTTTTCAAAAGGTTAGTTGGGGGAGGGGGTAGAATTTTCTTGAAAATCTTCATGTCGCATCCTTCGAAGATACTGAACTTTAAATACCAAAAGGATTTTTCGTGTTTGTGCTATGCTGCCCCCCCCCCCACACACACACACACGGACATTTTTCTAAAATTGTTTTTTTTTTTTTTTTTTTTTGATTCAGGGAGTCTCAAAACATATTTCCAGTGAAATCTCGGTATGGAATCTTTGGGTGCATTACTATACCTTCTCTAAACACTATGTACATAGTAAGTGTAGAGAAAGTACTTGCATTTGTTTGTATAACACTACTAAAGCTGTGTAATGAATAACACCTACAGATGTAGAGATGCCAGAGCGGTTCACAAGGTAATTATTTATGCTCACATAAAACTGCACATAAAAGATAATCAGTTTTCCTGTTTCCGTGATAAACCTGACACGGCATGGAAACCTTAAGCTATTCTTGACACGTGAAACACTACAACCTCTGCTATTAGCAGTGAGTGACGTAATATTGGCCAATGCGCAGGTGACTTAACTCCCTGCTTGTAATGACATTTTTATGAGAACACAAATAGAGGAGATAAAAAGATTTATTTTCCCCTTGGAGGCGTTCTGTAGATTTATGGATAGGTGCCGTCTGTATTATATAACGCACTCGATAATGGTTATCATGACCTGTTCCATTCATGGCTTTCTATCTATTCTGTAACAAACTATTCTTACAAAAGCTCATCTATCTACATTATGCTGATCAAGATAAAAATTAGCAGAAATTGTAGGCTAAAGAAATAGTCAGATCTTTTAAAAATCTGTCGCTGTATGTAACATTTGAAATTTGATTGTCTTTGCAAAGGTCAGGAAGAAAACAGAAGTGATCTCAAACGAAAGATGACTTCCCTATTGAGAAAGTTTAAGTAGATTGAAATAAATAACAAATAATACTTCGGAAACGGTTAACTCTACGAAAAATATATATGACACAAGTTGTGTGTTTTAACGAGGACTTAATTTTTTATGAAGTAAATTTTCTTCCCTTACGGTTTACTAGTTATAAAAAAGTCGTCCAGTATAAACGTCTTCAGAGGCTATTCCCAAAAAATTCAAGATATACATTTTCTTCTCATGTAAATATCTTTAGAATATACTAGTTTACTCAAAGTCGCTAGAGTCATTCTGAGAAATACGAAAATTTAGATTCTTTTTGTTAGTAAATGGTAGTTTGTGGTGGGAGGATTTTTCGGAAAATCTTCGTGTCACATCCAGAGAACATATAAAACTTACGTAAATAATGTTTGGTATTTAACGTACTCTTCGTTTCTAACCATGCTGTCCATTACACACACACACACACGCACGAACACTACCGTTTTCTAAAAATGCTTTTATTGGCTTAGGAATCCTAAAACATATATATCCGATGAAACCTTGGTACCCAATTTTTGGGTAGATTACGATATCTTCTCTCCCTACCATGTGCATTGTACACGCGTGCTAGAAAAAGTAAAAATGTCTAATGTGTGCCATTCACATTTCTTTCTCTATTTTGTTACGAAGTATTCTAAAACTTATCTCCTAATCATATTATGCTAATCAAACACAAGTATGTCATGTACATATTTTTGTAGTATTAACCGTTTCCGAAATATTCCTTGTTATTTGTTCAGTTTTAAACTACTTAAAATGTTCTCAAGTGGGAAGCCAATTTTGTTTTCATCTCTTTTGTTTTACTCCTTGGAATGCAAAAGAGAAACGAATTTCAGTCTTTTAACATAGCGATAGCCTTTAAAGATTTGACTATCGCTGTAGCCTAGCGTATTTTTGATATGTTTAACGCCTGCAAGTAATAAGACCATTTCCACTAACATCTATCTCGATTAACATGACTTAGACAAAAGAATAATCTTTTGTAAGGAAATTTTGTTTGTGGAACGCTAAAGAGCGTCAGATTTGTTCTATTGTTTCTCTACACCATACCAAGGGCTTTAAATTGAGAAACAATTGCTGGTATTTTTCTCACTGAACTGTATGTAAGGTTGTAACCTCTGAACTGTAGGGCTGACTTTTTCAGCTTTATAATATTAAACACACACACACACACACACATACACACATACCCTAGACAGCCCGGATTCAATCCCAAGCGATCGCTTGTAAGATTTGTGGACAAAGTGGGGCAGGGGCTGGTTTTCTCCGGCTTCCTCTGTCATTGCGTTCCACCGGTGCTCCATCTTCATTCCATGTATCACCAATGTCATCGCCTGCCGTGCCACAAGTAGTAAAAGCGGGCATTAAACACTATACAAAACAAACAACAACAAAAAACGCGCACACACACATTCACGTACCTTTCATACTTTCAGATTCTGTGGGTAATAGAGAAATTAAAGAAAATTTCCGGGAATTGAAACTAGGACTTATGGAGGAGAAACCAGAACGCTGAATATTCGACCACAGAGGCAGTCTATAAGGTTTGTTGATGACGCCTCATTAGAGTTGAACAATAAGCTGGTGAAAAAGTGCACAATCTGAACGACTCTTCACATGATACAGAAGCTGTATTTAAACGTACAATGGGGCAGACAAGTTGTGCCAATAATATACTCATACGTCATTATCTAATACATCAACTGCCTGGCATGTAATACTCTTACAACTAGTTATTAAGTGTACTAATTGATATCTGATCGGGTGCCACCAAATTTACTGCCCTCCAAATTTGCCCCGTCCTTAGTTCTTGCAGGCAATAAATAATTATCGCAACTGATAATCAATCTTGCGTATCTCAGAGTTTTTTGTGCGACACACTAGATGGGGTTAGAGGCGTGTCGGCCGCCAATTTGTAATTTACGGCGAGGGTCACGGAAAACAATGGCTATAACAGGGCGAGGAAACTAAGAATCCTACAAGCAAAAGTGACATAAATCAAGGAACTGGTTTATTTTGTCAGGAGGCTTTGATAAACAACCTTCCAGCAGGGATCTATCCTCGGGAATCAAATAATTATGCAACTCTCATTTAAGAAGTCGTTAAAGGAAACGATAAGACTCGCTTCGATTTCTTTGTGTTAATAATAACAACAGGTAATTTCCATTACTAAGACTGCCAAAATTTAGAATGTCATATTCTTAACCGAGGAAGAGATGGCCTAGGACATTGTTGGAATGGTCGCCTTCTGGAAGGAGGAAGAAGGGACCAACTTGGGCTTCAAGAAATTCCAATATTAACTAGATGGAGAGAGAGAGAGAGAAATCTACAATACGGGAATTGTAACGGCCGAGATAGATGGAAAATGGGGAATTCGTGGTAATTTTTAGGATGTCGCGACACAAGCGGAGAGGCTCCCAAAAACAAAACAGCAATATATTCTAAACAAATGCTGCTAACATTTGATATGTTTAGAACTCAACCAGATTTTAATATTTCATATTCGTAAAGCTTTTTTATATATACTTATATTTTATAAAGTTGATATTTGTTTTGAAAATTGACCCCAAATTCATATTTGTATCTCTTTTACTTTCTGTACCACTTATAGAAGGTAGAGGAAGAATTGCATTCCGCCTAAAATTTATAATGAGATTTCATCAAAAATATGTTTTAAAATCAGCCAGATCAATCAAGTCATCTTTGTTATAAGGTCCGTAGTTGTAGTTTTAAGCGACACTACGAGCAACATTTTGTCTACAATCGATCACAAAATCGAAAATTACTTTTTTTATAGCAAACAACTATTGGGACCTTTGGGTGTCTATAGAGAATCAACATTTAGCTTTCCTCTCCTTGCTTAGAGCACTACAGACATTTAAAGATCGTAGAGTGCACCTGTTTCCTGGTATATAATTTCATAAAACAGGTTTTTGTGAAAACTACATTTTCACACTTTCATAATATTTCACACGTCTCAGTTTTTGTTTAATAACATTAAAAGTTACTAGCATGTACAGAAATATCTATTGTAATACCACAAACTGCAAAATTATCCTAACACCATTGGTAATTTTTACTTTCTCTATACGCACTATGTACGTAGTGTATAGAGAAGGTATTGCACTCCACCCAAAAATTCGATACCGAGATTTCAACGGAAATATATGTTTTAGGGTCCCCTGTATCCAAAAAAAAAAAAAGCATTTTCACAAAAAGGTCCATGTGTGTGTGTGTGTGTGTGTGTGTGTGTCTGTGAACACGATAACTCAAAAACGAAAAGTCGGTAAAATACCAAACTTGGTATTTAAGTTTAGTATCTTCCAGGGATGGAACGATACTCATGGATTCTGTACCACGATAACGCACCAGCACACAAGGCTATTACTGTGAATGAATTTCTGGCCAAAAACTCAACAAATTTCATCGAACAACCACCGTATTCACCTGATCTGGCTCCTGCTGATTTCTTTCTTTTTCCAAACTCAAGTTACCACTTCGAGGCACCCGTTTTCAGTCGATAGAAGACGCAAAGGAAAATTCGCGGCGACAGTTGACATCGATTCTTAAAAGTGCCTACAAAAAGTGATTTGATGATTGGATTATTCGTTGGTATATATGTATAATTTCAGAAGGGGCCTACTTTGAAGGCGATAAAATAAAATTGGATGAATAAATCATTTTTTGTTTTATTGGCAAATTCCCGGAACTTTCTTGACACATTAGTATATACAAAAACAGGATTTTTAAGAGAAGATTGGTGAATGTATAGAAAACGGCATGTGAATCTGAAACATCGGATTATGTTTAATTGAATTTCAGCAACTAGCATCTTTATTTACACAAATTAGGAATATATTGCTCGCTTAATTTAAAGTTTAATCTACAGAAGTAGAGATTCCATTGCTATTGTTGTAATACTTAGGATATATTTTTCACCTTTGAACCAAATCTGATATTTTCAACCTTTTTTCTGATATTTTTATATACATTTATTATAATTCTTATCTTCAGGAAAACTCTCTCTACAGGTGATTCCTCCATCCCTGAAACTAAAACTGGCATTATTATTTTTGCAACGCTACAGCTATGAACTTGGACATTTTTGAAAAGTGATATATTATATTACAAAGGTTTGCATTTTAAACTACAAAGTACTGGGTACTGAAAAGAAACGTCGTTGGTATAACACTATAACTATTAATTACTGACTGTTCAACGGTGTTACAGCGAGTGGGTTGGGGTGGCTTATCGCTCAAGTACACTTTAACCTGTGGGAGGGGTATACGTATGCTGAACTCGTGCCGCAAACAGGCAAAACAGTCAACAGTGTTGCAATACTTTACTCAGAGTTGGATGACGTGTCTTCAAAATCTACAAAAGTCAGACAGTACACACAGCAGTGTTTCCTTCTTCCACTCTGTCACATGCATTTACCTCTCGCTTGCTTCAGACTAAGAAAACACTACAAATTGCTAAACCCCTATTTGCTTGTAAGGACGCCCAAACCCACTAGCTAAAACACCGCCGAACAGACACTACTCGTAAATACGCCTATGGGTAGGACAGGAATAACGAGAGAAGGGCAGATAGAGGTAATGGGTATCTGCTGTTAAGCCGCACCTCCCATGTCTGCCTTCCTTCATCTTATTCTTCATATAAATATAAAACTATATGCATAAAAATATAATGTGTTACATTCATATTACTTTTTCCACCTATTCTGTAAGAGACTTTTCTTCAAAAGCATATTCTTCTATTCACTTCATGCTAATCAGGGTAAACATTAACAGAATAGTTTTACTATATTTTCTTATAGATTCAAGGAGAATAAGGGAAATCACAAAATGAATTAGTAAAATATATTAATAGCTATCGCTATGTCATCCGTTCTATTTGTATGACCAGGTAAAACAAACGAATGACAACATTCAAAGACAACAAAATAACAGTCCTCTCTTAGACACAGGCTTTGAAAAGATTTGACTATCATTTAAGCGAAGAAGAGGAAGAGTTTGAAGTGTGAGTAGAGAGTGTCATGCAAATGCGTACGTCATTTTTTTTCTTTTTTTTTTTGCAAACGTCTGATTCCGTTTTTCGTTTAGAAAGAGGAGTGTATTTATATGGAATGTTATTGACCTAATCAACTTAATACTGTGTACCTTAGGATTCATAAACCTGGTATAAAAATTATCTTTATGATTTTTGATCAAGAGACACTCAGTGCATATCCACATAAATTGCATTCTAGTAGTACAAGAACCTATGTATTCGTATAGCACTAACAGTTTAGCTGCTTTGCTTAAAACCACAGACGCGCACACGTAAATTACACCAAGGCGAGAGAAAATGGAAAGCATAACTGAAGACAAATTATAATGCGAATATTCGTCTTATTATAAAAATGTTTGTGAATGGTTTACCTGTATTTAAAGAAGACGTAAGTGAAACAGCACATGAATATCAATTAAAATACATAAAGCAAGATGACACTAATGATATGTAAAGGAAGACAAATTCTGAGAGCAAAAATCTCATTGAACGTTGCCATTTTAGAAGAAGTTTCAAGTTTCAATTATTTAGACTTTATCTAAAAATAAGAAAGATCTATAAATCAAGGAAAGAATTTTCAGATTCAAACAGTTAATTTGAGCAATTAAAAGAACCCAAATGAAGAAAATTACGGGAGTAAATCGTACTAAAATACTACAACTCTATGGCTGTCCCAATACTGATCAGAGAATTTCACTCTCAGTAAAAATCAAAGAAGGAAAATATGCGCAGCAGAAATTAAATTATGAAGACCATTGGCAGAATGAAAGAAGGATGTACAAGAACGAAGGAGAAACAGGATTAAAAACTGAAAATTTAATTCAAATTATAGTTTATATAAACAACAATTATACAGGTGTATATTAAGAATGGAGAATGAGAATGCTTGAACGCCTGGAAGGTGTTTAATTAAAAGCCAATTAGAAGAATTCATTTGGGACGCCCACGGAAAACATTCGAATGAGCAAATTGAGTTCTGGAGGAGGAACAGGTTACATAGCTTAATTTTGAAAATTGATGAGATAATGGTATGCCAATTCATTTTAGAAGGTATTGTATGTTTGTTATTAGCGACATAGTACTGATTGTTAACAATTAACCTTTGAACTTGATGTTGCGACTAAGTGAACGAATGAACCATACAAGAAGTTTGGAAATGACTAGAGGGCGGGTTTCTATGACCTAAAATTATTAAGAAATGTACATGCACTTATAACCGAAAAATTCATAAAAATGTCTCCAATAAAACACAAAAGATTATTTTATCATCATGGATTTTATCATAATAGCTGACGTGATACTGAGGTGTAATACATATATCAATATTATAGCAATAAAATGTCCACAACTCGCATGTGTATGCTGATGAAACTTAATGAATGGAGTTGCTATAATAGTAAATGTTGCCTACTTTAAACTGCATTAAGTCTTTCTAAACAGTTCTTGCGTTTTTTAGTATTGAAAAATTATCGAATATTCATTGTTATTTGTTTCGATTTGAAATACTTTAAGTTTCTCAAACAGGAGGTTGATATCCGTTTTACTTTTGTTTTACTACTGCCCATTCAAAGCGATAATTCTTAAAAGATTTGTCTATCGCTTTAGCCTAGTCTATTATTTTTTATTTCCATTCTGCTTATAAGGTACTGAGTAGACCAGTTCTGCAAATGTTTATCTCGTTTAGCATGAAGAAGATAGAATAAGATATTTTGTCAGTATAGTTTGTTTGCAGATCTGGTAGAGAAAGTAAAAATGGCGTGGTAAAATCAAAAACCCTTGTAGTGAACGAGCTTTTATAAATACTTTGAAAACTGAGTTTTATTAAGGATATTTATTTGAAGAAAAGAAAGGAAGATCTAGATATATTTCAAGCTATTGCTTCGCTGAGTGGTAATTTCTAAATATGCTAAACCGTAGAGGACTAAAGACATTCTTCCGTTGAGAATTTCTGGTGCGGTCTTATGAAAAAGTAATAGAGAACTGTTAGAAAACAAATGAAAGGTGGTTGTTGGGGTTACGGTGTTGCATGATGATTAATCAAGCCCGCAGGACCGCTACTTGTGGACCTGTGAACGGGACACCTGTACTGTAGAAAGGGAGATGCTATCTCCAACATGTAATGGTTAGGGTGCGAGAATGGGTTAGCATCTGCCTTTGATGTGGGTTTTATTGCGTGAACTGTATAGCGGAAAATGCTTCTTCAAGGGATACATGCAACGGCGATAAGGAACTCTCTGTACAATTGCCACCAAAAACATGTCTCTGCTCTGAGAGATTTGCTTTCTTACAGTCTGCTATAAACTCATACTTATAGGCAATATATTCAGTTCTCTACAATGTCATTTCCATTACTTAAAGTATTTTACTTATCTTAGTGTACACATTGTGTAGGGATTTTCTCCGGCTGGGGTGCACTTAGCCTGGTGAGATCCAGATGGGGCTACTTGAAGAGCTACTTGAAGGTGAAGTAATTGCTTCATGTTGCGTGGACCGCACAGACCGGCGAGGGGGACTCGGGTCGCTAAACGCGTCCCTCGCTCGCAGTGGTCTGTGCGTGCGAGATCTAGTAGACTCGTGGTGGAGTTTCTGTGCACGTGCCCTTGTAAGAGTTTAACCACAGGACGGTTGATATTTGGTTTAGTGGAGTTTAGATTGATGATGTTAGGAAGGTAGCGTTACAGGTAGGGTTACAGGTAGGCTCCTGAATGGTTGTATTTTCAGAAACAGCATGTTGCTCCTCTGGTGTATTGGTTTTGATTTGTTTCAGTATTTGGTTTGAATTTTGGTGACCACTTCCATAGAGGGAGTGGGGGAAGTACCTACAGTACGTGAAGTTTATGTTGAAACATTACCATTTTCTGCTACCTGACCGGCCTAGGAGGTGAAATGATTAATGACGGTCCGGGTTCTGGAAAACTGTCACAACCACCCTTCATTGCTCTCTCAGTATCGGTTGTAACTTTGATGTACCCAGGTGTACTTTTTTACTTTGTCTATACGTACTATGTACATAGTGTATACAGAAGGTATTTCATTGTACCCAAAAGTTCGATACCGAGATTTCACCGGAAATAAACTTGGTATTTAAGTTCAGTATCTTCCAAGGATGCGACTCGAAGATTTTCAAGAAAATCCCCCCAACTACCCTTCACATGGAAAAATTTTCGAAAATTTTGATTTTCTAAAAAATGCCTCTAACAATTTTGATTAAAATATCATATATTTAATATATATACGTACTTGACAAATAATATGTATATCTTGAATTTTCTGTGAATAGCCTCTGAAGACTACTTTATTCGGATGAATTTTACGGAATTTTGTGTAACTGGTAAACCATAAGAGATAGACAAAGACTTACCACACAAAAAAATGTAGAGCACATTAAAACACACACTTTATGTTATATACATTTTTTGTGGAGTTGATCGTTTTTTAAATATTCCTTGTTTTTTTGTTTCAGCCTTAAAAATCTTATACTTTTCTCATACAGAAAATTTGTCAACTTCTGTCCATACAAACAAAGGAACTTCAGTCACATATCAGTCTTTTGCTACCACTTTAATCTATGTTACTCCCTTATTTCGCTTCTATTTACAGGGAAGCAAGTAATAAGACTATTTCTGCTAATTTTTTCACACTTAGCATGAAGGAATTAGAAGCATAAACTTTTTAACAAAAATTTGTTACAGAGATTTAGAGAAAGTCATGTGAATGGATTACATCAGATTTTCTTTTTGCAGTGAAATATAGAAAATATGCTAATATCTTTTGCCATCCTTGCTTCACTAGCTTTCATATTGTTCCAAGTGGTTGCTGAGAAACAAGGGGAATCGGAATGGGAATCACATTTTCTTTCTAAATGCCTTGTTTAATCCATCCCAGGTTTTGAGATTAGGCTGTCAAGGATTGCCAACTGCCGTGTGTAATATATCAGTATCTCTTTCTACTTACCATGTTTTAAGTTAAAGCAAATACACAATAGCTCAGCTGTATAGCTGTTGACTGGTTTGAAGCCTTCGTTACTGGGGGTGCCCACAAGCCATGCGGGGAACCCGGAATTGTCTGCAGCGGCGTTCAGTTGCTAAGTAGTCCCTCGGAGATCTGACAAGGGCGTCCTCATGCCGGGACAATCTGGCCGGGGCCAATGTAGCGTAAACATTTTGAACTTGGTGCCTAATCACATCTTCCACATATGAGAGAGCCGAAGCTTAATGTAGTAGCCTCACTGTAAGTGATGACATAGAGAATAGATAGCCGAATTCCTCTATTCTGTATCCGCCACAGCATGCTACACACTTCACAGGAATAGAGAAACAGAGCACTTTGAAAAGGCGTAAAGTGAACCGGCATTTGTGAAACCAGAGTATAGGGCAGCCGCCACCCACCTAGCCGCTACTGACCTTTGCTCCCTGCAGATGTTTACGAAAAGTTAAGACTGTTATCAAGAGTGACGCCTAGATAACATGGAAGTTCGTATTTCACTCTATCGTTTGCTCCTGGTAGGAGAAGTGGGCATCTGAGCTGCAGGGATGCGTCTCCTGGTGAACAGAACAACATGACCATTGCCCGATTTAGCGGACATCCGCTATAGTCTGTACCAATCCTGAACGAGGTAGAGGTGTCTCTGCGGTTGAAGGACCTGCGTAGGCTTTTGTCTTTTCTATAGAGCAGGACGTCGCCAGGAAAGTGAACCTTGTTGACACCCTGCACTGTAGGGAAGTCTGCAATAAAAGGCCGAACAAGGTTGGTGATAAAACAGAGCCTTTGGGGACTCGTCTCGTAGGAGATTTTATATAGAAGATTTCCTCTACTACTACTACTACTACTACTACTACTACTACTACTACTACTACTACTACTACTACTACTACTACTACTACTACTACTACTACTACTACTACTACGACCACGACCACGACCACGACCGCCGCCGCCGCCGCCGCAAAAACGAAAAGTCGGTAAAATAATACCAAATTTGGTATTTAAGTTTAGTATCTTCCAGGGATGTGACACGAAGATTTTGAGAAAAATCCCCCCACCCCAAACTACCCTTTACATGGAACTTTTTCGAAAAATTTGATTTTCTAAAAAATGGCTCTAACGAGTTTGATTAAAATGTCATATATTAAAGATATTTACCTGACAAATAAAATGTATACTTTGAATTTTCTGGGAATAGCCTCTAAAGACTACTTTATTCTGGATGAATTTTGCATAACTACTAAACCGTAAGAGATGGACAAAAACTTAGCACACAGAAAATGTAGATCACGTTAAAACACACAATTTATGTCATATACATTTTTTTCGTGGAGTTGATCGTTTTTGAGATATTCCTTTTTCTTGGTTTCAGCTTTGAAAAATACTTTTCTCATACAGGAATTTGTCAACTCCTGTCCATACAAACAAAGGAGCATCAGTCATATAGCAACCAGCTTTTGGCTTTCACTTTAACTTATGGTACTCCCTTATTTCGCTTCTACTTACAATAAAGCAAGAAATAGGACTATTTCTGCTAATTTTTCTTGATTAGCGTGAAATAAATAAAAGATAAGGTTATTAACAGTAATTTGTTACACAGGTATAGAGAAAGTCATGTGAATGGAACACATCAGATTTTTAATGTAGATACAGACTAGGTTACAGTACTTCTCAGGCCCTACAACCTGTAGCTGAGCTGCCCATCCTCTTATATGTTTCTCTGTTGTTCTCTCTCTCTCTCCGTTATCTCCCTCTCACTCCTATTTTTAGGAGTGAAATTTCAAATGTATATATTTACAGAAAATGCTACTGTGATTACATTGCTTTTATGTTAATATTAATATTAAATTTAATTCAAAATGCATAAATACTTTGCAAGATATAAATTATATCACCATTGTTGTTATGTTTCTGAGTTGGAGCTTTGAACCAGGCAGAAAAACGTTGAATGGTGATATTTCAACAGCTTTGATTGCTAAATTATTACGATTAAAACTGTTATAAATTGTACTCTCCAAAAAGAAATATTTTTTTCATTAAAATATATTTTCTGAAGAATTGCTTTTAATGTACACTTTTGTATATTCTAGGAAACTTTAATTGTATTTAAACAAAAATTTTAAGCATGGAACATTTTGAATTCATCATCACGTAATTTTATAAAATAGTATGCTAGGACACAGGTGTACGATCTTTAAATAGCTGTAGAGCTCGAAGAAAGGTTGGGACAGCTGAATGTTCGGTGAAATCTCGGTATCTAACATATATATATATACCATTCACTATGTAGAGAAAGTAAAAAGTGCATTAAAAATAAATTATTACACCTTCGCCTTTCTGTGCAGTAGTCAACTGAGCTACCATTTCAATATGCTAGTGGGACATTAAATGTCCCTACAAACTGATATGTTTTGAGAACCACAAGACGTTCCCAAATTAATTTTGAGATAAGACACCCCGATGAGGACTTACAATCCCGTCAGTCTGGTTCTACTTTACCAATGCAATGTGTGAAAGAACCGTTAATGAAATAATTAATTGTTCTAATTAACTGGATATCAACAAAGACGATATTAAGAGCACTTACACGTACACTCATAAAGACTTTACTTTAAAAAAATATGTGTTACGTTCACATGACTTTCTCTACATCTCTGCAACAAATTATTGTTAAAAATCTAATGCTTCTATTTACTTCATTCTAATCGAGAAAAAATTAGCAAAAATAGTCCCAATACTTGCTTCCTTGAACGTAGCAGCGAAATAAGGGAGTATAATAGGTTAAATGATAGTCAAAATCTGGTTGCTATGTGACTAAAGTTCCTGTGTTTATATAGGCAGGAGTTGTATAAGTTTTTCAAAGGTGAAACTAAAAACAAAGAATATCTCAAAAACGATGAACTCTATGAAGAAAATGTATATGACACAAATTGTGTGCTTTAACGTGCTCTACATTTTTTGTGTATTAAGTTTTTGTCTATCTCTTACGGTTTAGCAGTTATGGAAAATTCCGTAAAATTCATCCAGTATAAAGTAGCGTTCAGAGGCTATTCCCAGAAAATCCAGGATATACATTTTATTTGTTAGGTAAATATCTTTAATATTCCATATTTTAATTAAAATCGTCAGAGCCATTTTTGATAAAACCAAAATTTTCGAAAAAAGATCCATGTAAAGGGTAGTTGCTGGTTGGGGGATTTTCTTGAAAATCTTCGTGTCGCAGCCTTGGAACATACCAAACGCAAATACCAAGTTTGGTTTTTAACGAACATTTCGCTTTTGAGCTATGTGCCCACAAACACACACATACGCGCAGACAGACATACACGGACATTTTTCTAAAAATGCTTTTTTGGATTTAGGGGTTCTCAAACATGCATTTCCGGTGAAATCTCGGTATCGAATTTTTGGGTGCATTACAATTCCTTCTCTATACACTATGTTACATAGTACGAGTAGAGAAAGTATGAATTATTTTTGACTCTCAAAGACCTCAAAAGGTATATTTACTGTGAAGTCTTCATGTAATGTGTGAAATACGATATCTGTCATACTTACTATAGATTAGTTATTAGTAAAATAGTAGTAGATAACGTAAAAAGTACTTGAGATTACACTTTTATTATTATGTTTTTAATATATTATGCATATTTGCTCCGGATAGTTGGGTGCCTCGGTCGAGCAAGTATCTCTCAACAGGAAGTGAACGGTAAAATGAACTATTTCAGAGATAACAAATTTTGGAATTTTTATTTTGAGTATTTTATTTAAACTGTAACCAATAATATTCACACCTTATATACACTTTATAATTCTCTGAGATCCTACGCGTTCAATTACAAATGAAACTTAGATGTCGCGTATCACATTTCTTACATAAATAATATGTAGGGCCGAAATACTGTTGAGAACAACTAGCTGCACTTCTACCTAAAGACGAACTGACTTGTACAGTAAACGATGACTAGCTGTGTTAGAACTCGCCTCTCCTTGATCTGCCGCAGCATTAAAACCGTGCTCCAATTGGCTTGCTTCTCCCGCCCCCAGTAGCGTCTCTTCATGAGCTAACAGAAACTATTCATACTATTTCATTTAGGTACCTTCAGTAACTTTCCAGTAACTTTCACAATTTCGCCACCCCTTAAGCTTACGTTGTCTTTTTAGCTCAAGAACATTCTTTTATTCGTTTCACCCCAACCCCTTGACTATTGTCCTCATAACCCTTGCGAAATATTTCTCTTTTATGAGCCATGTATGGTTTTAGCTGTCTCTCTTATCTCTTAGATAATGCTAACATCCTCTAATAATATACTCTTATTTCTATATTACATACATTTATGTACATTATATTGCTGATTAATTATTTACATCTTCTTGTATTTATAAGTACTGCCTCAGAGAACTTCTTAGTTCGATTCTCCATAGTGCTTATAATATGCAATCGAATCATTTGCAACAACTCTGATAGCCAATTACGTGGGCATCGAGTAAGAGCATCTTCGTCTTCCAAGGATAAAACACAAATATTTTCAGGAAATATCCCCCTATCCTTTACATGGAAAAATTATCAAACATTTTGATTTTCTAGAAAATGGCTCTAACAATTTTGATTAAAATACTGCATGAAAAATAAAATATAAATCTTGATTTTTCTGAAAATAGCCCTTTAAGGCCAATTCATTCTGGATGACTTTTGCATAACTGGTTAACCATAAGAGTTAGACAAAAACTTACTATCCACACAAAAAGGTAAGATCTTTTTAAAATACAATTTAACGTAATTTCCTCTTTTTGTGATATTCCTTGTTATGTTATTTCAATTTTAAAATACTTAAATTTTTATCAAACGGGAATTTATCATTCCTGTTTCTTTAATTTTATTCCTGGCCATGCAAAATAAATAAATAAATAAATAAATAAAATGCACTTTAATCATATAACTACACCTTTTAAAAGCTTTAGCCTGTCGCATTAGCCTATGGTACGCCCTTATTTCCCTTCTACTTAGAAGAAAGCAAGCAATAAGACCATTTCTGCTAATGTTTATCTCAATTAGCATGCAGTAGGTAGAATAACAGGTTTCTGTGGGAATAGTTTCTTGCAAAGTAGAGTAACTCATGTATATGGAACACTAGATTTTTGTGATATTAAATGACTACGGACCAAAAAGAAGATCCAAAGGTTTAAAATTTTACCTGTTAAAAGTTTCTCAAAAATCACTTGACCAATGCGACTTAGAATTTGTCCAATACCAAAAGGTAGCTGCTTATAAGCTGTGCAGAGTTTCCAGAAGTAAGGTTATCGGGAGAAGGTTAAGGAAATCAAATGTTCAGCGAAAGTTTCATTTCATATACGTGAATATCGGAGGATTTTTCATTCCATATTTTGAATAGTAGGAACGTCATGAAATCATAGGGGAGAAAAAAAACATCTTGAATAAAAGCACAGGGAAAGTAAATGAAATAATTCGTCACACGTTTAAAAAGTTAACCATGTTACATGCTATTTAGAATGTTTTCCCAAACCGCAAGAAAAGGCTCAGTGACACCCAGAGAAAATGAGAGACTAAAATCAAATTGTTGCCCACTGTATTTCTGTGAAACAATGCACCACATTTTGTTCCCATGAACGCTGCGATTAGTTACGTTTAGGGTTCCCGCGAAATCTTATGTCAACGCCACGGCTGAATGTTCAATGTGAGTAATGGACCATGACAGGTAGGAGCTTTTCCCAGATAAGTTAGCGTGACCGAAGGACAGGTGCAATATGGGAGAGAGAGGATGTGCTCTGACTCATTCAAAGACGTCCGTCTGCCACACGGCTCTTTGTGGTCGTAACAGTTCAACTCCTCGTAGTATTTAGTACTGGTGGAGTCGTGTAGACCAATCAGTAGAGCCAGTATCTGTGTGCACAACAAATAGTTAAATATTGTTGTAAATATGTAGAAAATTGAATAGATAGAATAAGAATAAAAAAAATCTGATATGTGTTCCATTCACATGACTTTCTCTACCTCTCTATAACAAATTATAATTAATAAGCTTATTCTTCTATTTACTTCATGCTAATTGAGAAAAAATTAGCAGCAATAGTCTCATTACGTGCTTCCTTGTAAGTAGAAGCGAAATATGGGAATATCATAGGTTAAAGTGAAGTCAAAAGCTGGTTACTAGGTGACTGAAGTTCCTTTGTTTGTATGGACACGAGTTGACAAATTCCTGTATGAGAAAAGTACAATTTTTTAAAATCTGAAACCAAAAACTAGGAATATTAAAAAATACGATCAACTCCACGAAAAAATGTATATCACATAAATTGTTTGTTTTAACGTTCTCTACATATTTTGTATGGTAATTTTTTGTGCATCTCTTACGGTTTAGCAGTTACGCAAAATTCTGTAAAATTGATCCAGAATAAAGTAGTGTTCAGAGGCTATTCCCAGAAAATTCAATATATACATTTTATTTATCAGTTAAATATCTTTAATATTCCATATTTTAAACAAAATTGTTAGAGCCATTTTTAAGAAAATCAAAATTTTGGAAGAAAGTTCCACGCAAAGAGTAGTTGGAGGCGGGAGGATTTTCTTGAAAATCTTCAAGTCGCAACCTTGGAAGATACCAAACTTAAATACCAAATTTGGAATTCAACGGTCTTTTAGTTTTTGAGCTATGCTGCCCACAGACACACATATACATAACACAGACAGACACACACGGACATTTTTCTAAAAATGCTTTTTTTATTCAGGGGGTCTCAAAATATTTATGGTGAAATCTCGACATCGAATTTTTGGGTGTATTACAATACTTTCTCTTTACATAGAACGTATAAAGAAAGTAAAAATGCGTAGAAGCAAGTTGTTGTTTATGATGATCACATAGCGGTTTTATGTTAAAGCTTAATGGTAGCATGTTCATAGCTGCCAAATGACACTCATCTTTCAAAATAAACATTTTAAATAAGGTTAGTTCAGAAGAAAGAGCGTGTAGGAGGAAGAGGATGATGCGTTACTTTTTCTCACAAACTGTTTCATTTTGACAACCGTAAAACATAAAGTCGTCTCAAATTAGTTTCACCCACTCAGAGCTGTTATGTGTTTTCTGAGAAAGCCTGCATTTAAAATACCCTAGATAGGAGAAAGAAGATCAAAGAAAAAAAAGAAGGGCAACAAGACAAAAAATGAGGTCCAAGAAAATGATTAATTATCTACCCAGGAAACGAAAAGCTATAAAACTAATTAAAAAGCACATGACGTCTTTAAGGGCGGTATGAAAAGTTCTAGGCCTAAAAGGGAGTAGTATCAATTTAATAACTTAAGAATTATTATTTTCTGTACTACCTACAGAAAGTGGTGTAATTTGTCCCAAAATTAGATACCGAAATTTCCTCGGAAATTCACGTTTTAAGATCCTGAAAAACATTTTAGAAAAGTATCCATGAGTGTGTTTGAGAACAGCTAAACTAAACCATCTGATGTTTTCATTCACATGAATTTCTCTAACTGTTCTGCAAACAAATTATTGTTATAAAAGAGTATTCTTATCTACATCATACTAATCGAGATAAACATTACCATAAATAGTCTTATTACTTTCTTTCTTGTAAGTAGAAGGGAAATAAGGGAGCACATTAGGCTAAAGAGATAGTTAAATCTTTAAAAGCTATCACTATATGATTGAAATTCGGTTATCTTTGCATAAGTGGAATAACAAATAGAAATAAACACAAATAAGGATTTCCCTTTTGAGAAAAGTTTAAGTATTTTAAAATTGAAGCCACTAAAAAGGAATATCTTAGCAATGGTTAACTACACAAAAGTTTATATATGACATAAACTTGAGTTTTAAGAAATCTAGATTTTTTTCTGTAGTAAATGTTTGTCCATTACTTGCGGTGCAAGAAATTCAGGATATGCATTTTATTTTCCAAGCAAATATATTTGATTTGCGGAATTTTAACCAAAATCGTTATACAATTTTTTTTAGAAAATCCAAAATGTAAAATGTTCCATGTAAAGTTTGGGTTGGGGGGAGTTTGCTGAAAATCTTCGAATCACATCCGTGGAAGACAGTTAACTTGAATACAAAGTTTGGTATATCATAGATTTTTGATTTTGAGTTAGGCTGTACACAGAGACACACACACACACAGATGAGCATGAACCAATTTTCTGATTTTTTTTTTTTAATTCACATCACCATTACACGTACAGACGTGCTATAGAATGTAAAAACGCTTTCTTGTATTGGATACAGGGAACTCGAAAACTGTATATCCAGTGAAATCTCGGTATCGAAATTTTAGTGTAATACAATACCTTTTCTACGTATGTACTAAGCAGAGAAAGTAGAAACTTACAGACCCTAAGCCTGGTATGCAATATTTAGGCCTAATGGGGGGTAAAGTTAATAATTTTAACATTATTCTTATTTTTCATCTGCCTGATCGCTAAAGCTCTCCAGTGACGTTACATATAAGTGAGCCAAATGGATATCTTACTCCTATTTTTACTTTCTCTTCACGTACTATGCACATTGTGTATAGAGAAGGTAATAAATTCGATACCTAGATTTTACCGGAAATTACATGTTTTAGGGTCCTCTGTATTCAACAAAGTCATTCTTAGAAAAAAGTTCGTGTGTGCATGCCTGTGTGTCTGTGATAAACTCAAAAACGAAAAGTCAGTAAAATACCAAATGTGCTATTTAAGTTTATCTTTCAAGGATGCGACACAAAGATTTTGAAAACAATTCCTCCACCCCAAACTATCCTTTACATGGAAAAAAAAATTGATTTTCCCAAAAATGGCTCTAACGATTTTGTTTAAAATGAGGTATATTAAACACATTTTATGACTAATAAAATGTATATCCTGAATTTTCTAGAAATGTACTCTTCGACGAATTTGGATGAATTTTGCGTAGCTGGTAAACCGTTGACCATTTCTGAGATATTCTCTGTATTTGTTTCAGATTTAAAATACTTCAACTTTTTTCACATGGAACTTTCTAAAACTCTTGTCCATTCAAAGAAACAGATTTCAACCACATGGAAAGCAGCTTTTAAAATATTCTACTATCGTTTTAGCCTAGTGTATTTCCTTATTTTCCTTCTACTTACAAGGATCAAGTCATTAAGACAGTTTCTGTTTATCTCGATTATCATAAAGTCGAAAGAAGAATAAGCTGTTTAACCATAGTTTGTTACAGCGATGTAAAGAAAATTATGTGAATGGAACACATCAGATTTTTAGTGTTTGAACTTTCAAATACTTCTTCACTACATGAATTAGACAGCTGTGCATGTTCCTTAACCATTCCCATTGCTTCCTATGGCGTCCCATATCTCTGCTTCCATTTGGCTTATATGCATTGGTGTTCACTGGTATTCTTGTTTGTCCAAATTTAAATTATTCTTCCACTTTTGCTTGTATATCGAGTGGGATGGTTCCGGGAATTATTTTAAAACCTGTTTGCTATTTGATTGATCGGTTTATTTTACATGGTCAGGAGTGAAAAAGACAAAATAAAAAAAAATAAATAGGAATGACGAGTTTCCGTTTAAGTTGAGTTTAAGTATTTTAAAGTTCAAAAGAATAACAAGGAATATCTCGGAAATGATTAACTCTACGAAATAAATTTGACATAAATCGTCTATTTTAATGAGATCTACATGTTTTTGTAGTAAGTTTCTATGGATATCCCACGGTTTATCATGTGCAAAAGTCATTCAGAAAGGAAGAAAACTTCAGAGACTATTCCCAGAAAATTGAAGATTATGGAAAATTTGTTATGGAAATTCTTTTAATATACAGTATCTTAATAAAAGTTGTTAGAGCTTTTTTGAGGCAAATCAACATTTTCGAAAAATGTAGTTTGGGATTAGAGGGAACTTTTTAAAATAATCGTGTCACATGCTTGGAAGATGCTGAACTTAAAGGTCAAGTTTGGTATCTAACCGAGTTTTCGTTTTTGAGTTATGCTATCTACATACACACACACGTATACATAGGGCCTTTTTTTATAAAAATGCTTTTTTGAATTCAGGGGTTCTCAAAACATATATTGCCGGTGAAATCTCGGTGTCAAATTTTTGGGTGGAAGACATTATCTACAATTCACATGCATACTAGAGAAAGTAAACAAAAACTGTTAATTATGCCTTATGCTTGCATTCCACTACAAATGTATTGAACGGAATAGGATAAATTCATATTCTTTGAGAGAAAAGAATATTTATTTATTTATCGTGTTCTACTACACTATTATTACTATGTTATTAGGTGTATAGTTATTACAGAAAAGAATTGTTCGCATATTGTCAGATGCACACAGGTTATCACAATGTAAACCATTATTTATTAAGTTGATGTTGATATGAGTGATTGTGATCAATTTGTATATATTTACTGTTCCCAATAATTCTTAGGTTCAGAACATTAAGTTTTAAACTTTATATTACTCACAGTCATACTTCCAGACTCTATGGGGGATAATTCCGGTTAAAGAAAAATTACCCGGGAATCGAACCCGGACCTCCGGGTAAGAAGTCAGCTCGCTGACCACTCGACCACGGAGGCAGTCGTTCGCGTCTATTGTTAATTACTCTATACATGTATTTCTACGTCTTCCTATGGATCGTATTCTAAACATTTTTCCTTCCATAATCCTTTTTGGGATCCTGTGATTTTCCATCCGCTCCTTATTTATTAGTTGTCTATCATGCGTTTATGACCTCTTTATTTGTGTTACTTAAGATATTTTTAGGACACAAAAGCCATTCCTTTGGGGCGGATTTTTGGCGACGTTTGTAGTGTGGTTGTCTATGTGGTATTGGTGTGGGTTTCAGTCTCAGGGCTGCTGTACAGCTGGGCATCTCGGTGTGGTATTTATTTAAATTTTTTACATGCACATTCTGTATAGAATGTTGGTCACACTTGCTGTTGGCGAAACTGGAATTACCTATTTGCGCCAGACTTGATTGTTGAGGCAGTTGTAAGCTTATTATCGGCAGTGAAGTTGTGTTTTACCTTCCACGAATCAACCATGTTTACCATTGTGAGTAAAATAATCTTAATCCCCTTGCTTGGATTGTAGGATTTCTTATAGGAGAGAATTCATTTATCAGATATATTGGTAATCTAAAATTTTATTTTCGTAAACTGTTGAAACAATGCAGTGAATTAAGGCACGCTACTTAAACTGCTCTATTTTAAAGAAGATTGTGCCCAATATTTACTTTATAATATGTACTTACAATAGATCATTGCAGATAATTCGAAGAATACAATGTTTTACGCAAAATTACTGTGGTATAGATCTCAATTTACGAGATAAACTCCTAGCGTCTGTCTCCTTGTCTTCTCTCTTGTAGAACTGTACCGGAACCTTGAAAAATTTTCGCATATATCCCAAAAGTTGAAGATTATTGTTTTTAGCATTGTAATGTGTACTTCACCATAGGGACGACAGATTTGTTTATTCCACTATTCATGAAATATGTATTTACAATACATTTTTATACACTCATATTAATTAAAATTAATACATTTGAATAATTTATATGAAAATGTTCTTATAAATAGCTGACATTTCTAAATTAATTATTTGTTCAGCTTTGTTCTTATGCTTTGTTACCAGCATAAACAAATTACAGCATCCTTTTGTTCTCCTTCCTCTTCTTTTATTATTAATATGCTTTCCTAAACATCAATTCTCAGCTATATATTACGCATCATAATGCGTTATATTTGTTACATAACCTTGGCTATGTTACTTTCGTAAAATCACGCCATTTTAAGCTATCTTCGTGCGTATGACGTCACGCTGCCATTTCTTTACATGCATTTCTTTAGCTTTCGTTGCAAAACGATATGTTTTATTGCTTTTTAACGTTGTTTTAGGGCAGTATAGTTTCATTTTCTATTGACTCGATTTATTTAACATTAAATCCTGCGTCGCCTTTTATCGTCTTCATATGCTTTTGCGTCTTTTTACTTTCTATTGTGGCTTGTGTGACAAAAAGTGCAGGTTGCGAAGAAGCGACCACATGACAGACAGATATCCAATAACACAGGAGAGCCCTTAGTATCGTTAGTGAAGACGGGAGTCCAATCAAATCGCAATGTGACCGCTACCTGTGCAGGTGAAGGCTCTCTGTCCTCTACTAATGGTTTTATTCCTCAAGGGACTCGGAGTCGATTTCAAACCGCTCCCGATACTCGATATCAGCAACCAGGATATGGGATAATGATTTCTCTAGGGGACGCATTACAAGGACTCTCCTGGCTATTTCAAAGAAAACAAAATCTCAACAAAATCAGCTGCTTCTTTAGTTAGAGATAGAGACTTACGTAGGTTGTATAAAAATAAAACAATGAACTTCTAACTCTCGAAGGAAGAGAAACGCCGGAAAAGCGAGAACGAGAGAGGACAGATAAGCAGAACGGCAGAGAAAGACTGATGAAGGGAGAGAGAGAGAGAGAAAGGGAAAGAGATAAGAACAATTATTCTTACATTCATATTAATTTCACCACCTACTATTATATTCTCCAACACGTATGTAGATTGACATAGAAGCTAGAGACGGTATTGTACTCCACCCAAAAATTCGATACCGAGATTTCACCAAAAAGTATGTTTTGAGACATTCCTGAATAAAAAAAAATTAGAAAAAGGTCAGTTTAAAAAACTAAAATTCGGTTAAATACCAAACTTGATATTTAAGTTCAGCATTTTTCAAGGTAGCGACACGAAGCCCCCTCCAGCCCCAAACTACGCTTACGTGGAAAACTTTTTGAAAATGTTGATTTTCCTCAAAATTAGCTGTAACGATTTTGATTAAAAATGCCGTATATTAAAAGCATTTGCATAGCAAATAAAATGTATATCTTGAGTTTTCTGGGAATAGTCTCTGAAGTTCTCTTCATTCTCGACTTTTACATAACTAGTAAACCGTATGAGATAAAAACTTACTACAAAAACATGTATTTGGTATTTAAGTGTACTATATCCCAAGAATGTGACAAGAAGATTTTCATCAAAATCCTCCACCCCAAACTAAGAAAAGGCCCCATCTCAAAATATGTATTTCCGGTGAAATCTTGGTATCTAATTTTTGGGTGGAATGCAACACTTTCTCTATCTACTATGTACATTTACGTAGGTGCTAGAGAAAGTAAAGAGTTATTTTAAAGAGGTATACATTTATATATATAGTAATACTTAAAGAAAATCCTCCACCCCAATCTAAAAAAAGCTCCCACCTGAAAATATGTGTTTCCGCTGAAATCTCGGTATTGAACTTTTTGGTGAAATGCAACACCTTCTCTATCTACTATGTACATTTTACATAGGTGCTAGAGAAAGTAAAACGTTATTTTAAAGAGATTTACATATATATGTGGCAATATTTGTCTATGTCTTTACATTACCACTTATACAGAATTACACAAAATTGCTTCAGAATGAAAAGGCTTACGTGTATAGCTTAGCTCCCTAGCTTCGATATGTTGACAGATATAGCTGATTAAAAAACTTCTGCGATCGCTTGCTTTTTTTTTTTTTGCACCCAGTAGTAACATTAGACAAATTAGTAATTTTAGAAGATAGTAATCATGAAATGAACGTACTGAATTTAAGCTGTTCTGATGTTCAGAAACATCAAATGCAACCTCAGCAGCAGGCGAAATGTTAGAACTGAATTCCGCTGAAGATTATCTAATTTTCCGCTGCCACGTGGAAATGCAGCACTGTGGAATCCCGGTTAATTCAGCAACGATGTAGAAAACAACGGCATGGAATTACAACTGCATCCACCGGATCATTACTGCAGAGATACGTTACGTCACGAGTTGAGGCCACTACCTGTGTTTGTACTGCGGATCACTTGACTAAATTACGTGACAGACAGAATCTTCTCACGCCTCGATATCACACGATCTTTGCCGGAACGATTATGTATACCCCAGGGATGTCCAAGGCTATTAAAATAATAGGACTCATGGGATGAAAACTTGTTTTAGTCTGTTTTCGTGGGTAGCAGCTTTACTTTGTCAATATGATGATGATAATGTTATATGCTAGTTTTGCGATGAAATACAATAAAATCATGCTTCTAGTTTATTCTTCTTTTGCAAAAGATGAGGAAAATGTTAAAGGTCAGCAAAGAGGTATCCGAGAGGGGTTCCGTAAATTCGGGTGTACCTCAAGGTTCAGTACTGCGTCCCATACTTTTTCTTATTAGGTTTTTTTTAGCACGTACTAGGTAGATAAGGTATTCGATATCGAGATTTCACCGGAAATATATATTTTGTGGTCCACCGATTAAAAAAAATTCCGCGTAAGCGCGTGCGTGTGCTTGAGTACGTGTCTGTGGACATCATAGCTTAAAAAAAATAAAGAAAGAAAGAAAGAAAAGGCGTTAAATATAAAATTAGTATTTAAGTTTGGTATCTTACAAGGATGTGATACAAAGATTTTCAAGAAAACCCTTCCACCGACTATCCTTTACATGCAATGTTTTTTAAAAATGTTGTTTTTCTCAAAATCGGCTCTAACGACTTAGATTAAAATGCCGCATGTTTATAAGACAAATGTATATCTTGAATTTTATGAAAATAGCATGTAAAGAAGCGTATATTAGAATAGCGTGGATGAATTTTGCATACCAAAAACTTACTGCACAAAAATATAGCCCTCGAAAAAAACCACAATTTACGTCATACCTATACATTTTTGTAGAGTTAACCGTTCCCGAGATATTCCTTGTTTTTGGTTTCAATATTTTATGCTACTTAAAATGTTCTCAAACGCGCAGTTATATTTCCTTTCATCTCTTTTTATTTTACTCCTGGCTGTGCAAAGCTAATCGAACTTCAATTGTTTCATACAGCGATCGGCTTTTTAAAGGATTTGACAATCTCTTTAGCCCAGAGTATTACTTTATTTTCCTTCTGCTTAGAAGGAACTAATACAGCCATTTTTGCTTATGTTTTATCTCCATTACCTCGATGTATATGAAGGAATAATCTTTTATGGCATGGTTTATAGAGAAAGTAATGTGAATAGAACACGTTAGATTTTTTCTGTTTACGACTGACTATATCACATGTCAGATAAGACTGTTAGCAGACGATTGTATTACAATAAAATTCTCAATATTATAGATGAGTCTACTCTTCAGGGTGATTTAAATGAAATAAGTAATTGAGCTGCCGTAAATAAAACAACAATTAATGCTACGAAAAGTAAATCGATTGAATTTAGTAGATCTAAGAGAAACCTTATGCATAACTATCACTATGGGTGGGAACAAATTCCGAGGATGGACAGCTGCAAGTATTTGGGAGTTTATTTTAGTGAGTAACGCTGGATTGGTCGATCAGGTGAATCCTCCACATAAAAAAGCGTGGAAAACATTGCATTTCTTAATGAGGATTTTTAAAAGGGGAAGTGCAAAGTCCAGGAAAATTGCCTACAAGTGCTTAGTGTGGTCAGTTGTGTTATATAGGGGATCGTGTTATGAAGTGTGTAGAGTTCATCGAATTAATTTATTAAAAAAGATTCAGAGAACTATAACATTCACAAAAAGGGGCAACCATTTGAGTGAGGAGATTAAATGGGAGCCAATGAAAGTTTGTCCTAAGAAACAAAGCTAATGCGCTTTGTTTAAAACTGGTTTAAATGCATGTGTGGACGTTACTGACATTAAAGAACCCAAAAATTCTATGCACGAAACGAGCATTTGCTCTAAATTAAGAGTAGAAGGTATTGAACCGATGTAGGAAAACTCTTTTTTTTAAGAACCATTAAATAATGGAATTAATTGCCTGTGGCAGTCTTTCAGGGCTGTCCTCTTACCTTGAAATTTAGAACAAATCTCAATACAATAAATGTTGGATAACATATTGTAAGTAATGTTTAAATGTATGTTTGTGATTTCCTATTATTATAAAAACTAATGGTTAACTTATTGGTGAGAATGAAATAGTAAAATAATTAATTATTTCAAAATTGTCATTATAATTAATCAATACATTTAGCTGGTAGCTATAAAAAATCTGTTTCGAAACTGTTTGTTCAGATTATTACACTTGTCTTTATTAATTGTTTATAATTTCAACGTAATTATATTCGTAGTAGGACTCCTTTTTTCGAAACTTCTTTATTGCTCATTTCGGCTTATACTATATTATTTTCCACACATTTAACTCTGCCACTGGGTAATAATACCCACTCACAGTGGAATAAATACATACATAATTGTTAAGCATGGAAGGAACGGACATCTTAATATAAACTATAGTGCAACATTTAGAAACATTTACAGCTTTTGTTATCAATATATTAAACCATACTGTCTCAAATGTATGAAATCCCATTTCTGACGAAGTACAGTAGAAAGAGTCAGTGTATTAGTGTGCTCATGTGTCCGCGTGTCTGTGAATACGATAACTCAAAAACGAAAAGTCTGTAAAATACTTAACTTGGTATTTAAGTTTAGTATCTTCCAGGGATTGCGACATGAAGTTTTTGGGAAAATCCCCCCACCCCAAACTACCCTTACATGGAACTTTTTTAGAAAATATTGATTTTCTCAAAAATGGCTCTAACGATTTTGATTAAAATATCGTATATTAAAGATATCTACCTGACAAATAAAATGTATATTTTGAATTTTCTGGGTATAGCCTTCTTGGTGAATTTTACGGAATTTTGCATAACTACTAAACCGTAAGAGATGGACAAAAACTTACCACACACAAAATGTAGAGAACATTAAAACACACAATTTATGTTGTATACACTTTTTTCATGGAGTTGATCGTTTTTTGAGATATTCCTTGTTTTTCGTTACAGCTTTGAAAAGTTTGATTTTTCTCATACAGGAATTTGTCAACTCCTGTCCATACAAACAAAGGAACTTCAGTCATATAGCAACCAGCTTTTGACTATCACTTTGACCTATGGTACTCCCTTATTTCGCTTCTACTTATAAGGAAGCAAGTAATAAGATTATTTCTGCTAATTTTTTGTCGATTAGCATGAAGTAAATAAAATATTTTGTTGCAGAGATGTAGAGAAATTCATGTGCATGGAACACATCAGAATTTTAGACTAACAACGAATATTTTACGAAGCAATTTATTTTATTTAATATTTTTATGTTGTTTTAGCGTTATGCTGTATTGTTTATGGTGAAGTCCGTGAGTTATGTTGCGTTCCCTTTAGAGTCTGTACATTACCGTGTTTGTGACCATACTCAGAAATATCCTCGGATATTCAATGAAATATGAGCGTTCGAACATTCCTAAATTCTTAAAAATCTACCTAATAAATAGGGAAATCACATGATTTATTAACTGTTAACAACAGTTAGAAATTGGCTTTTTAATGGCCAAATGATGATGGAATTGATATAGAAATTACTGCACTTTCTGGACATAGAAAAAAAAAACATGCGCAAATCAATGAATTAGCTATAAATATAAGCAATGAAGAACATATTTAGCAGGTGAAAAATAAATCTTAGAAAATACTAATGGGCCTAACTGACAGCAGAAAAGTTTATGGACGCAAAATAAAAGAAAATGACATATAAACGAATTTATTAAAAGACAAACGTAGACAAATGTTTGTTTTGGAAATGAGATACAAGTGCAATTTGACAGATGGATACTTGTATTATTAATATTTGTATAACCTAAGATTTTGTAATTATTAAGCTCCGAAAATTAAAAATAGTGTTCCAATATCTATATGAATTTCTTAAGAATATTTATCGTATAAGTAAAATTAGGTTTAAAATGGTTAAGTTCCATTAATAGTAACATGAGTTATTGTTAAGATTTCAGAGAATAAGCGAGAAAGTCACTTCCCGTTGGCGTGAGGTTAGAGAGAAGGTAGGTTGTGTTTAGCGCCTGATACAGGAATGAAGATGGAGCACCGGTGGAATGCGATGGCGGGGGAAACCGCTTTATCCACCACAAATCTCACATGCGGCCGCATGGGATCGAACCTGTGCCTCTATGTGAGAGGCAAGTGGTCTAAACACTCGGCTCCGGCGCGGCTGAATATGGTTCTTGTGAACTTCCCAGTGTCTAGTGTCGCTAGTTTTAAACTCCATGTTATTACTTGCTTCCTTGTAAGTAGAAGGGAAATAAGGGAATACACTAGGCTATAACGATATTGTTGCTATGTGATTGAACTTCCTTTCTATAGTCAGGAGTTGAAAAAAATTTCCATATAAGAAAAGTATAAATATTTTAAAGGTGAAAACAATAAGAATTATTATCTCAGAAACGACCAGCTCTACAAAAAGAAAAGAAAAAAACAAAACAAAAAAAAAACAACAAATATTACATAAATTATGTGCTTTAACAAGATCTACATGTTATGTGTAGTAACTTTTTGTTACCTCTTATCATTACACAAAATTCTACAAAACTCTAACCAGAATAAAGAACTCTTCATAAGTTATTTCCAGAAATTCAAAACATATTGTATTTGTGATGTGAATATGTTTAATATACGGTATTTTAATCAAAATCGTTAGAGCCATTTTTAATAAAATCAAAATTTAAACAAATTTTATATGTAAAGGGTAGTTGAGGGTGGGGGATTTTCCTGAAAATCTTCATGTCGCATCCTTGGGAGATACTAAAGTTAAATAACAAGTTTAGTTTTCAACGGATTTTCCGTTTTTGAGCTATGCCACCCACAGACACACACAGACCTTTTTCTATTTTTTCAGTACATTTAAACCATACTAAGAATAATAATGCTCCAGTTCAAATGAGCTACTCTTTTATCAATACTGCAATGGTGCCTGCCATTAAGTCTGACATTGAGAAATTAGTATTGAGTAAATAATACATAGGATTGAGTATTATCAGGATTCTACTATATGTCCGAAAAAAAAGTTTGTAAATCTCATTGGAGGAAGTCACATTTTGATACTCAGCCACTTGCCTTTAAAAATTAGCTGGGGAGACTTCACACTCCTCTGCGTTTACCAGGGTTATTTTAGCATGAATATATAATAAATGAATGGAAATGTTAGGGACTAGAAACACACCTACCAACCTAGAAACGTCACGAGAATAATGTTTAATACGGTCGGCCCAAAAAGATGTGAAATCAGGACCAACCAAATGCGAGCATCACAATATTACGCTATTTGTATTTAACGGGCAATTAAATATTTTAGAAAAATGAGCATGAAATGGAATTAAGAAAGTGTTGGATAGAGGAAAAGAAATTTCCTTGGAGGAATAGTAAATGGTGAAAATAATGAGAGCACACGGAAATACCATATGATAGGCAATAAATATATAAATATATGCAGTGTAAAAAATTATGAAAAAGGAGGAGGAATATCAGAGACTGAGAAAATATCTGTATACTGCCATTGCATTACTTTCTTTATCGCTTATTTATAATCAATTTTGCAAACTATTCTTACAACAGTTTATTTTTCTATTCAATTCATATTAATTGAGATAAAATTTTGCAGAAATAGCTCATTACGCATTTAATTGTAGAGAAAATCTAATCGATAGCCATATGCTTAAAAACGAGCCGCCATATGTTGGCGTGGGATTTTAATTTTTAAATAGAATCATGAGAAATAACTGAATAGTGACAGTTTTAAAAACGTGAAAAATATTGAAACGCTCAACCAATCATGCCATAACTTGGAAATGACCATAGAAAAGATGGCTATTAAAATAAGTTGCATGCTATAAAGATATCTTCAGTTTGTGTGTAGCAGGATTTTGTCTCATAGTTTACCAGTTATACAAACCCATGCAAAATCCATTCTAAATTTATTAGACTGCTCAGTGTGTTTCCATAAATTTCATGATATGAATTTAATTGTTATTGTAAAGAGCAAATCTAATGTCTTTTTGAGTAAAAACTTCATGAAAATTAAGTCGAGAAAAATGTTTTAAGAACTGATAACTATATTATCACTTTGAAACTCGGTTCTCTTTGTATTACCAGAGTAACAAAAACAAGAATAAATATTGTACTGATAAATTGAAACTAATAAAGAGAGTTATCTCGAAAATGGTTAGTTAAAATGTATTTGACATAAGTTATCTGCTTTAAAGATCTCTACATTTTTGGGTGTTACATATTTGTTTATCTCTTACGGTTTACCAGTTATGCAAAAGTCATCCAGAGGCTATTCCCACGAAATTCAAGATTGAATATTGTGCTTTTAAAATGTTATTAACATATTTTCAACATATGGCATTTTGATCTCATATTATTTTTGAGAAAATAAAATGTTTCCAAGTAAAGCCTAGTTTAGAGTGGGGAGATTGAGTTAGTTGAATAAAAGTCAGTAAACTCTTTTAGTTACATTATTTCAAGTTAAAAACTGATAAAAAATTGAATAAAGCATAAGTAATTACTTACAGTTCAGGCTTTACTGATTACTGATAAGTTATTACTTTTTGATAAGTTATTACTTTTACGTGTTCAGAAATTACTAGTTTTTCCAGCAAATACTTAACTTTTGTTTGAATAACACTCACTTCGTATTTGCTGACATATTTTTATGTTTGCTGTAAAGACTTGCAAAAGAGGCTGCAAATAACTATGGCAGCATTTTACCCATACACCAGGTAAAGAGCTGCAATAGGAGAAGGGCCTATAGTCTCAGTGATTTAAAGAAGCCTCTGAGATTTGAAAGTGAAGCTATAAAGTTTTTAACAGACTGTTTTCTAGATGGTATGGATGAAACAAAGGGTGGAGTTTTAAGTTCACGTCATAAAATTAGCCTTTTTACTTTCTCTACACGCACTATGTGCATAGTGTATAGAGAAGGTATTGCACTCCACCCAAAAATTCGATACCGATATTTCACCGGAAATATATGTTTTAGGGTCCCTTATATCCAAAAAAAGCATTTTCACAAAAAAGTCCGTGTGTGTGTCCGTGTGTCTGTGAACACGATATCTCAAAAACGAAAAGTCGGTAAAATACCAAACTTGGTATTTAAGTTTAGTATCTTCCAGGGATGCTACACGAAGGTTTTGAGAAAAATCCCCCCACCCTAAACTATCTTTTACATGGAACTTTTTTCGAAAATGTTGATATTCGCAAAAATGGCTCTAACGATTTTGATTAAAATATCAAATATTAAAGACATTTACCTGACAAACAAAATGTATATTTTGAAATTTCTGGAAAGACTACTTTATTCTGGACGAATTTTACCGAATTTTGCATAACTGCTAAACTGTAAGACTTGGATAAAAACCAACTACACAAGAAATGTAGAAAACGTTAAAACACACAATTTATGTTATATAAATTTCTTTCGTGGCGTTGATCGTTTTTGAGACATTCATTGTTTTTGGTTTTAGCTATGAAAAACTTCCTTTTCTCATATAGGAATTTGTCAACTCCTGTCCATACAAAAAAAAAAAGAACTTCACTCACATAGCAACCAGTTTTTGACTATCACTTTAACTTATGGTATTCCTTTATTTCGCTTCTACTTACAAGGAAGGAAGTAACAAGACCATTTCTGCTAATTTGTTCTCGAGTAGCATAAAGTAAATAGAGGCATAAGCTTTTTAACAATAATTTGTTACAGAGATGTAGAGAAAGTCATGTGAATGGTACACATCAGATTTTTTTACGCTATTCAGTTGACCCAGTTCAGAAAATGTGGTATTCACCATTCCACGGTATGCAAGACCATATACTTCGTGGCAAATAGAATGGAGGCAAAGGCAGGTGACTGGATAAAGTTTCCAACCTCAAATTTGAAATTCAAGAAGCGAAAGAAAAACGGTTTTCTCGCTTTAGAGTTCCTTCAGTTATTGGTACATACGTAGAGATTGTTATTCATTTATTTATTCAGTTTACTCTGAACATTTTCCAAGGCATTACTTATCAGTAAAAGTAAACTGTTATTCAATTAAAAATCAGTAATTAATTTTACTGATCAGTCTTAATTTTTCTTGTCAAGCAATTACTTATAAGATTTTACTGATTTTTATTCGTCTTGAAAATCTGCGTGCTGCATACGTGGAAGTTGTCGAATTTAAATATCAATTTTAGTGTTTAACAGAATTTTTATTTTTGAGCTATTCTATTCACTCACACGTACGTGCTTGTTTTGGACTCAGGGGGATCATAAAACATATTTCCGGTGAAATCTCGGCATCGAATACATACTTCCCCTGCTTACTATACGCACTAGAAACGATAAAAATCTGTGTACCATTCACATGACTTGCTCTATATCTCTGCAACAAATCATTCTTAAAAAGCTTATGCTTCTATTTACTTCTTGCTAATCTAGAAACATTAGCAGAAATAGTCTTATTTCTTTCTTCCTTGTAAGTAGAAAGGAAATAAGGGTGTAGTATAGGTTAAAGCCATAGTCAAAAGCTGGTTACTATGTGACTGAAGTTCCTTTGTTATGGACATGAGTTGACAAATTCCTGTATGAGAAAAGTTAAGATTTTCAACCCTGAAAAAAAAAAAACAAGGAATATCTCAAAAACGATCAACTCCAAGAAAAAATGTATATAACATAAATTGTGTGTTTTAATGTGCTCTACATTTTTTGTAGGGTAAGTTTTTGTCTATCACTTACTGTGTAGCAGTTATACAAAATTCCGGAAAATTCACTCAAAATAAAGTAGTCTTGAGAGGCTATTCCCAGAAAATTCAAAATATACATTTTATTTGTCGGGTAAATATCTTTAATATACGATATTTTAATCAGAATCCTTAGAGCCATTTGTGAGAAAATCAAACATTTTGAAAAAAGTTCCATGTAAAGTGTAGTTTGGGGTGGGGAGGATGTTTCTCAAAATCTTCGTGTCGCATCCCTGGGAGATTCTAAACTTAAATACCAAATTTGACTTTTCGTTTTTGAGTTATCGTGTTCACAGGCACATGGACACACGGACGCATGGACACACGGACACACACGGACCTTTTTCTGAAAATAGTTTTATTAGATAAAGGGTACTCTAAAACATATATTTCCGGTGAAATCTCGGTATCGATTTCTTTGGTGGAATTTTCTCTATACACTATGTACATAGTTCGTATAGAGAAAGTAAAAATTGATTGATGAATATCCAAACTTAAAATGCGTACATGCAAAATGCAAGTGTAACACCGTTATGTGCAGTAGATCCTTTAAGACGACTGCTGTGACACACAAGACGTGTACACCCCTGAAGATTTCCAGCAACACGTAGAAAGTAATCACGTCCGAAATGTAATCTCATGTTGGCGAGGCAAGGTGAACCTCAAAGGATGCTTTGTTTTGTACCAATTTTCCGCACCAGGGGCTCCGACAGTAGCCACCAGTAGCTGCTTTATTAATTTCTTGCAACGCGCAACAGAAAGTTTGAGTGATGTTTTCTTCTGTGGACCACTCGTGGCGTTCTTGTTGCTAGTCAAGTCACTCCACGCGTCTACAGTCCTCTTTCTTGTGTCCTGCCAATGGAGCTTTTCACATCCGAGCTTCTTTCGTGTGTTGCTTACTTCTACAAACACTTAACTACATTTTCCTTTTCTGTCACTCTCCTAGTAGTCCACCCAAAAATGTATATCATGTTTTGTCTAGAAACATTTGTTTTAAGGATCCTGAGACAAAAGAAATCCTTATATAAAAAGTCATTTTGTGTGTGTTCTCTGTGTGTCTGTGAGCATCATAAAAGAAACTTAGAATTAAATACCCTTCATTTTGTAACGGAGAGATGTACCGTTACTGGGGGATCGGAGACTTAGGGATGGGCGTAGCCGCTTCTACACTTAAAAGTGGAAACAGTTCCAGGTGTGGTGAAAGGTAATACCCTACTTGAAATAAGACGCTACGAGAGAGGTAACTGTAGGAAATAACTGTTACATTATGTTACAAAGAGAAGATGAGCTTCATATATGTTGATGATAATCACTCTGTGTTCTCACCTGACCTTTTGACCCGGAGAGCGTGAAATGTGTTCCAAGGCATCACTTTAAAAATATCTATGGGCGTAAAGTGACGCAGATTCGTATACAGGAGTACAGGAGCACAAAATCCCGGCTTTTAAGTATGTTTTAAAACTGACTTCAGTAATCATTTTGGATTATACTAGTAAGGCATAGCTGCCCATGTCAGCCAGCAAACAGTTCATTCGGCGTGGGATATCCGATCTCTGCCAGGCCCGTACAGTCTTGTAGAGGTTCTGTATATTTATATGTATATTTATTTTAAATCCTAGAAAACTCACAACCCAGATATCGGTTGCGAATTTTTCTGTTGTGGAATATGTATTACTTATGCATATGTTGTTATTAATATTAAATTATAAGTAGGATATTATATTATTTTTAATCTAAATAGTTGAAGAAGCTGTTTAATATTTTTCTCGAGAAGGCAGAATAAGCACACAGTCGTAGTTACAGATTTATTTTAGGTGCAGAAAATATCCTGAGTATGCAATTAATAATTGACTCGGGCAGGCAGTGTAACTTGAAACTTCAAGGAGTTCTTTTCGAGTCAGATTTTTGTTTGGGGTCAGAATCCATATGACAGTAAAGAATATTCTACTGTCAGTAGCATAAGACGCACGTTTCCAGATGTAGACAAAATGTTGCTCCAGGGTACAGCTCTGCCCTGTACGTGACGAGTTGTCAGTCTGGCTGATCCGTTTTATGCAGCAGTGACGTAACTCAGTGTGACAAACTTCTTATTCTCTAGAAGCTCCCTGAACCCTCCCCCCTCAAAAAAGTATTCGTATGCCTGTACCTGTGACTCTGAACAGCATAACCCAAAATCTAAACTTTCGTTATATAAATATGTGTTTTTGTTTGTTTGTGTGTTTTTCTTAAGTGTTTAACACTCGCTTTGGGGCACCGCACGCGATGCCACTGGTAATACATGGAATGAAGATAAAATAAAATCAAATCTGTGTATTAAACCTGATAACTAATTTCTTAAACCAGGGTAAAATATCCCAAACTTTATATATTTATTACTACTTATACCAATTACAAATTTAATTATACAACTTAAATTTACAGATATAAACTTAACCTAACTTAGCCTAAAATTTTTTATAAATACCAATTAAAGCCATAAGTATTATCAATTAAACTGTGCGTTAATATTTAATTTAATGAATATTAATATTATTATAATTTTTTATTTTTAATATGTATTAATAATTTGTATTTAATTTTAATGTATAGTTTTACTATAACTATTATTAACAAATTTATTTTATATAATTTATTTATATTATACACATTTTATTTTAAAAGCCATTTTATTATTTTAATAATTATTCTATTAAGTAATTTAATTATATTACTCTATTATTATATTATTACTTAAAATAGCTTACATATAATTATACATATAATTACTGTTTTATTTATAAAATTTAAAATAAAAAGAAATATTACTTCATAAACTTTACCAAAAAATACCAAATTATTTTTAACTTTATATTTATATTTATTTAAATTTTCTAAAACTTAACATTATAATTATTTCCAATTATTTCAAAATCCCACAATTTTAAAATTAAATAATTATATTATTTAAAAGTTTCAAAACCATACATATTCAATGTAAATGGAATGAAGATGTAACACCGTTGGAATGCATTGGCGGGGGAAAACCCTCCGGAGAAAACCCGGCGCTGCGCCTCTTTGTCCACCACAAATCTCACACGCAGTCGCTTGGGATCGAACCCGGGCCGTCTAGGTGAGAGGTGAGTGGTTTAACCACTCGGCCACGGCGCGGCTGTGTGTACGTGTGTATAAACACCAACCTACCCTCCCTATAAAATGTTTAGAAAGTTGTTATTTTCTACAAAATGGCTCAAGTGATTTTGAGTAGTGTACCATATGTGTAATTCCTGCGCAATGACGCATGAACAAGAGCGTGGAGCTTTTAAATCCCGGCCCGGAATACACCTAACGCATGAAGGAGTGGATTTTAAGACCGGTTCAGCCAGCATTGCATGGAAAGTGAGAAGTTTCAATTAGCAACGATCTCACACACTACAGCCAATATTCTGGCTGGGGGATACGTGATGCTGGCCAGATCACCTCCCCGAATCGCTTGGATGATATTTCACCTCTGCCGTGCGTAACTGGACTTGAAGTCAGCTGTCGGGTTGATAGTCCAAGATCACAGTAAGAACTGTGGCGGCACGAGATTATTATGCTCCATTCATTCTGAATGACTTTCGTATAACTGTAAGCCATAACATATAGACAAAAATCCTATATTATAAAAAATTTAATTCAGTTAATTTCTTCGTGATTACGAAAAGAGCATGGCATTTTAAAACATGTGACGTGCTCTTTAAAAAAATTACTATCGTTAAAACCTACTGTGTTGTTCTTATAGCTACAACGGATTTTGTAAATGGGTAATGAAGTTTTTGTCGTTTAACAAAGAATTAAAATAATCTGTTATGTGTAATGTGTAGAAGAGTAAAGGATAGTCAACGGATGGAGGCACCTTGCGCACTACGATCTGCACAGATCTATTATGGCTATCAACTCCAGGAGAAAGAGATGAAGTGAAGGAATCATAAGAAGTCCCTAACATTTCCAATCCTGATGACTCATCCCACTGCTGGAGCCATCAAGCAACTTGTCCACGTGGCAACCCTCTAATCTTCATGGGAGTATCTTTCCTTTGAGCATGCATATTCGCCATCTTCCAATGCTGACATACAATGCGAACGTATCTGTAAGCACACCTGAAAGATAAGAGGGGAAACGGAATGAATGGAAAACAAAAGAAAATAAATCGTGGTAAATGATAGCAACCCCAACATTCGCCTGCCGACCCCGGGAAAACCACGAAAAGTACGTGGGTCATAGTGGGAGTTACAGGGGATCGGGATGGCCGCGCCACCGTGGCCAATTGGTTAGAACAGTTGTCTCTAATCTAGACGGCCCGGGTTCGATCCCAAGCGACCGCATGTGAGATTTGTGGTGGACAAAGCGGCTCAGGGGCGGGTTTACTCCGGGATCTCCGGTTTCACCCGCAATCACATTCCACCGGTGCTCCATCTTCATTCCATGTATCACCACTGCGGTTTCACAAGTAGTAAAAGCGGGTGTTAAACACTATCAATAAAAAAAATAAATAAAAAAGAAACCGAAACCTCCCGAATCTGAGTCGCAAATCTCGCTCGGTTTGTAGAGGAGTAATCGAGAAAACAATATGAATGCGTTATATTAGATGTTTCTTCTTCTTCATTTATGATACAGATCCTCGGGCGCACTCGGACCTCAGGCTTATTGTGCTATCTGTATTGCTTAGAGCCAACCCATTACACCTGCATCCCTTAAAAATTAGTACAGTCTAGCAATTGGTATGGATGATACTTTTTCTGGTCCTATGAACATTTTCCCCAAAACTTACTTAGGACCAGAAAAAAAGCCAAAGCTTCGCAGGAGCATAAATACCAGATGTTTAGACTTCGCCTCAAGAATTGAAAACAAGCATCTCCATGTGACGCTACTGGATGGTCTCTTGTGCCGCTTTTGCCCAAAGCGAAGACTGGAGCATTGGAAGTGATGCACGTGCGACGGGATGCAGGCAATACGCTCGAGTTGGTGTTGCCCCCTTTTTTTTTGTACGGAGCACCTCGGTCTGAGCCACCAGCATCATTATCATTATTGTTATTTCTTTTTCCAGCTATCCGATTACTTGCTTTGGGCTGTATTTGATGGTAAGCGAGTCAGAATAAAACTGCTCGAGCATACACGACCATGACCCACCCTTTACCGCAAGCTTTCTCAGGGACTCCCTGCCTTCTCTTGTTATGGGAAAACAAAGCACAGGCGAGCAGTATAAACCACGGCAGATAAACAAAATACCAATACGCTCCGATCGCGTTATGGAGGTGATGACGTCAGCCGTTGCTACTTCTAAACAACTCGTTGCTAACCAGTTTCTTCTGTATATCCACGTATTCCTTTGCGAGAACCTTCTTTTTTTTTTTTTTTTTTTTTTTTGAAAAATCTGGATTAATTTTTATCACTCCTAGATAAAAATGTCTAACAATATAGTTATATGTATTTATATTATATACCGGTTATTCTTAAGTATCCATAGTTATTAGAAATTAACGCTCTTACTGATGTTGCGATATTACATGGTTATTTATAACGTCCGAGTTAAGAATAAATAAATGAAATGAGCAATGTTACATAAATATTACAGTGTCTGCAGATTTATCAAAAATGCATAGAGCTAATACCAAATTAACCACATATTTGCATGCATCTGGATAGCCTCTGAAGCAACATTACTGTCTATACAGTAAATACAGGACAAAACTGCTTGTGTGTGTGTGCACATATATACATTTACATAAATCTTTGGAATTCTCGGGAACAATGAAGGGCCCTATTTCTTAATCCCACCTTTTAATAAGTCAGCTACAAATTATCGGCTATTTTTAAAATTTCCGTCAACTCTTCTGCAAAACAATAAGTAAATCGTGCAAAACAGCAGCATCGCCATTTTCTTGGGTTTTCAGTATGATATTTCTCTATTTACATGTAAGTTTTCATACAAACCCAGTAGGAGGATTCACTTCTTGGCTTCATGCTGTCGTTTGTATCGACAAGACCCTCTCAGTCACTATAGTGTTTCATTCAGGGACGAAACACACAAACACCAGAAGAAAAAAACTCTTGATTCTGTTTCAATTATTCTAAATATGGTGACGTTTTCCAAAGTATATGTAATTGAATCTGGTGTATAAGCACAATTAAGTTAACATTCTTAAGTACAGGGTTACTACAAAAGAACTAGACAACTTCAACTGCCTGTAAAACAAAAACTATTAGAGATAGCAACCTAATTATTTTGGAGGTATGTTCAGAAACTCTCAAAGTTTCGTTTGTTGCTGATTGCGTTCTAGCAAATTCCAACACGCAATATGGCTTTTCCACAGGATTTTCCGCCATTTCAGCTTCTGCAACAACAAACAAAACACTACAGCGTTATCAATAGCAACAAACAAAATTTTGAGAGTTTCTGAACATATCTCCAAAATAATTAGGTTGCTATCGCTAATAGTTTTTGTTTTACAGGCAGTTGAAGTTGTCTATTTCTTTTGTAGTAACCCTACAAACTTGTATAGAAATCAGAGTTGTTTGGAGTTGGCCATCTCCATGGCAACTGCTAGGTGTGACGACAGGTTTACGGAGTCCATTGCGGAGATTCTTCTCCCTCTCTCCCACTCTTCTTTTTTCCATTTTCCTCTGCTTTTCTCTCAAGGACAACAGCCTGGAGGAAAAATGTTAAGTTTCTTAGACTTTTCAACCACTTTTTATTTTCTCTACTGTGTGTAGCAAGTAGAGGAAGTATTGCATTCCTCCCAAAACTTTTATACCGAAATTCATCAGAAATATATGTTTTGAGGCCCCCTGAATCCAAAAAAAGTATTTGTGGAAAATTATTAGTGTCTTTATGTGCCTATGTGTGTGTGTGTTAACGTAAAACTAAAAACGGAAAGTCGGTTAGATACCAAACTTATATTTAAGTTCAGCATCTTTCAAGAATGTTGTTACTACATCTAATTAGTTACCGTGTCCACCACATATTAGTTGTTCAAGTTAACGAAATTCTTTGTAGCAAAGAAGCAAATCACAATTAATATAACTTGTTTTAAATGCATTTAGTCATTACATTATTTCAATAAATTACCGATTCTTGATTTGGTAACTAGCCTTGAAGCCCCAACAAATGATCTATATGTTTTATTGTTATTACATGATCAGTTATTTTGTCCAGTTTAGACAAAAACAAATGGCATCAAACTTTTAAATTGTCTTCTACTGTAACATTGGGATCTACCTTCTCTGCTTCTGAAGTGATTATTCTGAATATTTCACATTTGGCTCTCAGAGAGTTAATTGGATGAAACAGTTACCTACAGGTTTTTCTATCGATTGAAAATCTAATTTTGTACTATTTATCTATTCATTTTTTAGTTTAACCTTAACGTCCTTTAACCTGATTGGTGTTATCGGATCAAGAATGCAATCGATGAAATGATGCTCAAGTGAGCTCGGGGTCCATGGAGCTTGAAGTCACTAGACATTCGTCTTCTCAGGATAAAGGAAAACCCTTAAAAAATGTTATCTGTATAACTCATCCAAAGTGAGTTTCGAACCCGCTACATCTTGAATATGAGGCAGACACGCTACCGGGTACTTGCCATGCTGTAACAAACCTGCAGTTTTTCAAAACACTAATTTCTCTTTCTCGATATCTTATTTTAGAATATTGTAATGTATTTTAAAGGGGAATTCATTTTCATTGAAATTCTTTTAATTTTTTACAACTTCTGGCTACACCGTAGGGTCGGCTGCTAACATACAGTGGTCCATTCGTAGCTGTACCGATCTTTATACTATGGTCGGCTGATAAGTCCCCTGCCTCACAGAGATATGGCGCCACTAGGCTAGTTAGGCGGTAGCATCGTATACTTTAACTCTAGACTAACTTGTATCCATAGTTACAGGTCAATAGCTTGTTTAGTTTTTGAATGACAGCATTTTAAACAAGACAACTTTAGAGTTTTCACGAAAATGGAGGATTTGGAAAAACGAGCAGTGATTAAATGCTTCCATTTGAAAGGTTTAACGCCTAAATTAATCAAGGAGGAAATGGACAGTACATTGAAAGACTCTGCCCCTTCATATTCGATGGTTAAAAGGTGCATTGCAGAGTTTAAAATGGGACATACGAGCACTAGTGATGAGCTTTGCTCTGGACGCCCTGTAGAAGTGACAACTCAGAGATCATTGAAAAAAGTTATCGTTTAATACTGGAAGACTGCAGATTAAAGTTGTTTGAGATAGCAGAGGCTGTAAACATATCAAAAGAAGGTGCAGGTAACAATTTGGGCTTTCACAAGATGGGTGCTGCGTTTGTTGACACCTGATCATAAGTGGCAAAGAAAAACTGTTTATGTTAAGAATGTGGAGCTCTACCGTAAAAATCCCAGTGGATTTTTGAGACGGCTTATTACCTTGGATACATCACTGTACTCTGAAAAGTAAATCACAGTCAAAACAGTGGATTGCGCCAGGTAAACTAACTCCAAAAAAGGCAAAGTCAATTTTGTCAGCTAAAGGTTATGGCGAGTGTTTTCTGGGATGCACAGTAAATTATTTTTATTGTTTACTTAAAACAGAGTAAAAGTATCACTGGTGACTACTACGCAAGCTTACTGCAACGTTTGAGTGATGAGGTGAAAAGAAAAAACCTCATTTGGCAAAAAAAAAATGCTCACGACAATGCTCCGGCTCATCGTTCAGTCATTGCAATGGGAAAAAGGTGCGAATTAAAGTTGGAATTGCTTGAACATCCACCCTATTCGCCAGATCTAGCATCCAGTGACTACCACCTATTCCCAAACCTCAAAAAATTTCTTAGAGGTCGAAGATTTCACAGCAACGAGGAGGTCATTGATGCGATAAACGGCTATTTTGAGGACCTTGATATATCGCATTACAGAGATGGTTTAATTAAACTAGAACACCAATATGTCAAATGTATTAGCCTTTCTGGAGATTGTGCTGAGAAATAAAACCAAACAAAATTAAATGTTGTTTCATTGAGAGGCCCGGGACTTATCAGTGGACCCTCGTATGATTTACAGCCGACATTAAAGTGCAATAATGACGCAGATAATGACGTGGAACCCAGTTAGAGAAACAGAAACCTGGATGAGTGCAGAGGCTGGGGAGAGACAGACATCAATGAAGGAGTAGAATGACATGCGACACACAAACAGGCCGTGTAATGTGATGGAAAAACCGCACGTCTCCGATCACGGGCACGCGTTACTCGCTCCCTAGCTGACCCAGTCACCCATCTGCCACATGCCCCAGTATTAGAACAAAGATGTGCCCCAATGCAGTGTAAACACAGGTATTAATTTGTCGTACCGCTCCAGTCACGCAGAATAATCGATGCTTTCTGAGTGGGCAGAGAGCGTGGGATTGCAGGATCTCATTGCAGCTGTTTTTGTGTTTGCATACTTCATTACTTTTATTTGTTTCTGCTTCACACAATATCCTTTAACATAATCTGGATGCCTTTCAATAAGTTAAAAAGAAAAGACCTGCTAATAATAATATTTCTCATGCAGTCATGTGTCTGTTATTCATTTGTTTACACACCAGAAGTGCGGGTGTCTCAGCATCAGAGGGGCGGGTGTTCTAGGCTAGCAGTAAAGCTCGGCATATTTGTGAAGAAACAATTTATATTTCATTTATAAATAACAATATTTTATTTATAATCTGTTGACTATTTATAATCTGTTGACTATTTGCATTCTAGGCAATTACTACGGTATAAAATTGGCTCTTTGCCATAAAACTCGATTCTGCGCGCAACCATTTTTGCCTGTCTTCTCTGGCGGAAGTAGCATGACTGAGTTACTAACTAACTATGCATATTTGCGGGGCGAGGCGTAAAAGGGGGTGCTTACTACAACAAACACCTCAATTCTTCTCTCTTGCCATTAAAATAAATTGGGTGTTATTTATGGACGCTCTTTAACTTCTGTGGTGCTCAACGTCCCATTTTATATTGGACGTGAAAGATCGCTTAATGTTTCTCAGAGGCATTTTTATCAGGCTTGAAATTGTTTTATGTGACGTAAATCTACGACACAGGACCATGCCGATGGTCGAAAAAAATCCATAGCCCTGCGCCGGGTTTGAACCCGCAAGCTGCCCTGACAGCACTCACTCACTCTCTCTCTCTCTCTCTCTCTCTCTCTCTCTCTCTCTCCATACAAGTCTCCCTCCGTGATGTAATGGTAACATGCTAACTTCATATACCCAAGGTCGCGGGTTCAAACCCGGCGGAGGACGATTGATTTTTTCGGGCGTAAAAATCCTTAGCTTGGCTTCCTTCGGAAGGGAAGTAAAGCCTTGGGTCCCGTGTCGTAGATTTACGGCACGTAAAAGAACCTCAAGCCTGATAAGAGAGGCCTCTGAACAAAATTAAGCGATCTTTCACGCCCAATATAGAATGGGACGCTGAGAACCAAAGCAGTTAAAGAGCGTCCATAAATAACACGCCATTTCCATTTTTTCTCTCCATACAAACATAGCCGACGAGGACAACCGAACCAGCCCCATATACGTGTTAGTTTAGCTAGTCTAATAGTTTTTATTACTGCGTATATTGCATCAAAAACTCTCTTTTTACTCCAACAAATAACTCTTTATTACTTTCATAAACTGATTACAAATTAAAATCTGCTCAGAATAACTGTATTTATTTCGATGCTTTCGTAACAATTCTGAAATGGAAATTGAGTATTTATTTAACTGCTGTGATTCTCAGCGTCCCATACTATACTGGGCGTGAAAGGCTGTTTAATTTTGCTCAGTGGTCTCTTTTATCAAGCTGAGGTAACAATTCTGACGTATAGTTTCCTTTCGACGTTCGCTGCGACGAATACTACTGTTCGCGATGAATTTTACGGCAAAACTCAGTGTACTGCTTCCCGCTTTGCATTCCTCTTTGAAACTGAACTGTGCGCAGGACTTCTTTTCCCTTTTTACAACTTATCTGTCCAATGGCAGGAAATTTCCAAAGTGCAAACCACTACAGGCGCCATAAACTCCCTCAGTTAAAACAACCCGCTTCGACGTCGAAGTACTTTCCAACTGCACACTGTTCACTCGTACAGGCGTCACAATCATAGCTTCCATGTCAAAATTATTTGCCGCCGGCACACGTGTCCACTAACGCAGGTACAGTAATGCATGCCAACAATCAGCTATGCCAACTTATGATCGGCGATTATGGCCGCAAAGCGTAGACACATTATAAATTCTTAGTTTCCCAAATGGACACAAAATCAGAAATTATCAATTTCAAAAATATATGGAGTTCTTTAGTTCTTCTTCTAGTTTTACTTTCTCTAGCACGTATATACATATAATGTGCATAGTAGCAAGAGAAGGTATTGTACTCCACCAAAAATTTGATGTCAACATTTCACAAGAAATATGCGTTTTAAAGTCTCTGAGTCCAAAAAAAAGAAATTTATAAAAAGGTTGGTGTGTATGTCTATATGTGGACAGTATACCTCAAAAAACCAAAAGACCCTTACATACTAAGAAACTTTCTACACAAAAATGTAGACCTTGTTATACACCGAATCTCAATTGTTTCACATAGTGACCAGCTTTTAAAAGATTTCACTATCGCTTTAGCCAGGTGTGCTCCTTTCTACTTGCAGAGAAGCCAGTAATAGTACCAAGTCTGCTAATGATTATCTTGACTTGTATGATGTAGATAAAAGAATAATCTTTTGTAAGGAAAGTTTGAATTTGGAACAGCTAGAGAAAGTTAGGTGATTGAAACATATCATATATTCTTTAATTTATAGGATTACTTAATGAGCAATTACAATTATATTATTGTTATTAATTGTATGTATTCCATTTCAATGTAAACATTTCCATCCTATAGATAATACACATTAAATCCAGTACAAAAATGTAAACATAATTTGCTTGTCCCATTAAAAAAAACAGATGTGTTCCATTCGCATAAGTTTCTTTAGCTGCTCTACAGAACATTTTTCTTACAAAAGATCATTCTTTTACCTACGTCTTGCTAATTTCGGTAAATGTTAGTAAAATTGGTTGTATTACTTGCTCCTTGTAACACGGTCGCAATATGAAACGATTGAGGTTCGCTCGCTTTGCAAGGTCCCGTTTGAGAAAAGTTAATTAGTTTAAAATTGAAACCAATGAGAGTGAGTATCTCGAAAATGGTCAACTCTACGAGAAAACGTATATGACACAAATTATGTGTTTTAACGAGATCTACATTTTATATGTAGTATGTTTTTGTCTATCTCCTACCGTTATGCAAAATTCAATTAGAACAAACAGCTCTTCAGAGGCTATTCCCAGCAAATTAAAAATATAAGTTTTTAATGATGTAAATATCTTTAATATACGGTATTTTAATCAAAATTATTAGAGTTATTTCCAAAAAATTATAACGTAAATATCTTGATTATGCCGTATTTTAATCGAAATCATTAGAGCCATTTTTTATAAAATCGAAAATTCAAAAAACTGTTCTATGTAAAGGGTGGTTTGGGGTTGGGAGATTTTCGCTGAAAATGTTCGTGTGGCATCCTTCGAAGACGCTAAACTTAAATATGAAGTTCGGTATTTAACTGACTATTTTGAGTTATCGTGTTCACAGGCACACACACGCACCCGCGCACGATACAGGAGATCCTAAAACGCCTTCTTCCAGTAAAATTTCGGTATCGAATTTTTTGGTTAAATGGAATATCTTCTCTGTTGACTAAGTATATTGCACATACGTGCTAATGAAAGTAAAAATGTAAATAGAACATTGCATTTATAGAGCAGACTTAATTAACAGAAATTGCACCGATAATATTAAGTGATAGCATTACATTGCTATGTACGAAGTAGAGAAACTAAAACTTCTGGTAAATTTCGATTTTGGATAACTATACCAAGTATAAGTTATTTCATCCCATCTCATTTCACCACAACCCCTGACCAGCGTCCGTCCCATTTTCAATCTTCGCCCTTTGTTGGTCGTCAGCGATAGCTGTGGTCAGTTGGAGAGCTGTACGAGGGAAGAAATACCCTTTCAGAAACGGAAACAATTTCATTCGCTACAAAGTGTCAGAGTCGCGTGTTCCTTGAAATGCTTCCTCTTTAAGCAGAACGTTCACCCCTTGGAAACGAGATTGGCAATACTGATGCAGTGGCAGCTAACCATAATTGAGTAATTAAGTCTTACTGGTTGAGGTATCGCATCATTATTTATGATTCAAATATCTTGAAAACATTATCATTACAACCATTATCAATACAAACAATGCCTACAAAAACGATCAAAGGTCACTGACGGGCTGGAAAAGCCATTCTGGTGATTGTATTGTACAAACGCCAACAGACTGAGGATTTGATGTGTTTGCAAGCTGGGATATCTCTGCGCAAAATTCAGCTGCATTGCCTTTCGCACTGCTTTAAATACTTAGAAATTCCTGATTGTTATATTTTGAGCCTTTTATAGTCAAATTTCTAAATGATAAAGTCATTATATGAAAATATGGCATTAAAATATGTAAGTTCATCCTTTTTGATTGTTTGTGTATTATGTGTGACTGATAATTATAGTGATAGCATATACGTTTATTTTGGAATAAAGTCGAATAATTCAATAGCGTCATGCAAAAATACACATTTCATTTAAATGACAGTAAGTGTTTTGAGTTTTCAACTCTACTGCTGATTTGTTTAATTTATGATTATTACTGTGTATGAACTTGACTACTACACATAATGTTTGTATATAGACTACTGAGTCGCGGATTCAAATCCAGCGATGGATTTTTTGGAGCGTAAAAATCCGTAGCATGGCTTTCTTCGGAAGGAAAGTAAAACCGTTGATCCCTCAAGCCTGATAAAGAGATATCTGAGCAAAATTAATGGTCTTTCCATGCTCAATAATGAATAGGATGCTGAGAACCACGGTAGTTAAAGAACTTCCAAAATAAAACTCCATTTCATTTCATTTGAGTGATAATTGATAATAGTTCTACAGGAGGTTCTACTAAAAGAAAAGTCATAATGACAGGCACAAAATGTAATCGCGGGTGGCTGGAGGAGTTGGTCAACTAAACATGCAATTAAATTAACATGCACACCAAGTTTTTTATTTGCTTGAGTACTACAATGTTTTCATTTCATCTTATTACTGGATGTAACTTCACTCCGCTCTGGAATGTGTGGCAACATGACGCCATTAAATTCTGTGCCTGTCAAAGTAAACGCAAATAAAAATGTGATACTCAAAGAAAATAATAGGTATGGAAGAGATTCGAGCACAGTAAGTTAATAAAAATGCACTATTGTTTTTGTAGGCTCTCATGACCTGTTTTATTACTAAAATATAAATTTTTCAGGCTTTGAAATCGTGATCTTCAACCGTTTCTGAACATACTCTTGTGTTAGATACGATATTATATATGATCGAGAAAACTGAAGTCCTTTCAGTCATCAAACAGTAGGTACTGCCTAAAATGTTCACATAAGCAATAGAAGTATATAAAGATCCCTATTACGTTAATGAGAACAATGATTTAAGCCAATCCTGACTTGGATTGCTACTTTACAGCTCCTTCGCGCTCTAAAACAGGAATCGCCTGCATAACAACCAAATTACAACGGAACAGTCTATATATATAAACTCTTTTACCACTCCAAAAGTATACGTTACTGTTTCGTGCCAAAAGAAGTCCTATCTAATTCACGTTTATTCAGAAGAGAATCTTCCCCTTGTACCATGGCGGGACCGCTTCCAAAAGAGTGAATTCGGATTCGTGGTTTTCCTTCTATACACCAGTACCTATAAAAAATAAGATGTGTTCCAATCACATGAAAACTAAGACTTTAAAACCATGTGTACTTCTGAAGCATTTTAAATGAAAATCCCATTCTATGTTCCGACAAACAAGATTTGTAATGCAAAAAAATTCGTTCCACTTCGCATGATGTATCAGTATCACCAAGCAAATAGTATGTGTTGGTATTTAAAAGTGCTGATTGTATGCGATACACTGAAGCCTGCATTCTTTTTATTTTTATCTTTAGGTGGATTAGTAGATTTGTTTTGACAGTTCTTCCACATGTTGCACAGATTCAGTTCAGCTCCATACCTCTGGACTATTACAGTGAGATAGTTGTGGGTAACTTTCTGAACAAACTTGCAACCAATAATATGATTCTGTGAAACTGTTCTGTTACTAGACGTTTGATAGTTTGTTTACTTGAACTGCCATCGGTTTTTTAATAAGTACATGCATAAGTGCATTGCTAGAAAATGTACTATGGTTGTAAAACAAATTAATTTTGTTCATATTTGAGCTGAACAAAAATTCTATTCGAACGCCTCCTTCCTACCGACATGATTCTGTGTTCTGCTGTGATATCCGTTTTGCAGTTTAAAATGTTTAAAAATATTTTTTCTATAATAAAATGAAATGAACTCTAAAATTTCAGGAAGCACGTTTATCCCATGTGCATTTCAATCACCAATTAATTGAAGCCATAATTGGGTACTACATGCTTAATAACAAACGCTTCCAATTTTAAACCTTATTTTATCACAAAATGTTTTTCCAACATTGCTCTATACTCAAAATGCTACATACGATGCAGTTTTGCATTAATATGTTTCAAAATGCTTATAATGCCTCTCTTCTTATTTAATTTTTCGAAATAATGCTCCAATTAAGAGAATAAACTATTACATTTTGAAAAATCAACACTTTTGGAGAATACGAAAGGTAATAATTTTTCTACACTAATTAGGTCAATATAACTGGATTTTTATGTGAATATTTTTTTTTTAAAATTCCTCACGTGGATCATTTTTACTTTCTCTAGCCCCATAATTACAATGTTAATAGGAATAGAGAAGTATTGTATTCCACCCAAAAATTCGATACCGAGCTTTCAACGGAAATACATGTTTTAGGATCCCCTGTATCCAAAAAAAAGTATTTTCAGAAAAAGGTCCGTGTGTGTGTGTTCGTGTGTCCGTGTGTCTGTGAATACGATAACTCAAAAACGAAAAGTAGCTAAAATACTAAACTTGGTATTTAAGTTTAGTATCTTCCAGGGATGCGACACGAAGATTTTGAGGAAAATCCCCCCACCCCAAACTACCCTTTACATGGAACTTTTTTCGAAATTTTTGATTTTCTTAGAAATGGCTCTAATTATTTTGATTAAAATATCATATATAAAAATATTTACCTAACAAATAAAATGTATATCTTGAATTTTCTGGGAATAGCTTCTGAAGACCTGTTTATTCTGGATGAATTTTGCTTACTTTGGCATAACTAGTAAATCGTAAGAGATAGACAAAAACTTACTATACAGAAAATTTAGGTCCTGTTAAAATACACAAGTTATGTCATATACATTTTTCTCGTGGAGCTTACCGTTTTAGAGGTATTCGTTGTTATTAGTTTCAGTTGTGAAGTACTTATACTTTTCTCAGACGGGAGTGTCCGTTTTTCTTTTGTTCCACTCCTGGCCAAGAAAAGAAGCGATTTGTATTGACAATCGCATAACGACAGCTTTTAAAACACTTGACTATTGGTTTAACCTAGTGTATTCCCTTATTTTCTTCCTACTTATACGGAACTAAATAATAAGAACATTGTGCTAATGAGTACCACGATTAGCAAGGTGCAGAAAGAACAACAATCTTATGTATGAAGTTTGTAGAACAGCTAGAAAAAGTCATGTGAGTGTAACACATCATATTTTTATTAATGCAATAAATTTAGATACTTATATTATTACCTAAATAATCATGGAGGCTAACATGTTGATACATGGAAAAATTAGCACTATTATTGTGTATAATTACTGGTATAACGTTCAATAAAATATCTGATATACTCTGGATTTTCCAATATTCACCAATCCATCACGTTAATTGAAAGTAGATTTTTACTAGTGTCAATACTTTTGGAAGAAGTCCACTGAGTGTTGACTGAACGTTTTCCTTAAGATGAGAGAGACAGGAAGGTTCTGAGGATGGCGCGTGACTGGAGTGACCACTGACCGTCACACATCATTGCAGGAAAGGGTTGGTCCATTTAAAGCCCAACACGCGACCACCACATGTGTTATGTGGACACGAAAACAAATACGGCCGTGTGTCAAATCATCGGCCACATTTAGCTTTGTACTGCTGTCTCACCCTACCTCGGATACACCCACCTATACTGTAATTTTCTCCGGATGCTATTGAAACACCACGAGATCCTGCCAAGGAAGCTAACAATCGGGTGAAGCTCTCTCTTATAAACACGATCAGGAAACCCTATTCAGACAGCTGTCTAAACTTGAGATCCACGTTCGAATCCTATTTAAGCCACACAGTGTAAAGATTTCAGTGATATTCATCCAATGTCACGGCCGGCTGTGAACCTGAAGCTTCCTTTGAGTATGTATCGATGATCTGAAGGGACACCTTGGTGCACAAATTATTCTCATTTGACCCTCTGAATTATTCTGAGATAAACATACCTTAATGCGTATTTGCAATGCTGTAGGTTCTTTAATTGTCGGGGTTCTAGAAGCATGATTAATATTTCATAACGGTTATAGAGGGTAGAGCATGTCAACAGCGGGGGACACCTCGGCAACTGCGACCCGGTACGGATCTATTGCCCCATCCCTCCCCATGGGAAGGGATGAGAGGGGGAAATAACAAGCCAGCACACAGGAAACGACAGCGCAGAGACGCACGAAAGTCCCTAACAGTTACTACATGCAGCGTTGGCGCTCCACGGAGGGCTATACAGCGCCGAGAGGCCGGAAGGATGCCCCTACAACGACACCTAGCCTCAACCACCGCAACCAGGGGGAAAATATTTTCACCCGGAGCACGCAACCGTGCCATCTGCCTGCAGAGTCTCAAGCCACACCTGCGCCGACCTGAAAGATGAAGAAGGGAAATGAAATGAAAGAATGAAAGGGAAAGGAACCGTGGTAGATATACAGCTCCCCAGCATTTGCCTAAGCGGCCCCAGGAAAACGACGGAAAAATCAGAGCTAGAGTGCGTGATCAAGGGGGCGTGAACCCGGACCTCCCGAATACCAGTCCCAGACGAAACGCCTGAGCCACCTGGCTCGTAACGGTTGTAGAAGTTGGATAATGTATTACGAGATTTGCCTTGGGCGTCTAAGTAAAAATGCAGCGATTTTGAAATAGCCCTCTACCGCTACAATTTTTACGTTCTCTAGCTCTAAATACAATGTACACAGTAGATGGAGAAAGTATTGTATGCCACCCAAAAATTTGAAACAGAGATTTTAATGGAAATGTATGTTTTGAGGCACTGTATCTAAAAACATTTTTTTAGAAAAAGGTCCGCGCGCGCGTGTTTGTCTGTGGTCAGCATAACTCAAAAACGAAAAGCCGGTTAAATACCAAGCTTGGTATTTAAGTTCAGTATCTTCCAAGAATGCAACACGAAGATTTTCTGGAAAATGCCCCATCCAAATTATTCTTTACATGGAAGATTTTTCGAAAATTTTGATTTTCTTAAAAATGCCTCTAACGATTATGATTAAAATGGTTAGACCACTCAACTCTCACCTAAAGGCCCGGGTTTGATCCCAAGCGACCGCATATGAGATTTATGGTGGACAAAGCGGCGCAGGGGTGGGTTTTCTCCGGGTTCTCCGGTTTCCCCGCCATCGCATTCCACCAGTGCTCCATCTTCATTCCATATATCATCAGTGCCATCGCCTGTGATGCCGCAAGTAGCAAAGGCAGGCGTTAAACACTAGCCCATTCCCATGTGTTTAAGATATTTTCTCGGTATGTAGGTATATCTTGAAATTTCTGGAAATAGCCTCTGCAGACCTCTTCATTCAGAATAACATTTGTATACAAAAACCTACAACACAAAAAATGCAGATCCCTTTAAAACACGCAATTTATGTCGCATACATTATTTTTTTTTGTTTTTTTGTAGGTTAAACTTTGTTTGGTTTTAATTTTAAACTGCTTAAACTTTTCTCAATCGGAAAGTCATTTTTCATTACATCTCTTTTTTTGCTTCTGGCCATGCAAGAGGAATCCAATTTCATTTGTTTTTCATAGCGACCAGCTTATAAAAGATGTGACTATCACTTTAGCCTTTATTTCCCATCTATTTACAAGAAAACAAGTAATAAGCACAATTCTCCTGTTGTTTATCTCGATTAGCATAAAGAATATAAAAATAGTTGTTTGTGGAACATGTATAGAAAGTCATGTGAATGAAACACATTAGATTTTTATTTGTTTTTCCGGAGTCTAGTGAAATTAAATATTAAATTACGTTATTCGAAGCTAAGCTATTACTGTATTACCTCCCAAAACATCTATCGCGGACGTTACCTTTAACAAGTAACATCGCCTAGCAGATGGTCCAAGAACAATTAGTGATGTTCATCGTAGAACTTTCTGTCTGAGCCGATGAATATTGACACTCAGCTGAATGCTGAATTCTAAATAATTGCTGAAAGGTGCGGCTACACTTATATTCCCCTCCCCCCAATTATGATATCCTCTTAATAATGGCGTAAATGACTGAGCAATTATTGATTTATTGTTGGAAATCTTAATCTGTCTTACCTGGAATTTAGAATCCTTATTTTGGAATGTGCTAATAGTTGCGCCGGCCAGAACCACTAATTATCTACTCCGTGTATACCAAAATGTTAATCCTTCCATCTTTTCCAGTCTCAATTCGTACACACAAAATATTGCCCGTAATTCAATTATCAAGAAACTCTTGATGTGTTCCATTTACATGACTTTCTCTAGCTGTTACACAAACAACTTTCCTTACAAAAGATTACTCTTATCTACGACATGCTAATCAAAGTAAAGAGCAGAAATTGCCGTATTACTTGTTTCCTTGAAGTAGAAGAGATACAAGGAAATACATTGGGTCAAATCTTTTAAAAGCTGGACCTATGTGAAACATCTGAAGTTCGGCTCGCTTTATATAGCCTGCAGTAAAACAAGAGAGATGAAGCGAAACATCACTTCACGTTTGAGAAAAGTTAAAAGCGGGTAGTTTAAATTGAAACAAATGACAAGGAATATCTCAGAAACAATCAGCTCTACATAAAAACGCGTATGATATGAATTATGTACTTTAACGAGTTCTATAATTCTTATGTAGTATGTTTTTGTCTGTCTCTTACGGTTTAACCGTTTTGCAAAATTCTGCAAAACTCGTCTAGAATAAAGAGGTCTTCAGAGGCTATTCGCAGCAAATCTTCAAAATATACAGTTTATTTGTGATGTAAATCTTTTTACTTAATATGCGGTGTTTACAAAATCATTAGAGCCATTTTTGAAGAAAAAAAATTCAAACGTTATTACATGTAAAGGATAATTTGGAGTGGGGGGATTTTTGTTTTTTGAAAATGTTCGTATCTCATTCTTGGAACATACTAAACTTAAATGCCAAGTTTGGTTGTTAATGGTCTTTTCGTTTTTGAGCTATGTTTTCCATAAACACACACACGCGGGACTTTTTTCTAAAAATGTTTTTTTCACATTCAGGAAACCATAACATATATTTCCGGTGAAATCTCGACATCGAATTTTTGGGTAGAATACAAAATCTTCTCTATTCTTTATGTACATTATACCTATCACATATCATTGACCTTTTTCTTTTTCTGTTACTGCCTCTCTTGTTCTTCGTGGGAAGAAGGCTAAACTTTCTTGGTTTACACTTAAATGTGGGAAATTACAAAGTAAACAGCAGCAAAAGTTTTGGAAATAGTAATATCCCAAAATAAGTTTGTAGCTATAAATTGTGTTTCTTTATGAAAAACTACTTAAACTGCTTCTCCAGTTTAAAAAACACGGACGTGTCCCATTTACACAATGTTCTTGACTATTCTGTAACATTCTTGCTAATCAAGTTAAGCATTAGCAGCAATAATCAATCAGTTCCTTGTAAGTAGAAGGGAAATTAGGGAATACTATAGGCTAAAGCGATAGTCAAAATTTTAAATGCTATCGCTATTCGATTGAAATTCGATTCTCCTTGCATGGCCAAAAGTAAAGCAAAAGAAAAAGTAATGACTTTTTCTCGCTTGAGAAAGATTTAAGTATTTTAAAATTGAACAAACAAAAAGGAATATTTCGGAAATGGTTAATTCCACAAAAAATGATGTTACATAGATTCTGTGTTTCAACAAGATCTCTGTCGCCCTCCGTGGTGTAATGGTTACCATACTAACTTCATATACTCAAGGTCGCGGGTTCAAACCCGGCGGAGGATAATGGATTTTTTCGGGCGTAAAAATCCTTAGTATGACTTCCTTCGGAAGGGAAGTAAAGCCGTTGGTCCCGTGTCGTAGATTCACGGCACGTAAAAGAACCTCAAGTCTGATAGAGGCCTCTGAGCAAAATTAAGCGGTCTTTCACGCCCAATATAGAATGGGACGCTGAGAACCACAGTAGTTAAAGAGCGTCCATAAATAAAACTTCATTTCATTTTTAACAAGATCTCTATTTTTTTCTCTCTAGGAAGTGTTTCTCTAACTCTTATTCAAACCTAATTGAGAATAAAGAGCTCTTCAGAGGCTTATTTCCAGAATAAGAAAATATACATTTAATTTGCCGTATAAATATCTTTAATACACGAAATTTTTATGTAAGTCTGAGAAATTATTGAGGAAATCAAACTTTTCCGTTAATACAAAGTATAGTATTTAAGCAACTTTTCGATTTGGAATTATGTTGTTTACAGATACACACATGCGCACACGGATATTTTTCTAATCTTTTTAGAAGTAATATGCATTTTCGTTGAAATCCCGACATCGAATTATGATATGAAACACAATAGTTTCTCTATCTATGTACGAAGTACATAATGGTTTGCTTCTCTGCAGTGACGCAGCTACGAAGCAGATTGTTTTAATAAATGCATATGTTCACAATCCAGAAACAGAGCGTACAGAGAAGGCAGTGTGAGGGTTGCTTTGAGCATCATTTATTGATGAATAAAAAATTGTCATATTCGCCTTCATGATTCTGCACTCTTCATCATAATCGTTATCACCATCCCCACACTCCGTGACTCACCCTATCCTCTAATGTTGGCCGACACATTAGAGCAACGCGATTGCAGTGGCGGATCGAGCAATCATTTCAAATGCTTCATATACTTGTTCCGCTGAATTTAAATATAATAAAACTTAAATTATGTTCTCAGGATTACATATCTGGATAAATAACTGATTTGTGATGTGCTATTTTCACGTAAATTTCTCAACCTATTGTGCAACATCCTATCCATGAAAAATCTTAACCTTCCATGTGCTTCATGCTAATGCACATAAACCTATTTCTTTGTAGATGAAAAGGGAATAGGGAAATATAGTAGGCTACAAAGATAGTCAAATCATTTAAGAGCAGTTCACTTTGTGATAATTTTTAAATTCCATGATGAGAATGAAAAAAATCATGACATGATGAATAATGATTTTTACTTTCTCTATACGCACTATGTACATAGTGTATAGAGAAAGTATTGCACTCCACCAAAAAATTCGATACCGAGATTTCACCGGAAATATATGTTTTAGGGTCCCCTTTATCTAAAAAAAGCATTTTCTCAAAAAGGTCCGTGTGTGTGTGTGTGTGTGTGTGTGTGTGTGTGTGTGTGTGTGTGTGTGTCCGTGTGTTCGTGTGTCAGTGAACACGATAACTCAAAAACGAAAAGTCGGTAAAATACCAAACTTGGTATTTAAGCTTAGCATCTTCCAGGAATGCGACACGAAGATTTTGAGAAAAATCCCCCCACCCGAAACTACCCTTTACATGGAACTTTTTTCGAAAATTTTAATTTTCTAAAAATTGGCTCTAACGATTTTGATTAAATTATCACATATTAAAGATATATACCTGACAAATAAAATGTATATTTTGAATTTTCTGGGAATAGCCTCTGAAGACTGCTTTATTCTGGATGAATTTTGCATAAATACTAAACCGTAAGAGATGGACAAAAACTTAACACACAAAAAATGTAGAGCTTGTTAAAACACTCAATTTATGTTATATACATTTTTTTCGTGGAGTTGATCTTTTTTGAGATATTCCTTTTTCTTGGTTTCAGCTTTGAAAAACTCATTCTTTTCTCATACAGGAATTTGTCAACTCCTGTCCAGTCAATCAAAGGAACATCAATCACATATCAACCAGCTTTTGGCTTTCACTTTAACCTATGGTACTCCCTTATTTCGCTTATACTTACAATAAAGCAAGGAATAAGACTATTTCTGCTAATTTTCCTCGATTAACATGAAATAAATAGAATATAATCTTATTAACAATAATTTGATACAGAGAGATAGAGAAAGTCATGTGAATGGAGCACATCAGATTTTTAATTTTAGAAAAGTGTAAGTATTGGAAAACTTAAACCATTAGCAAGGAATATATCGATAATAAATCTGATATATCTTTCAGCGAAATCTGTATTTTTCTGCATCAAGAAAATCCCCTCCACGTCCAACCACCCGTTACATTGAACATTTTTCGAAAATTTTGATTTTCTCAAAAATGGTTCAAACGACTTTGATTAAAATACCATATGTTTAAGATAAGTTCATAGAAAACGATATGTATATCTTGAACTTTGTGGGAATAGCCTCGGAAGAGCTTTTCATTCCGACTTGATTAAATGGTAAACCGAAAGAGATAAATAAAAAGTTGCTGCACAAACATTTAGATCTCATTAAAACACGCAATTTGTGTCATATCCTTTTTTTTTTTTTTTTTTGTAGAGTTTACCATTTCCGACATATTCCTTTTTATTGGTTTCAATTTAAACTTTACTCAAGCGGAAAGTTAACTTTCGTTTCATTTGTTTACTCCCGAAAATGTTAAAGAGAGCCGATAGCTTTTCAAATAGCGATATCTTTTAAAAGATTTGACTATCTCTTCAGCCTAATGCATCACCTTATTTGTCTTCTGTTTGGAAGGAAGCAAGTAATAAGACTATTTCTGATAATGTTTATCTTGATTAGTTTGAGGGAGATAAAAGAATAACCTTTTGTAAGAAAAGTTTGTTTGTGGAACAGCAAGAGAAAGTCATCTGAATGAAACACATCAGATGTTTTGTAAGTTTTTTAAAAATATAAACCAAAGTTTATACATTGTTCTTCTGGAATCATCAGTTAGGAATCGCAATAACCGGATGTGTTCCATTCACATGACTTTCCCTATCTGCTTCTTGCTAATCGAGATAAACATTCGCAGAAGTGCTTTCTTATGAGTGTAAGCAAAATAATGAAATACTCTAGGCTAAGACGATAGTTAAATCGTTTAAAAATGTGGATGAAATCCGTTTCTTTGCATTGCCAGAAGAGTACAATTTCACGTATGTGAAAAGCTTAAGTATTTTAAAAATAAAGAATATCTCAAAAATAAACTCTACGAAAAAGAATGTATATGACATAAATTGTGTGTTTCAACGAGATCTACATATTTTGTGTAGTACATTTTTCTCTATCTCTTACGATGTACTACTTATGTAGGTCTTCAAAGGCTATTTCCAAAAAGTTCAATACATAATTATATTTGCCGAGTAAATATTTTTAATATACAGTATTTTAATCAGAATCATTGGAGCCATTTTTGAGAAAATAAACAATTTCGAAAATTTTTTCATGTAAAGGGTTGTTCAGGGTGGGAGGATTTTCCTCAAAATCTTCGTGTTGTATCCTTGGAAGATTCCAAACTTATATACCAAGTTTGCAATTTTATCGACTTTTCGTTTTTGAGTTACTGTATTCACAGTTAAACGGACACACTGGCACACGGACACACACATGAACCTTTTTCTAAAGATGCTTTTTTATACAGGGGACTCTAAAATGTTTATTTCCGGTGAAATCTCAGAAACGAATTTTGGGTGGAGTACAATACCTTCTCTATACACGATGTGCATAGTACGTGTAGAGAAAATTAAAATCGGTACCCAACAACATACCGTATAAACTCAGCATTAGAATGTCACAAAACATGCATTAACTTCCATTTACCACCATGCCCTATATAAGGAGAATCTGAAGTTTGATCTGTTTTTTAATTCTGGGTAAAGGTCACACCCCAATGCTTCCGTCCTGCAGCTTCATTTCCAACCCTTGATTCAGCCATGACGATAGCTTGCCCTCACACGCTCGCTAAAGCGTCTCGCTTTGGTGCTTCGTGGGCAGGGGATCGTGGGTTCGAGTCCCGCCTTGGGCATGGGTGTTATATGTTTCTGCAATGTGTATATGTTTGTAAAAGAAACAGTAAAACCAGTAAACCAGTAATCAGTAAAACCTACGGGGGGAAATGTAAATAGGGATACAGTACCGGAGTCCTGATCAGACTCCATTACTGTTTTATATATAAAAAAAAAAAAAAATGCTGTGCTGTATTCTTTGTTGCTGGTAGACTCCTGTGAGTTCGAATTGTTCGCTCGCTACTCTTTTGGCGTGAACCCAAGCTCTTATATGTGTGTGTGTATGACAGACAGATGGCAGATAGATACTCGTAGATAGACAGGCAGGCACATAAATAGATTGCTATCTGAGGGTCCATAAGATAGCGTATATATGGCTGTGTTGGAATCCGCCACAGCCAGAGCTCGAATTACCCTGGTCATTTTTCTTCCTCCCCTGAAACAATGCGAGGTGGTGCAGTAATACTTGTTGTTTTTGTTTTGCAAAGTGCCGGTATCTATTCTAGTTGTTGCACCACTAGAGTTGATTGAGACGCGGAGAAGGGAACAGTAGTTATATGTAAATTGCGAGGCTGGCATCCCCCGTGCAGTCCAGTGTGAGTGATGGGTGACAATACCCGCTCATCACTGGCGCGCGCCCGGCGGCGGCATTTAAAATAATGACGTTCATTACGGTGGCTCTGTGGATAATAGCGCGACATGGTACGGGCTAGCTCGGTAATTTGCATATACTGTACTGCGGTGGAGGCGATCTGGATACTCTGCGAGGTAACCCCGTCCCCAGAAACTGGACAACAAGGGGCTATGTGCACGTCACAGTATCACTAGCAGATAACAATAAGTCTCGGACTCCTTATGCTCCTACCTAACTCTTCAAGTTTTTAGCAATATTTTAATTGACGTTACAGCGTGCAGTGTTCGAACTTGAGACAGTAAACTAAGATGGAACAACGTGGGCCTTGCTGTATATACAACCATTAAAGCGTATGAATGGAATGTGTAATCTCAAATGCCCGAGTGCGGTAAAATTCGTTCAAAGGGGCATATTCTAAACGCTATCTGCTAACTGGAATGGATGGCCTTGCTTGGTTTATTGACGTTCCAAGCGATGTAGTTTATTCAAGGCTGAGTAACCCTTTATTACAAATTAAAATCATGAATTTAAGATGATGGATTGGTTTAACCTAGACCAAAATTTATGAATTCATAACTTTATGATAATCGGTTATTACTTTGTAAGGCGCTACCGTCTGTGCTCTAATTAATTCCCTTTGAATATGATATTGAACACAGAGAATACTTTTTATATATTTATTTTGGTATGTTTATAGTAATAACGACTCGATAATTTGCACCGGGTTCAAAACTAGCAGATATTTTTCATAAACACACTTTCATTAATTTACGTGTGTGCGTGTTTATATTATAAAGCACATATTTGGTAATTAGAAATGTATAGGTATGTGTATAAAACGACCACGTAATGCCAATGTATTTTATTTTCCGTGCATAGAAACAATAAATTCCGTTAGGCACCAAAAATAGGCATGGCAACCAGTGAGATTAATTGCTAATTTCTGCGAAAACCATACAGAGCTTCTACATTGACTGAGTTAGAGAAAGACCCCATCCAGTAACTGGAGGCAAAATCCAACGAACGTCGCTTGCCTCGTTCTAAACAACAAACTTCGGTATCAGCGACACTCAAGAAATATGAACCCATCGCAGAGCACGTTTTGCATGGCACTGGTTACTCGATTCATGGTTACCAGATTGCTAATAACTCAAGTCGCCATTTTCAGCCACTGCAGTTATTCAGGAAGAAAATTCATCAATTTCCATATTCTCTCCTCCTTGTGACGACATAATTGTGGCGATGTATAAAATAAAGAAATATTATTTTTAAAAAATGATGTTTTATATTCATGTGACTTTCTGCAACCATTCCTACAAAAGTTAATTCTTCAATTTCACGCATATCGATTAAATATTTGCAGAAATATTTTATTTCGTACTCCCTTGCAGATTCCAGGGAATAAGGGAATACACTAGGTTAAAGCGATAATCAAATATTTCAAGAGCTGTCTCTTTGTTTGACCAGGAAAAAGAAAAATGAATAACGACTTTCCATTTCAGAAATGTGTAAGTATTGTAAAATTAAAATCAATAACTACGAATTATTCGGAAATTGTTAAATTAAAAACGAATTTGACATAAATTGTGTAAATTGTGTGTTTCAACAAGGTCCATGTTTTTGTGTAATAAGATTTTCTCTATCTCTTATGGTTTACCAGTTAGCAAAAGACCTCAAAAGCTATTCCCAGAACTCCAACATAAGCATTTCATTTAGCCAAAATTATTTTAAACATGTAATATTTTAATTGAAATCGTTAGAGAAATTTTTGAAAAAATCGAAACTAGCAAAAAAAGTTTCCATGTAAAGGTTAGTGTGGGGTGGGGGATAATATTTAAAAATATAGTAGACATCATTGTAAAATGCGAATTTAAATATGAAGTTTGGTATTTAACCGACGTTTTTGAGCTGAGCTGTTCACAGACCCACATACGGGCGGATGCATGATCACACTCAATACAGACACGCGCGTGGACTTTTTTCTAAAGTAATTTAGATTTCTATGGACCTCGAAACATGTATTTCCGGTAAAATATAATAATTATTGGTTGCAATAAAATAGCTTCTATTCCTGCTATGCACATTCTATATAAGGATAGAGAAAGAAAAACACATTGCTTAGCTCTGCAAATGGGATACAAAAGTAAACATTCAAAGAAGCGTAACCAAAAAGAAAAGGTAAGGTCAACCCTCCTCTATACTTCCTTCAGAGGTGTGAAGGGGGGGGAGGGGGGAACGGTTTAGCGGATTTTGGAGGTAAAACTACTCAAGCGGATTAGCAGTTATTACGGTAACATAGTTTTGCATTTTTATTAGACATTGAGAATCATAAAATTATATTCCTTTATAAGGGAATATACTAGGCTAAAGCAATAGTCAAAATTTTTAAAAGCTGTTACTATGTGTTTGTCATTGAAATTCGGTTCTCTTTTTAAGGGCAGGAGTAAAACAAAAGAGATATAAACCAAAAGATAACTTCCCGTTTGAGAAAAGTTTAAGTAGTTTAAAACTGAACCAAATACAAAAAATATCTTGAAAAAAGTTACCTCTACAAAAAAAAAAAAAAAAAAGACAAAAATCCCTTTCTGCTAATTTTTTCTCGATTAGCCCTCAGTAAAAAGAAGAATAAGCTTTTTAACAATAAGTTATTGTAGAGATATAGAGAAAGTCATGTGAATGGAACACATCAGAATTTTCTTTTATCTCCTTCCCCGATAATATATGATTCACTACCAAACATCAGCACTGGGGCCGCCATTATCTTATAAAAGTTTATTTTTGTTTCTTTTGTTATTTTTAGTTTGCAGCGTTCTGTTTATTGTTCCTCATATAGATTGAAATGTATTAACCTTTTTCTATATAACTGTATCAACATCCCAGCTTACATTACATCCTAAATACGAGTATTCGAAGTGCGAGAATAGTTATAATGTTTGATTTTCTATTACTATTTTAGAACGTATAGGAAATTTTCCACAATGAGCCATTACTTTTGTTTTATTTTTTGATATTTTTAAATTATAAGTTTTTCCTAGTTGGCGTAGTCTATGAACTGATTTCTGTAATACACAGATTTTTTTATTCGTGAGATCTTAATATCTGTATTACCTGTGAAATCTCGGTTTGGAATTTTTGGGTGAAATCTCTACCTAATATGAACGGGTAGGGAAAGTAAACTGGTATATCTCCTTTAATATATTAAACATAAGATATGGTCATTATTTTATCAAACTGAAGCGCTGGTTCTCATGCATCATCCCCAAATTAATGACCTGATTTAGCAGGATCACTTAAGGTAGCCAGCCGACTGCCTGCAGAGTCTTAGGATATGATGCAGGGGGTAGAAACCCCCGTTTTCCACTGTCCCCGGGGGCGGCAATATTGTGTTCAGGGTCTGGATTAGCCGTGACGGCCTATCACTTCCACACCACCGCGCCAGAACTGACGCCGATCACCCGGTAGGGAATGTCCGTCATAAGCATTAACCTGCAGCAGTGGCAGTCTCTGGCTGGACATTGTCCATTGTCTTGCAGACCGGACATGAGCACAATAACCATCCCAACTGACGATTCCTGGTCGTGACCGTTTGTGCCACCTATATGGATCAACAGTGTCGACCTCAGTAGCACGCGATATGCTTTTGTTATGACTGATGCGGACGGAACACGTAATGCTCAAGTCCTTTTCCTGTGAGCACTTTGAAACTCCAGTATTTTTTCTATCCTATAAACACGTACTAGCAAATGCAAGATATGTTTGCAAACATAGGTTCTTAAAGGACTTTTATCCTAATCTATGTATCCAGGAAACAACAAAAATGAGTCTTTATTTCACTGTAAATTATTTAACTTCTTTGGTGGCTCCCCATTCTTTAAATAAGAAAATTCCTTATGATATGAGTCCTTCGATTGGCCGGATAACAAACTACTTAAGTACATCTTTTGAGCATAATCTAAAACGTCTTCGAGAATATCCATTTTCATTCATTTATTGGTTTATTTGGTGCAGTTTAAACAACCGGGGTTACGCAGCAACCAACAAACAAAGCACTACCTACGTCACGACTAAAATTCAATTCCTCGTAATGAGGACTCTAACAATATTGATACTAATAAATATAAGCATATTTCAGTTAATATTAGGTTACGTTAAAACATATATTACACGTGGCTTATTATTTGCTCATGAAAAATTAACACTCGCGCGCTTACACTCATCCCACTCATTAATAATAGTCTATTTAAGCCATTTATAATATAATAACTATTATAAACATATTTCATTGATTAATAACTATAAGGTTTACATGTACATTTTTATATAGCCCCGTTTAACATCTAAGGTCATATTGGGGGCTTTACATTAGAAACAACTTGTTGTGTGTATATTCTTTAGGTTGGATTTAAATTATTTTATTTTCCTCGAACACACGCACATTCACTCTTACATGCATACTTCAGCAGCATCTGCGGGGGGATAGGGAATCGAACCCGGGACTTTCGGGTGAGAAGTCAGCTCGTTGACCACTCCACCACAGAGGCAATCTTACATTTTTTGACTTTAGATTTAAAATGAAAATATACATGCTTAAACTACTTTTGCAGCAAAACGTATTACATATTATATGCGTATTCTAATCCAATCAATTGCTGATTAAAACTTGTTTTAGAAATAATTTTTACTTCCTCTAAATTTTATATATATCAAGTAGAGAATATACTGCATTTCACCCAAAAATTTGATACCGAGGTATCATCGGCACTACATATTTTTGAGGGCACCTTAACAAAACATTCTGTTGTGTTCCATTCACATGACTTTTTTTAACTGCTCCACGTATAAACTATTCTTAGAAAAGATCATGTTTTTTATCTACACCATGCTAATGGAGATAAACCTTGGCAGAATTGGTCTTATTATATGCTTCTTTTTAAACAGAAATGAAATAAGGGAATGCACTAGGCTAAAGCTATAGTCAAATCCTTTAAAAGCTGTTTGCTCTGTGAAAGAAATTAAATTCCGTTCTCTTTTCTTACCAGGAGTAAACAAAAGACACTTGTAAAAAACAAGTTAAAGTAGTTTAAAATTGAAATCAATAACACAGAATATCTCATAAACATTTAAATCTACAATATATATATATATATATATGTACGAGTTTTAACGAGTTTTACATTTTTATGCGGTAAGTTTTGTCTATCACTTACGGTTTTCCAGTTATACAAAAGTTATACAAAAGTCATTCAAAATGAAGAGATCCTCTTATGCTATTCCCAGAAAACTCTAAATATACATTTCATTTGTCGTGAAATGTCTTAAATGAAGGGTCACTCACATTTCCTCACTGGCCTGTTTTTACTTATAATGGTCCCGTTGAGTTCTGCAACTCTTTTAATGCACAAAGGGGTATCTGTGTAGGTCAAATGTGGAATTATCTCGGCATATCTATTCCTCATGTGAGTAAAAATGGGAAGTATTATTGATAGTTACACTGCTTCTGTTAAATTTTCTAGCACTTACAGCATGTAGAAGAAGCTTTCCACCCAAAAATTTGTCACCGAAATATGTTTTTAGGTTCCCTGTAACTATATGCATATATAGATGTATGTATGTTATGTTATTTATGCTATGTTATGAGTTGTTTTGTTTTTGCTTTGTTTGTGTTTTGTGATTTGTGCTTATATATAACTCTAAAATGAAATGTCAGATGAACACCAAATTCCAAGAATCTTCCTTAGAATGCAATTCGAAGATTAGAAAGCTCTCTTACCCCAAACACCCTTTTTATAGAAACGATTTACATGAGGAGTTATTAATTTTTCTGCAAGCACTCTTCATTCGAAAAAAAAAATAATTAAAAGATGTGTTACTGATAAAACATTAGAAAAAGGCAGAAGTTTGCTACTCAAAATGTAGATTTATTATAGTTTACAAGTTATACAAAACTATACAAAATTCATTCAGAATGAAGAGGACTTCAAGGGCTATCTTCAGAAAACACCATATATGCGTTTTATTAGTGATGCTAGAGTTTTAAATATAATAGAACACCATTTTTGATAAGTAGAATTAACGAAATATTTTCCAACTGTAGCATATTTATAGACAGAAGTTCTTGAATATCTTTGTTTCCCATGTTTGGAATTCGCTGATTGTAAGTATAAACCCACGTAATTATAGGCTTTTATTACTTTCTCCATACGCACTATGTACATAGTGTATAGAGAAAGTATTTCACTCCACCAAAAATTCGATACCAAGATTTCACCGGAAACATATGTTTTAGGGTCCCCAATATCCAGAAAAAGCATTCTCACAAAAATATCCGTGTGTGTGTGTGTGTGTGTGTGTGTGTGTGTCTGTGAACACGATAACTCAAAAACGAAAAGTCGGTAAAATACCAAACTTCGTATTTAAGTTTAGTATCTTCCAGGGATGCGACACGAAGATTTTGAGAAAAATCCCCCACCCCCAACTACCCTTTACATGGAACTTTTTTCGAAAATTTTGATTTTCTCAAAAATGGCTCTAACGATTTTGATTAACATTTCGGATATTAAACATATTTACCTGACAAATGAAATGTATATCTTGACTTTTCTGGGAATAGCCTCTAAAGAGTAGTTTATTCTGGATGAATTTTACTAAATTTTGAATGACTGCTAAACCGTAAGAGATGGACAAAAACTTACTACACAAAAACTGTAGAGCACTTTAAAACACACAATTTATGTTATATATATTTTTTTTTCGTGGAGTTCGTCGTTTTTGTGACATCCCTTATTTTTGGTTTCTGCTATGAAAAACGTATACTTTTCTCATACAGGAACTTGTCAACTCCTATCCATATAAACAAAGGAACTTCATTGACATAGCAACCAGCTTTTGACTATCACTTTAACCTACGGTTAACCTCCGAATTTTGAGCCTAGCATGCTACCACCAAATTACAGAGGCAGGCATGAATCTTTCTTACACTTATATTTGAAGGACAACAAAACAATCTGATGTGGTCCATTCACATGACTTTCTCTACAAATTATTATTAAAAAGATCATTCTTCTATCTACGTCGTGATAATCGAGATAAACATTAGCAGAAATTGGCCTTTTACTTGATTCCTTGTAAGAGATGGGAAAGAGATGTATTCCATTCACATGATGTGCTCTAGCTGTTCGGTAAACAAACCTTTTATTCAACACATTATTCTGTTATCTACTTCATGGCAATCAAAATAAATATACACAAAATGTAGCTAGCTTATTACTAGCTTCTTTGTAAATAGAAGGGAAATAAGAAGATGCACAGGCTAAAGCGATAGCTAAGTGAAACAATTGAAATTCCAGTCTCTTTATTTACCAGGAGTAAACAAACGAGAAACGAGAAAAAAATATCTTTCCGTTAGAAAAAAAATTGTGACAAAATTGAAACCAATAATCCGTAATATCTCCAAAACAGTTAACTCTACAAAAAAAAAAAAAAAAAAAAAGATGCATGTAACATAGATTGTATGTTTTTAATGAGATCTACATTTTTGTGTAGTAAGTTTTTGTATATCTCTTACAATTTGCCAGTTATACAAAAGTCATCCAGAATGAAGAGATCTTCAGAGGCTATTCCCAGAAAATCCAGATATGCATTTTGTTTGTCATAAAAATATCTTATACATAAGTTATTTTAATCAAAATCGTTATAGCGTTTTTGAAAAAATAAACATTTTCAAAAAATGTTCCATGTGAGGGTAATTTCGGGTGGGGGGATTTTCTTGAAAATCTTCGTGTCGCATCTTTGGAAGATACCAAACCTAAATACCAATTCATATTCGAGCTATGCTGTCACGGAGAGAGACGCACCTACACACACACTCACGCACACACAGACCTTTTTTTTAAAAATGCTCTTCAGACTCGGGGGCCCTGAAAACATGTACTTTCATTGAATGAAACCTCGACATCGAATTTTTGGGTAGAATACAATCCCTTCTCTATACACTATGCGTATAGTGCGTGTAGAGGAAGTAATGTGTTCATTAACTGTTTCGACGCACTCAGCCAGATGTATATCTGTTTTAAAGGACATCTATATTTCTTTCTGTATCTCTTCTTATGATACTTCCACTCCACTTGATGCGTCTTTGCGCCACAGCTAGTGTTGTGCAAATAAGCCAGCTCAGTTTGGGATCATCACAGAGCTTCAGAACTCAATTACATCGGCATGATGTGAAGAGTGCTTGTGTGGGGTTACTGGCTATCGTGGTGTTCACTCAGCCTGAAGAACCAATCTGTGTCCAATTATTGAGCCTGCGTTTGTTGTACATCTTGGGATCAAACCTCTGCCTTCAAACGTTATATCGTGTGCCAGAAACTTCGAGAACTAAACAAAAGTAAATAAAGTTGAATATTGTTTACCTTACAACACACTTCAGCCCTATATGGATGGATTGACGGGACGGGAAATATCCGCTAAAAACCAAATTTCATATTTAGGATTATCATTTACCTACTAAAATAAAACAAATAAGTAAATCTAGGTGCCACCCCGGCACCTAGTTACCTATAACGGTACGTGTATATACAAACTTTATATTTCTTTCCATCGTCGATAACATATATAACAATATTTACATTATACAGATATAATTATAACTACTAACTAAAATAATAAACTAATAAAAATAAACAAATTTAAAATAAAATACAATTTTTACTTTCTCTACACGTACTATATACATAGTGAACAGAGAAAGTATTGCACTCCACCAAAAATTCGATACCGAGATTTCACCGGAAATTTATGTTTTAGGGTTCCCTGTATCCTAAAGAAAGTATTTTCAAAGAAGGGTCCCTGTGTGTGTGTGTGTGTGTGTGTGTGTGTGTGTGTGTATGTGTGTGTGTATGTGTGTGTGTGTGTGAACACGATTACTCAAAAACGAAAAACCGTTAAAATATCCAACTTGGTATTTAAGTTAAGTATCTTTCAGAGATACGAAGCGAAGATTTTAAGAAAAATCCCCCCACCCCAAACTACCCTATACATGGAACTTTTTTCGAAAACTTTGATTTTCTAAAAAATGGCTCTAACGATTTTGATTAAAATATCGTAATTTGATATTTACCTGACAAATAAAATGTATATTTTGAATTTTCTGGGAATAGTCCCTGAAGACTACTTTATTCTGGGTGAATTTTACGGAATTTTAAGAAATGGACAAAAACTTAACGCACAAAAAGTGTAGAGCACATTAAAAGACACAATTTATGTTGTATACATTTTTTTCGAGGACATGATTGTTTTTGAGAGATACTTCTTGTTTTTGGTTTCAGCTTTGAAAAACTTATTTTTTTTCATACAGGAATTTGTCAACTCCTGTCCATACAAATAAAGGAAATTCAGTCACACAGCAACCAGCTTTGACTGTCACTTTAACCTATGGGTTTCCCTTAATTCTCTTCTACTTACAAGGAAGCAAGTAATAAGATTATTTCTGCTAATTTTTTCTCGATTAGCAGAAGTAAATAGAACCATAAGCTTCTTAACAATAATTTGTTGCACAGATGTAGAGAAAGTCATGTGAATGGAACACATCAGATTTTTTATTTTAAAAACTAATTAAATACCCTATTAAACTAATTGACTGGAAACCAGCATTTAAAGGGGGCTGCTAACCCTATCCCATTTACTATAACCTAACATTAAAAGTAATCAAATCCATCAACTAAACTAACTATATCCGTTTCAATACAATACCTACAAAATCCAAATCTACTCTATTCCTTAATCCCTTACTACAACAATTTACCCTTTACTACTTAGACTAGTAAGCTATTACTACTAAGATCCCTAAATCTAAAGTGTTGACTTAACTGCCACAGCAAGATTTTCAAGAAATTCCACCACACCAAAGTACTTTTTAAATTGAATATATTATCTTTCTCAAGAATGGCTCTAACGAGTTTCATCAAAGTACCTTATATTAAAGACACATACATGCCCAAATAAAATGTATAGCTAACTTTCCTGGAAGCATCATGTAAGGCCTTCATTCGATTTTGTATATACGTTTGTACAACTAATAAATGTGAGGAGATAAGCGTACGTACTAAACCAAAAATATAAGGCTCTTAAAGCCCACAATTTATTAAACAGCTTTTTCGTGGCATAAACCATTTCCAATATATCTCTTATTAATGTGGCGAATGTTTCAATATTTGATCATTCTTTGAAGTCCTATTGAGCTTCAGTTATTCGATTGCTTAAAAAGCGTATGGAATTTTAAATACAATATTTAGATTCCAGTTCTTTGCTATTTGACTATCGCAATTTCCTTTGTATGCACAAAAAATATAATGATGTATGTTATATAACGGAAGGTGATACCTAGCGCACAGCGTCCTAAGTAGAACTATTGCCCTATCCATTAAGAAGGGATAAGGTGAAGGAACCACAGGACATTGCAGGGAGGCAGGCCTCATTTCCAAGCTCAAGGGCTCATCCCACTTTATGCTGTCTAGAGAGTGTGACAAACAAACCCAGTTGGCTCTCTAGTGCCCACGAGGAGTGGCCTTCCCTATGCGCATGAATCCGCGTCATCTAACCGACACAGATCAACACAAAACACTTGAAATATGAGAGGGAAACGGGATGAAAAAGAAGTGAAGCTATCCCAGCATTTGCCTACCGACCAGAAAAACCACGAAAACCCCAACATCACAGTGGGCGAATACGAATCTCACACGTTACTGCGGAGCCACATTATAGTTCAGTACGAAAACTTCCTTAAAGATTTCTCTAAATTAAAATGAAGTAGATAGGAAAGAAAACTTCTGATGTGTTCCATTCACATGACTTTCTCTAGCTGTTCTACAGACAAACTTCATACAAAAGGTTCTTCTCTCTACTTCATGTTAATCGAGAAAACGGAATACACAATGTTAAAGTGATAGTAAAATATTTTAAAAGTTGTCGCTATATAATTGTCATTGAAATTCTCTCATTCTCATGGTCCGGAATAAAACAAACGAAGCATAAACAATTTCCTATTCAGAGAAGTATAAGTATTATAAAACTGAAAGGAACAACAAGGAATATCTTGGAAACGGTTAACGACATAAATTGTGTGTTTCAACGAGATCCACATTTCTGTGTAGTAAGTTTTTGTCTATCTCCTACGGTTTACCAGTTATCCAGAATGAATAGGTCTTCAGAGGCTATTCCCAGGAATTTCAAGCTATACATTTTATGTGTCTGTAAGTGTCTTTAATATACGGTATTTTAATCAAAATCGTTAGACACATTCTTGAAAAAATCAAAAATGTCGTTCTCCATGTAAAGGGTATTTTGTTGAAAATCTTCATGTCGTATCCTTTGGAAGCTGCTTGAAGCCAATTATCAAGTTTGGTATTAAAGTACTTTTTTCTATTGAGTTATTGTTTACATACACACCCACGGACACACTAACAGGCAAACACACACATACACTCACGCGCGCGCGCAGACCTTTTTCTTGGATACAAAAGACTAAAAAAGCAGAGTACATACAGTAAAATCCCGGTATCTAATTTTTGGGTGGAATGCACCACCTTCTCTATCTCTGTACTAATTCAAAAAAAGTAAGAAGGAGAGCTACACAACTGTAGCAGTTAGAGCGATATCAACCTCAAACAGGCACACTCGCTCACTGACTGCGCTTTTTTTTTTTTTCTCTTTTTCTTTTTTTTTTTTATTTTTTTACGAGGATGGAAAAACGCATTTACATAGTGAAGCAATCTCTCTATTTGACGTGTCCTACCCTTAAAACTTGCATAGGAAAATGGAAGAAAAACGAAAGGTAATCTAACGGTAGCGTGGTGGTTCCGCATAACGCCCGCGTTAGTAGTTGAAGGTTGGAGAGATGTTGTCCAATGGACTGCAGTAGGTAAAAGATAACATTCAAGGCTACAACAATGACACCTTCTCTGACTGCAGCCTAGTGGTTAGAGAGTGACAATGTAGGAAGGGGAAAAGTGAAGAAGGATGTCTTGGCTGAATGTCCACCATTTCTGGGCGGGTCTTTGATCAAATGTTGCTGCTGATGTCCTGGACATGCAGGCGGGTGGTGACGTTGTTCAGCTGTGCTGTCAGTTGGCGATGGTCTGGCATAAAGGTTGATGACGGTGATGGTCATGTAGTTTCTTTAAAATGGTGGTGGCGAGTGCTTATTCCAACATACCAAAAGAGCACGGATATTCAATACCGGTATGACTTCCCGCGTCGCCTCTTCGGTTGAGGCTGCTGGTGTTGATGAGGTCGGTAGATGAATCTTAGTCGGCTGTCTTCTTATTGGTTAGACGTGAATTAATATATAAGGATCATTTGAGTCCTTACACAGCACAAGTGTGCAAACACGCAGGTACACAGCACACATCCTAACTGTTCATTATTGAATTCGATTAATAAGCTTTCAAATAAGAGAAGAAGCGTTCCTGGCGACATATTTCTAAATGCTCTCGGGCTTCTAGCCAGATAAATATATGGCTTGATACCGACGTATTGAAGATGGTGGACATTATAAATATGTGATCCTGACTAATCTTTGCTTATAGAGGACATGCATTACAACAAATTTGGGTATATATTAAATGAGAATCACTATATGAGTAATCACAGTAAAGTTAGCAGGGTCGTATTTTCATGAGTTAGCCTAGTTATAGTTATTTGTTTTGTGCTTCTGTCATTGTTTTTGTGGGGCAAAAAGTGTGAATTAGTGATATTCCCATATATCAGGAGACTTACTCATTGTATTTTAACCAATCAGTAGGTCAATAGCAACGATAAATAATAAGAAAATCTACTTAAAAATCAGTAGGGTTGGCAACATTGGTAGAAGTGGCACTGAACCCACCCGAAATAGTGTAACATGTGAAGGTGGTGTAATATCGGCGGCGTTGCCATTTATTTGTCCTAGTGCTCTCTGAGTTGAGAGTGTTGGTACCTCGGTATAAACACCTCGGGGTGAGGAGAAGGCGTGGGCGCTGTCCCCGAAGACACAGCATCGGTGTCAAGGAGCTGGTAATTCCTATTGGTTAACCTCGATCCGAAGAAAAAGGATATTACTGCAGCGGCAGTAGTGAATAGAAGCACAACATGAGTGTGAAAAATCGAGTTAGGCATTATGAACAGCAAATCCACCTACCTTGCAAGGTCAGGCACGAAGTCAAAGCAACTGTTATTTCGGCGTTATTTGCCAGGTCCAGTCGGACAAGACTCGTAGATTATTAGTTCCCGGAATGAGATGATGACCAAGGGAAAATCAAAAAGCCGATGATAAAGTACGGAACAATGATGGCATTCAACATTTAATGCAGCTACTCAACGTTTACTTCCTGCGGCAGGCATTCTACTCTTAATGTTGGCATCTGGTCCAAAAGATAAGGTTATACGGTGGAAGAGATTTGCCTACATAAAGTACTTATAGTCTGTCATTTGGAACTCCATAACAACAGAAATATCGAAAAACCATCATGCTTCCTCCATTCTTCACATTAAATGGCATCATAAACATTTCCGCAGCTACATCTAGAGCACTTTTACTTCCCTCGTATGAAATTTAATTAATTATTCTGGATTTGGTGGTGAAACCGATAAGTTCTTGCTCGTAAACTTTGAAAATGACTCTGGGAACACGCATGGTTATCATCTTCATCAGTCATAATCAAGGCGGGAGTTTAATTAGTGTTGAGTTGGCAATGCTGTTCGGATGTACCCAACACCTCCCATTAACCTCGACAATCGCCACGAACTTAATGATGATCTGAAACAAACGCTTGAAACCGTGGTTTATTGCTCCTGTTAATGGAGCCGTACGAATGAGGTGTGTGGAAAGACAAAAGCATCTCACTCGTCAATGATATTGCTTTACTATGTTCTCTTTTTATTACTCCTAAAAACCATTCCAGGCATGCCTCCTCGCTGAAAACCTATATAAACCGACAGCGATATCGTAATACTATATTTTATCCGTCCGCTACTTCTTTCCTCTCTTTTTGTCTCCGCTTCTCCCTTGTCACAGAGCTTGATTGCTTTTCCGGTAGATGGCTCTCATAAAGTACCGCAGGGTCGCCAACAACGACGATAGGGAACGCGGCAATAAGCAAGAAGCTGCGCCGCTAGATGGGAGCACCGGCAGTTTAGTGATCGACACCTTTACAAGGGAGACAGCTATCGTTTGCACTAATTGCATTGTTAATAGTCGCTGCATTCCAGGGGGTTGACCAATAAAACCAGGAACTACCCCTAATGAAGCTTGACCCATCACTCAGGGCTGTAGCAAGGGTTTCGTGTGAAATATACCGCTCTACAGGTAATAGCCGTCCACCAGTAGCAGTTAATATTTGACATGGTGGAGTATCTCCCACATTTGCATATAATGGAGATCGTTTAAGTTAATGACGCTCGTATTCTGGTATTTATTAGTAATGATTAAAGATTTTAAAGCCGGCCATGAACGCTACTGCTGGGGGTGAAGCGAAAGCAATTTTAAGAGTAATTAAATCGAACATCGGTTTTGTGTTATTGTATGTTACAGGCAGCAGCAACCCTTAAACGAGGTGATCTTTGCGATACAATGTGCATTTCCCAGAAGTGCAATTTCGGTGATGAATTGTTACGAGCACTGTTCCTTTTTAAACCTTTGTTCAGGATGTTATTATAGTCATATTGCAGCTTTATTTGCTTTTCCTTCAGCAAATCTAAATAAGGTAAAGAAGACAGTTCGGAAAACTAATTTTCGATTTATACATTTCACTGAAAATGCACGTTTGCAAGTTCCTTGGATAAAAAATCTGTGTACCATATAGTACATGACTTTCTTAATATTGTTACAAAACGTAGATAACTTTGTAGAAGACAGTCTACCACGAGGTTGTATTAGTTCTTTCTAAGTAGAAGAGAAATTAAGCAATACACTAGGCTAAAGCAATAGTCAAATATTTTAAAAAGCTGGTCGCTATGTGAAACATTATATTGGGATAGCTTTCCACGGTCAGGAGTAAAAGAAAGGAGAGATGAAACGAAACATAACCTATTGTTTGCGAAAAGTTCCAAGTAGTTTAAAAGTGAACAAATAATAAGAAATATATAGGAACCGGTTAACTCAAAAAATGTATAAGACATATATTCTGTATTTTGACGAGATCAATGTTTTTTCTTTCCAGTTTAACGTCCTTTAACCTTGTTAGTCATATTGGAAGATGAAAAAAATAGGTGAAATATGCCTCGAATGATCTCGGAGTTAATGGAGCTTAAGGTTACTCGACATTCGTCTTCTCAGGATAAGGGAAAACCCCGAAAAAAACTGTATCCTGATAGCTCACCGTAAGCGAGATTCGAACTCGCGATCTGTTGAATGTGAGGCAGACACGTTACTGCCCCTCTACCCAGGCGGGTTTTCTTCATTTTTTGTGCAGTAAGTTTTTGCCTATTTCCTACGGTTTTCCAGTTACCTATGCACCAGTCTTCCAGAATGAAGAGGGTTTCAGTGGCGGTTACCAGAATATTCAAGATATCTGTTTTATTTTTCATATAAACATCTTTAATATTCGGTATTTTAAGAAAATTGCTTAGAACTGTTTATGAGAAAATGAAATTTTGGAAAAATTTTCCTTGTAAAGGGTAGTTTGGGGTGGGGGTGTTATTGAAAATGTTCGTGTCACATCCTTGGAAGCTTCTGACTTAAATTCCAAGTTTGGTGTTTAACGAACTTTTCGTTTTTGAGCTTTACTGCCCACAGACACAGGCACGCATGCACGCATACACACCTACACACACACACACACACACACACACACACACAAACGTACCTTTATTCTAAAACTATTTTTTTTTTTTTTTTGGATTTAAAATATTTAAAGGTTTAATTCCTCAAAACAGGTGTTTTCAGCAAAATCTCAGTATCGAGTTTTTGGGTGGAATACAATACATTCTCAATGTACGTACATAGTACTTGATAGGCAAAGCGAAACGTGTTTTCAATGGCTTGTAGGAAAATTGCGATGCAGTTTCAAACAATGGTTTCCAATGTGGGTATCAAAACATTCGTTCTTATTAACTTAATGGGAATAGAAGTGCATTACAACATTTGTCTACAAAAGTTATCACAGTTTATAGTTCAAAACCGTCCAAAAATGAGTGGCAATTTCTGCTTAAAAGGGGCACTTTCTTATCTAGAACTCATTTGGATTGGGTTCCTTAACGATCGTCTAAGCTTATAAGTTCAAAATCATTTTCATGATCTTCATGTCTATATGTTTTAAATTAAAAAGACAAAGATACGAGTTACAATTATATGGCTTTCTCTACTTGGGTTGTATTGTTTTATATAGATTTCACAAAGTATTGCTACGAAAGCTTATTTTTCGATCTATTTCATTTTCATCGAGATAAACCTTAGAGAGATAGTTTCATTATTTATTTCATTGAACATACAACTGGGTAGATGAAACTCAATTGATAGCATATATCTAAAAACCAGACGTAGCAGAATTGCTTCTTTTTAAGTAGAAGGGAAATAAAGAAGGGCACTAGGCTAAAGTGATAGTCAAATCTTTTAAAATCTCGTCGCTCTGTGAAACAATCGATATCGGTTCTTTTTGCATTCTCGGGTGTAACACAAAAGAGACGAAACTAAATTTATCCTCCCTCTTGAGAAAAGTTGGAAACCAACAACAAGAAATACCTTGGGGCGGGGGGGGGGGAAGTTATTGGCATAGATTGTGTGTTTTAATGCACTCTAAAATGTTTATGTAATCAGTTCTTGTCTATCTCTCACGGCTAACGAGTTATTCCAATATCATCAGGAATGAAGACTTGATTTTCTCGTGAAAATATCTTAAACATGTGTTATTTTAATCAAAGTCATTAGAGACATTTTTGAGAAAATCAGCATTTTCCGGAAAATGTTCCGTAAAACAGGTATTTGGGTGGGGAGGGGGGATATTTCCGAAAAACTTTATGTTCGATTCTTGAAAGACATTGAGTCTAAATACCACGTTTAGTTTTTACCCACACAGTGATATTTTTCTAAAATTATTATTATTTTTTCTAGCATGTGTGTATGTACATTCAATGTACATAGTAGTTAGAGAAGGTGTTGTGTTCCTCCCAAAAATTCGATGTTGAGATTACATCGGAAATATGTGTTTTGAGGTCCTCTGAGTAAAAAAAAAGCATTTTAGAAAAAGGTCCGTATGTGTCTGTGGACAGTATAGCTCAAAAACACAAAGAACCATTAAATGCCAAACTTCCAAGGATACGACAAGAAGATTTTAAGAAAATCCACCACGTTTTTATATTAAAATATCGTATATTAAATATATTTGCATCACAAATAAAATTTATTTTTTGGATTTCCTGGCAATAACCTCGGAATAATCTTTATATTGGATTCATGTTTTCTGAATTTTGCAAAACTGGTAAACCGTAAGAGATAGACAAAAATTAGTGCAAAAAATGTAGATCTGAATATATCATATAATTTTTCATATTTGTTTTTGTTGCAGAGTTGACTGTTTTGTAAATATTTCTTGTTATTGATTTAAATTTTAAAACTAGGTTGACTCTTCTCAAACGGGATCTCACTGGGTGCCAAATCTATGAATACGTTGGAGTAAAGGTCCTGATGGAAGAGACTCTCTTTCTTTGCCAGATGAGGACGTTTTTTCTTCATATCTCCGTTCAACCTGTGCAATAACGATGCATAATACTCATTTATTGTTCATCTTTTCTGCAAGTAATCAATGTAAGAGTTTCCGCGTGCAACCCCCCCCCCAAAAAAAAAACGAGGCCGTCACCTTATCTGCAGATTTCACCCCCTTTGCCTTCTTCGTGGTCAGTTTGCCTTAAAAAAACCCACTGTTTCGGCTATAATTTTGCCAAGTTCAGTGCTGTATCCATGTCTCATTCATAGTTGTGTGTCAGCGCAGAAACTCTTCAGGATTGCGAAGAAAAAGTGCCAAACCAGCTTCTGAATCGATCGCACGATTGCATTTATTCTCATTGAGAGCAAACGCGGCACCCAACTTGCAGAGACTTTTGTCAGACCTAATTTTGGTGAAAAATTGAGAACACTTTACCTTGTGATATGCCTGTGGTCTTTACTAGTTTGCGAAATTTGATTCGTCGATCACTCAGAACCATTTCCCAGATTTTGTCAATAATTTCGAAGGAAGTCACTTCTACTCATTACGTCAGTAATGTTGTTCATCATTTGTGGATGTACGGTAACGTTTAAATTCGTTTATCCAATTGTAAATTGTTGCAAACGTAGGATCAGATGTGCCTTGAACTTTATCCAACTCGGCTTTTATATCTTTCATTGTTAAGCCTTTTAAATAGAAGTGTTTAATCACCGCACGAAACTTGTTTCTTTCTATCTTTCTAAGGAAGCACAAGATTGTTTGCTCAATTTCCCATTGTCACATGATGGATATAGCTGAAACTTTAATTGCCCTCTAGTAAGAAACGTTACTAGAGTAAGGTTACTAAATACACATTTTTTCGATGCTACGAGTGTAATTTCTTGCATTTTCTAGTTATGATCCCAACAACAACAACAACAACAACAAAGATGACGGCGATAACACTGCGTAAGTTTTCTTACGAAAGAAACGGTAGTTTTGTGGATGTTTTTTTGTCTACATCATTAAGTATAGTAATTTAAGGCAAGATCGCAAGATGGCAGGATTAACGAGTATTACAGTCACTCTATTAAGAAGTACAGTGCTAAGAAGCATTAACATTACTATCCTCTAGCAACCTTCACCTCTACTGCAGTGAGCTACCATTGGTGTCATTAATGCAAAATTATTTTGTCAGAAAGCTTCAACTGAGCACGCTTTAAACTGTGCATGTCACGTATATATTTGACCCATAAAGCAAATTACATCATTTGCGTATGCGCAAAAGTTACTTAAAATGTACACAAGCCAGGATATGGTGCCATTTTTCATCGAGTTTAGAGGAGTTCGGGACAGGTTTAAACGTATATTTTATATTAAAGTATATACGTTACTATTATGGCATTCAAAGAAAGTATATCCAATAAATCCACGAGATATCAAAAGATAAGGTACGTGTTCTTGTCTTTTTAAATAATGTGAAGGCTTCACCCTTCGAGCTACAATCAAGACTTCAGCTAATTTAATAGACACTTTTGTACATTTTATTTTCAGTGTTGCCTCCTATTAAGTAAAACTGCTAAAACTAAAATGCAATTTCAACAACTTTTAAGTCTCTTTAATGTGTATTTCTTAACAGAAAAGTTGTCCATTCAGTCCACAGATATGAAGAGTATAGATAGGAAATGCCCTATCCATATGCATTATGGTCGGTAAAGCACGTTTTTGTCAAGCCGCCATATTTTGATTCTAAACTTCTGACATGAGTGCGGCTTTTATAAGTTAAATGTGTTTTGTGGCGTTAAATTCGATTAAGCGGTACATTTGGACTGTAGGTTTTAAACCAGTACAATGGTGAATAGGTTTGTGGTGTTTGGTTGTGGTTTCTCGTATAGCAGAAGAAAAAAACAAGGAAAAGGAAACGTTTCAATACACAGGTTAGTGTACCATTTAAGTGATTTTTCGGCAGTATGCTTACTGAAACATGTTAAACATCAACAGAATGACTCTGTATTGTTTGTGAATTGTAGATTTTCAACTGGGAAACACTTTAGAGAAGCGTGGGTGAAGACAATTCGCAGACAAAATTGGCAACCTACTCCAGCTTCTGGTGTGTGCTCTAAACACTTTACACTTTGAACTTAACAGGGCAAACTAGAAGACTAAGAGAAGGAGCTATTCCTTATTTGTTTCCTGCTTATCCTTCTTATTTGCAGAAATGCCCTATATCTCGAAGTAGACCGCCAAATAGACCCCCAAATAGTGGAAGTATCTCAATTGTTTGTGAAACAGTAACTGAAAAGGCCACCAAGAAATCTGATACTGACAATAGTGGTTTACTGCGATGCCCAAGCAAGAAAATTCATATTGAAGTTGAAGAACGAAACTGCTAATTTATGTAAAACACGTAAAAGAATAAAATTGCTAAAGCAGAGGTTTAGGAGACAGGAAAGACATATTTGCAGTGATAGGAAAGAAGTTGCTACTTTAGTAAAAAAAAGATTTAATTAATATTCTACTAAAGCTTTAAACTAATGCTGTAATATATGGTACAGCCTTTTGTTACATTAACAGCAGTTTTAGGCCAAGAAATTAAAACAAAATTAAGTTAGGACCTTTCCGCGATGTTTACTGCAATAATATCTGCAAATTTATAAATAATAGCTTCTGACAGACCAAAATATGTGATGTATTAAATATTCCTTCTTCTAGAGATCTCTCCCTTTCCATTGTCCTTTGTTCTTTACTTCAAAAACTTAGAAAAACAATTAATTTGATGAATGTTGCGTATGATATATATGGTAGTGTGTAGAGTAGCAAGATGGTGGCTGGTCACAAAACGCTAGGCATTTCCGTCCTGTGATTCAGTCCTTAAAAGTCCATTATTGCAGCAGTAACTGCCTACTGGATAATTCGGACAGTAGCTGTTTGTCATAATTTATCAGGTAGATAGCTAGACCCTGAAGGCAGAGTATCTCTATGTGTGTGATATAGCGACGGCGCTTTATCTTATCAGGTTACTCTGGACAGGAGGAACGCGAGTAATGATGATGATGACGTAATGATAAACAGCATCTAAGACCAAAGTTATTGGCTCCCCTGTCGAGGATTGATCGTGGTTCTCCAGTACCTAGCGTGATGATGAAAGGCAAGGGGTCTGGGTCTCTAACGAAGATTGATGATGTTCCAGCAGCTTTGTCCTTCCTGTCAAGCAAGGGATCGCAAGGGATTTGAACTGTGAACCACCCTTGGGAAACTCAAGCTTACTGCTCCTAGAGAATGCGGTATAATCTACTGCATTCTCCAGAGACTTCAACTGTCTTTACACCAGTCGTAGTTTCCCTGTCCCAAAAACAAAAAAACTGATAAACGACTTTTTGCTGTCTCTATACGTACTATGCATATAGTGTATAGAGAAGATATTGTATTGCACCCAAAAATTCGATACAAAGGTCCGTGTGTGTCTGTCTGTGGGCAATATAGCTCAAAAATGAAAAGACCCTTAAATACCAAACTTGGTATTTAAGGTCAGTATCTTCCAAGGATGCGACATGAATATTTTCAAGAAAATCCCTCCACCCCAAACTATCCTTTACATGGAAAAATGTTCGAAAGTTTTATATTTCTCAAAAATAGCTCTAACGATTTTGATTAAAATATCGTATATTAAAGATATTTATATGACAAATAAAATGTATATCTTGGATTTTCTGGTAAGAGGCACTAAAGACCTCTTTATTCTGAATGAATTTTGCTGAATTTGGTAACTGGTAAACCGTAAAAGATAGGCAAAAGCTTGCTGCACAAAAAATATAGATCTCGTCAAAACACACAATTTTACGGTTTTTTTTTTCGTGGCATTGACCATTTCTGAACATTCCTTGTTATTTGTTTCAGATTCAAAATATTTAAAAATTTTCTCACACGGAAAGCTGTAAACTCTTATCCCTGCATAGAAACGGATTTTAACCAATGACAACCAACTTTTAAAGGATTTGACAATCGTTTTAGCAGTGTATTCCACTATTTTCCTTCTACTTGCAAGGAAACAAGTAATTAAGACAATTTCTGCTAATGTTTATCTCGATTATCATAAAGTAGACAGAAAATATGGCTTTAATAATAATTTCGTAAAGCGATGTAGAGAGAGTCATTTGAATGGAACACATCAGATTCTTATACCATAGCAGCCACATTTTAAAGTATTTGACTGTCGGTTTAGCTAGTGTATCCCCTATTTCCTTTCTGGCTATAAGGAACTAAGCAATAAAACCGTTGCTGCTAATGTTTATCTCGATTAGCATGAAGTAGATAGAAGAATAAACTTATTAACAATAATTTGTTCTAGAGATGTAGAGAAAGTCATGGATCACATCAGATTTTTAATTCTCTGTCGTTTGCATTTAACCTGCATTACATTTGTTTTGAATAATTGTATTTTTTATTTTCTCTAGCACGCGTGTACATACAATGTATATGGTAGCTAGAGAAGGTATTGAATTCCACCCACAAATTCGATATTTCATCAGATATATGTTAAGACTGTTTAATATTAAACCAGGCATGTATGTTAAGTATCTTCCATTTGCATGGTCCCGTTTGAGAAAAGTTAGTTTAAAATTGAAACCAATAATAAGAACATCTCGAAAACGGTCAACTGTACATGAAAAGCGTATATAACATAAATTATGTTTTAAAATATTACACATTTTTTGTGTAATAAGTTTTTGTTTACCTCTTACAGTTTAACCGTTATGCAAAATGTTGTCAAACTCAACAAAAACAAAGAGCCCTTATTGGGCTATTCCCTAAAAATTCAAAATACCTTTTGATTTCTGCTGTGATAATTTTAATATACGGTAGTTTAATCAAAATGCTGAGCCATTTATGGTAATTTCAAACATTTTGAAAAATATTGCATGTTAGAGTGGCGGGATTTTGTTGAAAATCTTCCGTGTTGCATCCTTGGAAGATACTTAACGTAAATACCACTTCTTTTATTTAACCCACTTTTCCGTTTCGAGCTATGCTACCACAACACACATGCCCGCGCGGAACTTTTTCTAAAAATATAGTATTTTAAGGTCTTTTCGTTTTTGAGCTATGCTGTCCACAGAAACACACACACAGACAGATAGACACACACGGACATTTTTCTTAAAATGCTTTTATTTTGGATTAAGGCGGTTCTATAACTGTATTTCCGGTGAATTCTCGGTATCGAATTTTGGGTGCATTACAATACCTTCTCAATTCACCATGTACATAGCACGTGTAGAGAAAGTAAAAGTACAGAAATTAGGCAACAATTAAACGTAGAAGAATTAAATACAACAATAGTGAAATATAAAACAAACTGGAAACAACACATAATAAGGATAACCGAAAGCAGAATACCAAAAACAGCATATGACTAATGACCACGAGGAAGAAAAAACTTGGGAAGACGTAGGAAAAGATGGAACCAGCAGCAATTTGGAGCGGGAATAGACCAGTAAGGTCTAAACCTTGATGATAATGATGATGATGATGCTGATGATGAAGAAGAAGAAGATCATCGTTAGTCTACAGATGTCTTCATATACCTATAACGGATGTGTAAATATGTAAAGAGAGTTAATCTGGACTATCACGAAGTAGTTTGAAAAATAGTTTGTAAAATAACGAGTGAGTAGAGAAAGGCATATGAAGGGCTACAAATATTTTTATTTCTGTGTAAGTTGTCTATGTCTCCCGTAAATTCCCGAGTTATAAAGCTGCTCTTGGACCAATTTTTGGAAACGATAAACCGTCTCCTGCGAGCGAGTTCAACATAAATAGCAACAGTTACAGTGGAAGGCTTGAGTCACCAACACGTGCGAGTCTCTGCATTCCCACAGTTGGTGGTGACTCACAGACCTGCGGGGCGGAGCTGGCACCACTTCACGACACAATGGGGTAGTTTCAGGTCACAAAGCCTTCCAAACATCAGTAATACAAGTTTTTACCCATGGCTTCTCGAATGTCTGAAACCGTAAGACTGCGTATCAGATTACCACGATACTCATCTGCTAAGGTACTTCTTATTCACCGAGGTTGCCTTTACCCTGCCAAGCGGGGCCTTTTCATCATACCCCATTAGATTTACCCCTTTTGCTTCTGAGCAGGAAGTCTTGTCATTCCTCAAGAAAGACTTCTGATTTGGATTTTGACGGATGTGTAAAGCTTCCATTGAGGTGTAGGCGTGCACCATCCTCGTCCTCCATGGTCTGGGGTAACATGCTAGCCTCTGGTTTCCAAGATCATGGGCTCAAACCCGGCGGAGGTCGATAATTTTTTTTCGCTAAAATCCGTAGCTTGGAAAGGTAGAAAAGCAGTTGGTCCCGCATCGTACGAGGGGGTTCCATAACATGTCAGTTTATAATGTCAGGTATAGGAAGCATTCCAGCACGCAAGCCATCGATTCCTATGTTTATGGCTGCCTGAGAGAAATACTATTTTTTGTTTTTAGAAAGTGTCGCAATAAGTGTTTAGTTTGCGGCAAAGTTCTGCACTGGAAAATTAAATTTCCAGCGTCATTACGCAGTGAGTGAGACAATTACCAAGGAGAACATTGGTGATACAAAGTGATTAGACTGGTATTAACCAATTTAAGAAGCTTGTTGTTTTATTAATTAAGTCTCTAATAATTGCCATTAATTTTTGCAAGAATTTATGCTATAACTACGTGTACATCACACCTGTTAAAAAGTATGTATGGGTTTATATCCGAAGTATAAATATTAACGTAATATAATATAAATAAATTTCTACCAATTATGAACCTCCAATAAGTGTATTAACCTATAAAAGGTGGGTTACGCATTGCAATCGTCAAATGTTGCACGCCGCCACAGCACTGAAGGAATTGTCTGTTCTTGCTTTCCATGCCTGTCCTTCTTATACCAGGTGACTCAAGAGCGCAAGAATTTACTTGTGCAGATATCCCTTATTGTGTTGCAGAACTCAACAAGACAAATCCAAGTAAACTCAACCAGTGAAGGGATCTAGTGGTTAACGGGAATCACCTTTGTTCTAGTCCTCTTGCTTATCTTGAAGACAATGGTCGGATAATAATAATAATAATAATACCACTACTACTAATGATAATGATCAGCAACCTCGTCGTCATCATCGTAGCTGGCAAAAAACAATTTGATGTGCTCCATTCACATGATTTTCTCTACATCTCTTTAAAAATTTATTGTTAGGTTATTCTTCTATCTATTATCTACAAGCTAAAATATTAGCAGAAACAATCTTATTACTTAATACCTTATAAGTAGAAGGGAAATAAAGGAATGCACTAGACTAAACCGACAGTCAAATATTTTAAAATGTGGTAGTTGTGGGATTGAAATCCGTTTCTTTGAGTGGCCAAGTGTCAACAAGTTCCCGTATGAGAAAAGTATTTTAAAAATGAAATCAATAACAAGGAATATCTCGATAACGGCCAACTCCACGAAAAAAATGTATATGACATAAATTGGGTGTTTTATCGAGATTTACATTTTTAGTGCAGTAAGCTTTTGTCTGTCTCTTACGGTTTACCAGTTATGCAAAGTTCAATAAAATCATCCAGAATAAAGAGGTCTTCAGAGACTATTCCCAGAAAATTTAAGATATAAATTTTATTTGCCATATAAATATCTTAAATATAAAAGATTTTAATCAAAACCGTTATTGCCATTTATGAGACAATTTAAATTTTCGATTTTTTTTCCATGTAAAGGGTAGTTTGGGATGGGGGGGGGTTTCTTGAAAATCTCCGTGTCGTATCCTAGAAAGATACTGAATTTAAATATCAAGTTTGGTATTTAATGGACTTTTTATTTTTGGGCTTTGCTGCCCACAGACACACACACACGCACACATATACACACATATACACACGGGCATTTTCCTAAAAATGCTTTTTTGTATTCAGGTGGTCCCAAAATATATATTTTCGGTGAAATCTCGGTACCGAATTTTTAGGTGCAATACAACACCTTTTCTATACACTATGTACATAGTACGTGTAGAAAAAATAAAGAGACAGTGAAACACCACGTGCTCTTATTTTTGAGGTCGCTTTATTATTTTAATTAACTCTACAATGCAAATAGTCTATAACAGAGATTATCTCCGTGATCGAGTGATCAGCTAGCTCTCTTTTCAATCGGAGCTCCGATCTCGTTTCTCGGCTGGGCAGGGAATTTATCTTAAACCAGAATCATTCCATATTCCCCACAGGGTCTGAAGCATGCGTTTGAGAGTGAATGTGCGTGTGTATGAAATCATTTACCCAGTGTTAAAAACCAACACAAAACGAGTTGTTTCATAAGTCAGACCCACATCACTATACACCTTAGAGCGGAATGCACCAATGGAACAATAAAAAAGAACGGCTAAATATAATGAAAAATCTGATGTGTTCCATTCACATGACCGTCTCTTCATCTCTGCAACAAATTATTTTTAAAAAGCTTATACTTCTATTTACTTCATGCTAATCAGTAAAAAATTAGCAGAAATAACCATATTACTTGCTTTCTTGTAAGTAGAAGCGAAATAAGGGAGTACCATATGTTAAAGTGATAATCAAAAGCTGGTTGCTATGTGACTGAAGTTCCTTTGTTTGTATGGACAGGAGTTGACATGTTCCTGTATGAGAAAAGTATAAGTTTTTCATAGCAGAAACGAAAAACAAGGAATGACTCAAAAACGATGACTCCACGAAAAAAATGTATATAACATAAATTGTGTGTTTTAACGTGTTCTACATTTTTCGTGCAGTAAGTTTTTGTCCATCTCTTACGGTTTAGCAGTTATTCAAAATTCCGTAAAATTCATCCAGATTAAAGTAGTCTTCAGAGACTATTCCCAGAAAATTCAAGATATACATTTTATTTGTCAGGTATCGAATTTTTGGTGGAGTGCAATACTTTCTCTATACACTATGTACATAGTGCGTATGGAGAAAGTAAAAATATCTATGGGCGCAGGTAAAATAAAGATAATTTGATTACTTGGCTGTCTAAAAATGAGCTAATTCCCTGAAAATAAAGTCTCCGTAACTGAAGTGCAAAACATTTTAAGATCTTTTCGGTCTATTTACACTGATCTTGTCTATCATCAAGGACTGTACAACTTAGTATAACACTGTCAATGGGCTCGATCTGCTCATCGTCTTCGCCAATAAGCAAAAGAGGAGTGAAACGAAGTTCACTCGCACAATGCGTCAGTTCCGCACTGACCTTTGTTTTCTTGAAATTGCCCCGTTGTGTTGTGCACCGCTTTTAATGCATGGCCGCGCTCAATAAAAGCGCGTCGCTTTGGTGCTTCGTGGCGCAGGGGACAGTGAGTTCGAGCATGGGTGTTTCTGTGTTTGTAAATGTTTATATGTGTAATATATCGTCTAAAAAAACAAAGAAAATGTTGGCAAAAAAAAAGGGAAAAAATATGAAAAAGAGTGGTAAAAAAGATTTTATATATAACAAAAAAAAATGGATATCTACACAACTGCAATACAGTGCTGTTGGGTCGTCTGGTAGCACACTGGATAAGCAATCCCTACCATGCAAATTCACAAAGGACATTTTGTCTACTTTCACCATCAAAATTGTATTTAGAAGTTTGATGTCTGATGAAATAACTATTTATTTTGACTATAATCTCTAGATCAAAGCGAGAGACATAAGTACTTGTGGAAATGCCCTGCTTGCATGTATTATCACATATACATGGACAGTGTAACCGTCTAAAAATCCCATCAAAAGCTATTGTTCCTTGTGGTTTATTGGCTGTACAGCTCATTAAATCTGCGATACGCTTGCTGAAACAAAAGGGCTATTATTACCTTATACGCCTTTTATATTTTTTTGTAAAAAAAGGTCACTGGCTATTCACTTTTTGAATTAAAAAAACGACCAAAAACGACCAACCTTTGTTGAGGGAAAAAGCATTATAAATGAGCATTAATGCCACAAACCTTCAAAGACCAATTTAAAAATTCAGTTTTTGTATGTTTTAACTACAGTGAGCAGGTGTAGCAATCCAGTCGAAAATACAAAGCATACTGAAGACAATGCAGCACATTTTACAGGCATATTTTGTTTCTTTTGTCACGATGGTTACATCTGTAATCTGGTTTTATTTTTAATTTATTTCTGCTCAATGCAAAACATTTTAAATTACGTATACATACTATGAACGGAGATTCAGTCAGTGGGTATATTGTCACGAGTGTTATCATCTTGTCGATAATTTACGTCAGAAGCGAAGCGACGAGAGTCAGTTGTTCTAAGAGATGAAAACACGAGTTGTATTTGATAAGACAATTCATCGAAATAGACTGTTAATAATTTATGTTGTATAGGAAGGGAGATTTGATCACGTTATGATTGCAATACTTGCATTAGTTCTCAAATGATAGTTGATGCTTTCGACCATATTTATTTATCAATTTTTTCTCCCACCTTTCTTTTTTCACTGCCTCCTAATTAAGATAGGCCTACCGTGTCTACACCTAATATACGAACATCGAAAGCAGCAATAGAAATAGAAATAATTTTACTTCAGTTTTTAATAAGTAATACATGAAATGGAAACAAACGTTATTTTATTTGAGGTTATTGCACTCATCTGATACATAAGAAATACAAATAATAATTATTTTAACTTCATTTTACTTTACTTTCTCTAAATGTACTATGTACATAGTGTATAGAGAAGGTATTGCACTCCACCCGGAATTTCGATAGCGAGATTTCAACGGAAATATATGTTTTAGGGTCCCCTGTTTCCAAAAAAAAAAGCATTTTCAGAAAAAGGTACGTGTGTGTCCGTGACTCTGTGAATTTATGTTCCAATTTTGAGAAATACAGTATTACATTTTATAAAATCAAGAGTTTTGTAGAGCACAAAAATGAATAATCTACAATAATTAGGGAGTAATTTAAAATATGATGTGAAAGATTTATTTATGAGCATATTTATGATAAAACGAAGTTTTTATGTGAAGCTCTTTTAAAATGAGTAATATGGAGTATCTGTTCTTCGAACAATAGCTTTGCACAGTAATTTATTTTTATTTAAATAACCATGTAAGCTAAAATTTTACAAAATTACTAAAATATCACTTATTGCTTTTTGCGGTCGCCCTCCGAGGTGTAGTGGTTCCCATGCTAGATTCTAAAACCGAAGATTGCAGATTGAAACCTGGCGGAGGTTGATGGGTTTTTCGGATCCAAAAATCCTTAACCTGTCTTCCTTCGGAAACCGAAGGTCCCGTATAATGTTTATTTGCACGTAAAAGAACCCCCATAACTTGAAAGAAGAAGGTTCCTGGGCAAAATTCCACCATTTCGCGTCCGCAAGTCGTGATTTTCCTACAGTGTCATCTGTGGGTGACGAGCCGATCTCTCATCACCATGACGCATTGCGGCGAATTCACCAACTAGAAATTCAAATCCGATAATGGAAACATTCTAACGATGTCCTGTGCTTCACTTAGGAGCTACGGGAAATATTATTTCTACTGCTATTGATACTACTTATTGTTTGTAATAACTAGTTAAATTACAACATATCTTGGATACTGATTTTCTAAATTTTCTGATTTTACTGATTTTTCTAAATTACCTTTAGATTTGTGCTTCATACTTGGAATAATTAGAATAGCATTCGATTATCCAATTAGACAGGTAGATTTAAAAGGAACCAATTTTTCTGCCTCCATCTAAGGATAGCTTTGTCTGGAATTAAGATTTCAAAAGCTGTCCCCAAGAAGAGCAAGAGATTAGCATAGCTTCAAGGAAGATCTAATTTAACCTCTGCTAAAACCAAAATCCAGTTGTCTCTTTGTGAAAATCCCAATCATGAGCAAGCACCCTCGCCCACCTAATTACACGCTCAGTAATCCTCCAGATTCTTCTGCTTCAGGTATGTGCAAGGCTTCCTGGGGTGGCTCACGCAGTTGCTCAGCGTAATGTAACGTACTATTTTCCTTCCAGCGACGGTTCGTACAGATAAATGCTAGTTTTTATCATTATAAATGTTTCCACACAGAAACAAATATAACGTAAACAGATGCATTAAAAGTTATTTGGCAATAGTATTAAGGTGATGTATCTGTGAAATTTAACCCAAATTTTTTAAAAATTAAAATTTTATCTTGTTTTAGTAAAGTGATATGAGCTCCAAACTTTAAAAAAATAATAAACTTTTTTCCACTTGGCGAATTTAAAATCTGAAGCTCCAGATAGGTACGCTCATGTTTATTAATATGCACTCCCAGTTTAGACCTTGTTTTCTCGTGAACTTTTTTCTAGCACTTTTCCAAACTCAAAATGGTCCACACGATACAATTTTGCACTAAATAGTTTCAAATATGTTATAACTTCTATCAGAATTACATTATCTAAAAATAGTCGTATTATTTTTGCGAAATAATGCTCCAATTTTTGCAAATACTCGTAAATTACTATTAGGTGCGTTTTGAAAATATCAAGAATTTGGAGAATGCTAAAAGTAACAGTTGTTGTACACTAATTAGGACTAATACTAAACAATATAATATGAGATATATTTATAAGCTCGTTTACTGTAAAATTGACTTTTTATGTGAATATTTGTAAAAATTCATCACATAGCTAATTTTATTAGCGCAATGAATTTATATAACAAAAATTATTTAAATAACCATGTAAGCTAGAATTTTTATACATGGAAAAGACATCACTATTATTGTGTATCATAACTGCTTTACACTTCAGTCTCGCATATTGTGGATTTTATAGTTATTTCAGATGCATCACCTAAATAAAGAAGTCCAACTAAGGGTATGCATGACTGAAATTTCATGAAAAATCAAAAAAATCCTCTGCTGTATTTTAATTTCATAAAGTAATTTAAACATTCCTGAATATAAAAAGATATAATTGGCTTGCAGCTGCAGTTTTAAATGCCTTAACTGGAGCTACATCAAAGCACCAGAGACGACACTCTACTGAACTCGGTAAGAAAAAGGTCAGTTCGACGAGATCTCATTCGCCTCTTGCAAAGAAATTGGTATTTTCAGCGTTTTTCTTTCTGTAAATTGCTCCTTGCGGAACAGATTTTCTGTTACACAAATAACATTTGACGTGCATGTTTACAAGATACAATGAATAAGAATTACCCTAGGTTTTATTGTCAGATGTATTTAAGCACATTTTTTAGTTTTAAAACGTTACATTTATATTTTTATGACACATTCATAACTTCAAACAATTTTGTATCCTAAACTAAAGAAGACACAGAGAAACCTAGGTAAATTTCAAAAAGTAGATTATTGTGAACCTGAGGTCAAAATATTAGACTAAACTTTCAATTTTTTTTTTTCGCAAGGGACATTTTTAGTGATATGACAAACATAAACACATTTGATCATAACCACCAAACCATTAGAGTAAAATGGCTGACATTTGCATTATATTACTCCTGTGCAATAAATTTAAAAGAGTTAGCATTATCTATTAGTTTGGAATTTCAAACCTTCGGTAATACATGTCCATAAGGATTGACAATCAATAATATTGTCTTAAAACCATCTTTGCTGTATAGAAGCGAAACGCAGGTGTTAGGTACAAGCGATAAAAGAATGAGATTCTTGAGATCGTTTATTGATCCGTATATACATATATTTATTTATTTACTTATGGACGATCTTTAACTGCTGGGGTTCTCAGCATTCCACTCTACATTGGAAGTGAAAGACCATTTAACTCATTTCGTTGCCGAAGGGTTAGACCACTCACCTCTCTCCCAGGCGATCACATGTGGGATTTGTCTCCGGGTTTCCCCGCCATCGCTTTCCACCGGTGCTCCATCTTCATTCCATGTATCGTCAGTGTTTTCGCTTGTGGTTTCATAGTAGTAAAAGCGGACGTTAAATACTAGCAAAACAAACAAAACTAAAGAAAAATAGGGATATTTTACAAACTTGAGGTTCTTTTACATGCCGTAAATCCATAACATGGGACCACCGGCTTTACTTCCCTTTCGAAGAAACTCGTGCTGAGCATTTTAATGCCCGAAAAACTCCATCGTCCTCGACGGGAACCTGATAGTAGAGACCAAAGAAATAATTAGAGAGGAAATTCAAGTAAAAATGAGTGTGTTAGAATAAGAGTTACATTAGTGGAAGAGATGCCCTCAACATTTACAATGAATGTCCCCGAGGGGTCTGTCATTGCGAGCATATTGGAGCGCATTCTGGGATCATAGTGATGCAATTAAGGTTAGGTACACGATGGATCTAGAGTATCAGAACGCTAATGCTTCAAAACTTGACTATTTTAATCGACCAAAATGAGGTCATAATATTCTCTACAGGATGTTGTCACGCCGGTCGTGGTCACAACGAGTATTTTTATAACTTGTGACGAAGCAACTTCATCGCAAGCGAGTTATGTTACGGTAGTATTATTTCAGAAAATTCTAGTAAAGCAATTAATATCTTAAAACTACAAAGAAAAATTCATCATTAGTGGGTCTCAGTATAACTTTCAAGTAAACCTTATTTATCAGCGAAAATATAATAACAATAATTAAATAAATACATAATATAACGTTGTTTAACGCAAGTTTAAAAAAAATTATCTGACATGTTCTATTCACATGACTTTCGCTATTAGTTCTACAGTCAACTCTTCTTACAAAATATTATTCTTTTATGTATAAAATGCTAATGGAGTTAAACATTAGTATAAATATTCTTATTATTTGTTTCCTTGTAAGTAGAAGGGGAAAAAAGGCATAAAACAGGCTAAAGCGATAGTCAAATCCCTTATAAACTGAAATTTCGTTCTCTTTTCATGGCCATGAGTAAAACAAAAGAGAGATGTAACGACTGAAAAGTTCCCTTTTGAGAAAATTGTAATATTTTATAAATGAAACCAATAATGAGTATCTCATAAGTGAATAACTCTACCAAAATGTATGTGATATAGACTGTGTAGTTTGACGATATTTATATTTTTGAATAGTAATTTTTTCTCTATCTCTTACAGTTTACCAGTTAATACAAAAATAGTCTAGAATGAAGAGATCTTCAGAGACTATTCTCAGAAAGTACAAGATATTCTATTCATTTCTCATAAAAACAACTTAAAGATATGGTTTAATCAAAATCTTTAGATCCTTTTTTGTGAAAATCAAAAGTTTCGAAAAATCTTCTATAAAAGTTTAGTTTGGAGTCAGAAGATTTTCGTGAAAAATTTCAAGTCGCATTCTTGGAAAATGCAGAACTTGAATATTACGTTTGGTATTTGACCTACTTTTCGTTTTGGTTATGCTATTCACAGATACAGACAGACAGACAGACACACACACACATACACTCACACACTCACATATTCACTCCCACATTCATACTTCCGTACTCTGTGGGGAATAAGGAATGTTTCTGGTTTAAGAAAAATGCCCACACAAACCGGGAATCAAACCTGGGACCTCTGGGTGACACGCCAGAGCCCTGATCATTACGAATAAATTATTTCAATGGTTAAATATGTTTCAAATCCAACCAGTGAAGTGGTGCCGCGGTAACGGATGCGATACACATTCAGGAGGTCCGCGTTTGATGTCGGACCACTATTACCCATGACTTTTTTCGGGGGTTTCTCTTAGTCGTCAGGCGAATACAGGAGTGGTTTCTCTTCCCCGAATTTCCTACCCCTCCATATCGTTTCCTTAATCATTTCATTTATATGTCACCCCGTTTGGTCTATATGAAGTTTGGAGGTGTTAGCGATGGTTTTTTCGGTTCAGCGTGGCAAGGGGAAAAGGATACAACTTATGGAACTTTCACCATCCCTTAGCCTTCGATTGGTTACCAGGTATACATACTACGCCTCTAGATGGGGAGGGGATACACGGTTCTACCTGTCCGCATTTAGGGACATTTCAATCTGAAAACTGTAGGAACCCAGTCTCGGCCACCCATGTCTCACCTCAACCCTCACTCCCGCAAAAATTTTTAATTTTTAAACAATAACATTCTTATTAAATTTACACTCTTCGTTTTAATACTATTTCTAGATGGGGGTAGGTACAGTAGTGGCATTTATTGTTAATTTTTTTATTAAATTAGCTTTCAAATTTGATTATTGTATTCAACTTTCATTCAGGATCCAATTTATCTGGTACATTATAGCCAGGAAATGCTATCATTACACAGTATTGAACCTTTTACCATACACTGGATGTAATTTGGCTCTTAATCAGTTACTTCGGCCCAACTTGGAAAATATATAATTTTACAAATATACACATATATTTTATTTAATGTTGTACCCAATGTGAATAACGAAATTATTTCTCTCATATTGAAAAGAGGATTATGGCAATTCAACACCATTAACACCATAATCTTAAAAATACAGCATTTCTCCCAATCCTCCTGTTATATGAAAGTAATTTTTCATATTGAATACAGTATTTAAATAACCATAAAATACAGTATAAACTCCAAGTTTACTTCAAATGCCTTTTCCTCGATTGCTAATTTTCTTACGTTTGTTCGCTTTAAAACTATCCCATATGATGTGTGTAACCATTCTTGTTTAAAATTTCAACAGAATCTCAGAGACGATACTAAAGAAACGAGTATATAGATTTTTGCTACACTTTTAATTGCTAAGAATTTTAACACCGAGGATAAATTGTTATAAATATTGTATTTAAAGATTTAAAATTTTCCCAAAATCAGTCAGAAGATTAAATATTTTTATACGCCATATATATACTATGTACGTCCAGAAAGTAAGTTCCCTTTGGTAATAAAATTAAATTGTGTACAGATGCAGAATAATTATTTATTGCACAAAATTCTACAACTCTTAAACTACTTTTCCACATAACTGCCGAAATTTTGCAGGCATTTGTCATAGCGTGGCACAAGTTTTTGTATACCTTCTTCATAGAAGTTTGCCGCCTGTGTCTTCAAAACGTTGGTACCCAACGTGAGCAAAGTTTACGAAATTTCAGTTTTCCGGTAACAATTTCATGAATTAGTGATCGTGAGCTTTGGGGAAATTCCATAGCGAAAGCACTAATTGTAAACCTGCGGTTTTCTTGGATCTTGTCATCAATCGCGTGAACCAGTTCTTCTGTAACCAAAGATGGACGCCCACTTCGTTCTTCATCGTGCACTTCACTACGTCCTTCATTGAACTGTCGAACCCATCTTCTCACCATTGAATCACTCATCGCATTTTGTCCGTAAACTTCGCAAATTTGCCGATAAATTTCAATTGGTTTCACTTTCCTAGCATTCAGAAAACGAATTACAGATCTGATTTCACAAGCGGCGGGATTTTCAATCAACACCGACATTGTAAACAAGCACAACAAAGCGTATGTGGCTGACAGCAATCTCAAAATGGCACACGTTTCTTCTCTTTGATACGGAGCGTCTACCGCGCATGTGCGGAACTGCGATCGCAGCGCTGCAGCGGAAATAAATTGAAACGGAACTTACTTTCTGGACGTACCTCGTATATAGTCTTTAAATAATGTTTTTTTCTTCAAAATCAGGAGTTTAGTATGATGCACAGTAAATGATTTATTTTCGTAACATACAAAATTCAATGCATGTACGTGTATATGAATGCCGCTTATAGGCTTCTACACCTTTGCATCAATTACAACCAAACTTGACAACAGCGCTGTTGAAATACCACAAATGCCACAGTTTGCAGATAGGCAAACATTACTGTCAGTTTAGAGTTTAAAATTGCTCACCTCTTCACAGAATTAATTATTTAAATTTTTGTGAGATGTACAAAAGTTCGCAAGACCATCTATTATATTTTTCAATGACAATCGTTATAGTGCCAACATAAGAATAATAATTACTTGAGCATTAACGGCCTCTCAAAATAACAAGGGAACAGCAAGTCCGCATATTATTCTTTGATCTCTGATATTGATCATGGAATAACAAATCAACACAGTTAGTTAAATAATTATATCTGTGATGCACTTGTGATTATGGCTGCGCAAATGTAAAGGCGTTACAATCGCTTCTCTGAAAAATTAAAACTTTTCGAATGGTGTTATATTATATCAGAAACAGCAATAAACCTCACTAAATAATCCTTTTCTTCTTCTTCTTCTTCTTCTTCTTCCCCTTTGAATGTTAATTTTGACCTTTTTAATGTTTTATTTTGGGGGGAGGGCGTTTTCTTAGTATTTTTATGTACGTTGATTATTGAGGATAAACAAGGTTATATTTATACTATTAAACTGCTACTATTTCTGCCCAACTGATATGCTATCTGTTAAGAGCAACAAGGCAGCTCAAATATGACAACGTGGAAGTCACTCGTCTGCATTTATGAGAAAACATCATACAAACTATGGTATTTGTAGTTGTTCAACAGTACTTTTACATACATACGAGGGCTGTAAAGAAAGTAGTGGCAACATGGTCTTCACATTCACAGGAGAGCGGGTATGATCCAATAGGATATGGGAGGTGACTAGTGTCGATGTGTGCATTGGCCGGGCTGCCAGTTGAGAGTGTGTAGTTTCTGTGTAGCGTTGAAGTGAACAGTGCAAGTGCACGCTCTAAAACATGTTTATCAAAGGCGATCAGTGTTCGTGGATTAACATCGAGGTTGCCCGTGGAAAAAATGCATCAGCATGTTATCGAGGATTACGAGGAGCCTGTGGCGGGAATGCATTGCCGTACAAGACGGTTGCACGATGGGTCCAGGCGTTTCGTGCAGGTCGGACTGAGACTGCGGATTTGCACCGCACAGGTCGGTCGTCCATTCCGCAAGATCAGATTGACATCGTGAGTGGTCTCGTTGCCATGGACCATCGATGAACTGTCCGGGAGTTATCCGTACGAGGGGGTTACTCTTACGCATGCTGTGCCTGAGGGACAAACCGTCAACAACGATGTCCAGCTCTGATTGCAACGGTGGCATTGGGAGGTTTTGGAACATCCTCCGTACTCACCAGACTTGAGTCCTTGTGACTTAGACCTGTTTCCGAAGTTGAAGGAACCCCTCCGAGGCCGCCGATTTACTGATGTGGCATCTGTAGTCCGCGCAGTAGGGCGCTCCGTCGCAGTCATCAACAGAGATCGCCTTACCAACGGTCCCCAATGGCTGCCCTACATTTGGCAAAAGGTCAGGGACTTTGCGGATGACTACATTCAAGGAATGTAATGCAATTGTACTTGTGAGATCAATAAATATTGTGCTCTATCAATGTTGACACTACTTTATTTACAGCCTTCGTATTATTTTGGTAACAGTCCAAGTCATATGGATCAGCTTCTTTGTAGTGTCCTGAGAGTTTTAATTGTTTCTATTTAAGCATCTTGTGCAATAAACTTTAAATGGCTCTATAAAAATGCAATTTGATAAAAACGAAGGCTAAATGCTGTAGCAACAAATCGTCAAATCAAAGTCAGTGTCGGGTGTTTCAGTTTGTTGCTGTGTGCAACGTTTTTTCTTCTTATTCTTGAAAGATATTAATAACTAAAGATATACCCAAGGCATTGGAAGTACACTTAAAATTTCCATACATTTCAGATTTGATAGTTTGTTACTTGGCCTCTAGAAACGCTTTTGTAGTTGTTTACAAGGTTTTTGCTACTTCGTTTGCTATTTTTTATTATGGCGGTGGCTGCCACCACTGATACAAAGAATACCAAGAGAAGAAAGTCTGTTTAAATAATTTCACAAGTCTACTTTTGGTCCTTAAGGTACGATGGAATAAGATATTTACTTCCTTGTAGAAGCAAAACCATTCTTTCCTTGCACTTTTAAAATTAATACATTACAAAAGTAATGCGTGACCTCAAGAAGCTCCGCAGTGTATAATAACGTATCTTCCACTACTTATATGTGTTATTTAGATACCATCCTTCATTTGTTTATTTTAAAATATATACACAAACTGTATTTATTTTACATGCAAAACCATCTTTTCCTTGCATTTAAAAATTAATGTATTACAAAACGTACCTATTATAACTTCGTGGCTTTTAGACGTTCCGCAATGGAAGTCTTTAATGTGTTTATTTATTTATTTATTTTGTGGTTTGATTTATATAGCCCTTTTTAACATCTAAGGTCATATTGGGGTTTTGCATTAGAAACAATTCGATGTCCGTAGGTTCTTTACTTTGGGTTTAAATCGTTTTCAGAAGCTGTGGAAAAAGGAATAATTCTGGTTAAAGAAAAATGATCCGTCCCAGCCGGGAATCGAACCCGGGACTTCTGGGTGAGAAGTCAGCTCGCTGACCACTCGACAACGAAGACAGTCTAATGTGTTTATTGTATTTCTGCGTATTCAACAAAATAGGCAAATCAGAAACAAAAGAGGATTGCACGCTCATTGGAAAAGAAGAAAACAATCAATATTATTCTTTAATGTAATTTCGTTTGGTTCTGAGCTGCTAATTATCTTGAATTGTGCTTTCATTTTCTTTTTATTTTGAGGGTATAGAAATCCTCTGTAGTTAGCTGTAAATTCTATGCAGAGGAAAAAAGTACACTATATTCTTGGGGTTAGCAGTATAGTTGCTGGAGTGTAGAATTTGCAAAGTGGAGTATTTTGTTGACATTTTGCGGCGAATTTTCGGTAATTAGAGTAGGTGGGCGGGCCACAACAATTCCAAATAATCACATCTTCTTCAAAATATATTAATACTTTCAAGGTTTCTATGTAGACTAATTATGGAATATTTATCTATGGAATATTTGAGAAGAGGAATATCGATTAAATTTAAGTTCCATGGAGCCCGAGATCATTTCAGCATCATTTCACCGATTTTATTCATCGTCGGATATGACCAACTAGTTAAAGCACGTTAAGCTAAAAAAAAATCTGTTGAATTCCATGTTTTCTCTGCATCTCTCAATAAATTATTGTTAAAAAGGTTATTCTTCTATTTACTTAATGCTAATCAAGAAAATAATAGCAGAAGGGGTCTTATTACTTGCTTCCTTGTAAGTAGAGGGGAAATGAGGTAATACAATAGACTAAATCGAAACATCTGGTTGCTATATGATTGAAGTACCTTTGATTGTATGGTCAGGAGTTGACAAATTCGCGTATGAGAAAAGTATAAGTATTTTAAAGCTGAAACTAATAACAAGGAATATCTCCAAACCAGTCAACCTCACGAAAAAATGTATCTAGCATAATTTGTGTATTTTAACAAGCTCTACATTTTTTGTATGCTAAGCTTTTATCTATCTTTTACAGTTTACCAGTTATGCAAAACTCCGCCAAATTCATCCAGAATAAACATGTTCAGAGGCTATTCCCAGAAAATTGAAGATATACATATTATTTTGCATGTAAATATCTTAAATATAAGAGATTTTAACCAAAATATGGAGCCGTTTTTGAGAAAATCAAAATTTTCGAATTTTTTCCCATGTAAAGGGTAGTTAGGGGTGGGGGAACATTCTTGATAATCTTCATGTCGCCTCCTTGGAAGATACCAAACTTAAATACGAGCTATGCTGTCCATACACACACATGGACATGGAAATCTCGGTATCGAATTTTTGGGTGGAATACAATACCTTCTCTATGCACTACTTACATATTATGTATAGAGAAAATAATAATTTGAAACATTTAGATAAAAACCGTAAGATTTCACCTTTAGGTATCCTTATAGACTACTGTAAAAGACGAAATTAATTCGATTCAATATTTGGAGCATTGCACATTTTCTGGTGGATGCCTCAAGAATTTTCTCCGTGTTACTGTAAGTCGGAAGGAGATCCCTTGGATCCCTGTGATGAGCAGAAGAAGACTTCCTTAAGGAACAGAACTAATTACGTGAGCCGATTGGTTTGTGTGTGTGTGCTGGGAGAAGAAGAAGACACAAAGAAGAGGAGATAAATGAAATCGGGGGAGGGAAGTATCCGTGTGACAACTGCGGGGGTGAAGCGGTTCACTGTTAATCAGGTTCCTCTTGAGGGCCTCTGCGGAACAAAGCTGTCACAATGACGCCAGTTGCAGGTCACCATCACATGACATGGCAGAGGTCGAGACACCCTTATTGGAACCTTTGTACAAGATTATAGCCGAGCCCTTCTCCTTTCATATAGATTAGATCTAGACATGTCCACAGGGTTCAAGAATGGCGCGTGAACTCTTCTCTTGGAATGCGTCTAGGTACGTCTTCTATTACACATTTCTTTAACTGCTGGCTGAACCTGGCATTCCTTTATATGTCTCCTTCAACACTAACAGCAAAATGCATATCACGTTTCTTGGCCTTCATTGTTGTTTGTTTGAAATAAATAACGTTAGAGCTATTTCATGTTCGTAGAGCGTAATCGTTTTCATAGTAGTGTTTATTATAATGAAAGAACTTAAGGGAGACTAAGTAGCGAGAATTGCAAAAAAAGGTTATTTATGTAACTAGTGTATAATCCGACTGATTGTGTTACAGTGTTACAATGAGATTTTTTTTGATTGTGGTTAACGCCCGGTTTTACTACTTCTGGCACCGTAGGCGATGACACATGAAATGAAGACGGACACCGGCGGGGCAAACCGGAGAACGCGGAGAAAACTCGCCCCTACGCCGCTTTGTCCACCACAAATCTCTAGGGGGTTACAGTGGAATTATACACCTATTACAGACAGCGTTTTATGCAACTTTAGCATTTAAATACGTAAAAATAATACATATACTAAATGAAAAATTATAAAGTATCAGAGATAACAGATGAATGACGTAATATGGTTGCTAAGCAGATGATGTTTCATTTGTTTCTGCACTTATTGAGGAAAATGGAAGGTAATTATAAAACTATTGAAAATATTGATTGTATTCCGCTCCACATGTTGAACGACCGCAAAAATTCTGAAAGTATAACAACTCCAAAAACATTAGAGTATGTTTACGAAAAAGATCAGAAACGAAAAATGCGTTAGTCTGACTCTCTGAGTTTTCAGAGCTAATAATTATGTAAACGTTTATTCCTTCTTAATTGGTAAGTAATGTAAAGTTAGATTGTAAGTGCTGTTTTCTTTTTTCAGTCGAAGATTGTTATGCCGTTCAACGCTCTGGTGTGTATATTATGCTGAAATTGAAAGAAAGCATTAGGCGTTTCTGCATATTTTGGAGTGGTTAAGATACTTTATTTTCAGTATTACAACAATAAAATTATTGTATATTTTAAAGGGAAAATTGTATTCAACTTTAGAATTAATGTTTAGTAAGGCCCAGGTTTCTAAACTAAAATTAAAAGCATTCGCGATCGCCCACACTGAACCATGGTTTTTCGTGGTCGGTAGGCGAATGTTGTGGTAGTTTATTTTCTATCAAGCCTTTCGTGTCCATCATTTCCTGTACCTATCCCTTCCTTCCTTGTCATAATGCTTCAGGGTTGCAGGAACAGGTGACGTGTTCGGCAGGTTGCGGCTGTGCACTCTGAAGGTTTATGGGATCTCTCTGTCAGGACACACCTTCGGGGGCTTTCGGGTGGACGCCCTTTCGGGTAGTGCTAGTGACTCTGGGGTTTTAAATAGAACCTCGGTGGCGTCGGACGCCTTTGATCCGTCCATGCTAGCACCCGTTATCCGGATTTGGGTATCTCCCCTCATCCCTTCCTCCCAGGAGGCACGTTAGTCGCAAAGTTCCAGTGGCATATGTGGCTCAGTAAATAGGAGCTCGTTACGTGGTAATTCTAAATCTAATCCTAATTGGATGATCAAAATCTTGCTGGGTAATCAGAATTAAAAGTTCTAGTGAAGGACAACATGTAGTGGGAGTAAATTGTTGAGAAAATAAAAACATTCAAATTCAGTTTTTACTAAATTAAAAAGAAGACACTGGTTTTAAAGTTTCTTTATTTGTATTTTGTTATACAGGAAACTTCCGTTATATGGATATTGGGATCGAAAAGGCCACAATAATCAACAAAAGTGTTTCCTTAGTGTCACTATGCCACCATGGAATTTACAAATAAACTCTACCAACCTTTTTACAAGTGAACATTTTAATTTATTTTGTTACAATGTGCTTTTGTTGTTCATTTCTCATTAAAAACACAAGCAAACGCTTTCTGAACCACAAATGGCTTCCTGAAGTGCTTTCCTGAATATGGCTAAAAATCATTAAGCGCATAGCAAGAACAGAATCGGAAGTCAAGGTGGATTTACACAGGCCACTAAATTGATACTTGACAACAGAAATAAAGAGCGAAGTCACCGTGACGTTTTGATTAATGCCGCTCTGGTATCATAAAGCTTTTGTGTTGCTGCAGATTAATCACAACGGACCAGACAACTAACTCCCCGTGTTCATCAGCTGATCTGTATCTCTCCCTGCGAGAGCGACGCAAGTCTTCGTCCTTTCGAGAACTTAAACTTCAGTCAGGTTTCCTCATTTCTGTGAAGATCCGAGTGTGTAAAGCGAATGGCCAAGTGGAGTAATTGATTACTTACTGCTGATGTAGATAAATAAATCTAGTTTTAATATACATCTATTATATTTCTATTTTATGATAATTGAATTAAAACAGAACTCAATACTGATTTATTTTAATTCGGAAAAAGGTACCTTTTTGAAAACTTTTAAATTTCGTGGAATGGGGATATAATTTAGGTTTTACCTTTCTGAACATTTAAATTCTGCAATTGGGTCTTTCTTTCGATGTACGCAGCGGAGTTACTATTGCACGCTAAGAATGTCCCGTCAAAACTGACTCAACTGCTGCTTGCTATACACTCCCAGTTGAAATTGAACTGAACTCATGCCGGGCTCATTCTCTCCTTTGATGCTTGTCAATGGCGTGACATGAACTTTCCAGAAGCCGTCACTCGTGCAGTATACCGCAGGTGGTTTTTGTTTGTGTGTTTGTTTTTTTAGTGGTTTTTTTCTATCAGTTTAAGACACACTGGGATTGAATTTTCTAACTTTTTCTATTTTAAAGATATTTAGTTGAAAATTAACTAACTTAATGTAAGTAAATAAATAAATGCTTGTGCAAAAGCTCAAAGATCTAACATAATACAATTCAATATTTTTAATTAATGAAACGATGCTAAATTTCTAAAACTTCGTTGCGCAGTCATACCTATAAGCAGCATTATATTAATGTTTTCTGATACTTTAGCACAATTAAAATAAATGTAAAAATGTGATTTAAGTTGGTGTTATTAGTTGGAGAGAAATAAGGCTTTTTTATGAAGTTGTTGCTATTGAAATTGTCCTTGCTATCTTTTCAGTATGATTTAATTTTCTTGAGTTAGTGAATTTTAATTACAACATGTATCCTTACCTCTATAAATAGCAAATTTTAAATTATGTATGCTAATTTGCGTACAAATCAGAGCAAAATTTAAATATAAAGAAAACAAAATAATATATCTGCAAAAATGTAAAACTGAGATAGGAAGAAGAAAGAAAATACACAGAAAGGAAAGTAGCGCATGGGGTTTAAACAAATTGCTGGGATTTTAAAATTTGGAACGTGAAAAATGATTGGAAAAAGTGATGCACAGATATCAATAAAATATGTAATATAATTGAACAATCGAAAAGTTAAAAATTTTCACCTTAAATCTCAGTCCCTTAATGCTTGTGGTTCAGTTTCTTTTACATTTTCAGTATGAAAAGGTCAAAGTGTTTTTCTTGGTACAAAGCATAGTTTTGATTTTAAAATTTTGATAATTTAATAAGTGAATAGTGTTTAGGAAACTTAACGCATAGATTTTCATTACGTTGTTACTCAAGACTAGATTTTCCATGTTATATTATTGTAGAAAATTTAACAAATACTGTGTGGCATAATTATATTGAGCAAATTTGTGAAAATGAACAATTTCAGGGCAAGGTAATGTTAAAACCATTTGGGATTTGCACAGTAATTGCAGTAGATGCTTAAAATTTAGTGCAGCATTTGCTTACTTTCAGTACTGTAAACTTTTTACGCGCTCTAGAGAAGGTGTTTTAATGCACCCAGTGACCGAGATTTCACCTGAAACACATGTTTTGGGTCCCCCTCAAACAAACTTGGTATTTAAGTTTGGTATCTTCTAAGGATGCGACACGAAACCCCCCCCCCCGTCCAACTACCCTTTACATGGAAAAAGTTTCGAAAATTTTGATTTTTTCAAAAATAGCTTCAACGATTTTGATTAAAATATCGTATATTAAAGATATTTACCCAACAAACAAAATGTATATGTAAACGGACTTCATTCCCATAGCAAACACAATTTAAAACAATTGACTGTCGGTTTATCCTAGTGTATTCCCTTATGCTTATAAGGGAACTAAGTAATAAGACCGCTTCTGCTAATGTTTTAACATTACATAGAGAGAAGTATAAGCGTATTAACAATAGTTTGTTATAGAGATGTAGAAAAAGTAATGTGTATGGATCACATCATATTTTTTAAAGATATATGTTTTTTTTTGTTTTTTTGTTTTTTTAATGAGCATCTGAGCCTAGCAATCATTTTTTTTTTTTTTTTGAAAACAGAGAAGTAAATTATTGCAATGTGTGGATATTTATAGCTTAGAAAAATACTGAAAAATAGTTTGCGAAAAGAGAATGTTTGACGCTCGGCGTGCCTATTAATTAGCATGAGCCTGTCCATATGAAACATAACATAATTGGTAGTTTAAATGTTCCAGATACAAAACCGAAATGTCTTCGTAAAGTTTGTAATAAATATTACTTTATTGGGGGAAAAATAGTAAACTTTTACAATTTTTGTCAAGTTTCCAACCTGTATCACATCCCCCATTTTGATGGTCCCTTTTTTAACTAAAACTAATGAAACGAAGTTGTATCCACGAAAATACTTTCGAACATTAAGGGAGGAAGCAACTTTTCGAAGACCTGAAAGTTCACCAATGCGCGTGCGCAATCAGACAGAAACGACCGAAGACCACGAGCCCTATTGCCTCACGCATAGCAGCCAGAATTTCCATCATTTTTCACAATCGTAGCCAACCTCTGTAAATAATCACTAGACTTCTCAACTACAAGTAATATGGAAGCGATTAACAGCCGGTCTTTCTTAAAAGTCCTGACCATTTTTACTTTCTCTGTACGTACTGTATACGTAGTGTATAGAGAAGGTATTGCATTGCACCCAAAAATTCGATACCTAGATTTCTCTGGAAATACATGTTTTGAGACCACCTGAATCCAAAAAAGAATAATTTATAGAAAAATGTCCGTGCGTGTTTGTGTCTGTGTGTCTGTGGGCAGCATAGCTCAAAAGCAAAAATACCGTTAAACACCAAACTTGGTATTTAAGTTCATTATCTTCTAAGGATGCAACACGAAGATTTTCAAGAAAATCCCCCCCAACTTCCCTTCACATGGAAAAAATTTCCAAATTTTTGATTTTCTAAAAAATGGCTGTAACGATTTTGATTAAAATATCGTATATTAAAGATATAGTTGACAAATAATATGCATATCTTGACTTTTATGGGAATAGCGTCTGAAGACTATTTTATTCTGGATGAATTTTACGGAATTTTTTGTAACTGGAAAACCGTAAGAGATAGACAAAAACTTACCACACAAAAAATGTAGAGCACATTAAAACACACAATTTATATTATATACAATTTTTCGTGGAGTTGGTCGTTTTTTAGATATTCCTTGTTTTTTGTTTCAGCCTTTTCTCATACAGGAATTTGTCAACTCCTGTCCATACAAACCAAGGAATTCCAGTCACATAGCAACCATCTTTTGCTATCAACTAACCTATGTTATTCCCTTATTTCGCTGCTACTTACAGGGAAGCAAGTAATAAGACTATTTGTGATAATTTTTTCTCACTTAGCATGAAGTAAATGGAAGCATAAAATTTTTAACAAAACTTTGTTGCAGAGAGATATAGAGAAAGTCATGTGAATGGATTGCATCAGATTTTTTTTCTCGGGTTTTATTGCTTTACAAACACACAGCTACAATCAAGCGGATATTATTAAGCGAGAAGCGAAGATTGTATGTTCCTGGCGATATTCTTACAGATTATAACTTTTTTTAGAAATGGCTCATCCGATTAATAAGACAGATCTTATACAGAGACCTGTCTTCAACTATTATTTATCGAGGGTGTGTTGAGAACAAGAATATTATGCTCTGAATGTATATCTTTCCGTCCTGCACCCTTTTAAGACCACACAAATCCGCAGTTTTGCTGCAGGTAGGAGAATGTTAAAATAGAGCCCTACTCTTATAGATTTGAATATAAATAACCACAAAGTAATTAACTATATTTATTATTAATTTTAGAACTGGTCATGAAAAATTACGCAGTCTGTTGAGTATAGGTTCGAGCGGGCGTAGCTATTGCCCGGACACATTCTTTTCCTCATCCCACAGGGCGGAAATGTCTAGCGTTTTGCTGAGGCATCTTGCGTTACTACACACTACTATGTACACCATACGCAACATGTGCTAAATTAATTGTTTTACAAGTGTTTTTCTTTCTCTAGCCTCACATGTACAATGTATTATAATGCACCCAAAAATTCGATACTAATATTTCACCGGAAATATATGTTTTGGGGTTCCTTGAGTCCGAAAAAAAAAATTAAAAAAAAAAAAAAGTCCCTGTGTGTGTGTCTGTGGACAGCATAACCCCAAAACGAAAAGGCCGTTAAATACCAAACTTGGTATTTAGGTTTAGTATCTTCCAAGGATGCGACACGAAGATTTTCGAAAAAATCCCCCCAACACAAGCTATCCTTTACATGGAAAAATTTTCGAAAATGTTGATTTTCTTAAAAATGACTCTAACGATTTTGATTAAAATCCCGTATATTAAAGCTATTTATGTCCGAAATAAAATGTACATCTCGAATTTTTTGGGAATAGCCTCTGAAGGCCTCTTTATTCTGGATAAATTTTGCCGAATTTTGCTTAACTGCTAAACCGTAAGAGATAGAAAAAAATCTGATGTGTTCCATTCACATGACTTTCTCTATATCTCTGTAAATTATTATTGTTAATAAGCTTATCTTTTATTTATTTCATGCTAATCGAGAAACATTAGCAGAAATAGTCGTATTTCTTGCTTTATTGTAAGTAGAAGCGAAATAAGGGAGTACCATAAGTTAAAGTGAAAGCCAAAAGCTGGTTGCTATGTGACTGATGTTCCTTTATTTGTATTAACAGGAGTTGACAAAGTCCTGAATGAGAAAAGTATAAGTTTTTCAAAGCTGAAACCAAGAAAAAGGAATATCTCAAAAAAGATCAACTCCATGAAAAAAATGTATATAACATTAATTGTGTGTTTTAATGTGCTCTACATTTTTGTGTGTTAAGTTTTTGTCCATCTCTTACGGTTTAGTAGTTATGAAAAATTCATCCAGAATAAAGTAGTCTTCAGAGGCTATTCCCAGGAAATTCAAAAAATACATTTTATTTGTATGGTAAATAACTTTAATATACGATATTTTAATCAAAATCGTTACAGCCATTTTTGAGAAAATCGAAATTTTCGAAAAAAGTTCCATGTAAAGGGTAGTTTGGGGTGGGGGGATTTTTCTCAAAATCTTCGTGTCGCATCCCTGGAAGATACTAAACTTAAATACCAAGTTTGGTATTTTACCGACTTTTCGTTTTTGAGTTAACGTGTTCACAGACACATGGACACACTGACACACGGACACACACACGGACCTTTTTCTGAAAATACCTTTTTTGGATACAGGGGACCCTAAAACATATATTTCCGGTGAAATCTCGGTATCGAATTTTTTGGTGGAGTGCAATACATTCTCTATACACTATGTACATGGTGAGTATAGAGAAAGTAAAAACTCACTACACAAGAAATATTCATCACGACAAAACATAGAATTTATGTCCTTTACGTTTTTGTTATGCAGGTAACCGTTTCCGAGATATTCTTTGTTATTGGTTTCAATTGTGAAGTACTTAAACTTTTCTCAGACAGGAAGTGTCCCTATTTCTTTTGTTCTACTCCTGGCCAAGCAAAGAAGCGATTTGCAATGACAATCGCAAAACGATGGCTTTTAAAACATTTGACAATCCCTTTAGCATAGCGCATTCCCTTATTCCCTTCTACTTATAAGGAAGTAAGTAATAAGAACATTCTGCTAATATTTATCTGGATTAGCATTGTGTACAAAGAAGTACAATCTTCTGTAGGAGGTTTGTAGAACAGCTAGAGAAAGTCATGTGAGTGTAACACATCAGATTTTTAAGTAAAGAACAAAGAACAATGGAAGGAAAGAGATCTCTATTTGAAGGAATATGTAATACAATCACATATTTTGGCCTGTCAGAAGTTATTATTGATAAATTGGTATTTGCAGTAAAAATCGCGACAGTCATAACTTAATTTTGTTCTAATTTATTGGTCTAAAACTGAATATATGTACGAGGCAGTCATATATAGGATGCATGTACGTAAACACACATAAACACATAATATGTTTGGGAAAGATTTGGAATCATTCTTAAGCGCACGCCAAAAAAGGGTGACAAGTATCAGGGATTATCCCAAGGATTATAATGTCTTTCACTGTGGACTGCCTGTATTGCATTTCGAGTCGGAGGAACACGACCCTATTCTTACGGTTCTGGTATCATAAGCACATAATTTGATAGTAATTATTTTTCGCGATAGCCGCTAAATGGGCGAATTAGCGAGAGGTTTCTTATAAACCGGAGTAGGTTGGCAATTTTGTCTGCGAATTTCCCTTTCCTTGTTTTTGCTTCTGCTATTCGAGAAACTACAACCAAACACCACACACATATTCTCTATTATACTGGTTTAAAATCTATAATCCAAATTAATAGACATTTAGCACCACAAAATCTTATTTTAGGAGCACATTTAACCCACAAAAGGCGTACTCATCTCAAAAGTGTAGTTTCGTAGTGTAGTTTTTGACAAAAACCTGCTTCAATGCATAAGGATAGGACATTTCCTATCCATCCGCGCTTTATCTGTGCCTCATCCACTGTTTTGTTTACAAGCAGTCTAATGAGATAATGATATATTCGGCTTGCGACCAATGTGCGAGTTCGCAGACAGTATCTGATTGGTTTAATTACTACCGTGAAGCGTGCAAGGTCTCATGATACAAATACGCTGCAAGAGGGAAGACTGGGGGGCATCATAGAGGGCAACTGGATCCTTGGGATGATTGATGCTCAAACAAAAAGGTACGGATGACGATTTGTGTCAATAATATCATTATTATTATTATTATTATTAATATAATAATAATAATTTGTGGTGTAGCGATCATGTTTAGGCTAGGCTTACTTAACGACTGAGTTAGTATCTTTGTAATTTAGGGACAGACGTGTACATGTTAGATACATAAGAGTCAGGTTGAAAAATTAACTGCTATAACCGGGCTTTGAATAACGGATCTACCGGTCTTTAGTCGGTTGCTCTATCGACTGAGCTACAATGGTAATATGCCAGAACAGCATTAAATTTCCCAACTGAGCCATTTCCGAGATATTCTTTGTTATTAATTTCAATTTTAAACTACTTAAACTTTTCTCAAACATGTTAGTCTTGCATGGAGAACCTTTTTCACATTGCGACCAGGTTTTAAAATATTTGACTATCACTTTAATCTAGTGAATTTCCTTACTTCCCTTCTATTTACAAGGAAGCAAGTAATAAGACAATTTATACCAATGTTTATCTCGAATAGCATGAAGTACATAAGAATTTGTAAGAATAGTTTGTACTTATATATGAAACAGCTAGAGAAAGACATGATGGAATGCATCAGATTTGTTTAAATGTTTAAAGCATCTTACAAGTTATTGCAGTAGTCGTACATGCTTTTAAAAGTAGACATGTTTTTTACTCATCAAAAATCCGACCTATGTTCTACCTGTAGTCCAACAATAAACGACTTAGATGGTTAACCTAAAACTGATAATTAGTGTGCAGATAGTCATTTTCATAAATACCGTAATCTCTTTTAAAAAGTAAATCTATTGCAAAATGTAGCTACATAAAATAAATAGGGGGAAAATGTTTCAATTCTTCCATTATCGACCTCTTTATCAAACTGTTCTTAACGTGAGAGTAGCCAACCTATGTTTATATGTAAACATCAAAATTCCCATGGAATATGAGTAATTAGAATTAAAGCTCTGCCCAAAATAGCATGCTATTGTTTAAATTTCCTTATAATAGCCACATCCTATTGACCAAAAGTTATTAAAAACTATTTCTTTTAATGAAATATTAAAAAGATATTTGTCCTCAAGGTAATACATAACCTATAAGTGCTGTTGCTACAACCAAAAATAAAAGTACTACTCCTACTATTCATGTATAATACTATTTATATTAGCCTTAATATATTCCTGTTCCAATGTGTAAGTAAACACAAACAAAAACTATTTAAGCACCATTTGCATGACGTGTCTTATTTTATGCTTATAAATATCTTCAAGTGTACTAGTTTCATAATCTGTTATCATTCAGTGATACACAGAATTGAACGGCACGTGACGTTTTTAAAAATCACTGTACATATGTACAGACAGCCCTTCTAAACCTTCAAAGCTGACTTCCCCGCTTTCTGCTTTCTGTACGCTTTTTAAGGTTCAAAATGTTCCTCGCCTAGTATTTTTGTACAGCTTGGTTAAACATTTTAAGGAAAAAACTAAAATGTACAAGTTAAAAAGAGTTGAAAGTGATTTTTTCTGAGTTGTTGATATTTATGAGCATATTAACTATTAAGTGTGATTATATTCTTAAAGTGATGAAAAAGTTGCTTTTACAAAATAAATCATTTCTCCTGACAAACTAAAAGACTAACAAATAATATTTTCCAAGCTTGTTTTGGAATAAATTTTAAAATTAATAATATAAATTCTTTCTCATGTGGAACATTTTTGTTTATGGTAAATAATTGTTTAAACAATTATTAACTTAAAAACTACTGAAGATATTGCTGTAAAAGTTAGTATGCACACTATATGCGAAATGTTATAAATGTGAAGGAAATATGTACCTGATTATGGAAATCAGCAATTCCATCTGTGGTTATCCTTAAAGAGTTGTAATACTGGAGATGGAACCTCGATGCCGTCAACACCGCAATAGTCTCGATATTCGGTATCAGAGTACGTCTCCTACTTTGAGATAAACCTTCGATACTTTTAAATGTTTAAGTTTGTTTTATTAAAAGTTGTTGCGTTTGACTTTGTCGCGGTTTGCCTTGTGCACTAACATGGCGCTATCATGTAAGTCTACTTGGAGGGTTAATGCTCGTGAAAGAGTGTACATACCTTGCAGATTCCCTTTGTTGCTCTGGCTAAGCTCGTTCTTGTAGACCATGAGTTGTCTCTTGTTCAGAGGGGGGCGGGGGAATAATAAAGATGTGTAACTCGTAGTAGACTCAAATAAAAGAGAAATTTCACTTAATTTCACTGACGACTTCTTTTATTGATTATCTGTTGCTGGTTTGAGGCACTAACCCTGCGAGCGACTCCGGATATAAACGATCGCGAACTTGATGACATAATCTTTATAAGTGCTTGTTCCACTCTTACTGAGTTCTTATAGTTTTACAACCGTCACCGTAATCTTAAGTTTTACAGTCTATAACATTTACGGTAATAGTTGCCCGTCAGATTCACTTTTAATCTAACACTTCACACTCACAATTAATGCGTATTTCATCGCCGTCAGATTTCTTAGAACAAACCGATTTCTTACACTGGGCGCCGTGCGATTTCTTACACTGGGCGCCGCGCGATTTCTTACATTGTGGATGCCGTCACATTTCTTACACTGTCCTCCGATTTCTTATACGTGCATCACCTATATACCAAAAGATTCTAACATTTCCCTCCTTTTTGATTGCTAGAAAAAGGCGCGTAAAGTAGCGTTGTCACGTGGCTGTCCGGGATTTTTCCTTGTTTTCCACCCACGTGACCTTTCTCTACAATGAGAAAGTCCCTATATCCAGATTATAAGGGGAAAGACCTTCCCTCCAACTAGGAGTTGTTACTTGTGTCCCCAATGTTCTAAAATTCTTGTTATTTTTAACAAAGCAAGTAGCCTTGAAGAATACAATGCGAGCTTATACACCCTAAGGCTCTGCGTTCTCCTGAAATTTCTTATGTTAAATATGCACAAAACTACTAATTGAACTAGTAATATACGTGTCATACTAAAACACTGTCGCAACATTATGCTAGACAAAAATTAAAAAGAATCGAGATTTCACGTCTCCAAAGAGTTGCTGTACTGCATATTTCTTGAGATATTAATTTGCCTGGGTTGCCTGTAGGTGAATCATTGCAAAATTCCATAGACTATTGTGGCTAAATAAAACACAAAAAAAAAAAAAAAAGAGTATTCACGTATAATGCAGCGTGAACTGAGTTGTGAATGAAACTCTGGAAATATTTATTCTAGCCTTGATAGGGGATTTATAACCCGTGGCTTTATCAAGATAAAAGCTGCTGCTAATTGAAAAACCTCAAACAGAAACAAATTCGTAATTAACATATAATGTAGTAACCAAACAATTGGTTACATTCGGAAAATTACTACTAAGAACAACTCATTGAACAAGTTAGCGTCTTTATAATGTTTTCATAAAGTGTCTATCGAGTATCCAGTGTAGAGAAATAATGGTCCATCACTAGCTACTTTCTCTATACGCACTATGTACTTAGTGTATACAGAATGTATTGCACTCCACCAAAAAGTTCGATACCGAGATTTCACCGGAAATATATGTTTTAGGATCCCCTGTATCCAATAAAAGTATTTTCAGAAAAAGGTCCGTGTGTGTGTGACCGTGTGTCTATGTGTCTGTGAACACGATACTCAAAAACGAAAAGTCGGTAAAATACCAAACTTGGTATTTAAGTTTAGTATCTTCCGGGGATGCGACACGAAGATTTTGGAAAAAATTCCCCCCACTCCAAACTACCCTTTACATGGAACTTTTTTTGAAAATTTTGATTTTCTAAAAAATGGCTCTAACGCTTTTGATTAAAATATCGTATATTAAAGATATTTACCTGACAAATAAAACATATTTTCAATTTTCTGGCAATAGCCTCTGAAGACTACTTTATTCTGAGTGAAATTTACGGAATTTTGCTTAAGTGCTAAACCGTAAGAGAGAGACAAAAACTTAACTAACAAAAAATGTAGAGCACATTAAAACACACAATTTATGTTTGATACTTTTTTTCGTAGAGTTGACTGTTTTTGTGATATTCATTGTTTTTGGTTTCAGCTATAAAAACTTATATTTTTCTCATATAGGATTTTGTGAACTCGTGTCCATACAAACAAAGGAACTTCAGTCACATAGTAACTAGCTTTTGACTATCACTTTAACCTATGGTACTCCCTTATTTCGCTTCTACTTACAAGGAAGCAAGAATTAAGACTATTTCTGCTAAGTTTTCTCGATTAGCAGGAAGTAAATAGACGCATAAGCTTTTTAAAAATAATTTCTTGCAGAGATATAGAGAAAGTCATGTGAATGGAGCACATCTGATTTTTTTTACCTTCAAACAAACACTGGTATCATAATTTCTCCTAATATATAATATAGATAGGGGATTAAGTCATTCAATTAGCATGTTTAATTTTTGTTTGTTTGTTTGTTTAAATTGCAGGGAGTGGTTGCAGCTTAAAATGCCTTCAGATTTACTAAGACACAACAGGGATCATCACCGTACAGGATTAGAAACATTCATCATCAGGTATGTTTTCCATATTTTCTATCTGATATATCTGCATTTTCATTTGCACATATTGTATTTATAAGTACTCAATTACAAAAACACATTTACTGAGTGGACACAATATAAATTATTTTATTAACTGCTTTTATGTCCATCATATTTCTACATTCACGTAAACAATTATATTATTTTCTCCCATAATAGACTAGATTTCCTAGTCACCGGTAGTGATGACTTAACATCCGCTGAAAAAATTGACCATTTTATTTAAATAGTTTTAATTAAAAGTGTTTATTTAACGCAGAAACCGGAAATTGTTTATTAGATGTAAACTTAAGCAGAATATCTAAAAAACTTTTGATAAAAATGAAATCATATCTGAATAGAAAATTTGGTGTAATTGATGGTGATTGGACATTAGTAATGAAAATGATAGTTTATTAATTACGAGAATAATCACCTTTTGTTTTGTTGTGAAAACTTGTATTCTATACTCAATCTGGAAATTTAGTTTTACACTTGTGATTAATCTTACATTAGCCTAGGATAAAACCTGTATACATGGTGTTGATGGTCTCTAGTAGCTATAGTTGGGAGCTGCTGGAATCTCGTGTTTATCTCGGGCGAGGTCGCGCAGATGTTTAGTGGGTTAAAGTCATTGATAATGTAACTCCAGTGCACTTATTTTGCGTTACTTTTATCGATAATCACTGAAAACTTTGATACATTTTATATTTCTTTAATTCCAATGATTGCACCATATAGATGATGATAACTCATAGCCATTTTTTACTTTCTCTACACGTGCTATGTACATAGTGTATAAAGAAGGTTTTGTATTCCTAACAAAAATTTGATACCTAGATTTCACTGGAAATATATATTTTGAGATTCCCGGAGTAAAAAAAAAAAACATTTTTAGAAAAAGGTCAACTGTTTTGTGTGGGTCTGTATGTGGCAATCTCAAAAACAAGAAGTACGTTAAATATCAACGATATTTAACTTGGTATTTAAGTTTAGTATCTTCCAAGGATGCGACACGAAGATTTTTGAGAAAATATCTCCACTCCAAACTACCTTTTAAATGGAAAACATTTGGAAAATCTTGATTTTTTCAAAAATGGCTCTAAAGATTTCGATTAAAATATCGTATATTAAGGATATTTACATGAAAAATAAAATGTAAGTATATCTTGAATTTTCTGGAAATAGCCACTGAAGACCTTTTTATTCTGGATGGATTTTCGTTTCGTAGTCGGTTTACCTTCCCCATCTTTAGGACTGACACCCCCTAGGACTTACAAGTGGATGTCTAGGGGTCAGAAACCTGTCGTTAAGCCAACGGCACGAAACCACAGAATGGAGAACCTGGATCGGTTGGCCGGCCCGTAGCCAGGCATGAGCATGAAGAAGTGACTGATACAAATGCAAGCAAAATGGAGGATTGGAAAGGGGATGATGGAGCAATTGATGGGATGAGTGGCGGGGGAAACCGGAGAAAACCCACCCAGACGCCGCTTCGTCCACCACAAATCCCACATGCGGGCACTTGAGATTGAGCCCGGGACGACAAGATGGGAGGCGAGTGGTCTGACCATTCGACCACGTGTACCCCTAGACAAAAACTTTCTACCAAAGATGTAGGTATCATTAAAACGCAAAATTTATGACATATACATACTTTTTTTTTAATAATGGTCGTTTCTGAGATATTCGTTGATATTGGTTTCAGCTTTAATATACTTTCTCATGCCGGAACTTGTCAACACTTGGGCATGCAAAGAAACGAATTTCAATCATATAGTAACTAGCTCTTAAAAGATTTGACTATCGCTTTAGCCTAGTGTATTCCCTTATTGCCCTTCTACTTATAAGGACGTAACTAATAAGACCATTCTGCTAATGTTTATCTCGATTTGTACGAAGTAGAAAGAAGAATAGGTCTTTTAGCAATAATTTGTTACAGAGATGTAGAAAAAGTCATGTGAATTGAACACATCATCTTCTTACCCATTGAGTTACTAATTCTCCATGGCAATATATTATATTAGTATACTATATTATGTTATATATAGCATCATATATACATTATAAACAATTCTGAACGCGCTTTTTTCTCATTTAAATGAAAACATCTGACACCTTTAGCTTATTTATTGTGGTTAGCAATTGTAATTGCTGTATTTTCTGTTTTACAATAAAATATATTTGAATACTAACATGTCTTATATTTTGACAAGCAGTTCAATATCATATTAGAATGAAGTAGAACACGTTACATTGTCTGATTTGGTACAAAGACGGCTCTAAAGGAGGCAATGGATTACGAGCTGGATTACGTACTTTGGGAGGTACCAAAGAACAACATTTATGTTGCTCTTTGTCGCAGTATCGCTGTATTCCAAGCCAAAGTATTTGAAATTGAAATCTGTATCAGGGAGAATCTAAGAAGGAGCTTCTGAGGTGGCAGTATCTGGATTTTTCAGGCAGCCTTAAAACCAATTGCAAGTTCTCAGATAACCTCTAATTTACTCTAGAACAACCTAATAAGCCTTGACAACTGGCAAACGCAACAACATTACTCTTGGGTGGGTGCCAGGACACAAGGGAATTGTAGTCAATGAAAAAGCAGATGCTTTGGCAAGAAAAAGTCTCTATACAATTATCACTGACTCTGAACCAGTTTTTGAATCTCTATAAATTATGTTTAAAAAGCAATTGATGGGTGGATTAAATGGTTGCAAACAGAAAGAGCAAGCACAGTAAGAGCATAATGAGTAGAACCTCTTCCCTTTTAACTGACTTACTTAAACTCAAAATATCACAAAAAACATGATAACAGGGCTATTGACGAGACATTATAGTTTAAGGAAATATCTTCAAAGTGGAACCAGTATGTCGATTTTGCAAAGTAAAGGAAGAAGCAGTCTTTCCTGTAATCTTCAAATGTGAAGTTCTGCGCAGGAAAATGTATGAATTACTGGGCTTAATAAAACCAGAATATGCTCTTCCTAAAGACAATTTAGTTAATAGCCTACTGTATCTTAATAGGGATGCAGACCTATTTAACTAAACCTATAAAGAAAATAAAGACAATAAACCTGTAGTAAGATAGGTAGAGCCAGACTGAAAAATTAAATATCACAGCCGGGATTTGAATCACGTATTTCGCGATCTCTAGACGGTTACTCTAACCACTGAACAACCATGGTTGTATACCGGAACAGCTTTAATAGTTGGCTAAACAATGAAGCCGGGGCTTAAAGTACGTACGACATTGTAAGAAGTCCCTATTGGGGTATGTCATCACAAAATAATTTGAGATCTTCTTGTGTTTACCGGTTAACATGTGAGTCAGTTGGGGAATTTAATGTCGTGCCGGAATGTAGTCATGGTAGCTCAGTGGTTAGGGCAACCATTTAGAGAATGCGAGATCCGAGGTTTAAATCCCGGCTAAGGCATTGGATTTTTCAGTCTGACTCTAACTATGCAACTCCTGCTCTGCACGGCTTGTGTGAAAAACAATTAAACCAAATATACTTTATTTTTTGTAAGCTTGACCCTTATATCTTATCTGTCACGTGACTAGTCACCTCTCATTGGCTGGTGAAGATCCTTAGTTGTAAACCTTCCTCTCGGATGATGAAAATATACATATATATATATCACTTTTATCGCCAGACTGCGTAGGGTTTGTGTATTACATTCAAAGGTATACTTAGCCAATCAGGGGAAAGGGGTTGGGAATTGTGAGAGGAAGATTATGGAAAACAAGGATATTGACCTAATAGTTGGCTAAACAATGAAGCCCGGAACAAAGTACTTACGGCATTGTTAATCGTCTTTGTGGTATGTCATCTCAAAATAATTTGAGATCACCTTGTGGCTTACCGGGAAGCATGTGAACCAGTTGAGGAATTTAATTCCGTACCGGCATATTGTCGTGGTAGCTCATTGATTAGAGCAACCGTCTAGAGAACGGAAGATATGTGTTCCAAATCGCGGCTATGATATTGAATTTTCCAACTCCAGCTTGTGTGAAAAAAATTAAATTAACAATACATCATTAGGTTCTAGTGTTAAGGGCAAATAACCCAACTACTTCTTTATGAAAAAGTCAAATCAAGTGACATCAACATTATATTTTAAAACTAAATTACTTGGAGGACGTTCTCGTATTTGCTGTAGCGCTTAAATGAATAAGGAACCTCTATCTGAATTATAATACGTTGTAACCGAGTCTTTTCTATTAATTTGATACAACTACTGCCTCAACTTTCTTGTGACATGGATCTATTGCAATTCAAGATGAATCTATCGAAACATATTCCACATAGCTGGACTACGTACCTACTACAAGAGACACATATTCCACTGTTTCTCTCGAGATGAGTGAGCGGGTGACAAGGGAAAATAAAAGAAGAAAACGCGAAGCAGTTCTGTCGACTCAATTACTAACTGCAATGTTTCAAGATGATAGATAGACATTCAACTTCGTAAACACTTGGCGAGATTATGCTGTCTACCGGAATCTCGATATGTTACCAGAGCATTCAAATCTGCCACTGTTCAAGGCAAAACTTATTGCATCGATGATGAAAGCTGTGGGGAAAAGAAGTTTGCTTAGAAAACGACTTTTTAATTTCTCTTGCGGTACAGATTTCCACAGAACCTTAACATACTTCAAATCTTTTTTATTTTAGTAATAAACTCATAAGTATATCATAAACAAGGAGTAAAAGCAAATGTGTGTAACGTTTACATACTTTTTATAACATAAAAATCATTCCGTAATATATGTAAGAATCCTACAATCTGTTGTTTTTTCTTATTTTCGTATTATGTACATAAAGTAGAGAAAGTATTGTATTCCACCTAAAAATTCGATACCGAAATTTCACTAGAAATATATGTTTAAGACCCCTTGAATCCAAAAAAAAGCATTTTAGAAACATGTCCGTGTGTAGGTCTGTGTGTATCTCTCTCTCTTTCTGTGTATGTGTGTGTGTGTGTAGATAGCAAAGCTCAAAAACGAAAAGACCGTTAAACACCAAATTGTGTATTAAGTTTGGTATCTTCCAAGGATGCGATACGAAGATTTTGAAGAAAATCTCCCTCCCCAAAATACCCTTTACATGGACAATTGTTTTGACTTTCTCAAAAATGACTAAAGACTTTGATTAAAATACCGTATGTTAAAGATATTTGCACGACGAATAACAAAATATGTAGATCTCGTTGAAACAAACAATTTATGTCAGGCTTTTTTCCGTGGAGTTGAAAATTTTTGAGATATTCCTTTGAGATATTAACATCTTAAAACTTTCCTCATACAGGAATTTGTCAACTCCTGGTCATGCAAAGAAATGAATTTCAAGCACATGGCATCCAGCTTTTAAAATATTTTGACTATTAGTTTAGCCGGCAGTCCCCCTTATTTCCTCTCTACTTACGGAAGCAAGTAATAAGAGCATTCCTGTTAATGTTTATCTCGATTACCATTAAGTAGATAGAAGAATAAGTTTTACAACAATAATTTGTAACAGAGATGTAGAGAAAGTCATATGAATGAACGCATAATTTTTTCCCTTTGTTTTCTAGTTAACTTTGTTCTGTAATACATACATTATAGTTTTGCAAATTTAGAGTGTTACATTATAAAACGTGAGACTTGCATTCAGCGATGGCCCTGAAGTCCTAGTACTTAGAATACCGAGGTCCAGAGTCTCAGGTCTTCTTTTCAATCTTCTGGATTATGAGAATCATTTGTCGGAATCTGTTTTCGGATGATTCGGGTGCTGATTGAAGTTTTCTGTAGTATTTTATAACCTTTGCGGAGAATTTCGTTGTCCTCTGGAATCCTTATGTCGTCATGTAGCACGCTGTTTCGCACATACCAAGGTGCCCCAGCCATCAGTCTAATGCATAAACTAGATTTGTCTTATAAATAAGTGACGCAGAGTTCCATATAGAAAGTCCATACTGTCATATAGATCTAACCAATAGCAAACAGATCATTCTCTTATATTGCAAAACCAATGGTAATTTTTGTGAAATGATATACTTTTTAGTTGGATAGATAGAGTCAATACCACAGGCAGGATTTGAACCACCTCATTAAATTCCTCAATTGACTTACATGTTTCCCGCTAAATCACAAGGAGATTTAAAATTATTTTGTGATGACAACCTAATGTAGACTTACAATTTCGTAATTACGTCAAGTCGAAAACTTATGGTGTAAGAATTCTTCTAACAGGAAATGCATTGTGTTACTAATATCCTTATGATCTTTGGGTACCTCTGGCAAATACAAGAATGGTAGTACTAACCCTTCATATAAATGACGTAACCCATTTATAAAGTGAGAAATCTGCAGGGTAATAAAGCTCGGAATTCGCGTCCTTCCGGTTCAATTACAGGAAGAGAAAGGGAAAATAAAGGATTTAATTACTGAAAGTGTCCCTGGTCTAATGTCGAGCCATTAGACTGCCCAGGCTAGTCTTTGTGCCTCTAGATTTGCATATCTAATGCGCTGCTAGGGAAGCCTGGGGTAATGGTCGAGATTGTGGTCAGGGGGTTCCTAATGGACAGAGATTGAGTTAGAATTGTCCCAAGGGATACCTGTATACCGTCTTTATCTCTCAAATGGCAGTATCCGGCGATTTTCCAGCCTCATCTTACAGAGGCTTTCTGTAAACAAACGAACCAAAAGCATTGTCCAGAAGGTTGTTTATGGCCTTGCATTTACTGCCCAGCAGTTGGCACAAATAACTGCTGTTATGCGTGGATACAGTGGAGTATTTAACATGCAACTGTTGGCACTTAATGCACTCAGCTTGAGCAGCTGAATCTTCCTAATAAGAGAAAACCAAATATGAGTGATAATTAGGATACTGAAAGTTAATATCAGGTATAAATTAATTTTCAATATTTGTAATAATAAAATAGTAGCAGTAATGGTATTTATTACGTACTTAGTATTACATTAGTTGCGTCACACCTCCGCATGGACAAATATTTCATTTGGAAATTCACATACTCTATATTATATTCACAGCACTATAAAAATACACATACACAAAAAATCTGATGTGTTCCGTTCACGTGCCTTTCTTTAGCGGTGCCGCAAATAAACTTTACCTACAAAAGATTATTCTTATATCTACATCATGCTAATCTGGATAAACATTAGCACAATTTGTATTTTTACGTGCTTCTTTGTTAGTAGAACGGAAATAACGGAAGGCTAAAGGGATATTCAAATTTTTCAAAAGATGGATGGATGGAGAACCCGGAGAAAACCCGCCCGTGTGCAGCTTTGTCCACCACAAATCTCACACACACAACGTGACCGTGTGTGTGTGTGTGTGTGTGTGTGTGTGTGAGTGTGATCTGAAGTTCCATGCTCTTTGCATGATCACGAGAAACAAGAGAGAGAGTGATGATTTGCCAGTGAAAAATAAGTATTTGAAAACTCAAACCAATAATCTTACGGTTTAATACTGATACAAATTATAATTATTCAGAATAAAAAAAGGACTTCACATGCTATTTCCGTAAGATTCAATATATACACTGTATTTGAATGCAAATACCTTAAAAAAGGCATTTAATCAACATAGTCGTTTCTGAGGAAATCAATTCTAACGAAGTGTTGGCCTAGAAATTGTCTCTATTTTATATTTTTGTCGCATTCTATTAAAATGCTGAACTTAAATTCCAGGTTTAGTATTTAACCTACCTTTTGTTTTTGATAAACGCCGTTCAGACGCGCGCACACAAGCTCACTATCTTTTTTAATTGGATGCAGAAGACCTCAAAATAGTATTTCCGATGAAATATTTACTCGATTTTTGGTTGGAATGCAATACTTCCTCTTACCTATTATACGAGTGGCAAAAAGTGAAAGGTAAGAAAACCTATGTTTAGTAACCCATTATTTAGCGTGTAATACTATCAGTTATTTCTAAGCCAAAACTTTCGATATGGCCATAGAGATTAAAGATATGTAAAACGTATATGTTTCACGTTAATTTGGATAAACGCTTGCTTAAATATCTGTTTACATATTTTCTTTTAGATACAAAGGAATAAGTGAATACATTAATCTTAAATGGTAGCTAAATATTTTATGTGATGGTTTTGAAATTCAGAAGTAAGAAAAACGAATGACGCTTCCTTTGAGGAAAGTATTACGATATTGTACAATGGAAATCAATAATAAGGAAATTCTCGAAAACGGTTAACTCCACACAACAAATTTCTTTGACATAATGTGTGTGTTCTAACGTTCGCCACATTTCTGTGTATAAGTTTGTGTATACATATATCTTGCAGTTAACCAGTTATGCAAAAATCTTTAGAATTATTCTTAGAAAATTGAAAATATATTTGGTTTGTCATGAAAATGTCTTAAACAGTCTCCCCCTCGTAGGCAGGACTTATACTGCCAGAGTTTTCAAGCTAATACCTGGGATCAATGTGTATTGATGAACAGACGGGCTATGGATCAGTTAAGTATTCAGGGATAACGGATCATCCTAAAGCCTGGTATGAATGAGACGAAGTAGATATAAATCTAGGCGAAATTGATATAGAAAAGTGGATCATGGAGCAATTTGTGTAATGAATTGCAGAGGAAACCGAGGTACCCAGCGAAAACCCGCCCAAACGCCACTTCGTTCATCATAAATTCCACATATTCCTCTGGAATTGGTGGAAGCGCCTCCTAAGGCTAAAACATATGCTATGTTATTCAAAATCGTTAGAGCTATTTTTGAGAAAATAATTCTGAAGCATTTTCCAAATAAAGTGTAGTTTGGTGTGGAGGGATTTTCTTTAAATTCTTCGTGTCGCATCCTTGGAAGATGTTGAACCTAAATATCAAGTTTATTATTTAAACCACTTTTCGTCCGTCCGTCCATCCATACATACACACCTTTTTACCAAAAAAGTGCTTTTTCAGGGAGCTCAAAACAAATTTCCGATGAAATTTCGATATCAAATGTTTGGATGGTTTGTAATATATACTTCCCCGACTGTACAGAAACTAAACAGAAAAGAACGTTTGAGAGCACTTTTTTCTAACCTTGACATCGGATTTTGCCATTTTATTTCAAGTGTCTGCTCCCACTTGGCGGAATCGAATTGAACAGAATTTCCGTTTACGATGGATAAAAGCAAAACAAACAAAAGGAGGCTCAACGAATCGAGCGAAAGAGAATTTGCTGGCAAGAATATGTTGTTTCAGTTAGAGTGGATCGCAGTTTAAGTTAGAATTGCTAGTTATCCTGAGTCTTCACAACAAGATGCAAGATGTGAAGCATCAACACTGGAATGTTATGTTACATTTAGTTTGCAGTTCTAAACATTTAATAAAGAAAACCTAGTGGATTTAGTGGAAAGCTATCCACAGCACTAACAAAACTTAAGTATTATTTTAAAACGCGATAATTGGAGTGAAATTAATTTTATTTCCTATCGTCTTGCAGAAGAAAGTTAAAAAGTAAGTGTGCAAAATGCAGCATGTGTGTTATTGTTGAAAATGTGAATCCCGCATTTCGCATCTAGTTTCTGTTATTTTATTTTCTTTCTCACGAATGAGATAATGCTATTATGCGATCCATTTTTGGAGTCCACAAATGCATATATTTCAGTTCCGCGCGATTATTCGGTTCTATTCCATTCCGTTAGATAAGAGCGCCAGGAGAGTTACGGTACTGTTCGATTAGATTAGAGCGCCAGGACAGTTACGGTACTGTTCGATTAGATGAGAGCACCAGAAGGAGTTACGGTACTGTTCAATTAGATGAGAGCACCAGAAGGAGTTACGGTACTGTTCGATTAGATGAGAGCATCAGAAGGAGTTACGGTACTGTTCGATTAGATGAGAGCACCAGGACAGTTACGGTACTGTTCGATTAGATGAGAGCGCCAGGAGAGTTACGGTACTGTTCGATTAGATGAGAGCGCCAGTAGGGTTATGGTGCTGTTAGAATAGATGAGAGCACCAGGACAGTTACGGTACTGCTCGAATAGATGAGAGCGCCAGGACAGTTACGGTACTGTTCGAATAGATGAGAGCACCAGGACAGTTACGGTACTGTTCGAATAGATGAGAGCACCAGGACAGTTACGGTACCGTTCGATTAGATTAGAGCACCAGGAGAGTTACGGTACTGTTCGATTAGATTAGAGCACCAGGAGAGTTACGGTACCGTTCGATTAGATTAGAGGACCAGGAGAGTTACGGTGCTGTTCGATTAGATTACAGCACCAGGAGAGTTACGGTACTGTTCGATTAGATTAGAGCACCAGGAGAGTTACGGTACTGTTCGATTAGATGAGAGCGCCAGGAGAGTTACGGTACTGTTCGATTAGATGAGAGCACCAGGACAGTTACGGTACTGTTCGATTAGATGAGAGCACCAGGACAGTTACGGTACTGTTCGATTAGATTAGAACACCAGGAGAGTTACGGTACTGTTCGATTAGATGAGAGCGCCAGAAGGAGTTACGGTACTGTTCGATTAGATGAGAGCACCAGAAGGAGTTACGGTACTGTTCGATTAGATGAGAGCACCAGGACAGTTACGGTACTGTTCGATCAGATGAGAGCACCAGGACAGTTACGGTACTGTTCGATTAGATGAGAGCACCAGGACAGTTACGATACTGTTCGATTAGATTAGAACACCAGGAGAGTTACGGTACTGTTCGATTAGATGAGAGCGCCAGAAGGAGTTACGGTACTGTTCGATTAGATGAGAGCACCAGAAGGAGTTACGGTACTGTTCGATTAGATGAGAGCACCAGGACAGTTACGGTACTGTTCGATCAGATGAGAGCACCAGGACAGTTACGGTACTGTTCGATTAGATGAGAGCACCAGGACAGTTACGGTACTGTTCGATTAGATGAGAGCGCCTGGAGAGTTACGGTACTGTTCGAATAGATTAGAACACCAGGAGAGTTACGGTACTGTTCGATTAGATTAGAACACCAGGAGAGTTACGGTACTGTTCGATTAGATTAGAGCGCCAGGAAAGTTACGGTACTGTTCGATTAGATTTGAGCGCCAGGAGAGTTACGGTACTGTTTGATTGGATGAGAGCACCAGAAGGAGTTACGGTACTGTTCAATTAGATGAGAGCACCAGAAGGAGTTACGGTACTGTTCGATTAGATGAGAGCATCAGAAGGAGTTACGGTACTGTTCGATTAGATGAGAGCACCAGGACAGTTACGGTACTGTTCGATTAGATGAGAGCGCCAGGAGAGTTACGGTACTGTTCGATTAGATGAGAGCGCCAGTAGGGTTATGGTGCTGTTAGAATAGATGAGAGCACCAGGACAGTTACGGTACTGCTCGAATAGATGAGAGCGCCAGGACAGTTACGGTACTGTTCGAATAGATGAGAGCACCAGGACAGTTACGGTACTGTTCGAATAGATGAGAGCACCAGGACAGTTACGGTACCGTTCGATTAGATTAGAGCACCAGGAGAGTTACGGTACTGTTCGATTAGATTAGAGCACCAGGAGAGTTACGGTACCGTTCGATTAGATTAGAGGACCAGGAGAGTTACGGTGCTGTTCGATTAGATTACAGCACCAGGAGAGTTACGGTACTGTTCGATTAGATGAGAGCACCAGGAGAGTTACGGTACTGTTCGATTAGATGAGAGCGCCAGGAGAGTTACGGTACTGTTCGATTAGATTAGAGCACCAGGACAGTTACGGTACTGTTCGATTAGATGAGAGCACCAGGACAGTTACGGTACTGTTCGATTAGATTAGAACACCAGGACAGTTACCTTACTGTTCAATCAGATGAGAGCACCAGGACAGTTACGGTACTGTTCGATTAGATGAGAGCACCAGGACAGTTACGGTACTGTTCGATCAGATGAGAGCACCAGGAGAGTTACGGTACTATACGATTAGATGAGAGCGCCTGGAGAGTTACGGTACTGTTCGAATAGATTAGAACACCAGGAGAGTTACGGTACTGTTCGATTAGATTAGAACACCAGGAGAGTTACGGTACTGTTCGATTAGATTAGAGCGCCAGGAGAGTTACGGTACTGTTCGATTAGATTTGAGCGCCAGGAGAGTTACGGTACTGTTTGATTGGATTAGAGAGCCAGGAGAGTTACGGTACTGTTCGATTAGGTTAGAGCACCAGGAGAGTTACGGTACCGTTCGATTAGATTAGAGCACCAGGAGAGTTACGGTACTGTTCCATTAGATTAGAGCACCAGGAGAGTTACGGTACTGTTCCATTAGATTAGAGCACCAGGAGAGTTACGGTACCGTTCGATTAGATTAGAGCACCAGGAGAGTTACGGTACCGTTCGATTAGATTAGAGCACCAGGAGAGTTACGGTACCGTTCGATTAGATTAGAGCACCCGGAGAGTTAACGGCACTGTTCGATTAGATTAGAGGACCAGGAGAGTTACGGTACTGTTCGATTAGATTAGAGGACCAGGAGAGTTACGGTGCTGTTCGATTAGATTAGAGCACCCGGAGAGTTACGGTACTGTTCGATTAGATTAGAGGACCAGGAGAGTTACGGTGCTGTTCGATTAGATTAGAGCACCCGGAGAGTTACGGTACTGTTCGATTAAATTAGAGGACCAGGAGAGTTACGGTGCTGTTCGATTAGATTAGAGCACCAGGAGAGTTAACGGTACTGTTCGATTAGATTAGAGCACCAGGAGAGTTACGGCACCGTTCGATTAGATTATAGGACCAGGAGAGTTACGGTACCGTTCGATTAGATTAGAGCACCAGGAGAGTTACGGTACTGTTCGATTAGATTAGAGCACCAGGACAGTTACGGTACTGTTCGATTAGATTAGAGCACCAGGAGAGTTACGGTACCGTTCGATTAGATTAGAGCACCAGGAGAGTTACGGTACTGTTCGATTAGATTATAGGACCAGGAGAGTTACGGTACCGTTCGATTAGATTAGAGCACCAGGAGAGTTACGGTACTGTTCGATTAGATTAGAGCACCAGGACAGTTACGGTACCGTTCGATTAGATTAGAGCACCAGGAGAGTTACGGTACCGTTCGATTAGATTAGAGCACCAGGAGAGTTACGGTACTGTTCGATTAGATTACAGCACCAGGAGAGTTACGGTACTGTTCGATTAGATTAGAGCACCAGGAGAGTTACGGTACTGCTCGAATAGCTGAGAGCACCAGGAGAGTTACGGTACTGCTCGAATAGCTGAGAGCGCCAGGAGAGTTACGGCACTGTTCGAATAGCTGAGAGCACAAGAAGAGTTACGGTACTGCTCGAATAGCTGAGAGCACCAGGAGAGTTACGGTACTGTTCGATTAGATTAGAGCGCCAGGAGAGTTACGGCACTGTTCGAAGAGATGCGGGCACCAGGAGAGTTACGGTACCGTTCGAAGAGATGAGAGCGCCAGGACAGTTACGGTACTGTTCGATTAGATGAGAGCACCAGGAGAGTTATGGTACTGTTCGAATAGATGAGAGCGCCAGGACAGTTACGGTACTTTTCGATTAGATGAGAGCACCAGGAGAGTTACGGTACTGTTCGATTAGATAGAGCGCCAGAAGGAGTTACGGTACTGTTCGATTAGATGAGAGCACCAGGAGAGTTTCGGTACTGTTCGATTAGATGAGAGCACGAGGAGAATTACGGTACTGTTCGAATAGATGAGAGCGCCAGAAGAAGTTACGGTACTGTTCGAATAGATGAGAGCGCCAGAAGGAGTTACGGTACTGTTCGAATAGATGAGAGCACCAGGAGAATTACGGTATTGTTCGAAAGATGAGAGCGGCAGGAGAATTACGGTACTGTTCGAATAAATGAGAGTGCCGGAAGGATTTACGGTACTGTTCGAATAGAGAGCGCCGGAAAGAGTTACGATACTGTTCGAATAGATGAGAGCGCCAGAAGGAGTTACGGTACTGTTCGAATTGATGAAAGCACCAGGAGAGTTACTGTACTGTTCGATTAGATGAGAGCGCCAGAAGGAGTTCCGGTACTATTCAATTAGATGAGAGCGCCAGAAGGAGTTCCGGTACTGTTCAATTAGATGAGAGCGCCACAAGGAGTTCCGGTACTGTTCAATTAGATGAGAGCGCCAGAAGGAGTTCCGGTACTGTTCAATTAGATGAGAACGCCAGAAAGATTTACGGTACTGTTCGATTAGATGAGAGCGCCAGAAGGAGTTACGGTACTGTTCAATTAGATGAGAGCGCCTAAAGGAGTTCCGGTACTGTTCGATTAGATGAGAGCACCAGAAGGAATTACGGTACTGTTCAATTAGATGAGAGAGGTAGGAGTTTCGATTGTTTCAGTCTGATTTCACTAGACAAGAGGCAGAGGAGTTTCTATGCGGTTCGATTTGATTCCGTTAGATGTGAGTGGCAGATGAGTTTTGATTCTCTTCGATTCGATTTGGTGATTTCACTAGATGTGCGCGCTCGAGAGTTTCAGTTCGGTGTGATTTGAATACGCTAGATGAGAGCGGAAGATATTTTTTGTTTCGCTTTCATTCGTTTTAATTCTGCTAGGTGTTTTCTGTTCGGTTCTATTCGATTCATTCCTTTAGTTGGGAGCTGACCTTAATTTGTAACTGTTGTGTAAAGATTATACAAGAGAACTATTTTACAAACAGAGATTGCAATGCAAGTAATAGATTTAATGGTATTAGAAACATAGCTTAAGGATGTTGAGGTGTCCTTCCTTAGCTGCAGTAGTTTGTAGAAAGTCTAACCTCTCTCCGTCTGACTGAAGTTTCCGCTGTTCATTTGTATCGCGGTGTGAATAAGGGACAGCTTTCTGTTAACAATAAAAGGAAATTAACTGCAGACGTCGGCAGCACAAGCAAGTTCACATCTTACACAAACATTGTGGGCCTTGGCATCATTAATACCCCATCAGCACAACTTCCACTTCCATCATTTATCCATTTCACTGAGCCATACTTCCCTCTGCTGCACAGGCATTATACTACCTTCGCCATTTCCTATCCAAGTTTACAGACCCTTGCCAGAGATAACCCTCCGACACGCTCCGGCGCCATGTTTAATCCGCTTTTCTTTTTTTAGTTGCGCGGTTACAGCAGCAGACACCAGATCGCGCGCGTGCCACAGATCGGATCGGCAAAGGATTTATAAAACGTGAATATCCAAACTGAGTCGCTGTGCATCAGGATTAATTACATTTTAATGCCGTGGGGTGGCAGAACTGTAAAGCTAGAACTCGCACTGGGAAAGGGTTGTTGGGTTTTTGCGAAAAAAAACATAAGGAGGGCTGGTGGTGTGTAGCCAAGGGTGTGATTGTAAGTGACCTCTGTGACCGGAGAATATTCTGTCAGTGTCAACCCCTGATGATGACTTGTGTCGGATAGGGATTAATTGCAGGGGTGGGAGGTGCTAGGAAAGGGTGGCTTATTAATGTGTCATTGCAACTAGAACTCGGTGTTTCAACCCTTCGTTTTAAAGTGAGGAAGCTTCATTAGAGAGAATATGTGTAAGAGTTGAGAGTTATTGATGAAGTGCAGATGCAATACTGACAGAACGCGGGATCTTCTCGAGTACACATGGTGTGTACCTTTGTGGAGGGGGGGGCAGCTGTGAAGTCGGCTAAATTTGTGAAAAATAATTATATAATACATTTATAAGTAATTTATTCCTTTGCATTCTAGCTTATTGTTACGACATAAACTGGGCTCCTTGCGATAAAACCCGATCCTGTTCGCAATGTAACAGATGGCTCAGCTGCCCCGTGCAGATATTCCTTCATGCGTTCAAAGAGTTGCATAATTCATCGGGGCTATTTTAAGTGAAAACCTGTAGAGAGCAACCTTCGCTTCGCCCGTCTTGTTTATAAGCAGAGACGGTGAGTGGGTCGAGTTCATTGCGAGGGGTAAAACCAAGGTCTTTATCACCGATCCTCCACTAGCAGGCTATAACCCTTTGTACTATTATCCTAAAAGTCTGATGTGTTCCATTCACATGACTTCGTCTACACCACTGTAACACATTATTATTAAAAATCATATTCTTCTATATACTATATGATAACACAGATTAACATTAGCAAAATTTTTCTTAATTAATTGCTTTCTTGTAGGTAGAAGGAAAATAAGGGAATACACCAGGCTAAAGTTAGTCAAATCTTTTAAAAGCTCGTTGCCATGTGGTTGAAGTCCGTTTCTATGCATGGCCAGGAGAAAATTGTGATAAAAGTTTAAGAATTTTAAATCGGAAACAAATAACTTGAAATATCTCAGCAATTGTCAATTCCACAAAAAAAAAAAAAAGGTATATAACATAAATTGTGTGTTTTAACAAGACCTACATTATATATGCAGCAAGTTTTGGTGAATCTGTTACGGTTTAGCAATAATGCAAAATTCATCCAGAATAAAGAGGTATTTAGAGGCTATTCCAAGAAAATTCAAGATATACGTTTTATTTGTCATGTAAATACTTTTAATATGCGGTAATTTAATCAAAATCGTTAGAGACATTTTTGAAAAAATCAAAATTTTCGAAATTTATTCAATGTAAAGGGTAGTTTGCGGTGAGGGAATTTTTCTCAAAAGCTTCGTGCCGCATCCCTGGAAGATACCAAACTTAAATACCAAGTTTGGTATTTTACACTTTTCCTTTTTGAGGTGTTATGTTCACAGATACACGGACCTTTTTCCAAAAATGTTCTTTTTGATACAGGGGACCCTAAAAAGTATATTTCCGGTGAAATCTCGGTATCGAATTTTTGGGTGGAATGCAATACCTTCTCTATACACTATGCATATATTACGCGTAGAGAAAGTAATCTTAAGAGGTAGATGAAAGCTTACTGCACAAAAAATGTAGATCTAGTTTCGTTTTTTTTTTTTTTAATTTACCCCTCCCCTCATCGGGTTAAAGGAAGGGCATCACATAAATCGACCATGGTGGAATTAACCGGCATGCAGAGCCGCGAAGTTACATCGCCTCCTTCATGCAGTTAGATGAAGGAGTATTGTTAGGTATTTTAACGTTAAGTTTGTCTGGTCTCGCATAAGCATCCGGGTAGTCCCGCAATGTATTTGATTGCAAGTAACGTGTCTACAACTTGTTTTATTACAATATCTCTCGTGTTATAGGCACTTACGGGCTTATTGGATCTTTAACGTCTGCTAGCTAATGCTCTGGTAGACATTATTTTTTTACTTTCTCTAGCCCCATATGCATAATGTACATAGGGATATAGAAGTATTGTATTCCACCCAAAAATTCGGTACCGAGATTTCACGGGAAATACATGTTTTATTACCCCCTGTATCCAAAAAAAGTATTTTGAGAAAAAGGTCCGTGTGTCTGTGAACACGATAACTCAAAAACGATAAGTAGCTAAAATACCAAACTTGGTATTTAAGTTTAGTATCTTCCAGGGATGCGACACGAAGATTTTGAGAAAAATCCCTCCACCCCAAACTACCCTTTACATGGAACTTTTTTTCGAAAATTTTTATTTTCTTAAAAATGTCTCTAACGATTTTGATTAAAATATCATGTGTTAAAGATATTTACCTAAAAAATAAAATGTATATCTTGAATTTTCTGGGAATAACTTCTGAAGACCTGTTTATTCTTGATGAATTTTGCTTAATTTGGCATAACTAGTAAACCGTAAGAGATAGACAAAAACTTACTATACAACAAATTTAGGCCTTGTTAAAATACACAAGTTATGTCATATACATTTTTCTCGTGAAGCTTACAGTTTTCGAGGTATTAATTGTTATTAGTTTCAGTTGTGAAGTACTTGTACTTTTCTCCGACGAGAGTGTCCGTTTTTCTTTTGTACTACTCCTGGCCAAAAAAAGAAGCGATTTTTAATGGCAATCGCATAACGACAGCTTTTAAAACATTGGACTATTGGTTTAGCCTAGTGTATTCCCTTATTTTCTTCCTACTTATACGGAACTAAATAATAACATTGTGCTAATGAGTACCTCGATTAGTAAGGTGCAGAAAGAAGATCTTTTGTATGAAGTTTGTAGAACAGCTAGAGAAAGTCATGTGAGTGTAACACATCAGATTTTTTTTTTTTATTTATTGTTTCATTTGTACAGCCCCCTTTAACATCAATGGTCATGTCGGCGGCTTTGACTTATGAAACTGTAGGTTCAGAAAATTAGGTCAATAAACTTTATATTACTAAACATTCTCACATTCATACTTCCAGACTCTATGGGGAATAGGGAATAATTCTGGTTAAAGAAAAATTCCCTGCTCCAGCCGGGAATCGAACCCGGGTGAGAAGTCAGCTTGCTGACCACTCGACTACGGAGACAGTCAGATAGACATTAGTTTAGTGCTGGACGATAGATCTTGCCCAGAAGGGTCTGTTGATCAGCACTTAGCTGTCCTGATTAGCTCTTTAATGTCCACTAGTGCGGAGAATTAAAAAGAAAATCTGATGTCTTCCATTCACATGACTTTCTCTATATCACTGCAACAAATTATTCTATTTACTTCATCTAATGGAGCAAAGATTAGCAGAAATAGTCTTATTACTTGCCTCCTTGTTAGTAGAAACGAAATAAGGGGGTACCACAGGTTAAAATGAAAGCCAAGAGCTGGTTGCTATGTGACTGAAGTTCGTTTGTTTGTATGGACACGAGTTCACAAAGTCCTGTATGAGAAAAGTATAAGTTTTTATAGCTGAAACCAAAAACAAGGAATATCTCAAAAACAAACAACTTCACGAAAAAAATGTATATAACATAAATTGTGTGTTATAAGGTGCTCTACATTTGTTGAGAAGGTATTGCACTCCACCAAAAAAATAGATACCGAGATTTCACCGGAAATATATGTTTTAGGTTCCCCTGTATCCAAAAAAAGTATTTCCAGAAAAAGGTCCGTGTGTGTGTGTGTGTGTGTCCGTGTGTCCGTGTGTCTGTGAACACGATAACTCAACAACGAAAAGTCGGTAAAATACCAAACTTGGTATTTAAGTTTAGTATCTTCCAGGGATGCGACAGGAAAATTTTGAGAAAAATCCCCCCACCCCCAACTACCCTTTACATGGAACCTTTTTCGAAAATTTCGGTTTTCTAAAAAATGGCTCTAACGATTTTGATTAAAATATCGTATATTAAAGATATTTACCTGAGAAATAAAATGTATATCTTCAATTTTCTCTAGGAATAGCCTCTGAAGACTATTTTATTCTGGGTCAATTTTACAGAATTTTGCATAACTGCTAAACCGTAAGAGATGGACAAAAACTTACCACACGAAAACTGTACATCACTTTAAAACACACAATTTATGTTACATAAATTTTTTTCGTGGAGTTGATTGTTTTTGAGATATTCCTTGTTTTTGGTTTCAGCTATAAAAACTTTTCTCATACAGGACATACAGGACTTTGTGAACTCGTACCAATACAAACAAAGGAACTCATATGTCTGTATATATATTATTAAGAATTATATTAACTCTAAGAATCATATTTTTATTTCTAAATCATCAGTCGCAGAGCAACCAGCTTTTGACTATCACTTTAAGCTATGGTACCCCCTTATTTCACTCTACTAACAAGAAAGCAAGTAATAAGACTATTTCTGCTAATTTTTGCTTCATTAGATGAAGTAAATAGAATAATTTGTTGCAGTGATATAGAGAAAGTCATGTGAATGGAACACATCAGATTTTTTTTATTTATTCTCTCTGATTGGGTTGTAAGTTGAGTATAGTAACACGAATTGACGCTACAATTCTGCCATTACCACCTTTCATGGACAATAAATGTGGTCAGCTATTGTGTAGAGTGCGGTACCGAAACCTCCCGCGGTTAAAAAAATATCCCCGAAGCCTCCCGGACCCTTAAAGGTCCCTAATTACATAGCCCCCAAGCCTCCCCAAAGCAAGTAGCCTTCCGGTCCAAACATGTAACAGTTGCAGTTTGGTGTTTATAATATTTGATGAAGCATTACATACTTCTAGTGGAAGATGTTACATTTTTTTTGCGTTTATGATTAATAACAAAGCGACATGGCTCTAGTACCAAAAGAAAATGAACCCCTTATGCTTAAATTTGAATTAGTGGTTGTTGTTCCAGTTCGTTTAGCGTTACCCAGGCAGCAGCATGAGGAGGCAAACTGACTCGCACCCCAAAAGATTCCACAGTTACCAGTTGCTTCATTATTTCTTTATTTTCTGTAATATACTCATAATGGATTCGCTTTTAGATGATTAGTTATTTTGACATTCCAAACCTATATCTTACAGTAATAGGTATTTTCGTCTTTAAAATAAGCGGTATTTTTCCTTTTAGATTTTATTTCCATGTATTTTCAGGTTTGGTTCTATAAGAAATCAATTTTACGTATTCCATTCTTGAAATTTTTCCAGCTTTGAAATTTTCTACCTGTTGCATCATGAGTTGCAAGTGTGGATAAGACCTTTCCTTGTTTTATTTGTTGATGAATTAATTGCAATTTTAGTATCCAGCTGATTTGCTTCAGTACTTCAAGAAATTTATATTGATCTGACCTACAGGAGTAAAAATGATTGTTAAATTTGTTGTGGAAACTTTCACAAGCGTTGGTAGTTCTCTGTCTATTGCAACTTAGTTCTGCCCACATGGAAGGAGGAAAGAGTGCATTTTCGCCGATGTAAGATTCCATTAAATAGTCGCAAAACGTCTGTAGTTTTACTGAGATAGGCATGAAGTCTTAAGCAAAAAACGGTCACCAACCATATCAGGATCCAGCATTGGCAAACCAAATATGTAGTTCATTTCTGGAATAGCAGTCATGTGCAAGTCCCAAGTTTTGTATCTTTCGTCACCAGCCTTGTGTTAGATGAAATTTACATCCTTAGATTTTAACATCAGTCCAAACTTCTCTTCCAGCATTCATGATGCTTTCTTCAATGTCAGAAAACATTGTTGATGGAGAGGATTTCAGACCTACTGTTGAAAATGCCTGCTGATATGATGAAATTTTCTTGTCCTTCAACAAAGAAAATACCATTGAAATGCAATGTCCATTAACGAACCCATTAATTGTAAATAGCTGGGTAAAAAACCTTGTGGAATACTTGAAAGTTACATCAACATATATTGTGTCACACTGATTGAGTACTCTGAGGTTTCCGGATTCACAAAATATTACAACGTTCTTTGCAGCATCGTTGTTTAACAACAACTCGGCTCCATCTACAGTTTTCACATTTAATGTGTTCAGAACATCATGAACCTCTTCTATACTTGTGGGTAATTTTGGCAGAACTTTCCGCCCAGCTTTGTATATGGACTTACGTAAACTGTAGACCACTCTAATGGTTATTTCTTCCATGTTTTCTCTCTTCAGCTGCTGGTATATTAGTTTTGATAGCCTTTCATATATATTTTCCTTAGTTTTTCTCTTCAGATCACAAAGTACTTTCTGTCTCTGAATTTTGTCACTAGGTGGTGTCGCGTGGTTATGGCCCTCTTGAATATCCAGAACATCTATTTCTTCAATGGAAAAGGTTTTAATAAAACTTTTGAAACTTTGAACATCGCAGGTCCATCGCGCTACCCCACTTTTTAAACACTTCTGGAATCCGAAAGTGTAACCGTTCCGAAGCAGACTTTTCCTTCCTGTCCTATTCACTGTAGTTTCATCTCGTCGGAAAACATGTTAACTGTGAACTAATTTGCCGTACACTGGAGGAAATCAAGGAAAAAATTAGGCATACCCATTCCACCCCACCTGCTGGCTAATTGTACCGATTTTGCGGGAGGCTTGGGTCCTGCGCCCATTGTGTAACAATTCGTTATTTTAGTGACACGGATTGTTGGCGCAGCGTTTCATTTCTGCCGTACTTTCTAACCTCTATTGCACAGCATTTCTTAACTCTTTGACTCATAAGCGTTTAAAGCAAAAATGAAACATGATTTAGTCATTAAATGTATGATTTATAAAACCTAAAGTTAAGAGAGTCAAACCTGCTTTAATCACAAGCGGAATAGTAGAAAGGTTTTGTTGCCAAAGTATTCAGGTAGGTACCGCTTTTATGTATTTATCTATTTTGTGCTATAACTTTAGGAAGTAAGGTAAAATATAGGAATAAGACAGAAAATGTTAAAATCCAATAATCCCCAAGTTGCAGAAAGTGCATATATGGTCTCGCGGCTACTGAGTTACCGTCTTATATCCACATGGTGCTGCTATGTGCTCGGCGGAGTATGCATTAGGGTTTGTTTATTTCTATTTTGAACTTAACGTGAACAGAACAATAGTTATTTAACGTTCGGTAGGTAATGCTTTGGTAGGCACTAGTTTTCTGTTGGCCGCTAGATAAAGTCCAAAAAAGGCCTATTGACTAGCACCAGCGCCATTATTTCAAATTCTGTAATGGTAAAGGCCGGATAAATTTGATAACTCGGCATTCACCAATATCTGAAAGAATCTTTTTATGGTTCTGAGTTTTGGGAGGTCTCCAAGAGAGGATGCTGTGTTTCTAGACATCATAAAATTCCGAAATGAAATTATACGAAGTGCTAAGAGTAAACATTATTGATACAATTGAAGAAAGGCATTTAAGTTGGTATGATTACCTCAGCAGAATGTCACCAGAAGGTGGCCATTAAAACTATAACTGTCAACCCCCTCGGCGGAAGAAGAGAGGGACTATGGTGTTGTGAGTGATAACGCAAGGTATTACATGGAAGATAGGCAAATGACAAAATATGATGATTGGAAGGAATGAAGAAGATAGAAGCGTGGGTGCGACAAACGCTATGATATGCAGGATGTTAATGAACTACACCGAAATAATTTGCAACATTGTGCAAGTGACTAATGTAAGCAATTTGAGATCGGCGATGCATGGTCCCCGGATAAACATAACGCAACTACATAGCGTTAAACGTGTGGGTATAGGTGCTGATAAGTCGGTGTTAAAGCAAAGCAGGTTGAAAAAATGGCTTAGAATGTCTTTCAAACTGCTGCCCGAGTATAGAAATATCGGTTTTTAGCAGCTCGTTACTAGCGTTCTCAAGATTTAATGTCACAAAAATCTGTAAAATCTCGAACTAATTACTCGACAGTGCGACACTGAGCATTCATTAACTACGCTCTTGAGTTATGTAACCTACTCTGGAGGTGTTTTTTCAACTGCTCTGGTGACTTAATGCGTAACGCGGGAAGTTGCTATCTCAAAGGTCATGAGTTCGATTCCGGTCATAGAGTAAATGTTTATTATTATTATTATTATTATTATTATTATTATTATTATTATTATTTTCATTCCAGACGAAGTGCCACGATACGTGGCGTACTGGTACTTCAGAAACTTATAGCCGTTACTTCGAAATTTCAATAAAAAAGGCCATACTTATTTAAATAATCTACATATTCTGTGAAAATATTTCGGTATAGTGCATTGACATCCTATATGAATATAAAGTTATATGCATACCTACTGTGGTCGAGTGATCACTATTTTTTTTTTCATTCAGAGTTCTCGGGTTCTTCCCGGCTCAGGGGGAATGTCTCTTTAACAAGAATAATCTGCTATCCCCACAGAGTCTGGAAGTATGAATGTGTGTGTGTGTGTGTGTGTGTGCTTAATAGAATAAAACTGAAAACCACAGTTAAGAAATCCAGCGAGCAAATCACCAGCAGTTGTTTCTCAAGTCAAAAGCCCCAGATGTGACTACAGAGGCTGAAGGGATCTATACAAATGAGACAAAAAATGTATACATCTTACGGAAATCAGCGGAGAAGAAGAAAAAATGCAGACTAAATATATAATGTCGCATGCATCCAAAATATTAACAAAAATAATATATAATAGAATAGAAAAGAAAATAGATACATACATAACAGATGATCAGTTTGGATTTAGGAAGAACACAGGCACACGAGAAGCAATATTAGCAATGAGACTAATACTAGAAAAAAGGCTAAGAAAGAATAAAAGAACATATATTGCTTTCATAGATATAGAGAAAGCATTTGATAATGTGGATTGGATCAAAACGTTTGGAGCGCTTAGAAACCTGGGAATTAAATTTAGAGCTTTTAGGATTATATGGAATCTATATAAAGATGAAAAAGCAATTATAAACTGTGGGAGAAACCAAGAAATAGTCCATATAAGAAAAGGAGTGAGACAAGGATGTGCACTATCCCCAATACTGTTTAATGCATACATACAGAGTGCACTAAATGAAATCACGGAAGAAATAGACACTGGAATAAAGATACAGGGGATAAAAATCAATATGCTCCGCTTTGCAGATGATATTGCAATATTAATGGAGAACAAGAAGGATTTGGAAACATTCATAAACAAATTAGAAAATACATTAAGGAACAACTACAACTTAAACATTAATAAATCAAAAACAAAAATTATGACTTGCAGGAAGAAAGGGAATAGTAACACAAAAATTAAACTAAATGGACAACTATTAGAAGAAACCGAAATATTTAAATATCTAGGAAGCAAAATAACAGCTGATGGAAGGAGCAAAACAGAAATAACCAGTAGAATACAACACGCAAAACTTGCTTTTAATAAAAAGTACCAGCTATTTACTGCAAACAATATTAACCTTGAAACCAGGAAGAATTTATTACAAACATATGTATGGAGTATTATGTTATATGGATGTGAAACTTGGACAATTTTAAAAGCAGAAAGAAAGAGAATAGAAGCATTTGAAACATGGTGCTATAGGAAAATGCTAAACATTAAATGGAGTGACAAAATTAAAAATGAAGAAGTATATAAAAGAGCAGAAGCGGAAAAACGAATTTGGAACCAAATTAGAAGAAGAACAAAATTAATAGGCCATTTATTAAGACATCAGAGCACACTGAATATTATAATAGAAGGTATGATAGAAGGAAGAAGTGGCAAAGGAAGAGCAAGATCACAATATATAAAACAAATTATGGAAGATATGAAATGCAGTAAATATGAAGAACTCAAACGGAAAGCAGAGAGAAGATCTGAATGGAGAGTCGCTGCAAACCAATCCAAGGACTGAAGACTCCTATTAAAATAAATATAAATATTAAGAAAACTGAATATTTATCAAATCAAATTAATATTGAAGAGAAAATAAGTATTGACATGATGAAATTAAGAAACTAAATAAATTCAAACATCTAGGATAATTTTAGAATAAAATAGTAAAGTTATTGTGAGACTGAAGAAAGAATAAATGAGGAAACAGAAATAATTTGCATGCTAAACTCAGTACAATGAAATAAGAATATAGTATTACTCATTAGTGTTCAATATTTGACACAAACGATCTGATTCCAGCAAAAGATTGGTGCGCATTTCTGGCGGAGGGCAACAAGAATATCAAAAATGGAAAAACTTAAGAATAGCATGGTAAGAAATAATAAATGTTAAATTGAAATAATAGGAAAAAGAATACTGAAATGGTTTGGAAACGTAAAGAGGATGTAAAGTAGCAGAATTCCAAAAATGAAGCCGGAGTGAATTTCGGCGTAAGGAAAAGAAAAGACAAGGCTATAGAACAGTGCATGAATACAGTAAGAAAAATATGAACATCGACAAACTTACAGAAGAAAATAGAGACGACACAAATCTTTAGAGAAATAACATTTCTTTGTGTTGAAGGATATCTATGGTATTTTAGAAACATCTTAAACAAAATAATATTCTATTTCAATAATGTATAAAAATTGGTAACTCGAGCCAATAACTGGTTCCATCAAGGCTTGAACAAAGGAGGTTCTCCTGAAGTTCGTTGTCGTTATAAAGGCTATAAAAAACATCTGATGTGTTCTATTCACATGACTTTCTCTACAACTCTATAACATATTAGTGTTAAAAAGCATATTCTTCTTTCTATTTCATGATACTCGAGATAAACATTAGCAGAAATTGTTCTTATTGCTTGTTCCTTGTAAGTAGAAGGGAAAAAAGTCTTATGTGTTTCATTCACATGATGTCTGATCGACAAACAAACCTTTTATTCAAACCATTAATCTGTTATCTACATCAAACTAATCAATCTTATTACTAGTTTTCTTGTAAGTAGAAGGGAAGTATGAAAATACACAGGCTAAAGCGATGGTCTCGCGCTTTAAAAGTCGAGCGCTATAAGAAACAATTGAAATTCCAATCTCTTCGCTTGCCCGGAATAAACAAGCGACAAACGATAAGAAAGATGTCTTCTCGTCTGAGAAAAGTGGCTAAAATTGAAACGAATAATCCGGAATATCTCGAAACGGATAACACTAAAAAAAAGAAGAAAAAAAAGTATATAACATAAATTGTGTGTTTAATGAGATCTACACTTTTTGTGTAGCATGTTTTGTACATCTCTTACGGTTTGTCAATTTATACAAAAGTCATTCAAAATGAAGACGGTTTTCAGAGGTTATTCCCTATTAAGATATATAAATATCTTAAACATAAGATAAAAATCGTTAGAGGCATTTTTGATTACATTTCTAAATTTTTTCATGTAAAGGGTAGTTGGGGGAGGGGGGATTTTCTTGAAAATCTTCGTGTCGCATTCTTGGAAGTTTCTGAACCTAAATATCAAGTTTGCTACTTACCGGGCTTTTCGTTTTTGAGCTATGCTACCCAGACACATCCACACGCACACACGGATCTTTTTCTAATTTTTTGGGGGGATTCAAGGGGCTCAAAAACATGTATTTTCGGCTAAATCTCGGTATAGAATTTTTGGGTGCATTACAATACTTTCTCTATACACTGCACGTGTAGAGAAAGTAATAAACGATGGCAGGTAGAGAAAGTTTAGGTAACTTTTATTGTTTGTAGCGTTTTAATATAAAAGGCAGATCATGTGGACCAGTGCCCTGGAAAGTACGCTCGAAACTTCGTTGTAATTTAACAATTGCAGATAGTGATTCTCATACTTTGCAAAATAACGAACAATGCTTTGGATTCTAGTTTTCTTTGAAACACTACATGAGAGGTGGTTTTCTGAAGCCTCATGGGCGGGACACCTACCACTGCAACAAAAAGATGCAAGTAACTGCAGTGTTGTCATCAGCATGACTCAGAAACAGCTGTTTTCTCCAGCGCTGTCGTTTCTTTGTTCTATTTATATCAGAAGAGCTCTCCAGAACACAAGCTGCACTTCTGGGTCCTAACTCTGATAAACTTTGTAAACAGAACAGGAAAAAGGAATATTACTAAAATCTGATGTGTTCCAGTCACATGACTTTCTCTACAACTCTGCAATAAATTATTGTTAAAAAGCTTATGCTTCTATTTACTTCCTGCTAATCGAGAAAAAATTAGCAGAAATAGTCTTATTACTTGCTTCCTTGTAAGAAGAAGCGAAATAAGGAAGTACCATACGTTAAAGTGATGGTCAAAAGCTGGTTGCTATGTGACTGAACTTCCTTTGTTTGTATGGACAAGAGTTCACAAAGTCCTATATGAGAAAAGTATATTTTTTATAGCTGAAACCAAAAACAAGGAATATCTCAAAAACAATCAACTCCACGAAAAAAATGTATCTAACATAAATTGTGTGTTTTAAAGTGCTCTACATTTGTTGTTGGTAAGTTTTTGTCCATCTCTTACGGTTTAGCAGTTATGCAAAATTCCGTAAAATTGACCCAGAATAAAGTAGCCCTCAGAGGCTATTCCCAAAAATTCAAAATATACACTTTATTTGTTAGGTAAATATCTTTACTATACGATATTTAAATCAAAATCGTTAGTCATTTTTTAGAAAATCAACATTTTTGAAAAAACTTCCATGTAAAGGGTAGTTTGGAGTGCGGGGACTTTTCTTAAATGCTTCGTGTCGCATCCCTGGAAGATACTAAACTTAAATACCAAGTTTGGTATTTTACCGACTTTTCGTTTTTGAGTTATCGTGTTCACAGACACACGGACACAAGGACAGACACACACACGAACCTTTTTCTGAAAATACTTTTTTTGGATACAGGGGACCCTAAAACATATATTTCCAGTGAAATCTCGGTATCGAATTTTTTGGTGGAGTGCAATACCTTCTCTATACATTATGTACATAGTGCGTATAGAGAAAGTAAAATTCATTGCAATTGTCGAAATCTGAATTACGGATCTTCTGGTTTGCTCCAGTTGTTCTAACCACTGAACTACTGTGGTAACATTCCAGCGCGACACTAAATGACCAAACTAAGTCGCGTATACATATATGTATTACTTATTTCCTTGATCAGCAAGGGAAATAAGGGAGTAAGCTAGTTAAAACTATAGTGAAAGCTTTTAAAAACTGTTGTTCGCTTTGCATGTCCAGGAGTAAAATGTATAAGAAAATTTAAACCGATGACTAGGAAGATCTCGGAAATGGTTATCTCTACATGTGTGCTGAGATCTGTATTTTTTGTGTATTAAGTTAGTTTTGTCTATATCTTAGGGTTTCCAATTATGCAAAATTAATCTAGAATGAAGTCTTCAGAGGCTATTCGCAGAAAAAATAACATAGAATTGATTTGTCCTGAAAATATCTTAAATATATGGCAATTTAATTAAAATCATCAGAGCCATTTTATATATACCCACAAATGATAAGAAGGTAGAGAAAGTCTGTAAATATAACACGTCAGAATTTTTCTCACAAAAATTCTCTAAGACATCAAGATAAGTCCATTTTATATACTCCAATGAGAAAAAGATCGACAGGTAACAATCTCTCACTTCCAAATCCTCGCACTGTGTGAGAGTTACGAAACTTCCGAGGTAAAGAATCTTTGCAAGTAAAGAATTGACTATTTCAGGCCAAAAATTAGAATTTTTGTTGTTATTATGTGGCGTATCATATGCAAGTTGTATGGTCAGTTCGTAATTAATCCCCATTTTGCTCTTGTATCTAATTATTTCTTCTAGTGTAGCCATCCTGCTCAAGAGCATTATGTGGTGATAACGCAAAAAAAAAAAAAAAAAGTTAATTATTTTTCTTCCAACTCTGCTCGTCTGAGTCGAAGTACGCACGCGTACTCAAAAACATAACATCTGAGCCCGGCTAGAGAGGTAGATGATTGCCAGTACGTCACGGGGTGAAAATCATTAAACACAATACTTGCGGTTGCATTCCAATACTTGACTACCGTAATCATACATTGCCCTCAACACTGAAGGGTATTGCATACTGCATGTAAGTGAACAACCCTGTGCTCTTTGGCACGATGCCAACTGGAACCGCCTGGCTTACCGCTTTTGCATAATTATAGGATTTATAATATTTAAGATTTTGTTTCTCTTAGGATTTATCAGTGCTTAAACCTAGTGAGGAAAGTTGAATAATAGTGTATTGCATTATAGGATTAGTGATGTTTGCAGTATTTGGAGGAAGTTTACTAAATTCAAATTGAAAGAAAATTCAGGAAAATTACTTTACAAGTTTGGTAAATCTATACCATCTCTGTTACTATATGAAACCTGATTTACGCCCATTTAGTGACTATTTAAAGGCTGTTTCATATTTAACAATTTACGGCTTTTCTAACAATAATTTTGGCCGCTTAGTATTAGTAATGCAACACTGCAGCTCACTGACAGAATTCCTGCCACAAGCCATGAACTGGTGGACAGCAACGAAACGACTATTTAATTTATCTTTGATACGTGAGTCCCAGCGAAGTTTTTATAACAGTGGTCTTATCTGCCAAGATAACTTGTATCACGCCCGTCAACTGGCGCACTCTGCCATTGCAAAACCACGGCCCTGTGATTGATTAAGTGCTTAAGTCCCCTGGAATTGGATTCGCATATTTAATTTTTCCCCACCCCCGCCCCATTCTACCCGGAAGAGGTTCCCTCTGCTGGAGTCTCATCCCTTCTCTGGGGGTGATAAATCAAAAACGGTCCGTCACCAGGGAGGTGCGAGGGTGGTACATGCAAACTAATTACAAATGTCGACTCTTTGTCCCGGACATCGCATCTTCTTCTTGAACATGCCTTCTCCTCTCTCAGGATTAGCAAGTATCGTTAACGTCTTCCTAGCCCTCTTGCTCTACCATTACTCAGCATTACTTGGATCCGACAAAAACGTCTGCTCGCTAAATCATGGACTGAGACTACTTGGCACTCAGAAGCCACAAATAAAACTAGGCACATCAGCTATCAGACAATTTTTGCAGCATTATGTCATGGATCAGTCTTATGCGTTCAACTACATCATGATAATCATTCTACCAAAGACAAATCCACGGAACCAAACATGTGCAAAATGTCATGAACAACTGTTGCTGTTTAATTCTCAGAATTCCAGCAATTTGGAGATTATTACTTTCCAAGTTTGCCTAATTCGTTTTTAGGTAATCTCTCAGAATCAGCATACAAAGTTACCTATACCTATTGGATAAGTAAAGTAAGACAGAAAAAGTCAAGCCGGGATTTGAACCACTAGCCGGTTGCTCTACCACTGAGCTATAATGGCAACATGCCGGCGTAGCACTGAATTTCTCAACTGACTCGCATGTTTTCCAGTAAACCATACAAGGTGATGTCAAATTATTTTGAGATGACAACCCCAATGGCGACTTACAGTGTTGTAAGTACTTTAAGTCCCAGGATTCATTGTATAGCCAACTATTATGGTAATTGATATTGACTTAATTGTTTTTTTTTTCACAGTTGAGAAATTCAATGCTATGCCGGCATGTTGCCATGATAGACTAGTGGTAGAGCAACCGACTAGAGATCGGGAGATCCATGGTTCAAATACCAGCTATGGCATTGAATTTTTCAGTCTGACTCTATCCAACTTATGTCCTATGCACATTGTAAGTCGCCATTGGAGTTGTCATATGAAAATAATTTGAGATCATCTTGCTTGGTTTACCGGGAAACATGCCAGTCAGTTGTGAAATTTAAGGCATGTTGCCTTGGTACTTCAGTGGTAGTGCAACCTGCTGGAAACCGGGGTATTCGTGGTTCAAATACCGGCTATGGCATTGCATTTTTCAGTCTCACTTTGCCTATCCAACTCCTTCACACGGTTTGTGTGAAAAAAACAATTAAATCAATACCTATACGTATTCTTTGGAATCAATCCTGGGAACAGCCACAGAGATATCTCCTTCACTGTTTCCAAAATCACAACTCCTTAATTTTGCGCTTTTGCTTTTGTTTTTTCGTGCTTCAAAAAGGGGACATACAGTTGGACAGGAAAATTTATGGCTTATCCTGCCAGGGAAAAGAGAGGCTGATGGCATTGGGAGGAAATGTTGGTGCTGTTACGGTAGGGAAGTCAAGGAAACTGGAACTGTTGGAGTCTTGCTAATAAATCTTGAAATATTTAGCCACAATTCATCTAAATTTTTGTTAATAATTAATTATTTCCTGAAAACAGAGAGAAGTCATTGCAATTCATTGTTTTGGCATAAAAAGGAAGATAACGTATGTTAGCAAGAAACGCCAATGAGAAGAAACGCAACCTACATCACATTTTTTACGAGTATAACTCTAAATTATACGTTTCACAGACTGGTGCTTTAATATATGCCACTTAGATAACGGTAACTAAAGCAAATAATTGTAGAATACAAAGAATGGCAGATAATTTAGAAAATTATAACTTATATGGATTGTAACATAAATGGCTAAGGAACGTGTGAACATTAGTTTGCAAAATTGGATGTTTGCAAGATTTAGATCTGAGACACTGAAAGAGTTTTAAATGAAAGAATATAAAGAATATTGTTCTACACAAGACATCATTATGTCAGAATTGCAAAATAATTAATATATGTACAATTGAAAAGGTTTATAATATATCATGTATTTAATTTATGGTAATATAATATTCAAAAACTTTGTTACCATTACAGCGACGAGAGAAAATGTTCAGTACTTCCGTATATAGAACGTCTTTGATGAGATATAATCGTAATAGCACAAAGGAATCTTACCAATCGAAAACACAAAAATCAGTAATATTGTGATATATTATTGTGGTGTTTGAACCCAAGGAACTTTGAATCTGTAGGTGTATAATCTTTTGGATCTATTTGTGTCTTACGTGAAACTATTAAAAAGAAAATATCTGTGTCAACAGCACTGCAAAACTCAAGCTGAATAAAACGTTTACAGCTCTTAAATCAATTACTATTTGTCTTCTTTCACTACAGATTCATATTACCCAAGCAAGGAGATAAGAACATGCACCGGCTAGCAGCTGGCTACATTATTCTGTGTATATAAACTATTTTGAGCTAAAGTAAAATGCAGTAATGAGCTGTTGCAATGGTAAACCTTACGTTGGTCAATATGTCGCCACAACTTGGAACGTCGTAACATCTCAGCCAATCAAACAGCTACAAATGGCTCAACAGCATGCGGTGAACTTGTAACTCCCAGCTTTTAAAATCTGTTACAACCTCTAGTAGTGAAGGTGAAGCATGATGTGCCGGCGGATTCTGCTGGAAGCGGGTAGATGTACTGTGTCTAGGCTAATGGCTATGACACGAGGCCCTATCATTACCGTAGAGATTGGAAGGAGTGTGAAGAAAAGTGAAGGTGAAAAAGGCTTTATCAAGTAGTATGAAGTTTTGGTGTATCTTGCATGAAGTTCTCTCTGATCAAGTTGTAGGTGTAGCTAGTGTTAGACATGAAGTTCCTTAGATCTGATGAAATGTAGTCTTGAAGTCTGAATGTCTGGAGGACCTGACATGACATGTTGCTCGATGAAGTTCCTTACAAGAAAGTTACCTTCTCTGGACTTGAGAGTTTCAATGTTTCAGTGTTGTGTGCAAGGTGATGTTGTTCCAGAGTATCAGCGTTGTTGCCTCGAGGGCGCACAGTTGCTGGATGTCCTCTTCGTTGCCGTTGGGTATGGTCTCTTGATGCTGCCGTTGATGAAGATTTGTCTTGAACTTCTTGAAGTCTTACCTCAAGGTCCTTAGTTTTAATGGCCATGTTGATCTACTCCAAGCAGGTAGGAAGCGACCACAGTGTGGGGATGGCGAATTCTTGAAGATCCTGGGTTCCTTCTTCTTTCCGGTGCCTCTGGATTCCTTGTTCCGTAGTATAGGTACAAATGTGGTGGTGGCGACGGTTGTGAAACTTGATAGTGCCTTCTCTATCGCGGTCATCTGAGTGATGATGATCAGGACCTCTAAGTGGGAGGTCCTGAACGGCAAGGTGTGGTCGGCATCTGGTACAATAGGTAGTGGAGCACTTGTTAAGGCTCTGGTGACGTTGAAAGCTCAAAGAAAAGAGGAGGAGACCACAATGACGGCTGCTTTAATAAACATTCAAGTTTTCATATACATTCAAGGCACTGTCTCCCTTACTTTACTTGCTTGTTAAAATAATTATTTGATGCACCAGAATTCAAATTGAGAGGACTTTTAAGTAATTTTCTTTGACCAACAAACCTTAAAATGTAAACAAAAATGAACTTTACAAAACCTTTAGGACGCTTTAAAACAATTAATTTCAAATAATCCTTTTCTAAGATATCCGTTTTCTTAACTTACTCTTCTTAACCTCCCCGTGTAGAAGAGTTACAGAATTTAGAGTTACATGTAGGTGTCTAAGGTCAAAAGTCTGTCGAGTAGCCAATTATCTTATATAATGAAGCACCCGGAACGAGATATGAGGCTGAGGAAGTAGATGATATGAAACGAAGCCAAATGGATGAAACAAACTCTGATAATAGAACAATTGGTGGAATGAAACCCGCACAAAACTAGCCCATACGTCGCTTTGTTCACCACAAATCCCTGGGATCGAATCCGTCCCACATTGGTGATAGACAAGCTACAAAATCACTCGACCACAATGCCTATTTATAAAGTTCTCATTATTAAATATAATTGTCTTAATGTAGATAAAGCAATAAAGTTCTTCAAATCACATTCAAAGTTAGCCCCCAATTCTGATATAAATATTTTTAAAACAGATATTTCTATGACAGAAATTTTCCACTTAACTTTAGAAATTACAGTAGCCGTTATTCAATCTTTTTTTGTTTAAATTGTTCATTTTAAAGGTCTGTGTTATTTAGTTGTTTCTCTCGTTGCTATGGAGCAACATATAGAGTAACGGCGGGTAATGTCGGATACCATTTTCATTTTTGAGAATTGTAGTGTGTAAGAACCTATACTAAGGGCATATTTTACCACAATGTATTGCCTATGCAGTGCGTTTAATTCTGTGAAGCATACAAGGTCTTAACATGAAGGGCATATTTTCTATTGAAGATTTAAAGGAAAATGGGCAAAATGCTTATGTCGTGCTATAGGAGGGTAATGACGGACACTATCCGAGATTACCCGCCAAATTTTATTGCAATATACACAAACAATATTAAATCTCATTTTGACTCAAAATCTTAAACATAGTGAGGTTTTAAGACTTGGCTAACTTCTTAGCCTAGTTTTAAAAACCCTTGAACTTTGAAACTGACATATAAACTGGAATGTCATCTTTAAAAACTCTTAGAAAATGAAAAACCTAAAATACACAACAAAAGGTATGCACTGATTTTCTCTGTTTATGCACAGTAATCACAAGTAAAGGTCTGCTTTTCGGCACCTGAACATTCCTCATGGCACCAGTCTTCACAGGTGATGCACTGAATCCATTCTTCCCCCTGGCGAGGGAACTTTCCTTTGCAATACATGCACTCTTCATCTTGTGTAGTGATGCAGTCTAATATAGCTTAAATGGGTTAAATGATCAATAAACAAATTCTAATAAACATTTAAGTATTATTTATCTATTTAAATGTAAATAAACAAATTTTATAAAATTCGTACAGGTAAATGATGAATTATGCTCTAATTAGTTGTATTACTGGCATTTAGAAGTTAACTATTTCGTTGTTCACTGTTATTTACAAGTATTAAAAAGGTGCTTCCACAGTGGTAGGTAATGTCGGATACCAACTGACAGGTATCCGACATTACCCGCATTCATGGCATTCTTCCATTTTCCATTTGGTCATTCACATTTCAATACATCTTGTACTTCACATATATTAAAAGGTAGTGCAAAATACGCACTTTCGAATATAACATGACGAAATTACTTTGTTATTATAACACCGTTGTAATTAAAGCATGTTAACTTACCTTTAAAAATTCTGTTTTCTGTGAATTCAGTTTTCTCAATGTAGCTTCCACAAAACACCACAACTCAATATGGCGACCACCGTTAAATACTTCCTTCAGCTCAGTGAACATGTTTCGAGTGCTTGTCGTAAGATGCCAACACCCATCAAGCCGAAACCTAGGTATGCGACATTACCAGCCTATCCGACATTACCCGACCTTACTCTATCTATCCGCCTTAAACGTATGAAAATATCGACAGCTATAAAAAGCTGAATACAAATACTCCCTCATCCTAATGGAATGGTCATCAACACCGCGTATTTTTGAACAATAGGACACCAGCGGAGCAGCGGCTCAGCGCTACCTCACACATACCAACCTACAAGCATCCCAAATCTTCCCTGGGGTCAAATCCTAACAATGGCAGGCGCATAGCAACTACATCTAGGCCTACCAGAAGTCTACTACACTTTCCTCATGATATGAATATGGATTCAGTTTCCTAGATCCCCCTTTATCTTCAATGTGTAACGGTGTAATGTAACTATTTCTGCAACTGCACTAACATAAAGTAGATGGGTAAATAAGCGTTCGTGGCAAGCTTTGTGTGGTAGTTATATAAAAGTAAGCGGTAGTGATTTACAAAGTAATGTGAATGTAACAAATCATTTTTTTTTTTACACTTGGGTGATATTTATTTGCCACTTTATGCACGTAACCAATTCCATTTTACCTATTTTTAGAAAAAAATATATCGTGGTAAACGTAAGCGAATTTTTGTTTTTTCGTTTATTTTATTATTTTTATGAGGGGAGTTTAATTTGGTACCAATATTTTTTTTTCTCTTTAAGAACGTTTTTATTCTTTTGCATTATTTATAATTTTGTATATAACTATTATTAAAGAAGAATTATTAAGTCTATATTATGTAAGAAATAACATATAATTGGGTAGAGAAATTGTACAAAATTTCCGCTTCAATATTTCAATAACTGTATATATAATAAAACACTCAATTTATGTCATATGCATTCATTGTAGAGTCAACATTTTCGGGGTATTTCTTGCTATTTGTTTCAATTTTTAAACTACCTTAAGCTTTTCTGAAACGGGGAGTAACTTTTTTTCCATCTCTTTTGTTTTACTTATAGGAATACAAAAGAAAACCGAATTTCAAATGTTCCCTTGAGAAAAAAACATCAAAATGTTCAAATTTTTTGTTTTTAAAATATGATAACCTTAGTATGATTTAGAAAATCAACGAACAAAGATACTTTTTATGCATACAGTGTCCCAAAAGTAATTTCTGCGACAAAGCAGAAGAAGCAGAGTGTCAGTAAAACACATACATACGTATATACAAAACTGCCATTGCATTAGGAATAACGGTGGCCATTATAAAAGATTAATCCCTCATTGTTGACGGAATGAGGCGTTCCATTTACCTTTCTGTGTACGAGAAGCCTGCAGAGGCAATGATGGAGAAGAGCACTGCTTTGCATAGTATAGCCGCTGGGATGAATAAGTCCCTCGGGATTCAAAGACCCTACAGGAACAACGGCGTCGACAGAAAACAATCAATCTCCTGCAAGGGGAATTGTCCGAACGTTGTGCTGTGAGGAAATGACCGCCGCGTTTGCTCCTCTTTTGTTTTCAACAATTGAATGTCGTTAGGCGTGACACAGGAGAACCACTTCCATCTGATTCGCCTCGCCAGGATAGTGAAACAACTATCTGCTTTAGTTAGCAGTGGATCTAAACACTAAAGTTGACTCATTAAACATTAGCAGCTCGTTTCTATGCATGGCCTCCTTTATGTAATGACGAGATAACGCTTGGGTCTCATCCAGCTGACTCAAATTGCTTGCCGATTCCAAGTTATACAATAAATTATTATGTCACATAGCTATTTAATTTTTTTTTTTTTTTTTTTTTTTATGTTTTCATAGCTCCCTTTAACATCTAAGGTCATATCAGGGACTTTGCATTAGAAACAACTGTTGACTGTAGGTTCTTTACGTTGGGTTTTAATCATTTTATTTTCTTCAATCACACACATTCACTCTCACATACATACTTCCAGACTCAGTTGGGGATAGGGAATAATTCTGATTAAAGAAAAATTCTCCACCCCAGCCGGGAATCGAACCTGGACCTTCAGGTGAGAAGCCAGTATCTTCAGTATTTTCTTTCTTTCTAGGAATGTTTTATTTATTTGAATAACTTAATATTTTATGCTTTAATTTTTAATTAGGTAGATTTAAGTACAAAATGCACTTGGCTCTTCAGCTATTGATATTATTCTACATGATACCTATTATGTTGTAGCCCATTTTCGCTTGCTGCAACAAAAATTCGATATCGAGATTTCACCGCAAATATGCGTTTTTGGACCACTGAATCCAACATAGAAAGCGTTTTCAGAATATAGGTCCATGTGTGTATGTGTACATGCGCGCGTGCTGTGTCCCGAGGTGAACAGCATAACTCAGAAACAAAAACTCGGATAAACACCAAACTTGATATTTAAGTTCAGTATTTTTCAAGGACAAGAAACAAAGATTTTCAAGAACTACTCTTTACTTGAAAAAGTTTTGGAAAAGTTTAATTTTTCAAAAAAAAAATGGCTCTAATGATTTTTATTAAAATACCATGTATTAAAAGGCTTTTTCATGATTCTGAATATTTTTTGCATAATTGTAAAACTATACCTAAGAGATAAACAAAAGTTCACTGCACAGAAAATATAGACTTTGTTAAAACACACAATTTATGTCGGATACGTTTTCTGTGTGCAGCTAACCATTTCCGAGCTATTCCTTGTTATGAGTTTTAGTTTTAAAATACTTATAATTACTCCTCTCAAATGGGACATCGTTACTAGTTTATCTTGTTCCAGATCAAGCAAAGAGAACGGAATTTCAAAGATATCACATGGCGCCCAGCGTTGTAAAGAGTTGTCTATCACTTAGGTCTAGTGTATTCAGTTATACCGTTGTATCTACAAGCACATATAATAAAGGTGTTTAAGTAACATTTTAACTGAATCAATGTGAAGTACTTAGAAGAAACGCCGTTTTAAGAATATTTTGTTGAAGAATGGGTACAGAAAGTCATGTGAATGCAACATAAATTTTAAAAAAATGTGCTACATTCACATGAATTTGTCTATCTATTATTCAAAATTTACAAAAGCTTCTTATTCTATTTACATCATGGTAATCGAGAAAAATAAGTACTGCAGGTACAATGGGAATAGCGAAATATACATGCTTAAACAATGATCAAGTGTTTAAGTGCTATGCAAAGTTTTTGAAATTCCGTTCTCTTTGCAAGTTTCAGAAGAAAACAAAAGTCCTAAAGATTAAATCATTTGACATTTAAATTTATAATAAAACTCGATGCGTTCCATTCACCTGACTTTCTTTACATATCTCTAACAAATTATTGAGAAAATGCTTATTCCTCTCTCTCTCCTTCATGCTAATTCCGATAAAATAAGCAGAAACGATCGTATTACTTACTTCTTTTAAGTAGAAGGGAAATAAGGGAATACACTAGGCTAAAGCGATAGTCAAATCTTTTAAAAGCTGATTATTGTGATTGAAATTCGTTTCTTTGCATTGCCAGGAGTTGACAAAATTATTCCCGTATGAGAAACGTATTCGTATTTTAAAAACATATGACATAAGTTATGTGAATTAATGAGATGTAGTAAGTTTTTGTCTATCTCGTGCGGTTTACCAGTTATGCAAAATTCATCCATAGTAGAGTTCTTCAGAGACTATTTGCAGAAAATCCAAGATATATATTTTATTTGTCGTGTAAATATCTTTAATATGGGATGAATTAAGTAAAAATAAACAAAGGCCCTTCCTCCCTAAAAAAAGAATTTTGCTCAAAATTCAAACTTTTAAGAATGAAGAAAAACATTGGTTCTATTTTATATACTTTTAGTTATTTTTATACTCATAGATTCCATTTTTTTAATTCTTATAAAAATCGTTAGAAGCATTTTTGAGAAAATAAAATTTTTCAAAAAAATTTCTTGTAAAGTTTCTTGGGAGGGTAGGGATTCTCTTAAAAATCTTTGTATCGCATCCTTGGAAGACACTATACTCAAACATAAAGTTTGGTTTTTAGCGGACTTGATTTAAGCTGGGCTGCCCACACACACACACACACACAAACGAAAACACCTGACCTTTTTCTAAAAATGTTTTTTTTGGAAATAAATTTATCAACAATAAATTTATCCGGAAACAAATATTGTATTTCTTCTGGCACCCTATGAAAGCTGTGTGCTACGTAGGTCATGTATAACATGTTTGGAAATAGCACTTTTAAAGTCATTCAGGCTTTTTCATGTATGGTGTAGCGTCAATGATGAAAAGTAGCACATCGTCGTATTGAATTTCATATTCGGTGAAGACACTATTATTGTAACTGTTATAGATTAAATTAAATTGATAAATAATTAAAGGCAACAAAAAGCATATATTTCGTAAAATAGACATTTGCATTTAAAAATGCCAGAAAAAGGCAACATAAACCTGTGGCGTTTAATTACAAGAGTAAAAGTCATACAGACTCACTTTCAAATTGAAGATAGATTTAATACATTTAAAAAGGTATTCTGCCAAATATCCGGTGTATCTTATAGAATACATTATGCTACATACCAATGCCCAATTGGCCCTATTTGACGTGTTCATGCTTTAAAGGGTTGCAGAACTCAACGGAGCTATTTCAAGTTAAACCCCATCAGTGGTAGCTGAGATGAGGGACCTTCGTTTTACCCCTTTTAATGAGCGCGACCCGCTCACCGTCTCCGCTGATAAGTATCTGCACATGTCAAATATGGGATAGTTGGATCACCTGGTGTAGTAATGCCGAAAGTGTGACAGCATTTCTAGAGCTAACTGTAGAACACATTATCTCGTATATAGCTCACAGGATAAACACAGGGGTGAATGGGCCGCGCCGTGGCCGAGAGAGGTTAGAGCACTCGAACTCCCACCTAGACGACCCGGGCTCGATCCCGAGCGACCGCATGTGAGATTGTGGTGGACAAAGTGGCACAGGGGTTCTCCGGTTTCCCCCGCTATCGCATTCCACCGGAGCTCCATCTTCATTCATGTATCATCACTGTCATTGCCTGCAGTGCCACAAGAGTTAAAGCGGGCGTTAAAGACTATCAACAACAAAAACAATGGGGTGAATGAATAAAGAAAGTATTTTCCGGGCTTGTAGGCCGTTGTTTCGCCAAGGGCTGCGCTTGGCATCTTCATAGGAGCTCGAGCCACAGGATCACTTATGAAGATGCCAAGCGCATTCTTGGCGAAACGTTGGGAACTTCAAGACCTAATGGACCACGGCGTACAAGCCCGGAAAATACTTTCTTTATTCAAGACGCCGGCCGTGAAAGCCTCAGTTTGTACATAATGGGGTGAAAATAAAACAATTGTGCATTTCGAATATTTTCTTAAGCTTTGTGCCACCCCTAAAGTTAAAAAATCATAGCATTGTCCATCTACTTCAGATTTGAGTAGAAGACAATAGCATGTAGTAGACTGCAGAGCACGAAAAGGTTTCAAGATTTGCGAGAACGGGACGATTCGAGATCTGGAAGATAAGAGCACAGCAGTGTCCATCTCAATCTCAGCCGCTGTGAGATTGTGAAGAGGAAGGGCAATGAACCCAAAGAATGTCATTAAGGCTACCCACATGATGGGCCCGCACTCTATATTTGCGGGAATGAGCGTTGCGGATGATTCAAAAGGGGAAGGATGATTGGAGAAACGCAGGGTTAGGGGTTAAGGAGTTCAATGACACTGGTTACATTTATTCAACATATGTCCACTTTAAGGTTATAATAACACCTTACTAACAGCCAAGTGTTGGTGCTTTCTAAAGGAAAATTAAAGCCTCCATCATGGATTCTGTGTCTCATCTGACCGTTTGGTAGCGCATCTGTAGATGTGATGTAATAATAGCAGCGTTGCGCGAGCATAATTGAAATTTGAGTTTATGAAACATCTTCGTTTGTCAGTCAGAAGGTAATGTAATTAATACGACAGGTGTGTACTACCATCTCAACTAATGAGAAATTAACCATTATATGTACAGAACAAGACCAATCAGTAGGTTTCACATCAGACACACCTAGTGACGATGACTTATTTCTTTAAATCTGCATTTGTTTATATTTGACACGATACAAACAGTTTTCGCTCATTTTTACTTTCTCTACACTCCACTAAAAAATTCGATACCGAGATTTCATCGGAAATATATGTTTTAGGGTCCTCTGTATCCAGAAAAAGTATTTTCAGAAAAAAGGTTCGTGTTTGTGTCCATGTGTCAGTGTGTCCGTGTGCCGTGTGTCCGTGTGTCTGTGAACACGATAACTCAAAAACGAAAAGTCGGTAAAATACCAAACTTGGTATTTAAGTTTAGTATCTTCCAGGGATGCGGCTTGAAGATTTTGAGAAAAATCCCCCCACCTCCAACTACCCTTTACATGGAACTTTTTTCGAAAATTTTGATTTTATAAAAAATGGCTCTAACGATTTTGATTAAAATATCGTACATTAAAGATATTTACCTGTATATTTTGAATTTTCTGGGAGTAGCCTCTGAAGACTACTTTATTTTGAGTGAATTTTACGGAATTTTGCATAACTGCTCAACCGTAAGAGATAGACAAAAACTTACCACACAAAAAATGTAGAGCACATTAAAACACACAATTTATGTTGTGCACATTTTTTTCGTGGAGTTGATCGTTTCTGAGACATTCCTTGTTTTTTTTTTTTTTTTCAGGTTCGAAGAACCTAACTTTTCTCATACAGGAATTTATCAACTCCTGTCCATACAAACAATGGAACTTCGGTCACATAGCAACCAGCTTTTGACTATCGCTTTAACGTATACTACTCCCTTATTTCCCTTCTACTTACAAGTAAGAAAAGTAATAAGACTATTCCTGCTAATTTTTTGTCGATTAGCGTGAAGTAAATAGAAGCATGAGCTTTTTAAAACTAATTTGTTGCAGAGATGTAGAGAAAGTCATGTGAATGGAACACATCAGATATTTACTATATATTTTCTTTTCTCCAGTTCTCAGTTTTCTTACAGTCAAAAATGATATGTTGAATGCCTTCCTTTCCCCCACATAATGAGCATTCACCTTTTGAGTGCCCATTTTGCTGTCTTTTTAGACTCTATATTCCTGTTCTCCATGCTCCTTTCTTCCTGGCTAGTGTTATCTATATATCTTTCATTTCCCAGCTATTTTTATGGCTATATAGAACACAGTGATCTCTTCTCTGATAGCTGACTAAACAAGTTTTACTTTCTCTATACATACTATGCACATAGTGTATAGAGAAGGTATTGTATTGCACCCAAACATTCTATGCCGAGATTACACTGAAAATATATGTTTTGAGACCCCCTGAATCCAAAAAAACATCTTTAGAAAAATGTCCGTGTGTGTTTGTCTGCCTGCGTGCGTGCGTTGGTGTGTGGGTGCTTGTGTGTGTGAGTGTGCGGGTAGCATAGCTCAAAAATGAAAAGACCGTTAAATACTAAACTTGGTATTTAAGTTTGGTATTGACCAAGGATGCGACACGAAGATTTTCAAAAAAATACCCCACCTCAAACTTCCCTTTACATGGAACTTTTTTCGAAAATTTTGATTTTCTTAAAAATGGCTCTAACGATTTTGATTAAAATATCATATATTAAAGATATTTATCTGACAAATAAAATGTATATCTTTGCAGACTTTAACATAACGGATTTGAATAAATCAATGGAAATATTTGTTACATTTCATACAATATCCTTCTTTTTCATTAAACTCATTCAGTTAGGGTTATATCCGTGAAAGTTGCTTTCTCCTTTGGCACTAAACTCACATTAATATCTTTGTTATTGGTGTATAAGAATCCTGTTTAACTAATATTAGACAATCTCATTTTCTCCTGTACTTATTCCCTTCTCTTTGCTCTGCCTCAAAATTCTGTATCATTTCCCATGCACCTATGCCAAATATTTTCCCCAAGATATAATAAATTCTCTTCTATTGTTAAACATTCTTTATGCTAATTCCTCTATTCCTAGTTTATCCCTTTTGAAATATCAGTTCACTTCTCCAAATGAAATGGTGTTTTATTTAACTGCCGAGGTTCTCAGCGTTCCATTCTATTTTGGGCGTAAAGACCGGTTAATTTAGCTCAAAGCCTCTCTATCAGGCTTGAGGTTCTTTTACGTGCCGTAAATCTACAACACGAGACAAAAGGATTTACTTCCCTTCTGAAGGAAGCCATGCTAAGGGTGTTTATGCCCGAAAAAATCCATCGTCCTCCGCCGGGTTTGAACCCGCGGCAGAAATACATTTATTCACACCTCTGTTTTCTTACACTTATGAACAGAATGCAGTACTCCTCATTTTCCTTACACATTAGCATACACCAAAGTCATAAGCCACTCTGAGACCAATATGATGGTTTTAATGTTGAAATATGTAGCACAGCAAATAAGCTTTTACGACCTCATGTTTATATAATCAAAATTCTTATTTTGGTACTGCTTTCCGCTCCAGCATTATTTTCTGCGCACCGTGGCGTCCCGTATATTTCTTTCAAATGGCTAACGGACTCTTGTTATGCTAATTTGAACTAAGGTGTGTATCACAGAGCTTGTGCATCATCTGGAAATGTCTTCCAAAGCAAGTAAGTCACTATAGGCACCGTGCACGCTACTCTGGTGGCAAGTTTGGTTACTAACAAGAGGATAACAGAGACAGTGGAGTAAGAATATTAGCGTATGCTAAGATGTCAAGTATCGAACCTCCTGAAAATGTAAACACTACAAGAAGGTGGAAAGGGAACAAATAACTGCTGTGTTGTAGGATGTAAATAAACCTACTTCGCCAGCTATTGCCTTTTATTCTTTTCCCACGCGGAAAACTGAAAGGCAAAGAAGAAATCTATGGATTCAAGCTGTACATCGAAAGAAATAAATACACTAATTTTATATTGTACCTCAAAGCAGTAACATATGCTTAAAGATTAACTGCAGCATGGATAAAGTTGTTTAGAAATTAATGCTAACGTTTTTTAAGTTAATAAATAGTAACTCTAAATACTGTGAGTATTAGATTAAACGACACATTATGGCAATAGCCTGTCAATTATTATTTTTATTATTGTTATTATTACTTTTATTTTTATTATTAATATTTATGTACGTATTGTTATGTACGTATTTCTATTCATTCTTTATATTTTATTTTCAGTCCTGAATGAGAACCAAAGCATGCAACAGATATTCACTTCATCGGAAATAAAAGGTCAGAACATCCCCACAGTTCAGCATATGTTCCCAGTATATTTCCAGATGTGTACAAAAAAAATGTTGACATTTTGAAACAGAACTTTCAGTGAAATGTATGCACTTTATAGGCAGAAAACCACAAATAATATCTACATCGATATGGCTTCCGCTTCAACTATCCTCACAATAAGTACAAAGCATGACACGGAGCGGCGCCACCAGTACGATTTTCTGGTCCGTGCACGGTGCCTATTAGCATAGATATATGCCTCAATCTGTTATTGCATTTAACTCCGGATGCACTGATGTGTGCCTGGAAAGTTGCCTAATTTCCTGTGCTAATACATTGACGGTAGAGATAATATTACAGAAACCTTAAGAGATATCCTACTGTGCCTCAATTATCCTCATTTCTAAAAATACTAACCAGAGCATCTATTTTCGATGTCACTGCTCAGGAGTGAGATTGAGGATAAACGACACTTGTGATATCATTTTGGAAAAGTATTATAAGTGCAATGTAAACAGAGCAGGAGTTGAAGACATTTCTAGTTCATATTGTTGTTTCTCACATTCCCCATATGACTTATAACCTGCGGTGACGGTTACACTCCTGAGGTTGAGGTGCCCAGTAGGTGGAGTTCATTTGTAGGATGGCGGTGGATTGAGGACCTACAGCTCCAAACCAGTTGAGCCTTGGGAATACTCCAATAGAGGTGGTAAGAGGTGAGTAGGGTTAACTTAAAATTGCCACCCCTCACCATGAGAGCCCCGAACGAAACCGTGAACTACCTCGGATCCCACTAATTCATGTTCCTATAACAAATTTTTACCCTAAAGACGAAATGAATGTACACATATCTTTCATTTATATTTTTCAAAATATGCAGAAAGGTCCAAATATTAAACGGGGCTTTTTATGGCTAACAGCTGCTATAATTCTTGATATTCCTGCAATATATATGGAAAAAATCTTATGTGTTACAATCACATGCCTTTCTGTACATCCTTGTAACATGTTATTGTTAAAAGACTAATTATTCTATCTACATCATGGGTTATATGCTTTTAATTTGGGTTCGTACAAGTATAGTTAGTTTATACAGTAATATGAGTTGGGGTGGCGTTTTTTACTTTATTGGAACGTAAGGTATTAGGATATATTCATCTTCATTAAGGACCCAATAAAGTTGAACATTAGCAGAAATTGTTCTTATTACGTGCTCCCTTATAAGTAGAAGGGAAAAGCTCTAATGTGTTCCATTCACATGATGTCTTCTAGCTGTTCGGTAAACAAAAATGCTATTCAGAACATTAATCTGTTATCTACATCATACTGATCAAGGTAAGCATAAACAGAATTAGTCGTATTACTAGCTCCTTGTAAGTAGAAGAGAAATAAAAAAATGTACAGGCTAAAGCGATAGTCTCGTCCTTTAAAACCCAGCCGCTTTGTGAAACAATTGCTTTCCAGGAGTAAACGGTAACGAGAAGAAAGATGTTTTTCCGTTTGAGAAAAGTTTAAGTGGCTAAAATTATAACAAATAATCTCGAATATCTCCAAAATGGTTAACTCTACAACAACAATATATAACATAAATAGTGTGTTTTAATAAGATCTACATTTTCTGTGTAGTACGTTTTTATATATCTCTTACGGTTTGCCAGTTATAACAAAGACATCCAGAATGAAGAGGTCCTCAGAGGCTATTCTCAGAAAATCCAAGATATACATTTCCTTTATTATAAAAATATCTTAAACATACGGTATTTTATTCAAAATTGTAGAACCATTTTTGAGAAAATCATACTGAAAAAATACGAAATTATACGGTTTGAGGTTAATGTTATAATGCTATCCAACGGCCAACTGACATCGGTATGCTCGGACTGCATTTTTGCACATATATTTCATGCATGTGCTCTCTATCTCCCTACTACATCCTCTCATGCCCCTTCCTCTCCCATTCCCTTTCGCTCTTGCTTTAACTAAACCCCTTCATACGGAAAATGACCAAAATCCGAAAACAAGAGGAGAGTCCAGGAAGAGAATGATGACATTTAATGCGTTTTCGGATTTAATCTCGCTTCGCCTTTTCAATTTAATCAAGGGTGTACTGAGGCGAGGAGTATAGAGGGTAGTCTCGTGAGAATTCCTGCTGAGAGGGTGAAGAGGGGGATAGTGTCACGTCCCCGTGTGCGAACATGTCACAGAGGTCATTCGCCTTCCGCAACACAATGCTCTTCTTGTGTGCTTTTAGTGTTTTAACCATGTCTAATTCAAAAGTACAACACTAGGGGTCTCTTTACTATAACCTTGAGTTACTTTGGCGAGATACCCGTACATAAATTCAGGAATATTGGGACTGATTTTCTAACTTTTTAAATTCTAAAGCACTTACTTGAAAATTGGCACTTTTAATACGAGCAAACAAAAAATGACTGCAAAAATTGAAAACACTAACTAAATAGCTTTTAAACACCGATAAAATTCCTAATTTTCAAAATATTCCTTACTCATTCACATTTCTCAGAAAAATATGATATTTACATTTTCTGGTTCCTTGGTAAAGTTTAAATACATGTAAGTTGTGGTTTAAGTTAATGGTATTAATTGTAAGAAAAACATTTGTAGAACATTAATGTTAGAAGGCTTATACTTCTATTTAATTCATGCTAATCGAGAAAAAATTAGCAGAAATAGTCTTATTACTTGCCTCCTTGTAAGTAGAAGCGAAATAAGGGAGTGACATAGGTTAAAGTGATAGTCAAAAGCTGGTTGCTAAGAGCCTGAAGTTCCTTTGTTTGTTTGGACACGAGTTATTTTTGCAGTGTTCAACGCCGGCTTTAACTACTTATGGCACCGCAGGCGGTGGACAGGAGTTGACAAATTCCTGTATGAGAAAAGTTAAGTTTTTCAAAGCTGAAACCAAAAGCAAGGAATATCTCAAAAACGATCAACTCCACGAAAAAAATGTATGTAACATAAATTGTGTGTTTTAATGTGATCTATGGTTTATCAATTATGCAAAATTCCGTAAAATTCACCCATAGTCTTTTTCCAGAAAATTAAAAATATACTTTTTATTTGTCAGGTAAATGTCTTTAATATACGATATTTTAGTAAAAATCGTTAAAGCCATTTTTGAGAAAATAAAAATTTTCGAAAAAAGTTCCATGTAAAGGGTAGTTGGGGGTGGGAAGATTTTTCTCAAAATCTTCGTGTTGCATCCCTAGAAGATACTAAACTTAAATACCAAGTTTGGTATTTTACTGACTTTTCGTTTTTGAGTTATAGTTTCACAGACACACGGACACACACACACACACACACACACTCGGACCTTTTTCCGAACATGCTTTTTTTAGTTAAAAGGGGCCCTAAAACATATATTTCCGGTGAAATCTCGGTATCAAATGTTTGGATGGAGTGCAATACCTTCTCTATACACTATGTACATGGTACGTGTAGAGAAAGTAAAAATGGGAAAAATTGTACAGCTTATACACTTGAATAGGCTATACATTCAAAATACATTAACTGGAATGTACTAACACTTTCTGGAACTTAGATATAATCTATATTTTCATATTTTCTAGTTCATCAGAAACTGTGTTGCACCTGCTTCTGCCTATATGCTCGACAATATTGCAAACAGCTTCGCCTGAATGTTTATTCCGTGCTTTACAAACATACTATAGAAGTTGCAGCAGCTTAAGGCGTGATATTTTGCCTGGTCCTTCGTGCATTACAACGAAAGCAACTTTCTCTACTAAAATTTCGTTTTAGTCATAACCTTAAACAATCACATGTGTTCCACTCATATTAATTTCCTTACTTATTATGTAACAAACTATTGTTACAAAATCTTATTCTTCTATCTGATTCATTAGCGGAGGTGATTTTATAACTTAATTTCTTATATGCAGAAGGGAAATAACTAGGCGAAAGCATAAAAAGTAATTGCTCTTTTATTGAAATTAGATTCTCTTTGTATGACCAGAAATAAAATGAAAGAAGCAGGAATGACAATTGCTATGAATAACTAGGACTATCTCAGGAATGTTTAACTCAAAACAAAATGCATATGACTTAAATTGTGGGCTTTAACAAGTTATACATTTTTTATGTTTTAAGTTTTTGTCTATGTCTTACAGTTTACCATTTATCCAAATGTCATCATTCTATTACCGAAAAAAATCAAGGTATACATTTTATTTGGCATGTAAATATCTTTTATATACGATATTTAATAAAAATCGTTTGAACCATTTTCTATAAAATGAAAACTTTCGAGCTTCGTTCCATGAAAAAGATAGTTTGGGATGAAGGGATTCCTGAAAAACTTTGTGTCGTGTCATTGGAAAATACCAAATATTTAGTATTCAACTAACTTAGTTTAGTTTTTGAATTATGCTCTCCACAGAGAAACACGAAGTTTTCCTAAAAATGTTCCTTTTGTAGTTTCGGGGTTCCTCAAAAAATGTATTTCCATTAAAATCTCGGCATTAAAATTGTGAATGGAATACAATAACTTCTCTAACTGCAATGTGCGTACAAAGTATTGGTGCAGAAAGTAAAAGAACAAAATGTTTATTTGTTTATCCTCTTATTTCCGATAGTCCAACAGAAATTGCAGCTCTGCGAGCGTTATTCTCTTGACTGCATAAATTCATTTCTCTGTTTTGCTTTTCCATTCTCCTTCTATCTCTGCTCTCTTTCTTAAGCTCTCTAGCTCTCTCCCACGTGTCTCTCTCCTCCGCTTACATATTATTTTCCATCTCACGCAATCTCCTTCTGTCTCTCTCTCTCTCTCTCTCTCTCTCTCCCTGCTTTTTCATCCTTTTTTATCTTCCCCTTCTCTCTCCCTGTAAAACATAAATAATTAAAATATATAATTTAAATTTTAAAACCGGTAATCGAATTTATTTTCCAAGTATTTCAATAAAAAGTCTTAACATTAATTGGGCTTAGCGTGGCTATCAGGATAAAGCCCCAAAGTTAACGTTTAAATCACTCATTTGTTTATGTAACGATAAAGGATAGAAGTGCTATGATACTCATATGTTAAGGAATGAGTTTCTATCAGGTGGCCCAACAGCCCCGTATTTGACGTGTACAGATATCCCTTCGTGCATTAAAAAAGTTACAGAACTCCATGGGGCTATTTCAAGTTAAAACTGGTCAATGGAGAATTGACGAGAACGACCTGTTATTATTTACATTATAAAAGAATAATTAATTCTGAAAGGGATTTTTAGAACACACAAAAGTGGTAGTTTCGCAGTACTGAACGATAACTGGTTATTGTTTTTCATATTTGAGGGCAAACAGTTTCTCCAGCAGCTTGTTACCGGTATAAACAATGAGTTTTATTCACGCCGTAGATTAAGTTAATAACCAGCATTTCGTTTCTTCAGGCAACCCATTTTTTGTGGTGCTCTTCCTGACCGGCCGGCTAACGCATCCCCATTACATTAGATATTCATGTTCCCATAATGACCCAGCAATGGGCGCAGAATAGAACCATTTGGAGCAGTTCGCCCAACAGCAAAACAAATATTTCTTTTCCTGGCGGTTCTCAGACATCCCAACCCTCCAAAAGTTAATAGCACCGTGTTCCAACGATATCACGCTGGAACGATGTGGACTCCTTAGTGCAACAAGTGCTTATGTATCATGCTACTTCAAAGACCTGCTAGCTTCACTCATGGTTTAATAAAGGATAGGTAAAAGATGTACCTCTTTTATTTCTTCCTTGATACGTATGAATATTTACGTTTAAGACAGGTGAACAGTATGCACCACTCAAAACAGAGCGAAATGGTCCCGAGGTAATGTATGAGTGTCGCATTCAGGAGATCAAACCGCCCACTCCTATTTTGAGTTTTTGTGGGTTTCCCTGGTCGGTAGGATAATAATGTGGTGGTTTCTCATCTACCACGATTTCCTTTCCATAATTTCACTTTCTTTCCGTTTCTTTCTCATCTTTTATCTGTGCGTCTTTGTTTCTTCATTGCCCTATCTTCTATATTCAGTTCTAACTTATGCTTCACAGTCTTTTATCAAATCTTCCTGATGTTTTAAAATGAAATCTCCAGTCTCTGTTCCACGCTCCATATAAGATGTTCTAATTGAAATTATTTGAAGGCTTTATTTATCACATTCTTCTAGCAATTTTCTCATCATATATTCTGTATAATACACTCGCTTAAATTTCCTGAAGAGTAACTACTGTAGTGTTTATTGTTATTATATTTGATATATATATATTTTTTGTAGGAAGCTGGTAACGTGGTAACAGAAATTCGTATTCCGGAGGCACTGGTTCAAACCCCCAGGCAGACCAGCGTTCGATTTTTTTTTTCCGCACCAATACTCAGTCACTAAACGAAAGCTGAGTTGGATAATTTGATCAGGAACTTTCCTATAGCCCCTTTCATTTCTACAATGCATTTGTTTTGTTTGTTTTTTTTTCGCTGTCATATCGGCATTGGGCTGATCACCCATCCTGGGTATGCTATGATCTAGAGTTTGGTGGCTCCTCAACAGGCTACAGACCTAAGCTATTAACCAGTGTTTTTAAGCACTTATAGGCAGGCCCCGTTACTATAATAGCACTACATGCTTTCAATGCACTGGTTATTATATTTTTTTCCATTATATTATACTGATATTTACCATAATGCATAATAATATTAATAATATATATACTTAAATTTTATTTTAAAACAAACTTATTAAACTTATTGCAGTCAAATGTCATTAAAAATAATGTTACATTACTACATTTGATTGTTTAGATTATTTTAGAATTAGTACATATTCATTAAGCAATTTATACGTCTGTTTGGTTTAGATATCTATGGATTTAATATATTTTTAAAACATTTGTAAATGCCGAATATTAGTCGTTGATTACTGACAGACCAGACATCTCCATTCTGAATAATTTATTTTAGTAATACTGTTCTCTATGTTATATGTATATGCAGTCGTATATTAGATGATAATCTTTTGAAGAGTAAGAAGAAGTGCTGGTAGTAGGAAGAGTACAGTTTCGCTTTGTCGATCAAACACAACTAAGCGTTTATTTGCATTCAATAAAACTTCATGGCACAACAATCCGCAAGGGATCGAGGCCTACCGCCCGGCCGCTGCAGTTCCCATCTCGACAGATGGCGCAGATGGGGTGCAGTGCTGGAGTATGAGACTTAATTAGCGCCTCGAGTCTCTCCCGGCCGGTTAATGCGGTCTGGAGCCGCTACTTTTGAATCAGGTAGGTCCTAAATTGGCCCCAGGGACCTCACGAGGCTGAGCGCACCCCGGACCAGGTCTCTCAGTGGGGAAAAATTCCCCACGCCGGTACTGGAAATTGAACCCAGATCCCCCACTTGGCAAGCAGCCGCGCTACCACCGTGCTAAAGAGACGATCCTGTATTGGATTACATGTTTAAATAATAATAATAATAATAATAATAATAATAATAATAAAATAACAAGTATTTTACCTCTACCAATACACAATATAGACTGCCTCCGTGGTCGAGTGGTCAGCGAGCTGACTTCTCATCCGGAGGTCCCGGGTTCGATTCCCGGCTGGGGCGGGGATTTTTCCTTTAACCAGAATTACTCCCTATCCCCCATAGAGTCCGGAAGTATGAATGTGAGAGTGTTTAGTAATATAAAGTTTAACCTAATGTTCTGAACCTACAGTTTCACAAGTCACAGCCCCCGATATGATCATTGATGTTAAAGGGGGGAAAAATACACAATAGTTACAAGTAGTACTTTAAACAGTAGTTTTATCTTTCACAAAATGTGGTATGTCTATGGGAATAAATCAGCCCATACACATACTCTATGCGTGTAAGATACAACATATTTGCCTCTTTCTGCAACAGAGCCTCATATCATGCGTCCTTGTTGCGCGGCATTATTATAACTGCGTCCTTTTGAAGTCGGCTCTATTTGTACTGGACAGGGTGAAACCAATAACCATTCCTTTCCATTCCAAAAGCGCCGATATATGCAGTCAATATCTGCTTCTGGGACTGCAGTGTTTCCTCTGACTTGTCCCGGATAAAAATATCTCAGCTACCTCCCAGATCTTTGACAATCATTTTATAACTTTGCCAAGTTACAGTCAGATTTCATAAAATCTTTAAACCAATTTGCCGACAAAATAATTGGTGGTTGTTATTGTAAGAATAGTTTATTTGCAAAACAGGTAGGGAAAGTTATGTGAATGAAACACATAAGATTTTTACCTTCTCTACACATACTATCTACAAAGTGTATAGAGGAAGTAGGTATTGTATTCCACCCAAAAATTCGATACCCATATTTCATCGGAAATACATGTTTTAAGATCCCCTGGATCCAACATTAGCATTTTTAGAAAAAGTCCATATGTGTCTGTCTGACTGTATGTATGTGTGTGTGTGTGTGTGTGTGTGTGTGTGTGTGTGAATAGCTAACTCAAAACGAAAAGACCATTAAATGTCAAACTTGGTATTTAAGTCTGAAAATCAAGAAAATCCCCCCACTCCAAACCACCCTTTACTTGGAAAATTTGTCTAAAATTTTGATTTTCTCAAAAATAGCTGTAACGATTTTGATTAAAATATCACATATTAAAGCCATTTTCATCACAAATAAATGTATATCACATAGTGACCTATTTTGAAAGGACTGTGTATTACTTTAGCCTAGTGCATTTCATATCTCCCTTCTACTTATAAGGAAGCAAGTAATAACAGCATTTCTTTTAATTCAAAATCTTCTCGGGCTTCTAACCAGGTAAACACTTGGCTTGATACCAACGTTTCGAAGAATTGCATCTTCCTCGTCTTCAGGGTGAACTGAAGGGTGATCTTCAGTTCACCCTGAAGACGAGGAAGATGTACTTCTTCGAAACGTTGGTATCAAGCCAAGTGTTTACCTGGTTAGAAGCCCGAGAAGATTTTGAATTAATACGTTGCCAGGAAAGCTTCAGTTCTTATTTTAAGAGCATTTCTGTTAATGTTTAACACGATTAGCATAATATCTACATTATCTTCTGAGGTTATTGCCAAGAAATTCAGGATATGCATTTTATTTGTCATGTTAGTATCTTTAATTTACACTATTTTAATCAAAATCGTTAGAACTAATTTTGAGAATAAAAACATTTCCAAAATTCGTCCATATAAAGGGTAGTTTGGGTGGAGGATTTTCTTGAAAATCTTCGTGTTCCATTGGAAGATACTAAACTTAAATTCCATGTTTTGCTTTTTGACCTATGCTGTCCACAGACCAAACACATACACACACGCGCACGCACTCAGAAATACACACACAGACACATACACGCACACACACAAAGACGGACAGGCAGACAAATGCACATACGCAGACCTTTTTTCTAAATTCTCTTTTATTCAGACTTCCTCAAAACATGTATTTCCGATGAAATCTTGGTATCAACTTTTTGGGTGGGACATAATACCTTTCCTGTCTACTATGTACATTACGCACAGTACTGAGTAGAGAAAATAAAGACAAAACCTAATTGTTTAATAAGGAGAGAAACTTTAATGCCCTCTCGTCATGTTAGCTCAAGCGGAAAGAACAGTGCTTCGAGTCCCGGTCTTGACAATAAATTGTTAATATCTGATTGGACTTTTAAAATCTACGGGTAACTGCACAAATATGACCTAAATGTTGATGAAACGTTAAATAAATTAGAAAAGTCAACCCAAGGCTAATAATATTATTTAATAGAGTACAATCTAGGTATGGGGTAATAGGTATACCTCAAATTCTAAATATTCTTAGTTCGATTCTGTGTTAGATTTACTTGAAAAAAATCTGATGTGTTACACTCACATGACTTTCTCTGGCTGCTCTACAAGCTTCTTACAAAATATTTTTCTTTCTACACAATGCTAATCGAGATAAACATTAGCAGTATGTTCTTACTACTGAATTCCTTTTAAGTAGAAGGGAACTAAGGGAATGCACTAGCCTTAAGTGATAGTCAAATGTTTTAAAAGCTGTCGATATGCTATTGTCATTGCAAATCGTGTCTTTGCTTGACCAGGAGTAGAACAAAACAAAAACGGAATCTTCCTGCCTTAGAAAAGTATAAGTAATTTACAATTGAAACCAATAACAAGGAATATCTCGGAAATGATTACCTCAACAACAAAAACCTAAAGGACATAAACTGTATGTTTTAACAAGATCTACATTTTGTGTTCAGTAAGTTTTTTCTATTTATCTCTTACGGTTTAGTAGCTAAGCAAAATTCGGCAACATTTATCCAGAGACCTTCAGAGGCTATTCCCAGAAAATTCGAAATATACATTTTATTTGCGATGTAAATATCTTTAATATGCGCTATTTCAGCCAAAATCGTTAAAGCCATTTCTGAGAAAATCAACATTTTCGAAAATGTTTCCATATAAAGGGTAGTTGGTGTGGGGGAATTGTCTTGGAAATCTTCGTGCGGCATCCTTGGAAGATACTGAACTTAAATACCAAGTTTGGTATTTAACGGTATTTTCGTCTTTGAGCTATGATACTCATAGACGCACACATACCATCATTTTTCTATTAATCCTTTTTTTCGATTCAGGGGGTTCTAAAACATGTATTTTCGGTGAATTCTCAGTATCGAATTTGTGCATTATAATACATTCTCTATACACTATGTACATATTACGTGTAGAGAAAGTAATAATTTGTTCAAGAAGTTTTCTTTGTGCTCAGAAAACGAATAATGAGTAATTCCAATCACTATGGACCCCTTGATCATTCAACCTTTGCCATTCCGATATGGCTTACCAATAAAATGACACAACCAGGTAGGCCATGCAATTTTGTATATACAAATAGAGCTTCTGATAATATGTTTCATTAATATTATTCGATATTATTTTTGCTTTACTTGGCGGGGGTAATGGAGGACGTGCCACCCGAATCGCTGAGAGGAAGTCCATAGCAATAGCTTTGGCGCCAAAGTTTCAGTGACCAAAGAGCTGCAAGAAATGGAACGTCACGGAAAAATGATTCATTTCCGCTCATTTGTCGTAGCAGACCGAGTGTTAGCCGGATATGACGATGTTAGAGCGCTAGAGACAATGGAGTAGACGAGATAGATTTCTCAGAGAAACGTTTCGGTCTTCTAGATGCCCTGGAAATTGTGAGCGCAGGAAATGAAGGTGCTAAAAACCAGAAACCATCCGAATAAACTGCAGTCGTTAGTTTTATTTCTGTGCGGCCATGAAAAAAACTATCACATAAAGGTCATCCATGTTTGATCGTCTTCTCGTTTCTCTTCCTCCTTTCTAGCATCCTTAGAGAGCTTCCTTCGTCTCGCCGATTGACGTTGATATTGACAACTCAAGAAACAGCTGAATCACACATGATTGTGTTTTCCCTTAGAAGATATCTCACCCACACGAGATCGTTAAGCCCATGAGCAGTGGTCCACGTTTCAAACTCCTACCAGACTGTCCTCTCTGAAAGAGAGGTTTTATTACACATTTTCCTCAGTAAGATTTTTATATTATTTAATTCTTTAGGTCATTACTGTGACACATTCTTCTGCATAGAATAAAAACTCATGATATAAGCAATTAATTTTCATTAAGAGAAAACATATATCTGTATAGAAAGAGAGTTTAAAAAAAATCTGATGTGTTCCATTCACAACTTCCTCTACATCTCTACAATAAATTATTGTTAACAAACGTATTCTTCTATTTACTTAATGCTAACCTAGAACAAATTAGCAGAAAGGGTCTTATTACTTACTTCCTTGTAAGCAGAAGGGAAATGGGAATACCATAAGCTAAATCGAGAGTCAAATATTTTAAAAGCTGGTTGCTATGTGATTGAAGTACCTTTGTTTATAAGCACAGGAGTTGAAAAGTTGCCGTATGAGAAAAGTATAAGTATTATAAAGATGAAACTAATAACAAATAATATCTCAAAAACGGTCGACTCCACGAAACACAAAAAATATTATTACATAAACTGTATGTTTTAACGAGATCTTCACTTCACAATGTTTCACAATAAACATTCTTCAGAGGCTATTTCCAGAAAATTGAAGGTTTACATTTTATTTGTCATGTAAATGTGTTAAATATAAGAGATTTTAATCAAAATCTTTTCAGCCATTTTTGAGAAAATAAAATTTTTCAAAGCTTTTTCTATGTAAAGGGTAGTTTGGGATGGGGGTATTTTCTTGAAAATCTTCGTATCACATCCTTAGAAGATACCGAACATAAATACCAAGTTTGGTGTTTAGCGGTCTTTTCGTTTTTGAGCTCTGTTGCACACACACACACACATACACAGACATTTTTCTAAACATTTTTTTTTTATTCAAGGGTCTCAAAACATATATTTCCGTTGAAATCTCGGTATCGAATTTTTGAGTGCAACACAATACTTTCTCTATACACTACGTGAATAGCACGTGTAGAGAAAGTAAAAACTGGGTTACAGACTGTTTCCGAAAAGAGTACTATTATATAGATAAATGCCGACGAAAGCCAAGAGAATTGAAACAAAGATGAAATGAGGCCAAAGCAGGAGAATAGCTGGTGTTTTCCCCAAAACTGATAAATGCCAAGGAAATATCCTAAACTTAGACCTGAAATACCAGGTGCTCAACTGCCCCGTAAATGACGTTTGCAGATATTTCTCCGTGCGTTAAAACAGTAGCTCCTCTCAATGAGCGCGATCCGTTGACCGTCTTCGCTGATAAGCAGGTCTAACGAAGGTCGTTCAGCCAGTTCCTCACTTATCTGTTTTAGCTTGAAATAACCGCATTGAGTTCTGCAACCCACTAAACTCATGAAGGATATCTATACGTGTCAAATATATATATATATATATATATATATATATATATATATATATTGGGTAGCAAATGTTTGGGTGGAATGTAACACCTTCTCTACCTATATATATAGGAAAATAATAATATTGAAAATATATGAAATATAAATACACGAAAATTCAAGATATACATTTTGTCATTTGTTTGTCTTTAATATACATTTTAATCAGAGCTGTAAGAGTCGTTTTTGAGAAAATCAAAATTTTCGAAAAACTTTCCATGTAAACTTAAAGTTTGCATTTGGAGTAGGGATTTTCATAAAAATTGTCTTGTCGCATCCTTGGAAAATGCTGAACTTAAATATCAGCTTTGGTATTCACCCGACTTTTCATTTTCGAGTTATCATGCTTGCAGACACATACAAACACACACAGCATTTTTCCAAAAATACTTTATTTCGGTTCAGAGTGTCCTAAAACGTGTATTTGCAGTGAGATATAGGTACCGAATTTTTGGGTGGAATGTAACACCTTCTCTACCTATATACTGAGCATAGAAGGTAATTATAGCAGTAATACAATAATGATATACCAGTTTCATATATTTTTATGTAGCTTATTAAAAATAGCTATTCTATTATGTTCAGAACTTTTTAGCTTACTTTGTACAAAATCATATATTTATATACCCGCTGTTATTTTTAAATATCAAAACGAGCTAAGTACATGAAAATTGCTAATATTTGCAAAGTTATTTTCTCCCCTTCCATTGGAAATTAGGCTGCATAACTGTTATGGAACCATAAATTAGGAGCATGTTCTTTTTCAGAGGCTCCAACATAAGCCCAGTACGGCTCTTACCACGGTGCTCTAAACATGAGCAGCTCTAGAAATTAATAAGTTAATTTTGCAGTGAACGAAAATGACATGCGTACTCAGTGCTGATTATCTCCGAGGAAATGCTGCACATTCATTTTGTTTGTGACGTCATCCCTCTGTGCGAGAACTTTTTTAATATCGGGTGACATGTCAATTAATAAAGCCGAGATCCCGTAATGAGTCCATTCCTCTCAGTCGCTTACTTTCCGGGACCAGGGCGAGAGATACAAATGCTGCAGCACCAGGGACAAATGCCTGCTGTTCCGGTGTCCCTTTGTTTAGCAGTGGCGGCTTCCATGTGCTTCCCTTTCTCTGGGACTAGACAGGAAACTAGATATACGTAAGACAATTGATAGTTAAAACCTTACAGTTTAACAAAGCGTTTTATAAATGGCACACTTTCAAACTTAAGTTTATCAGACTTGTATTTTTTTTTTTGTTATTCCAGAAATTCAAGACAAAATATTTTAGCACACTCATCAAGATACACCATTTCAGCTCAGAAATGTATATTTGTCTACCAAGAGGATTTGAAAATAAAAAAACAGGATTAATTAATGCAACTATAAAATTAAATTTATTTAATCTGCGATAATATCAAGACTGTTAAAATATAATGCTTACTTTCATCTTGATATTGTCTCCTTGTCAGAAAACTAAAACACCATCGACAAGCGACAATGAAACGTTAGCGCAACTAACGGAAGATTTTGCACCCATGTTATTTAATGGAACAATTTACATTGATTCACGTAATACAAGAGTTTGCAAACTCCAACTTTATGCATGCGTTGGGTATATAACTCAACTATTGTCACTTTTTTTGTTTCATTTATATAGTAGCCACCTTTAACATCTAAGGTCATATCGGAGGCTTTGCATAACAAACAACTCGTCTGTAGGTTCTATACTTTGAATTTAAATCGTTTTTCTCACAAACACACTCATACACACACAAACACACATTCGCACTTTCACATACATACTTCCAGACTCTGTGGGAGACAGGGAATAATTCTGGCTAAAATTCCCTGCCCTAGGCGGTAATCGAACTCGGAAACTCTGGGTGACAAACCAGCTCGCTGCCCACTCCACCACGGAGGCAGTCTAAATTTCTTTGTCCATGCATGCGAGCTTCAAAACCACGTATGGCGCGCCGTGATCGAGTGGTTGGACCCCTCGCCTATCACCTAGACGGCCCGGGTCCGCTCCCAAGCGAACGATGCGAGATTTGTGGTGGACAAAGCGGCGCAAGGGAGGTTTTTCTCCGGATTCTCCGATTTCCCCCACCATCGCATTCCATCACTGCTCCATCTTCATTCCACGTATCCCAGTGTCATCGCCTATGGTGCCACAAGTAGTAAAAAGCGGGTGTTAAACACTACCCAAAAATCCACATACGATTATCATTTGAAGGTTTACGCTACCAACGGTACAATTATTGGGCTCTTACATTAGGCCGTGCCTTGTCATTTTAAATGATGACTCTAGATGTGTTCTGATGTTTGATTGATACAGATGTTATGTCCTATTTATTGATTAAATACAATTTCATTTCGGTTACTATTGGTTATGTTATTCAATTTTAAATTTGCTCAGAAGGTTTCCGTATGTGATTCATGGATCTAGAAGCCTATGCAACTTCTTGCGTTACGTATAAGATTACCGAGCTTGGTGCCTCAGGCCGACAATCGGAAAGTCGCGGTTTCGATCCGCATAACCTGCTTTCCTGACACAAGGGTTTTTCGGGATTTACCCGGGCGCTAGCCGAATGCTGGGTAGGTTTTGTTCATCCCCCGAATTTCCTGTCCCCCCATATCGTTTCCATTGTCAGTTTCATTCTTCCTTCACCTAGTTTGCTTCTATCAGGGTTGGTAGTGTCGGTATTGGTCCTCGGTGCAGGTAAAAGGCTCAAAGTAACTATCTCCGTCCCCCGACTTCGGCTGTCCGCTGGAATTAACCTATGACGGGTACGTTGAACCGCATGTGGGGCGGGATCCCAGGTCTGCCTGTCCGACTATCGAGGTGCTTCAGTCTGGAAACTGTAGGACACTGTCTTGTTGAACCATTGATCTTGGTTCTGGGCGCCCAGTGTATCCTCTCACCTAATCTCTCCCTCCCGAGGGCGCCTCGTGGGGAGTATTTATAAAAAGTACCAGTATCGGTGCCTCCGTCCATACCTTAGTATACTATGAATGGTCTTTCTTCGCGCTATGCTGCATTATGTTACGGTCTTTTACGTGTTTGTCTGATTTACCTCACTAACTCTACTGCTACACTGGTAACCTTGATAACCCCTATACTAGTCCCACGCGTCCGCAGTGTGTTGCTGCGTCCTCGTCTTATTATGCTTGCCCAAACGGTTTAGCCCCATAATTATCGTAAGTAATCTAACAAGTGGCTCTGATAAATAATGAGCCACTGCAGTTTGCGAGTGTTTACGTTTGGATTGAATATTTTAGCGAATAACACAACAGCAGAAGTTATTTTAAAAAATCTGATGTGTTCCATTCACATGACTTGCTCTACATCTCTGCAACAAATTATTGTTAAAAAGCTTATGCCTCTATTTACTTCATGCTGATCAAGAAAAATTTAGCCGTAAAAATATCTTAAAAACGATCAACTCCACGAAAAAAGCATATTACATACATTGTGTGTTTTAACGTGCTCTACATTTCTTGTGTGGTAAGTTTTTGTCCATCTCTTAAGGTTTGACAGTTATGCAAAATTCGGTAAAATTGATCCAGAATAAAGTAGTCTTAAGAGGCTATTCCCAGAAAATACATGATATACATTTTATTTGTCAGGTAAATATCTTTAATATACCATATTTTAATCAAAATCGTAGGAGCCATTTTTGAGAAAATCAAAATGTTCGAAGTTTTTTCCATGTAAAGGGTAGTTTGGGGTGGGGGAATTTTTCTCAAAACCTTCGTGTCGCATCCCTGGAAAATACTAAACTTAAATACCAAGTTTGATATTTTACCGACTTTTCGTTTTTGAGTTATCGTGTTCACAGACACACAGACACGCGGACACACACACACACACACACAAACACGGATCTTTTTGTGAAAATGCTTTTTTTGGATATGAGGGACCCTAAAACATATATTTCCGGTGAAATCTCGGTATCGAATTTTTGGATGGAGTGCAATACCTTCTCTATACACTATGCACATAGTGTGGGTAGAGAAAGTAAAAAGTGTTTCCATTCACATGACTTTCTCTTCATATCTGTAACAAACTATTCTTAAAAGGTTATTCTTCTATCTATTTCATGTTATTCGAGATAAACATTAGCATACATTGTCTTGATTACTTGCTTTCTTGTAAGAAGAAAGGAAATAAGGGAATACACTAGAGCAAAGCTATAATCAAATCTTTCAAAAGCTGTGCCATGTGGTTGAAATGCGTTTCTTTGCAGGGTCAGGAGTTGACAGACTCCCGTATGAAAAAAGTTGAAGTATTTTAAAGCTGAAACCAATAACAAGGAATATCTTGGAAATGGTTAACTCCATAAAAATGTTTTTGACGTAAATTGTGTGTTTTAATGAGATCTACATTTTTGTCTAACAAGTTTTTGAGTCTTACGTTTTAACAGTTATACGAAACTTATCCAGAATAAAGAGGTCTTCTGAGGCTATTCCCAGGAAATTCATTTTATTTGTCATGAAAATATCTTAAACATATGATTATTTAATCAAAGACATTCTTGAAAAAATAAACATTTTCGAATAATTTTCCATATGGGTGGATTTTAATGAAACATTCGTGTTGCATTCTTGAAAAATAGTACTTGTACTTAAAAACCAATTTTGATATTTAAACGACTTTTCGTTTTTACTTTCTCTATACGCACTATGTACATAGTGTATAGAGAAGGTATTACACTCCACCAAAAATTTGATACAGAGATTTCACCAGAAATATATGTTTTAGGGTCCCTTGTATCCAAAAAAAGTATTTTCAGAAAAAAGCCCTTGTGTGTGTCCGTGTGTCAGTGTGTCCGTCTGTCCATGTATCTGTGAACACGATAACTCAAAAACGAAAAGTCGGTAAAATACCAAACTTAGTATTTAAGTTTAGTATCTTCCAGGGATGCGACACGAAGCTTTTGAGAAAAATCCCTCACCCCAAACTACCCTTTACATGGAACTTTTTTCGAAAATGTCGGTTTTCTAAATAATGGCTCTAACGATTTTGATTAAAATATCGTATATTAAGTATATTTACCTGAGAAATAAAATGTATATCTTCAATTTTCTCTAGGAATAGCCTCTGAAGACTACTTTATTCTGGGTCAATTTTACAGAATTTTGCATAACTGCTAAACCGTAAGAGATGGACGAAAACTTACCACACAACACATGTAGAGCACTTTAAAACACACAATTTATGTTATATACATTTTTTTCGTGGAGTTGATTGTTTTTTTAGATATTCCTTGTTTTTGGTTTCAGCTATAAAAACTTTTCTCATACAGGACATACAGGACTTTGTGAACTCGTACCAATACAAACAAAGGAACTCATTATATGTATTATTAAGAATTATATTAACTCTAAGAATCATATTTTTATTTCTAAATCATCAGTCGCAGAGCAACCAGCTTTTGACTATCACTTTAACCTATGGTACACCCTTATTTCACTTCTACTAACAAGAAAGCAAGTAATAAGACAGTTTTACAGAACTTTGCATAACTGCTAAACCGTAAGAGATGGACAAAAACTTACCACACAACACATGTAGAGCACTTTAAAACACACAATTTATGTTATACACATTTCCTTTTGTGGAGTTGATTGTTTGTGAGATATTCCTTGTTTTTGGTTTCAGCTATAAAAAACATACTTTTCTCATACAGGACTTTGTGAACTCGTGTCCATACAAACAAAGGAACTTCAGTCACATAGCAAACAGCTTTTGACCCTCACTTTAACCCTTATTTCGCTTCTACTTACAAGGAAGCAAGTAATAAGACTATTTCTGCTAATTTTTTCTCGATTAGCAGGAAGTAAATAGAAGCATAAGCTTGTTAACAATAATTTATTGCAGAGTTGTAGAAAAAGTCATGTGAATGGAACACGTCAGATTTTTGAGATATGCCTTTCACATACATACACACGCACTATTTTTTTCTAAACTTGCGTTTTTGTTTGGCATTCAGAAGACCTCAGAAGTATACATCCAGCGAAATCTCTAGGCCAATTTTGGATAAAATACAATACCTTCTCTACCTAATATGGACATAATACATGTAGAGAAAGTAAAAAGTAGCCGTTGATACCGAGACTTAGCTTGAGCATTTGTATATGTGTTTTATATTTAGGTACGTTTTAAATTTTTTATATTTTGAGTTACAGTTGTTAATACTTTTATGTATTCTGCAGTCAGCATTTGTTTTCTTAAAACTTTAGGGACCCCGGATAAGAAGCCGGGATCGCTGAGAAAAAAAGAATTACTACTTTCCCTAGCGCGTAAGTATTGTACATAGTGAATAGAGAAGGTATTGTGTTTCACCCAAAAATTCGATACAAAGATGTCACCAAAAATACATGTTTTGAGACATCCCGAATAAAAACTGTAAAGGTGTTCTATTTACAAGTCATTGCATTTGCAGTTTTTGTGCGGGGTTATTTATATTTATGAAGATTAGCATTCATTGGGATTATTTTTTCCAGTTGCATGGATTTTAAGTTTTTTAAATTTTAATATTAAATTAAAAACACTAGTGACGGGAATTTTATCGCAAATATCATACCATTGGAAAACACAATACCTAAATAACTAAAAACTCGCATCTCGTGGGCTTTAATTTTTCTTTTATTTCTCCTCCCTTTGTGTGGACATGCATATAAAAATAAACGAGTTCGTATGAAACGCTTTCAACTACTGACAGAGACGGTGAATTCCAGCTAATGCTCTTACTGTCTGTCTTCCTTTGTTTTGGAATGGAAAATACGTTTAGAGTAAGCTTTGTGTTTTCGAATGAAAGGCAGTGATGAAAAATACTGAACTTCATAAAAAGCAGTCATTCGATTCATGCGTTTCATTTATTTTGCTAGCTATGAAATCCAATACCAATATGCGAAAACAAATAAATTTAATATTGAGAACACAATTTTCTAATGATGTGCCATTCAAACTGAAGCATTTCCATAGGTATAGTAATACAGGGTGTTCGATAAAAAGATAACTGAAATATATTCTAATAGATAGGATTTTTCAAAAGTCACTGTAAACTTTAAGCTGCTTTAAATATTATAATATTTGAGATAGGATATAAAAAATCTGATGTGTTCCATTCACTTGACTTTTTCTATATCACTGCTACAAATGATTCTATTTACTTCATCTAATGGAGCAAAAATTAGCAGAAATAGTCTTTTTACTTGCTTCCTTGTTAGTAGAAGCGAAATAAGGGGGTACCATAGGTTAAAATGAAAGCCAAGAGCTGGTTGCTATGTGACTGAAGTTCGTTTGTTTGTATGGACACGAGTTCACAAATCCTGTATGAGAAAAGTATAAGATTTTATAACTGAAACCAAAAACAATGAATATCTAAAAAACAATCAACTCCACGAAAAAAATGTATATAACATACATTTTGTGTTTTAAGGTCCTCTACATTTGTTGTGTGGTAAGTTTTTGTCCATCTCTTACGGTTCAGCTGTTATGAAAAATTCCGTAAAATTTACCCAGAATAAAGTAATCTTCAGAGGCTATTCCCAGAAAATTCAAAATATAAATTTTATTTGCCAGGTAAATATATTAAATATACGACATTATAATCAAAATCGTTAGAGCCATTTTTTAGAAAATCGAAATTTTCGAAAAAAGTTCCATGTAAAGGGTAGTTTGGGGTAGGGAGATTTTTCTCAAAATCTTTGTGTCAATCCCTGCAAGATACTAAACTTAAATACCAAGTTCGGTATTTTACCGACTTTTCGTTTTTGAGTTATCGTGTCACATGTACACACTGACACACGGACACACACACGGACCTTTTTCTGAAAATACTTTTTTTGGATACAGGGGACCCTAAAACATATATTTCCGGTGAAATCTCTGTATCGAATTTTTTGGTGGAGTGCAATACCTTCTCTAAACACTATATACACAGCACGTATAGAGAAAGTAAAAAGAAGTCACATATTGGGCAAGCAATGGCTTTGGGCATTTTTGTATATTTGTACACACACACACACACATCCACTGTGGGTGTAGTTTTGTTGATTAAACATTGGTAATTTTGGCTAGGTAGGGTTAGACATGAAAAATTCAATGTAATAGCAGGGATTTGAACCACGGAGCTGCCATGGCAACATGTCACCATGGAATTAAATTTCTCAACTGTTTCACATGTTTCCGGATAAACCACAAGATGATGTCAAATCATTTTGAGATGACAAATTCCAATGGCGACTTACAATGTCGTAAGTCCCTGACTTCACAGTTTAGCCAACTATTAGGTCAATTATATTAATTTACAGTAAACAAGAGACGAGAAGAAGAATGTCTCCTGTTTGAGAACATTTTAAGTAGTTAAAAACTTACACCAATAAAGGAATATCACGAAAACGGTTAATACTACGAAAAAGGATATATAACATTAATTATGTGCTTTAACGAAATCTACCTTTTTTTCTATCTCATAAAGTTTACCAGTTATAGAAAATTTAGACAAACGTGGCCCAGAATGAAGAGATCTTCAGAAGCTATTTTCAGAAAATTCAAAATAATACATTTGTTTGTCATGAAAATATCTTAAACATATGACATTTTAATAAAAATCGATAGCGCCATTTTAAAAGGATCAAAAGTTTTAAAAAATGTTCTATGGAAAGGGTAGTTGGAGAAGACGGGGGAGGGATTTACTTGACAATCTTCGTATCGCACCCTTCTGCTCTTTTTTTTTATCCTAACGTATTTTTTTCTCATTGGTCACATCGGACGATGAATTAAAATGGTGGTATGATGCTCGAATGATCTCGGGGCTATAGAGCTTAAAGATGCTCGACATTTTTCTTCTCAGAATTAGAGTAAACCCCGAAAAAACCATAAACGTATAACTCACCCTAAGCGAGATTAGAACTCATGACCTGGTGAATGCGAGGCAGACACCTACCAGCACAACCCAGGCGAGCTAATTCTTTTATTTTGTTAATTTTTTGCTTGCTAAAGCTAAAGAAACAAGAGATGAAAAGCAAATTTTGAGAAAATGTTAAGTAGTTTAAAACTGAAACAAATAAAACAAATAACTCAGAATATCTTGAAAACGGTTAATGTATGTGACATAAATTGTGTGTTTTGATGAGATTTATTTATTTATTTATTTTTTTGTGTAGCAGGTGTTTGTCTATCTCTTACAGTTTACCAGTTATACAAAGGTCACCCAGAATGAAGTCTTCAGAGGCTCTTCCCAGAAAATTCAAGATACATATTTTGTTTGTCATGATAATATCTTAAGCATATCTATAACATTTTAATAAAAATCGTTAAATACGGTTTTGAGAAAATCATAAAAAATTTGTTTTTAAAATGTTTCATGTAAAGGTAGTTGGAAGTGAAGAGATTTCCTTGAAAATCTTCGTTTTGCAGCCATGGTAAATACTGAACTTAAATATAAAGTTTGGTACTTAACCGACTTTTCGTTTTGTGCTGCCCACAGACATACATACACACATATAAATACTCAAACATAGATAGGCAGACATGCACACTCCAAAATTTTTCTAAAAACTTTTTTTAGATTTAGGGGATCTTAAAATATGTATTTTCGGTGAAAGAACATATAAGAACACTAAATGGGTGAACAAAATGAAATCTGAAAAATTGATTTAAGGTTGCATTATCTACAGCAAATCCTTATCGAATTTTTGAGTGGAATACAATACCTCCTCTATTCACTGTGTACATTGTGCATATGGGCTACAGAAAGTAATAAGCTGCAACTGAGGAACAAAGCCCATTCAAGCAATCAGTTAATTACCAACACGCCTGATTAACTGCAAAATAATTATTCTATTCATTTTAAGAATATTAACATTTGCAACCTCATAAATGAACTAGATATTTTATCTAGCTTTTATCTTATGTGCATTTTTACACTAACTGTAGTGTATTATGCAATGTACAAGTTACCTTTAGCTGATCGAGGTTTTAAGGTCTTTTAACCCTAACAGAGTAAATAAAGAAGGATAGCATACGGTCGGAGAGTACTCGGCACCGATCTGAGGTTATTGTACCTACGTCCCCTAAGAGGGCGCCCCCGGGAGGGAGGATGAGATGAGGGGATTCAGAAGGTGACGCAACCAGGAGTGATAACACTGTAATGACAGGGCTCTTACGGTTTCCAGATTGAAGCACATCGACAGTCGGGCACGCAGACCGGGAACCCGACCCTCACAAGGTCCAATGTCCCCGCTAGAAACGGTCCCCATCCCGGCAACCAGCCGAATTTGGGAGACAAAAATAATCAATTTGAGCATGCCACGCCTAAGCGAGCACCATCTTCGACACTTCCAACCCTGAAAGGGAACACCGGAATGAAGGAAGAATGAAGTTTTTTTTTTGTTTTTTTTAATACAGTTCCGGAGTCTGGTCGGCATTCCAGGACTGTATACTCTTTTTCCTCTTTTTGAATTATTCCTAACATTTTCTTTGTTTTGTGTTTGATTACCGTTTTGTTGTTTTCTTCCAATACGAGGGTGGTCTGAAAAGTTCTTGGCTTGACAGTGAAAAACGACAATTCATGCTTTGAAAGTAGTTTTATTTTTCAATATAATCTCCTCTAATAATAATAATAATAATAATAATACATTTTGTCGAGCAGTGTTCCAATGCCATTATCCCCTCTCTGTAGTGTTCCTCTGGAAGTGCTGCAAAGTATCCATTTACAGCCACAATTGCTTCTTCATTGGACGAAAAACGCCTACCAGCGAGGCATTTCTTCAATTTTGGAAACATATGGAAGTCCAAGGAGCCAATTCTGGGGAATAGGGTGGATCTTTCAGCACTTTATAGTGCAGATTTCTCAACTTCCTCATTGCCAAAACACTTTTGTGGGCAGGTGCATTGTCCTGATGGAAAACAATTGCCTTTCTTTTTTTAACCCGGGTCTACTTTCACGAACGCTGGCATTCAGTTTGGTTAGAAGTTGAGAATAGGATTCTCCAGTAGTGGTTTTACCTTTTCCGAGATAGTCAATCAACAAAATTCCTTTGGCATCCCAAAAAACTGACGCCATGATCTTTCCCGCCGATGGCACCATCCTCGCCTTCTTTGGAGCTGATGAACCAGCTTCTGTCCACTGCTTTGACTGCTGCTTGGATTCTGCTGTGTAGTGGTGAATCCATGTTTCATCTATTGTGATGTATCGGCGCAAAAAATCACTTTTGTTCTTCTGGAAATGCGCAAAGTACTTTTCAGAAAGTGTCGTGCAGATACTTTGTTATCCACAGTGAGGATACGCGGCACCCATCTTGCGCTTTTTCATGTTTAATTCCTGATGCAAGATGTGATCAATGCCTTCCTTTGAAATTCCAAGAGCATTAGTTATTTTATGCACCTTTGTGCACCGATCTTCCAAAATCATATCATGCACTTTTTCAAAGATTTCCGGTGTGGTTACAGTTTTGCAACGTCCTTTGCGTGGATCGTCTTGGACGCTTTCATGGCCACATTTAAAATCGATCGCCCATTTCTTCACAGTGGAAACTGAAGATGAAGAGTCACCATACACATTTACAATCCACAAATGAATTTTTGTAGGTGTTAAACCTTCTTTTACGAAGAATTTTATAACAGCACGATACTCGAAATTCTCCATTTTCAAAGCAATGCTCACTTCCACCGCTTCAAACAATTGCCTACAGCCAACTATTGCCGGGAATGACTTGTAATTTTACATAGGGTCTATTAACATATATACCAACGTAAGGGAAAAAAATCATGCAAGTAGTGCCGTGATCTCTGGGTGAGGCCGAGAACTTTATAGACCACCCTCATACACCCACACACACACACACATTTTACAAACATATAAACACCCATGCTCAAGGCCGGACTCGAATCCACAATCCCCTGCGCCACGAAGCATCAAAGCGAGGCAAAAGGGACTGGTGTGTGACAATAGAAACAACATGGGGGAATAGGAAATTCGGGGGATAAAATGAGCATACCCAGCATTCCTCAAGTGACCCGGGGAAACCCCCAAAAGAAGCCTATTGGTCAAGTAGGCCGAATGCTGGCCACAGACGAAGTGACCTGAGCCATTCCGTGCGGTGAATTTGCAAAAAGTTTTAGATGTGAGGTTTTAAGTGAGCATTAGACAGACAGAGCCGCCACTGCTGGAGTTGAAATACTCTTCTCATCAGAGTTAACCAGATTACGAGCGGGATGCTGCGGCACCCACATGAGTGTGAATTTCAATTGGGGATGTCGTGCGATTTCTTCTGTTAATTGATGGCAATGCATCTCTGTGCGAATGGACACGTTAATGGGTAGCATCAGTCAGAATGACGCCGCCGATCCTGCATGGCTCGTTAGCAACAAACCCAACCTTTTATATGCTGACTTCTGCACAACTCAAATAATCCTATCGCGTTACCATTTTTACTTTCTCTACACGTACTATGCATATAGTGTATAGAGAAGGTATTGCACTCCACCAAAAAATTCGACTCCGAGATTTCACCGGAAATATATGTTTTAGGGTCCCCTGTATCCAAAAACAGTATTTGCAGAAAAAGATCCGTGTGTGTGTCCGTGTGTCTGTGAACACGATAAATCAAAAACGAAAAGTCGGTAAAATACCAAACTTGGAATTTATGTTTAGTATCTTCCAGGGATGCGACACGAAGATTTTGAGAAAAATCCCCCCACCCCAAACCACGTGTGTCCGTGAGCAGGATGACACAAAAACTAAAATTCGGAAAAGGATGAAGTTTTGCTATTTACCCTCTCATCTTCCAGGGATGCAGCATTACTATGCTCAAAAAAATCTCATCATCCATAAGTATCCTTTACCTAGAAAAAATTTCTAACATATTTATTTTTAGTTTCTCAAAAATGGCTGTAACAATTTTGATTAAAATGCCATATATTAAAGATACTTTGACAAATCAAATACATATCTTAAGTTTTCTAGGAATAATCCTTTAAGTTCTTTTCATTCTGAATGAATTTTGCACAACTTTAAAACCGTAAAAGATAGACAAAAAGTTACTATGCAAAAAATATAGATCTCGTTAAAACATGCAATTTATGTCTTGTCATTTACTTGTCCTTGGTTACAGTTTTAAAATGCTTATACTTTTCTCAAAGAGGAAGTCATTATCCGATTATTTGTTTTATTCCTGGATATGCAAAGAGAACAGTATTTCAAAGTCAATCGTTTAGCGATAGATTTTAAAAGATTTCACTATCGCTTTAGTATTTACTAGAGCCGGTCAAGTCAGCTTTCAATCTCGCTCGTTTCTCGCAGCCAGTAGATGGAGCTAAACACATAGCTTGGCAGGAGAGAGCTTGACCAACGAGAGCACGAGATTCTCGATTACTCGCAAGACTCATAAGTCTCGATAATACCAAGACTGCGATGTAATGCGTGGAACCTCACATAACCAGTTCTTGAAGTTATGTTATTTCATCTGTTTAAATAATTTAAGATTTAAATAGCCTACCAGGATAAGATGATGTTTAATAATCGACACTTAGGGAAGGTTTAAATTCGAAATGCGATATCACAGAATCTGCAGCTATGTGTACGTGATCTCCACTTTTATCACAAATAAGTGTGTGTATATTTTATTACTCCTAAGACATTTATGTTGCAAAAAGTAATTATATTTTCTGTTGAAATTTGAACATGTTTATTTGAGTATAAGTAAATTATAGGTGTGTCACTAACGATTAATATCGTTGATTCAATCATTTACTTGAACGGCTTCAGGATATATGTATTGTTAAAAAATAAGTATCTTGTGCTATTACTAGGGACCGGATGTTTAGCTTTTATAAATGCGATTTTAGCCTTATATTATCTCCTACTAGCCTCTTTAGGTTTTTAAGCAATTTTCCTAACTTCTTTTTTAGGCTTGTAAATAATGTTCCTAGCTTTTATTAAGGGTTTTAAACAGTTTTCCTATACCTATTTAAGGCTGTCGCTGACAAACACATTTTATAACATAAGAGATAAAAATATGAAAACTATTTTACTTCACGGAAGAGTGCTATTAATATATATTGTAGTTTAAGGCAATTTATTCCACAGTATACTCGTACTCGAACATTTTAACCAAACATTGAGCATATATTGGTAATACACAGCATTCGCATAAAACAAACCTCACATTTCAGGACTATTGCTCTACACAGCAAGCCACGGTTCCAAACTTTCTGTTGTTTTTAAATATATTCCTATAGGCAGAAAAAGATCGTTCAGCTTCTCAAGATGTCATTGGTGCATACTTCATACACACATTTTCTATATAAGGTAAAAATCGTGGTAAACTGTTTCTCTGGCTAACACCATACGTACACTTAAAACAAAGCTAAACAAATTGTTAAAAAATTGTAATTCAAATAAATTGAAGAAAAATTTGATATAAGGAATTGTTAATGTAGATATTTCGCATAGGTTTATCTGAATTCAAATGAAGCAGACATCAAAGTAAGCTTTCCTAAGAATAGTTTGTATACCCACTAAAAACGAAAGAGGGTAAGAAAAAATATATATACACATACATACATAATTTCAAAACCGATTATTACCGTTTTATCACACACACATCAAACTACAGTTGTTATTATACAAGCCTAATTGCACGTGTTAAACTTTACTGATGTGCTGTATGATAGAATGCTTTGTAAATTTATGAAATTTTCCATGTGTTTGGCGTAGCTTTAATGTATACGAACATACTGAGTGGCCCCCAAAATAAAAAATATGATGTATCCATTCACATGTCTTTCTCTACATCTCTAGAACAATTTATTGTTAATAAGGTTGTGCTTCTATCTGTTTCATGCTAATTGAGATAAACAAGTGCAGAATAGTTTCCTTGTAAGTAAAGGTGTCTTTCCGGTGAAATCGAATTTTTGGGTTTAATGCAATACCTTCTCTTTATATTACGTGCATAGTACTTTGAGAGAAAGTAGAAAGAACAAAAACACGGCATTTTTGGACATATGCTGAGAAATCTGATGCCTTTAAAAGCAAAATAGTACCTTGTGATATGTGTAAGCAAAACTCATTACACCACAAAGAAACTGAACATGTGTCTATAAAGGATTTAACCCAGTTTTGGTTATTGCATTGATTTGAATTGCAATTCTCTTCTAATTTATCGGAGGCTGCTGACCTTATTACTTGCCCAAAATTAATTATATTGTTAAAATGCAAACATATCTGTTGAACAGAATATTTTAAACTTTAACAATAAAATATCTGAAATTGAAAGGAAGCAAACACTTTATTATGCCAAAATCCTACCTAAAAGGTTGGGTATCTTAGACGTAATTGATTAAAATGTCTAATGTGTTCCATTTAAACGACTTTCCATTCTATGACTATCTTACAAAACCATATTCCTCTTATAGGACTTCATGCTAACCAGGATAAACTTTAACAGAAATCGTGTTAGTACCTACAATTATTTCCTTGTATATAGAAGGGAAAAAGGGGAACCCACTAGGCTTAAGTGCTAATAAAATAGTTTAATATCTTTTGATCGCTATGTGACGACTAAGAAATTCTGTTTTCTTTGCATGACAAAGGAAAAAATGGCGACTTCCCATATGAGCCAAGTATAAATATTAGAAAATGGAAATTCACAACAACGAATATATCTGTAATGGTTAACTCCACAGAAAATATATCCAAAATAAATTGTGTGCTTTAACGAGATCTAAATTGTTTGTGTAGGTTGTGTAGTTTGTTTATCTGCTACGGTTTACCAGTTATGCAAAAGACATCCAGAATGAAGAGGACTTCAGAGGCTATTGCCAGGACATTCAAGAAATACGTTTTGTCATCAAAATATCTAACGCAGTCTAGTGGTCAGCGAGCTGACTTCTCTGGAGGAATTTTGCCGAATTTTGCTGCTAAACCGTAAGAGATAGAAAAAACGTACTACACAAAACATGTAGGACTCGTCAAAACACACAATCGAATAATTTGAAATTACAGTCGCATAACTACAGCTTTTAAAATATTTGACTATCACTTTCTACTTATAAGGAACTAAGTAATAGTTATAATAATGTTTATCTCGATTAGCATTGTGTGGAAAGAAGAAGAATCTTTTGCAAGAAATTTGTAGAGAAAGTCATGTGAGTGTACCATATCAGATTTTTTTGGGTGAAATACAATACTTTCGCTACTTATAGAAAAGGTAATATACTGGAAATATTATATTATATCTGAAATGTCCGTAATTAAATATTTATGTAACAACTGTGTATCTACAGGTTTGAAGGCTTATTTGGGTGGTTCACTGCTGGAAGGCCTTAAAATTGCACTACAAAAATGTGATGCTTATATTCAAGTTAAGAAACCCTACAATGAAGTTACAGATATTAGGCATAAGGTAGATTGGAAGACTTTCTCGGGCCTGACAATAATGGAGGAACCCAGAGTTGGACTCTAAGTGGAGAGCGTTGTGTTGCTAGGTTAACTGTGATTATCTGGGCATGCATATTTATCACGTGACATGTGGGAACTAGTATTATAGGGTATGCAAATGGAGGTAAATGTATCAATGTCTGTACTAATTCCTGCGGTATCCCAGAACACTACATCTCAAGGCAAATAACTTGTCCTGGAACAGGATCCTGTGGCTTACTGCTGACCTACAAACTCGAGCCATAACTTCACTTCCATAAGTAATATCATTAGGGACATGATTTTAACGCTAGTGCATATTTCCTCTCGTCTCTTATAAATAAGATAACTTAGTATTAGCAGATATACCTCCATTTGATTTTTATTGGGATTTTTGGAGTGGAATGTCGGCCTGCTAATATAGAGGTGTTAAAATGGTGATCAGGAAAGATTACAAGGTATGGAACCAGCAATTATTGAAAATTCACGCTGCGATTTAGTCACTGTCAGATTATAAATGGGAAGCACCTAAACCATCTTATGAAATAATTAAAATTTCACTTGTTGCAATAGTTGTCTAAATTATGCATAGCATTTTACTTTCTCTAGACGTACTATGTACAAAGTGAATAGAGGAAGTATTGTATTCCACCCAAAAATTCGATACCGAACCGGAAATACATGTTTTGAGACCTACTGAATACAAAAAAAGCATTTTTAGAAAAATGTCCGTGCGTGTGTCTGTCTCTGTGTGTATGTCTGTGTGAATATGTGTGTGTGTCTGAGGGCAGTATAGCTCAAAAACGAAAAGGCCGATAAACACCAAACTTGGTATTTAATTTTGTTTTTGTCCAAGGATGCGACATGAAGATTTTCAAAAACATCTCCCCACCTCAAACTACCCTCTACATAGAACTTTTTTCGAAAATTTTTATTTTCTTAAACATGGCTCTAACGATTTTTATTGAAATATCATATGTGAAACATATTTACCTGACAAATAAAATGTATATCTTGAATTTTCTGGGAATAGCCTCTGAAGACTACTTTATTCTGGATGAATTTTACGGAATTTTGCATAACTGCTATACCGTAAGAGATGGACGGAAACTTAAAACACAAAAAAATATAGAGCACGTTAAAACACATAACCTATCTTATATACATTTTTTTTCTTTGAGTTGATCGTTTTTGAGATTTCCTTGTTTTTGGTTTCAGCTTTGAAAGTCGTACTTTTCTCATACGGGAATTTGTCAACTCCGATCCATACAAATAAAGGAAATTCAGTCACATAGCAATCAGCTTTTGACTATCACTTTAGCCTATGGTACGCCCTTATTTCGCTTCTACTTACAAGGAAGCAAGAAATAAGACTATTTCTGCTAATTATTTACTCTATACGAACTGTGTACATAGTGTATAGAGAAGGTGTTGCATTGCATCCAAAAATTCGATACCGAGATTTCACCGGAAATATATGTTTTGACACTCCCTGCATACAAAAAAAATTTAGAAAAATGTCCGTCTGTGTCTGTCTGTCTGTGTGTGTGTGTCTGTGGGCAGCATAGCTCAAAAACGGAAATACCGTTAATGCCCAAACTTGATATTTAAGTTTGGTATCTTCCAAGGATTCGACACCAAGATTTTCAAGAAAATCCCCCTCCCCAAACTACCCTTTATATTGGAAAAAATTTTGAAAAGTTTTATTTTCTTAAAAATAGCTCTAACGATTTTGATTACAATATCGTGTATTAAAGATATTTACTTGACAAATAAAATGTATATCTTGAATTTTGTGGGAGTAGCCCCTGAAGACTACTTTATTCTGGATGAATTTTACGGAATTGTGCATAACTGCTAAACCGTAAGAGATGGGGAAAAACTTATTACACAGAAAATGTAGCTCACGATAAAACACCCAATTTATGCCATGCATTTTTTTTCGTGGAGTTGATCATTTTTAAGATGTTGCTGGTTTTTCGTTTTAGCTTTGAAAAATGTATACTTTTCTTATACAGGAATTTCTTAACTCCTGTCCATCCAAACAAAGGAACTTCAGTTACATAGCAATCAGATTTGGCTATCATTTTAACTTATGGAACTCCCTCATTTCGCTTCTAATTACAAGGAACCAAGTAATAAGACTATTTCTGATAATTAGCATGAAGTAAATAGAAGCATAAGCCTTTAACTACAATCTATTGCAGAGATGTAGAGAAAGTCATGTGAATGGAACACATCAAATTGTTAGAAATGTGTCACCCCAAAACGAAAAGACCGTTAAACACAAAATTTGGTATTTAAGGATGTGACACGAAGATTTTCAAGAAAATTTCCCCAGCCCAAAGTAAAAATTCAAACTTTTTTATTTTCTTAAAATGGTTCTAAAAATTTGATAAAAATATCGTATATTAGAGGTATTTATATGACAAATAAAATGCATATCTTTAATTTTCTTAGAATGGCTTCTGAAGACCTCTTCATTGGATGACTTTTGTATAACTGATAAACCGTAAGACATAGACCAAAACTTACTGCAAAGAAAATGTAAATCTCGTTAAAACATACAATTTACGTTATATACATATTTTTCATAGGTTGGCCGTTTTCGAGATATTTCTAAATATTTCGGGTTTTAAAACAGTTAAACTTTTCTCATACGAAAACTGTAAGCTGCTGGCCATGCATAGAAACGGATTTCAATCCTATTTTAAAACACTTGACTGTTGGTTTAGCCCAGTGTATTCCCTTATTTCCCTTCGAATTATGAGGAATTAAGTAATTAGAATATTTATGCTAATTATCAGCTGGATTAGCATAAATTAGATAGAAGAATAAGCTTTTTAACAATAATTTATTACAGAGATATTTAGAAAGTCATGATGTTTAGATTTTTTAAAACGCAGCAATAACATATAGCAATCAAAACTTTTGTAATACAGGAATGAAGATTTTCATGCAACTAAATGAGACAACTAACTTACCGAAGAACATTAAAAATAATGTGATTCCATTTAAAAGCTTTGTCCTTATGTCATCCACGTGTATAAATGGCTGAAAATTGTATTCCTGTTTTGTAAAATTATCCCTTCAAAATATTAAAATTTACATTTACGAGCATTTAAAAGAATCCAATGTGCTACATTCACATAGCTTTCTCAATCTATTCTGTAACATAATATTCTAACAAACGCTAATTTTCTATTAATTTATTGTAGATCGATATAAACATTTATAAAGTACTTTTATTACATATTTCCATGTAGATACTCGGGAATTGGGAATACATTAGGCTAAAGCGATAGTCAAATATTTCAGAGCTAATCGCTATGTGACGCATAGATACTCCATTCCCTTCGTTTGATCAGGGGAAAGAAAAATGAACAACGAGTTTCCATTGAGGGCAGTATACCTATTTTAAAATTGAAACCAATAACTAAGAATATTTTCTAAACGCTTAAATCCTCTAAAAAAATATATTTAACGTAAATTTTGTTTTCTTAACGAGATCTACATTTTGTGCAGTATGATTTATCACTTTTTAAACGTCTCCAGAATGGACAGAACTTCAGGACATATTCCCAGATAATTCAATATATTCCATGCATTAGCTTAAAAGAACCTTAAACACCAAAGGTAAAAGTTTTAATCAAATTGGTTATAACCATTTTTGAGCAAATAAAAATGTTTGAAAAATGTTCCATGTAAAGAGTAGTTTAGGGTATTGCAGCCTAAGAACATGCTGAATTGAAATATCAAGTTTGGTATTTAACGTCATTTCGTTTTTGAGCTTTGCAGTTCACATCTCACACACAAAATGGAATCTATGAGTATAAAAATAAACTAAAAGTATTGTTAATGAAACCATTCTTTTTATTTGTTTTTAAAAAGTTTGAATTTTGGATAAAAATTCTTTTTTTTTGTGGGGGAGGGGAGAGGAAGGGCCTCTGTTTAATTTTACTTAATTCCCCTCTCATTAACCAATCCAATTCACCTCATCAACCAATACTGACATACGCAGGACCTTTTTCTAAAAATATTTTTATTCAAGGGACTTCAAACCTAAGAACGAGATGGATAGATTAACATAACATAACATACCTAATGGAAATGAATGAAAGTACGAAGCCTGTTGCCAGAGCTCTCTCACTCTACACAGAAAACGGACGTCACCTGGCGTGAGTATAGCGACAGGGCAGATGAAGCAACAGGACAAGATAGTGTGTGGCAATCAGTGAGCTGTTGTGGTGTTTTTCTTAATAAAAAGACAAGGAAGAATCATCGGGATTTTGGTATTGCTTACAGCACGGTATGGGGACCTTTCAAACCACAGGCACTGGTGACACAAGGAGAGGAGGTGGTCGACCACGATCGAATACAGCAGCAAATGACCGCTACATTGTTTAACAGAGAAGGCGAGATCCACTTCAAACGGCGGGTGCAATTGCAACCACAATTAATGTTATCTCACGCTAAACAGTGGCACGGCGAATGCATAGAGGTGATGTCTTTACCCGATGGCAGCACATTGTGTTCTATTCACACCCGCAGATTCTCGGCACCGTTTGCAGTGATCCCAAGAGCACCAGAGTTGGACCAACGAGGAATGGGGTCGCATGCTCTTCTCAGTCTGAGTAGTGATTCTTGACGAAACTTTATCTGGTGAGAGGTGGGAACCGTAATGCACCTAGGAACATACTTGAACATGATCGTTTTGGTGGTCCGGGTGTTATGGTGTAGGGAGGAATAATGTTGCATGGGTATATGGACCCCCAAATCTTTGAACACGCTTCCTGGTCAACGGTATTGTGATACTGTGATCCTTCCCTATGTGCGTCTTTTCAGGAGCGATCGGCCCTGATTTCATTTTTATGGATGACAATGCACGACCGCATCGAAGAGGATCTCTTGGAACGAGAGGATATTCGGCGAATGGACTGGTCTACCTTTCCCCAGATTTAACTTCTATTGAAATATATAGGTTGCTTTGGGGAGACACTTTGTAGCACGTTCACATGCATTAACGACCATCCAACAGTTGTCAACAGCGCAGATGGAAGAGAGAACGCCATACCATAGAATTTCCTTACCAAATGTGTGGCTAGCATGGGAGCCGATTTTTTTTTGTAGTGTTTAACGCCTGCTTCAACTACTCATGGCACCGCAGCCGGTGACACTGATGATACGTGAATGAAGATGGAGCACCGGCGGAATGCGATGGCGGGGAAACCGGAGAACCCGGAGAAAACCCGTCCCAGCGCCACTTTGTCCACCACAAATCTTACATGCGGTCGCTTGGGATCGAACCCGGGCCGTCTAGGTGAGCTGAGAGCCGATGCAGAGCATGCCTTGCTATCTGTGTGATTGTACACCCTTTTAAGCACCAGTTCTCTTTTAACCCCTGGGCTTGGAAAGAGAACCTAAATTTAATTACAGTCACATAGCAACAGCTTTGACTGTAGCCTTAGCCTGGAGTATTTCATTATTTCTTATAAGGAACTAAGTAATGAGATTGTTTCTACTAACCGCGATTAGCATGAAGTATGTAGAAGAATAATATTTTGTAAGATTAATTTGTTTGCAGAACAGGTGGAGAAAATCATATGAATAGAATATTTCCGAATTTTTATTTCTCTTCATGTACTATGTACATAGTGTATAGAGAAGTTATTGCATTCCACCCAAAATTTCGATACCGAGATTTCACCGGAAATATGCGTTTTAGAGTCCCCTGTATCCAAAGCGTTTTTGGAAAAAGCCTGTGTGTATATGTGTGTGTGTGTGTCCGTGTATCTCTGAACACGATAATTCAAAAAAGAAAAGTCAGTAAAATATCGAACTTGATATTTACGTTTATTATATCTTCCAGGGATGCGACATGAAATGCCTCTAGCAATTTTCTTTAAAATACCGTATATTAAATATATTTATGTGGCATATAAGATGTATATCTTAAATTTTCTGGGAATAGCCTCTAAAGGCGTCTTTATTCTGAATGAATTTTTGCTGTATTTTGAGTAACTAGTAAACCGTAAGAGGTACTTACTACACAAAAAATGTAGATCACGTTAATGTGAATTTATGTCATATACTTTTTTTCGTGGAATTAACCATTTCTGAAATATTCCTTGTTATTTGTTCAGTTAAAGTACTTTTCTCACACGGAAAGTTGTATAGAAATGGGTCTCAACCACATGGCAACCAGCTTTTAAAAGATTTGCATATCGTTTTAGCCTAGAGTATTCCCTTACTTTCCTTCTACTTACAAGGAAGCAAGTAATTAAGACAATTTATTCTAATGTTCATCACGGTTATTATAAAGTAGATAGAAGAATATGCTTTTTAACAATAATTTGTTACAGCGATGTAAAGAAAGCTATGTGAATGGATCACATCAGATTTTTTCTATCGGGTACCTCAATAATGTATATCTGGTGATATCTCGGTATCGAACTGGAATTAAATATTTGCTCTATATTTATAGGTAAGCGGTGGAGAATGTAATAAATCAGACAGGCTATTTGGGAAGGTGATTGTGTTGTTATATTTATAAGTAATTAGAAGTGAAGCTTCGCAGCATCATCGCCAGGAGCGCTGTGTACATATACATAGCGAATAGCTGTTTGAAACATGTATCCCCCCCCCCCCCATCATGGCACAAAGAAGAGGCTGACTTTGCCTCCTCGGCCCCTCTCGGCTGCAACTGTTGACACAAGCCATCTAGAAAGGCTTAGACTATGAAGATTCGTTTAGCGAGCGGAAGGTAGGGAATCGTTAAAAAACACTCCCTTCTAAATAAGCGTCCTTTCCCATTGACATCCATACATGTACACGTGGAGCTGGTGAATAATTCAGATCGCCCGCATCATGCCAAGTGAAGGAAGCGACAATAGGGAGGGGGGGGGGGGTGCAGGGAAAATATCCCGAGGATATGAACGCGAGCTTAGTTATGCGTAAAGGGAACGTAGGGGCTGCTGCAAACTGCATTAGGATGTGTGTACAAATACTCATCCTCAGAGTCAAACCGTGTGGATAAATGTAACAAACATCTGAACATCTAGTCACACACAGAATATCTCGCGTTTGTAATAATATATACAAAAATCTGATGTGTACCATTCACATGACTTCCTCTATATCCCTGCAACAAATTATTCTTAAAAAGCTTATGCTTCTATTTACTTTATGCTAATCAGAAAAAATTAGTAGAAACACTTGCTTCCTTGTAAGTAGAAGCGAAATAAGGGACTACCATAGGTTAAAGTGATAGTCAAAATCTGGTTGCTATGTCAATGAAGTTCCTCTGTTTATATGGATCGGAGTTGACAAGTTCCTGTATGAGAAAAATATAATTTTTCATAGCAGAAACCAAAAATAAGAAATGTCTCATAAACGACGAACTCCACGAAAAAAAATTATATAATATAAATTGTGTGTTTTAACGTGCTCTACATTTTTTGTGCAGTAAGTTTTGTCCATCCCTTACGGTTTAGCAGTTGTTCAAAATTCAGTAAAATTCATCCAGAATAAACTACTCTTCAGAGGCTATTCCCAGAAAATTCAAGATATACATTTTATTTGTCAGGTAAATATCTTTAATATACGAAATTTTAATCAAAATCATTAGAGCCATTTTCGAGAAAATCTAAATTTTCGAAAAAAGTTCCATGTAAAGGGTAGTTGCGGGTGGGGGGATTTTTCTCAAAATCTTCGTATCGCATCCCTGGAAGATACTAAACTTAAATACCAAGTTTGGTATTTTTGGTATTTTTTTTTTGGATACAGGGGACCCTAAAACATATTTCCGGTGAAATCTCGGTATCGAATTTTTTGGTGGAGTGCAATACATTCTCTATACACTATGGCCATAGTGAGTATAGAGAAAGTAAAAATCTGACTTTCTCTACATCTCTATAACAAATTATTGTCAATAGCTTATTGTATCTATTTCATGCTACTCGAGATAAAGATGAGCAGAAACGGTATTATTAATTAGTTCCTTTAAGTAGAAAGGAAATAGGAATACACTGGGCTAAAACGATAGTCAAAGCTTTTAACAACTAGTTGTCATATGAATGAAATCCGTTTCTTACATTGCCAAGAGTTGACAAATTCCCGTATGTGAAAATTTAAAGTATTTTGAAACTGAAACTAATAATAAGGAATATCTCAGAAATGGTTAACTCCACGAAAAAAACATATAAGACATAAATTGTGTGTTTTAAGAGACCTACATTTTGTGTAGTAAGTTTTTGTCTATCTCTTATGGTTTACCAGTTACACAAAATTCAGCAAAATCCATTGAGAATAAAGAGGTGTTTAGAGGCTTTTCCCAGAAAATTTAAGATATACATTTTATTTGCCACATAAATATCTTTAGTGTACGTTATTTAAATTAAAATCTTTTTAGCCTTTTTTGATAAAACCAAAATTTCCGAAGATTTCTCCATGTAAAGGGTAGGGCAGTGGCGGGATATTTTTTTAAAATCTTTGTGTCGTATCCTTGAAAGATACTGAAGTTAAATATCCAAAAAGAAAAGCCCGTTAAATGTCAACACACACACACACACGGAGATTTTTCTAAAAAAATAATGTTTTTCATTCAGGAGGTCTCAACGCATGTATTTCCGATTAACTTTCGATATCGACTTTCTAGGTGCAATATAATATCTTCTGTATACACTATGTAGATAGTACGTGTAGAGAAATTTAATTTTTTATACAGGGTATGCTAAATCGTCTATTTCCAGTGAAATCTCGGTATCGAATTTTTGGGTGCAATGCAATACCTTATATATAGATATGTGTGTATGCGAATGTATATATAGCAGTTTTATAGCTGCTTAATACTAACTGTGTGTTTTAACGAGTTGTACATTTTTGTGCAGTTTTTGTTCTTCTTTCACGTTTACCAGTTATTAAAAATTCTTTACAATGTTCAGAGATTATTCTCAGAAAATTCAAGACATACATTTCGATTGCTAAGACAATATCTTAAACATGTGGTATTTTAATAAAAGTAGTTACAGCCAGGTTTGTGAAGATCAAAATTTTCGAAAAATGTTCCATTTAAGGGAAGTTCAGGGTGCAAATATTTATGAAGATGCTGGAAGATGCTGAACTTAAATACTAAGTTTGGAATTTAAGAAACTTTTTGTTTTTGAGTGATGCTGTCCTTAGACATACACACACAGATATACACGGATATGTTACTAAACATGTTTTTTATATTCAGGGGGCCACATGTATTTTCGGTGAAATCTCGGTATATAATTTTGGATAAAATACAACACCATCATCTCTTGTTGAACACACTCGGTAGGAAAGTAAGAAAAAGTTCAGCATATCTTTTGAAAGGCTCGCCGCGTTTCTGCTGAGAGTCGTTAAACGTCTGGTGTTAGATCGTAACTCACACATTCTGTCACTCACCAAACCATTACACAAAGTAATCTGTTGACCACGTGCGGCCGAGTACCGCTTCGTAAATTACATTTCTCTACTATACTGTTTATTTTTCTCAGTTTGTTACTACTTTTTCTCTTTTAATTCCTTAACCCAATTACCATTTCCTACATTAATTACTTATTTCTATGTCCACATTCATTTCTTTTCAGTTTCCTACAGTTTCTATGTCACTTCTTTTTTTAACCATACTTTTTGATATACCGTATGGAAGAGATGTAGATGTCAACCTTTAATTTAAAATGAAATCTGGTTCAATAGGTTGAAAAATCTTATGAGCAGGTTACTTCTTTCACGGATTTTTGTAAAAATGTTTTGAAAAAATCTTATCAGATATCTTTTAGATTTCCTCTATCTATCCAGCAAACTACTTACATAATGCTAATCAAGATAAACATTAGTAAAATGGTCTTATTACTTAGTTCCTTATTACTACAAGGGAAACAAGGGAATGTATTCGGTTAAAACGGCAGTCAAATATTTTTAAAGCTGTCGCTATGTGATTGACATTGAAATTCATAAAGGACGAGACTATCGTATTAGCCCGTGCATTTTGTTGTTTCACTTTTACTTACGAGGAAGCTAGTAATAAGACTAATTCTGCTTATGTTTATCTTGATTAGCATGATGTAGATAACAGATTAATGTTTTGAATAACAGATGTGTTTACCAGCTGTAGGATATCTTGTGAATGGAACACGTTAGATTTTTTCCCTTCCTCTTACAGTAATAACGAAAATTTCTATTAATGGTTATCTCGATTATCATGAAGTAGATAGACGAATAAGCTTTTTAACAATTATTTGTTACAGAGATGTAAAGAAAGTCATGTTACTGGAACACATCAGATTTTTTTTTAAATTGAAGCCAATAACATGGAGTATATCTGAAATGGTTGGCTCTACAAAAATCTGTAAATGTTGGGTAATAAGGAAATCTATATTTTTTTTGTAGTACGCTTGGTTTATTTATTACGGTTTACTAGTTATGCAAAATCATTCATTGAAGAGGACTTCAGAGCTCATTCCAAAGAAATTTAGGATATACATTTTATTTGCCTTGTCAACATCTTTAATGTGCGGCATTTTAATCAAAATCTTGTCAACTATTTTCAGAAAATTAAAAATGTCACATAATGTTCCTTTAAAGGGTAGTTTTGGGGTGGAGAATTTTCCTGTAAAGTTTTGTATCCCATTTTTGGAAGATAAATAACAACTTTGGTATTTAACCGAATTTTCGCTTTTAAATTATGCTGTTCACAGTCACGTTCGCGCGCGCGCACACACACACACACACACACACACACACACATACATACAGAGATCTTTTCTAAAATACTTTTCTGGATCATGATTCCTAAAGATATGTATTTCCGGTGAAAATTTGGAATCGAATTTTAGGTGGAATATGATACCTTCTCCACTTATTATGTGCATTGTACATACGTGCTAGAGAATGTGATACATGCTTTAAATAATCTTTATAATTTTAATGCACACCAATTTTTGCGTCATGCAATAGAATCTCGTGGTAAAATCAGATATTTCTAAATTCCAATATGTGTTATTTTGTGACGAAACAAAGCAATATATGTAACCATGCTACATCAGAAAAAAAGTGAATATAATGCGCTAAAAAGTAATCATCATCTAGATATTAATAAACCCAAAATAAAAAGTTTAACCCAGGGAGTGAGGCAAAAAGAAATAATAAAATACAGGGTAAACGACAATTTACATAAAGCTGAAGAATTTCAATACCTAGGTAGTAATGTAATATTTGATGGAAGAATTCAAAAAGAGATTAATAGTGTCGCATGTTGGCATACTTCTGTATTATATATGCTGATAATCTCGTGTGCTTAGATTATTCACGGGTTGACAGATCTGTTGCCGCTTTTTATTTTTTTATGTTGGCAGTATCCCCCTATAGATTTCGTATAGAGTGGGAACACGGTAGTTGTTTTGAAGTATATCATTTCTTTGTTATAGTATTTCCTCATGTATAAATCAAGTGGATGCCCTTTTGATCCCACTACCCCATTTCTTGCAGCCAGTGAGTAGCGTCCCATCTCATCCTCGTTTACCTGTTTCCCTCCAGAAAGTTATGGTTTAAGTAATATTCCAGAGGGGCTGCGACATTAGAATATGTCAAGTAATTTTGGCTTCAGTTAGAAGAATAAATTATTTATCTAAATAATTTTAATTATAAAATATAGAGAATATGTTAAAAACATGTGTATGGAATATATGTTATATGGCCAATATTAACATCACAAAAAAAAAAAAAAAAAAATCTGATGTGTACCATTCACATAACTTACTCCATATCCCTGCAACAAATAAGTCTTAAAAAGCGTATACTTTTATTTACTTTATGCTAATCAGAAAAAATTAGCAGAAATAGTCTTATTACTCGCATCCTTGTAAGTAGAAGCGAAATAAGGGACAACCGTAGGTTAAAGTGATAGTCAAAAGCTGGTTGCTATGTCAATGAAGTTCCTTTGTTTATATGGATAGCAGTTGGCAAGTTCCAGTATGAGAAAAGTATACGTTTTTCATAGCAGAAACCAAAAATAAGGAATGTCACAAAAACGACGAACTCCAGGAAAAAAAATTATATAACATAAATTGTGCGTTTTAATGTGCTCTTCATTGTTTGTGCAGTAAGCTTTTGTCCATCTCTTACGGTTTAGCAGTTATTCAAAATTTAGTAAAATTCATCCAGAATAAACTACTCTTCAGAAGCTATTCCCAGAAAATTCAAGATATACATTTCATTTGTCAGGTAAATATGTTTAATATCCGAAATTTTAATCAAAATCGTTAGCCATTTTTAAGAAACTCAAAATTTTCGAAAAAAGTTCCATGTAAAGGGTAGTTGGGGGTGGGGGGATTTTTCTCAAAATCTTCGTGTCGCATCCCTGGATGATGCTAAACTTAAATACCAAGTTTGGTATTTTACCGACTTTTCGTTTTTGAGTTATCGTGTTCACAGACACACGGATACACGGACACATGGATACATGGACACACGGACACACGGATACACACACACACACACAAACAAACACACGGACCTTTTTGTGAAAATGCTTTTTTTGGATATTGGGGACCCTAAAACATATATTTCCGGTGAAATCTCGGTATCGAATTTTTGGTGGAGTGCAATATTTTCTCTATACACTATGTACATAGTGCGTATGGAGAAAGTAAAAATAGAAACATTCGAAACATAGTGCTATTGCAAAATACTGAAAATTATTGGACCGATAAAATTATCAGAACAAGAATATAATATAAGAGAATAAAACCAGAAAGGAAAATTTGGAAGTAAGTAACGGAAAAGAAGAATAAAAGTAATAGAGAATTTATTAAAACACCAAACTATTTTGAAAATTATAATCGAAGATACCTGAAGCAAAGGTGGACCAAGGCCAGTAATATGTAGCACTTTAAGAACGACAGGAGCTGCAGAACGTATGAAGAATTAAAAATATTTTGTGTTCTATTCATATGACCTTCTCTTCCTGTTCCACATAAAACTATTCTTACAAAATAGTATTTTATCTACGTCTTACTAGTCGCGATAAACATCAGCAAAAATTCTTATATTACTTTCTTCCTTGTAAGCAAAAGGGGAATAAGGGAATACTCTAGTTAAAGCTATAGTGAAATCTTTTAAAAGTTTGTTGCTATGTGAACAATTTAATTTCGGTCCACTTTGCACGGTCAGCAGCAAAACAAAAAGAGCAGTTAAATGAAAGGTGACTTACCGTTTGAGAAAAGTTGCGTAGTTTAAAATTGAAATCAATAACAAGGAATCTCGTGGAAACGGTCAACTTTACAAAAAAGATGTGTATGGCATAAATTATATGTTTTAACCAGATTTACGCTTTTATTTAATAAGTTTTTGACTACCTCTTACGGTTCTCCATTATACAAAACTCATCCAGAATGAAGAGGTCTAATAGAGACTATTTTCAGAAAATTCAAGATATACATTTTATTTGTGATGTAAATAAATATCTTTAATATACAGTATGTTAATCAAAATCTTTTTAGCCATTTTTGAGAAAAAGTAAAGGGTAGTTTGAGGTGGGGGGATTTTCTTGACAATGTCTGTATCGCAAGCTTGGAACATATTAAACTTAAATACCAATTTGATTTTTAAGGTTCTTTTCCGTTTTGAGCTGTCTACACACACACACACTTTTTTTCTAAAAACGATTTTATTTTGATTCAGATGACCCTAATACAGTTTTTCCAGTAAAAACTGGAATTTTTGGGTGAAATACAGTATTTTCTATCTACTTTGTTGTACATTCTACATACATGCTCGAGAAAGTAAAAATTTAGTAGATTACAAACCAATTGAGAAACGGAATAAAGAAGACCAACCCTCAGATAGAAGGTCGAGTTTGGGGAGTGTCACTGTTGAGTGGAAATGGTGAAAAAATGAAAATAGCTTTTTGTTACAAATGGTTGTAGGAACCTTTGAGTGTCTATGGAGACTCTAAAGATCGTACAATCCATCTGTTTCTTTGCATATTATTTTATAAAATAGCGTACTCGTCAAAAATACATTTTCATATCTTAAAATGTTCTACGAGCTTTATTTTTTGTTTAGTTGTAATTAAAAGGTCTCACAATATGCAGAAGTATCTATTGTATTATTACAAGGTACAGAAATATTCTAACACCAATACTAATTTTAAAGGTATATTTTTGAAAAATTATTAATTTTGGAGATTAAAATTTTTAACACACTTAAAAATTGTAACAATTCAGTAACCAAAGTTATTACATCTCCATTTAAGATGTATTCACCCTGAGCTCTCTGCTCCAGTTACGAACATATCATGTTTTCTCATGTGTTGCGGCGCGTGGGCACTTTGACTATGGTATATTTATACATAATAAAAATGTGAAATATTTTATATCTTGCAAAGCATTTAACTAATATGAATGAAATTTAGCATTGATAAAAACATTGCAATCACAGTAGAACGTTGACAAATAGTTATACAGAAATGTAGAATTTTAAAATTTCACTCTCAGTGTTCCTTAAAGGGGACAGAGCTGATCTTGAAAAATGTCCAAACATTAATGATGATGATAATAATAATAGTAATAAAATGATAATAATATGGATGAATGTAAACATAATATATACTTAATAATGATGTTCAATTAATAATAAAGTTAACAATTGCACAAGAATTAAATCTACTATCATTTACTTTAGGTATAATTGAATTTCGCAAAATCCAAAGTGAGAAATTCACGCGACTTTGATAATCAGAGAGAACAGACAGGATAGCATATGAGAAAGTGTAGGTTAATAGCGCTGCGGAGGTTGATGACACCAGAAACAGGGGCGTGGGAGATAAATTCCATGTACCAAACTACTGGTAAGATTCACTAATAGAAAACAAAACCGGACTTGTTGGCCGTGGTCCACTAGCCTTCATCCCTTGTTCCCCAGACGTTTCGCCTGCGTCTGCGGCAAGCATCTTCAAAGGCGTATACATCTCTCGACGAAACTGACATCCTCTCCTCCACTACTCATTACTATACACATTTGCACCGTGAAGTGATCGAGATCTATAAACATTCCAACAATTTCAATAGAAAAGAAGAAACATTCATATTAAATAAAACTTGGCACCCAGCCATACAGAACAGATCAAATAAGAAAACATGTGCACCAATCAGACACAAAACGGACGCAGGGGACCACAATCCGGACCAATCAGGTCATGCGAGGGTTTTTTTTTACGAGTGGGGTGGATAAACCCAGTCTACAGGCGACAGAGGGGGTCGCCATAAACTGACAATACCCACTAAAAAACCACTCCGCCGGAGAGAATTCGGGTGTAGGAATGCAGCAGTACCGCTTGTTGCACCTGCGGATTCAAGGAGCGGTTGTTATGGCTGGCCAGAGACCATAGCCAGGAGAGAGTGTGAGCCAGGACGCAAACATGACCGGAGCCCTGATTGCGCCCTTGGAAGATTTGTGGTGAGGATTACATACATATTCCATGTGTATATATCTTCAGCCCTGTAACAAAAAGGACATAGTCAGTATAACATTTGCTGCCCTTTCGGGTAAAGTCGTTGGTGTATTTCGTTGTGTCTGCAGCCCTGTAACATAAGGACATAGTCATTTAAGATATTTTATTTGATATATATTCTAAGCTAGTTATATTTTTACAACTGCTGCCCTGTCTGGCATAGTCTTTAGTTAATAGTTGTGTTCAGCCCTGTAACCGAAAGGACATAGTCATTTAGTAGAGACTAAAGTGGTCACCCATCCAAGTGATGGCCACGCCCAATGCTGCTTTACCTACAATAAAACCTTATTCTAAGCACATATTAGTTACATTCTATTAGCTATATACAAGAGAAGGTCCGTTAGTGGTCTGCCAGTCGCTGTAGAGTGGGGGTCCCTATACCCCCGGGTCCGCCTTGACTCAGAAAGCAAGGACTTCAAAGGCCACCAAACTAATGTCGTAGATTCATTCATGGGTAATTTTATTATGGAATTCTTACTAGCGATTCTAAATATTCTTGTACATTTAAATCGGGTTCCCCCAGGCCAAGAGTTCTGTCAAATAGAGAGAGCGGTCTCTTGTGTTTGTTATTTTCTGCTTCATAGGTGCCTAGTTCTTGTATTAGTTCATTAGTGTTTCTTACTTTACACTTGTACAGACTGTAACTTTGGCTTTTTATGAACTGCTCCATTGAATGCAGTTTTAGCTCCTCATGAAGGAGATAAGCCGGCGCTATTGGGAGTTGTTTGGCAATTATTCTAATTATTCTATTCTGAAGTGTTTGTAGTTTATATATGTGCGTTTTTGCAGCGTAACCCCATACAGGGGATGCGTACGTAATGATTGTTCTTAATAGCGTTTTATGTAGGGTAATTACCATGTTTAATTTTAATTGGCTATTGAGATTGATGATGGGATATAGTTCTATTTAGTTGACCATTAACCTTGGCTCTGACCTTAGCTATATGCCTACTCCAGGTTAGGCCTTGGTCCATGACAAGACCTAAGCAGGTCACTTGGTCTTTCCACTCGATAATTTCGCCTTGGTAGTTAAGCGGTTTTAGCATGTTTCTGCCTTTACGGTGCTGTATTCTTTTAGTGAAGACTGCCTGTGTCTTCTTCGCGTTTACTTTAATTCTCCACTTCGTGAAAAATTCGTGGCGAGTGGATTGTGTGGTTATAGCAGTGTCATCTGCGTATATGTACTTGTTGGTTCTTACCAATTCTGGCATGTCATTTATGTATAAATTGAACAGTGTTGGTCCCACGATACTTCCTTATGGAACTCCTCTCGGATTTGTTTGGAGCTTGAGACTGCATCCTCTACTGAAGTGTGAAGACGGTACCTCCCACAGTATATAAACTGGCCGCTCCAAACAACGTACCAGTCGCTACTGAGAGGCCACGGAGATGTATACACTACGAGAACGCATATACAATATCTCTGCCACCAGATATGTTCCAAAGAATGCATGTTGCTATGAGACGCAGGGTGAAGGTTGTTTTGCAATGGATGACGGCCACATCGAGCATATTGCGAAGAGTTGATAAAAGCCCAAGTAGACCATAATTCAGCAGACTAATGTTTGAAGGAGTTGTTTTTCTCATGTAGTTGCATACTACCTCCTCTGTAAATATTGGAGCCTTTCTCCGGACACCCTTCAAAAACGACCATGCTCATGAGTGAGTGTTATTTTCGTTTAATCTAATCTTTAGCAGTTTTTTCATATTGCGATCGCGACGGAACTCTTCTCTAAAATATCTCAAAGATACCTCATTAGACCATCCCCGTACTCTATCACTGTCGCTTCGCGTCAAGCAGATGTCGATAGCTTGCCACAGTTTAACTGCTTTCACCATCTGTCGTGAGTATGGCGCACACACAGATATCATGGCCTCTAATCTAACTGCCTCTAACATCTGTAGTCAGATGACGGCAAATCCCATGTACCACACTATTTTGCTTCGGGACAAGCAGATGGCGTTAGGATGTCAGTTTAGTTTGGCTGGTCTATCTGTGTAAGATGGCAGCGTAAGTGGTAATACCATCTATTTTTAATTTTACTGTCGTTTTAGACTGTAATAGTATCGTTGGGTCAAGGTAATTAATATTCAATCCGGTATTTACCTTGAGAGAAGCCAGGGATTTTGAACCCAGGACTTCCCGAATGCGGGCCACAGACATTACCGTCGCCCTCCGTGGTGTAGTGGTTACCATGCTAACTTCATATGCCCAAGGTCGCGGGTTCAAACCCGGCGGAGGACGATGTATTTTTTCGGGTGTAAAAATCCTTAGCATAACTTCCTTCGGAAGGGAAGTAATGTCGTTGGTCCCGTGCCATAGGTTTACACCACGTAAAAGAACCTCAAGCCTGATAGAGAGGCCTCCGAGCAAAATTAACCGGTCTTTCACGCCCAATTTAGAATGGGACGCTGAGTAGTTAAACAGCGTCCATAAATAACACGCCATTTTACAGACATTACTACCCAACCCATCCCGCTTGCTAGTGTTCTTGGTGTGACATAAAGTGAGGGTCATACAATGTGTTCTACTAGAAGGTTGACTACTGTGACGGCCAGAAATTGCTGCGATAGAAGAGAAGTCCAATGTTCGACGCCTCTTTAAGTAAAATGGAAAGCAGAATAGACTGCTTCGCACCGTCACACGTGATGAAGAGCAATGAAAACTAAACTAAATCACATTAATGAAACGACAGTGAAAATTTGACTAGGTGTATCTATATTTCGGAAGTTCTGTAATTAAATGTTGTATAAGCGCAAAGCTGGGAATATTGTCAGAACTCTGAACTACCTTAAAGCCCTTTGGTGTCACTTCCTAGCACCGCAGAGATTAAAACATCAGTTCTGGGAACATGTCTTCCCTAACAAATCCGTGCTTTATGATGACATTAGCAGTATTATCCCCGTAATATCTCACCTGTCCCCGAAAATCAGATTGTCAATTACAGAAGGTTAATGCGATCCCTTGGAACACTGACTGCTACAATCAGGGATGGCTATCAAATGCCCTTTTAATCTAATAACCGCGAGGGTTGGGATCCAGCTAGCCATTCGGAAAACAGCCTCATTCCAGTCTGACAAGCGGGGCGCTGTATCTGATTTCAGCCTCATTCCATATGCAGAGGGGTTAACACCATACATTGTCCTATACATGGTGTTCGAGTGTGTGTTTCTGGGGAAACAACAACAATTTTTATTATTTTTTTACCCTTACTGCAAGTATTGTACTCCACCAAAAAAAAAATGTGTGGAGATTCCACCGGAAATACTCCTCAGGAAATAAAAAAAAAAAAAAAAATCTGGTATGTTACACTCACATGGCTTTTTCTAGCTGCTCTACATCATTTTTCTTTCTATACCATGCTAACGGAGATAAACATTAGCAGAATGTTCTTATTGCTTAGTTCCTTATAAGTAGAAGGGAAGTAAAGGAATGCGCTATGTTAAGGTGATAGTCAAATGTTTTAATAGCTGTCGTTCTGCGATTTACATTGCAAATTTTTGCATGGCCAGGAGTAGAGCAAAAGAAAAACAGACGCTTCCTGTTTGAGAAAAGTATAAGTACTTTACAATTGAAACCAATAACAAGGAATATCTTGGAAACGGTTACCTCCACAACAAAAACGTAAAGGACATAAATTATGTTTTTGACAATATCTACTCATTTTTTGCAGTTATTTTTGGTTTTTCTCTTACGGCTTAGCAGTTAAGCAAAATTTGGCAAAATTAATCCAGAATAAAGAAGTAATGACTCGTTAGAGCCATTTTTAAGAAAATCAAAAATTTTGAAAGTTTTTCCATGTAAAGAGTAGTTTGTGGTGTGGGGATCTTTTTGAAAATCTTCTAGTCGCATCCTTGGAAGATACTAAAGCTAAATACCAAGTTTGGTATTTAACGGTCTTTTTGTTTTGGGGCTATGCTGTCCACAGACACAGACAGACATACACACATGGACCTATTTTTAAAAAATCTGATGTGTACCATTCACATGACTTTCTCCATATCCCTGCAACAAATAATTCTTAAAAACGTATACATCTACTTACTTTATGCTAATCAGAAAAAATAGCAGAAATAGTCTAATTACTCGCATCCTTGTAAGTAGAAGCGAAATAAGGGACAACCGTAGGTGAAAGTGATAGTCAAAAGCTGGTTGCTATGTCAATGAAGTTCCTTTGTTTATATGGATAGGAGTTGACAAGTTCCATTATGAGAAAAGTATACGTTTTTCATAGCAGAAACCAAAAATAAGGAATGTCACAAAAACGACGAACTCCACGAAAAAAATATATATAACATAAACTGTGTGTTTGAATGTGCTCTACATTTTTGTGTAGTAAGCTTTTGTCCATCTCTTACGGTTTAGCAGTTATTCAAAATTTAGTAAAATTCATCCAGAATAAACTACTCTTCAGAGACTATTCCCAGAAAATTCAAGATATACATTTCATTTGTCAGGTAAATATGTTTAATATCCGAAATTTTAATCAAAATCGTTAGAGCCATTTTTGAGAAAATCCAAGTTTTCGAAAAAAGTTCCATGTAAAGGGTAGTTGATGTTGGGGGGATTTTTCTCAAAATCTTCGTGTCGCATCCCTGGAAGATACTAAACTAAAATACCAAGTTTGGTGTTTTACCGACTTTTCGTTTTTGAGTTATCGTGTTCACAGACACACGGATACACGGACACACACACACACACACACACACACACACGGACCTTTTTGTAAAAATGCTTTTTTTGGATATTGGGGACCCTAAAACATATATTTCCGGTGAAATCTCAGTATCGATTTTTTGGTGGAGTGCAATACTTTCTCTATACACTATGTACATAGTGCGTATGAAGAAAGTAAAAATGCTTTTTTCGGACTCAGCGGACCCCAAAACATATATTTCCGGTGAAATCTCGGTATCGAATTTTTGGGTGCATTACAATTCCTTCTCTATCGCTATGTCCATTTGGGGCTAGAGAAAGTAAAAACATGTGAATGGAGCACCAGAGGTAGTCTCATCTCACTGAGTATCTTTAAAAGTCCCACAAGTACGCATGGCAAATGGGATGCCTAACTACTGGTTTTCAAAGGGGCACTTACTAGCTGGTGAGCATGGCAAGCTATGGACAGCTAAATACTGGAACGCCGCTCGCCAATTCTCCAGAGTTTTTGTTACTATTGGCAAGTAATTGTTCCCTTTTAAATTTCTTAGATGTATCACTCTTCTGTTATTATTACTTTCTCTATACGCACTATGTGCATAGTGTATAGAGAAGGTATTGTAATGCATCCCATGTTCTGGGTCCCCCTGAATCCAATAAAAGCGTTTTTAGAAACATGTCCGTGTGTGTGTGTCTGTCTGTCTGTGTGTATGTGTGTGTCTGTGGGCATCATCGCTCAAAAACCAAAAGACCATTAAATACCAAACTTGACACGAAGCTTTTCAAGAAAATCTCCCAAACTCAAACTACCCTTTATATGGAACTTTTTTCGAAAATTTTGATATTCTAAAATATGGCTCTAACGATTTTGATTAAAATATCGTATATTAAAGATATTTACCTGAGAATTAAACAGTATATCTTGAATTTTCTGGGAATAGCCTCTAAAGACTACTTTATTCTGGATGAATTTTACGAAATTTTGCATAACTGATAAACCGTAAGCGATGGACAAATACTTACCACAAAAAATGTAAAGCACGTTAAAACACACAATCTATGTTACGAACATTTTGTTCGTGGAGATGGTTGTTTTTGAGAGATTCCTTGTTTTTGGTTTCAGCTTTAAAAACATACCCCTCTCTTACAGGAATTTGTCAACTCCTGTCCATACAAACAATGCAATTTCAGTGACATGACAACCAATCTTTGACTATCACTTTAACCTCCCTTACTCCCTTATTTCGCTCCTACTTACAAGGAAGCAAGTAATAAGACTATTTCTGCTAATTTTTTCTCGATTGGCATGAAGTAAATATAGGCATAAGTTTTTTAAGAATAATTTCTTGCAGAGATGTGGAGAAAAGTCATGTGAATGGAACACATCAGATTTTTTTTGTGGATTTAATAATGTGGATTTAATTTTTTGTGGATTTTATGTTATTGGCTTCAATTTTAAGGTCATCAATCCTTTCATATCTCTTTTTTGTTTTACTCCTGACCATACCAAGAGAACTGAGGTTCAATTGTATTATATAGCGACCAGGTTTGACTATGGCTTTATTCTAGTGTGTTCCCTTGTTCCCCTCTACTTACAACGAAGCAATAAGACAATTTCTACTAACGTTTATTTCCATTTGCAATATTAGATAAAAGACTATAATTTTAAAGATTAGTTTTTTTTTGCAGCACAGGTGGAGAAAGTCATATGAAATTGTCACACCAGCTTTCTCTACACGTATTATGTACATAATGTATAGAGAAGGTAATCTATATCTAGATTTCATCGGAAATACACGTCTTATGGTTCCCTGTATCCAAAAAAAAAGGCATTTTTGGAAATAAGATCCGTGTGACTTTGTGTGTCCGTGTGTCTGTGAACACGATCATTTAAAAGCGAATAGTCGGTAAAACATCAAATTTGGTAAATAAGTTTAGTATCTTCCAGGGGTGCTACACGAAGATTTTGAGAAAAATCCTTCACCCAAAACTACCACTTATATGGGAAAAGATTTGAAAATTTTGATTTTCTTAAAGTGGCTCTAATGATTTTGATTAAAACACTGTATATTAAAGATATTTATATGGGAAATAAAATGTATATCTTGAGTTTTTTGGGAATAGCCTTTAAATATCTCTTTATTCTGAATGAATTGTGCTGAATTTTGCGTAATTAGTATACCTAAGAGATAGACTAAAACTTACTACACAAAAAATGTAGATCACATTAAAACACACAATTTATATCATATAATTTTTTCGTGGGATTGACAATTTATGAGATTCCTTGTTATATGTTTCAGGTTTAAAATACTTGAACTTTTATCACGCGGTAAGCTGTAAACTCCTGGCTCCTCATAGAAACGCATTTCAACCACATGGCAACCAGCTTTTAAAACATTTGATTATCATTTTAGCCTAGTGTATTCCCTGATTAATGTTTATGTCGATTATCATAAAGTAGATAGTAGAATATGCTTTTTAACAATCATTTGTTACAGTGATGTAGAGAAAGTCATATGAATGGAACACATCAGATTTTCTACGTGTAGAAAGAGTAGATAAAACAGAGAGAGAGAGAAAGCGTGAGTGTGTGTGTGTGTGTGTGTGTGTGCATGTGTGTCTGTAATTTTTGCAATGCAAGACTTTGAAGTTGAGTACCCCGGTTTCTCTTACCTATAGGCAACATATATGTCCCAATTAATACTTTGTCAGCTGATTCCATAATTAATGCTTTGTAGTGGGCCATGCAGGCACTTGTGGGTTTAAAGCTAGGTATCTGCATGTTGAATAAAGAACACGTATGCATGTAGGTAACGAGATTTCACATGCATTTCCCTTGTTAAAGGACTGCTTTGCATATTTACAGTGATCAATTACAATCTCCACACACTCGCTAACAAAACACACGCGGAAAATGAATCATTAGCGAGTAGCGTGTGCCTAGCATTAAAATTGGGTTTTCTCTTATTTAGACACCATATCAGTTACCTGTATTCGGTTAAAACTGGCATACAGAACAAAACGGTGTTTCCATCTAATTCGTGGTTTTGACACCAGAAACCTCACTTATTTATACACAATTTTATTCCAGAATTAAATCAAGTATTATGTGTTTAATTCACATGACTGTCTACTTATTCTGCTGCAAATTACTCTTTAAAAAACTTCCTCCTCTATCTACTTCACGTTAATCGGCGTAAGTAATTAATAGTTGAAAAAGTAATGTATCTATTCAAACTAATAACAAGGAATATCTCTAAACATTTTTCGTTTCGTAATCGACCTCCCCTCCCCTTATTCGTAGGACTGGCATGCCCCTAGGACTTACAAGCCATTGCCTAGGGGTCAGAGGCCTGTCGGGGAGACAGCGGCACGCAACTACAGAATGGAGAACTTGTTATGAAGGGTCGGTCCGTAGTCAATCATGAACATGAGGAAGTGGAAGATATGAAATGTAAGCGAAATTGATGATAGGAATAATGATGATGGAGAAATTAGTGGAATGAGTGGCGGGGAAAACGGGGGGATCTGGAGAAAACCCGCCGAGAACCGCTTCGTCTACCACGAATTCCACTGCGGGCGCTTGGGATTCAAAAATTAATGACACAAATTAGTTAGCTTTAATTAAATTATGCGTTTTTAACAACATTCTCAATTTTGTAAGTTATGTTTTTTATTCTCTGTACATATACACGTACACATACAAACATAAATACATGGACCTGTTTTCCTAAAAGTGTGTGTGTGTGATTGTTTTTTGTTTTTTAATTCAAGAGGACTAAATATTTGCGGTGAACTTTTTATGCTCCATCTTTAAAGACACTGTGTACATATATATATATATATATATATATATATATATATGTGTGTGTGTGTGTGTGTGTGAGCGATCATCGCTGTACCCGTCTTGTTTATCAGCGCATACCGTGGGCGGTCGCCCTAGTTACAGAATAAAGCGAAGGTCGCCAGTTGTCTGGAGAATTCTAACTTGAAATCGCAACTTGTTTATCAGCGCATACCGTGGGCGATCGCCCTAGTTACAGAATAAAGCGAAGGTCGCCAGTTGTCTGGAGAATTCTAACTTGAAATCGCAACTTGTTTATCAGCGCATACCGTGGGCGGTCGCCCTAGTTACAGAATAAAGCGAAGGTCGCCAGTTGTCTGGAGAATTCTAACTTGAAATCGCAACTTGTTGAATTATGCAACTCCTTTAACACACGAAGGGCTATTTACACACATCGAGGGCAGTTGGACTACTTGGTATATGTGTGCGCAAGTGTTCGTGCGTGTGTGTGCGTTCGTGTGTGTGTGTAGTAGCGCGGATGTCAAAAGGTTTACCTAAGCAGAAATGAAATGGGGACAGAGGGAGGAGAGAACTAGCTAAATGCCTGCCTGGGCTGATTTTCATTAATCAAGAACGTTTTACGCTATACCCAGGATGTGGTGTTAGATGTGAGGGTGTGCGCGTGCGTGTGTGTGTGTGTGTGTTTTATCGATTATTTGATAACCAATTCTCCCATAAACAGGAATTCAGATTGCTGCTTGCCAAAACCTGAACTCACGTGTTAAGTTATATACATCACAGTTAATTCAATCATTACAACGGTATGGTACCAATTAGAGCTACTAAGCTAATATTGCGTTACACAAAAACAAAACACCATTTCCTTTGAAGCTATTAATACATTATTCATAAAAAAAAGGTATATGTCCACCTTTATGGCTGCATTAAGTACGTGCCTTCAGTATCACTATGGACATTCTTAAAATTATTGCTGATGTTGAAACAATGACATGAGCTATCTTTTCTTTTAAAATTTCTGGATTTTTTGTTCTGCTTTCCCGACTTTGACATATTCTCTTCATAAAATAATGCAGTAGACGATCTCGATGCAACTACTATAACCTATCCACAGGCTTGGACTTACATTGTTGATATTTTCATTAATATGTCTAGAGTAATTGGGTGGTATACAATTATGTTGAAACTAGTGATTTATAGTTAACTAAAGCTAAAAGTTTTCTTAATATTTAGAACTTTCCAGTTGAATGAAAATAAAACTGCCAATTATTCAAGCGTACGTTTTCGACTTTTAAGAACTGTATATTCTAGAGAAGTTAATTAATATTAATACACATTAATATTATAATTGTGATTGTTCAAATTATTATGTTTAATCTAAGAGGGATAGTGACTATAAGTAAACTTAAAATTTAGGAAGTATGGACATTTGGAGCCAAACAAACTAGCTCAAATGATATTGTCTCCAAGAGAGGCGTCATATCGGAAAAGCCTTCGATCCTAGCCGCATTTCAGTGCGCCTTTCCATAGATGATAATCATTTCTGTAAATTCTTTGGTGTGAATATGTTATGTTACCTGTTTGTTTGAATGACCTGGCTTGACTGCAAGCAGGTGAACACGCAACACTTACCAGTATGAAACCATTAAGTAAACACATGCAGAGAGCAAGCGGTACCTCAGTGACCTTTCGCATAGTACCTGTACTGCCCCTTTGAGAATCAGTGATGAGGCAACTTCATTTGCAGTTATGTATGCGGGAGACATAAAACTGTAGCATAAGAAACGCATTATAAAAATAATTCTTTTGGTTTCAGGAATATAAAAACGTGTGCCTTGTTGAATTCTCAATGTGACCGTTTTGGATGGAATACAGATATATCCTCAAGGCATCATAGGTAAGTGGAAACAAAATAATAATTTATAAGAGAATTAAAATACAGCAATTAGATATGTAGCATTACAGTGAAAGATTCAATGCCATAGCCGGGATTTGAACCTCGGATCTCCTGGTCTCTAACCGATTGCTGTAATCACTGAGCTGTCATGGCAACATGCCGACATAGCATTAAATTCCTCAACTGACTCCATGTGACCCGGTAAACTACAAGATGATCTCAAATTATTTTGAAATGAACATACCCAATGGAGATTTACAATGGCGTAAGTACTTTAAGTCCCGGGATTCATGGTATTACCAAGTATAAGTTAATTAGTGTTGTTTTTTTTCACACAAGCTCTGTGTCGGACAGGAGTTGGATAGGTAGAGTCAGACTGAAACATTCAATGCCATAGCCACGGATCTCTCTGTCTCTAGCCGGTTGCTTTAACCACTGAGCTACTATGGCAACAAAAGATAACCAATTAAATTAACACTAATTGACCTAATAGTTAAACTATGAAGGCCGTCATTGTAAATCACCATTGGGGTATGACATCTCAAAATAATTTGAGATCATCTTATGGTTTACATGGGAGAAGTTGAATTTAATACCATGTCGACATCTTGCCATGGTCAAGCAACCGGCTAGAGACCGTGCTTCAAATCCCGACTATGGCAATGAATTTTTCAGTATCCTCTACTTAACCAACTGCTGTCCTACACATGGCTGGTGTGAAAAAACAATTAATTAAGAGTTCTGTAAGTTGTGCTGTTTACAGTGAAAATCTCTTATTTGGATGAATATTCTTAGATTTTGGTTCATTTAGTAAAAGCGGTTTCTTGCTAAGAGTTGTTTTGCGCGTTGCTTTATAAGAAAAAAACCAAACACCATTAGCACGTTGTGACTAAGCAAATTGAGCGTCTGGTTTTTCACGCACTTCCTGACTCCAAGTGATAATGTCTTACACATTTACTTTGATGGGCCCTCCTTTTCTTTCCTGCTGCTCTTCCCTTTCTTGTCACCCTAACGATGTGCCTTGCCTCGCACTTCGACCCCTCGACTTCTATCGTGCGGTAATCGATAGCTCTCCATCTTCAACTTTTCTACTCCATTTCCTAACCAGCAATCCTCAGTCACCCATAATAAAAGTTTGACTGCAGCAAGACCTCTTCCAATTGTTTACACAGTGATTAAAATAAGGGCGTGGAGCGCAGGTTCTTAAACCTTGATGAAAGTTTCGTTTTCAGCTGAACACGGATACGCGGTCCTTTTTACTTTACCGCAGGCGGTGACACTGATGGTACATGAATGATGATGGAGCACCGGTGGAATGCAATGGCGGCGGAAACCGGAGTACCCGGAGAAAACCCGCCCCAGCGCCGCTTTGTCCACCACAAATCTCACATGCGGTCACATGCCACAAATCTCACCCCGGCCGTCTAGGTGAGAGGGGAGTGGTTTAACCACTCGGCCACGGCGGGGCCCTGCGTCAGTATGTGAGTCTTTGGGCGGCATAGCTCAAAAACCTAAAAGTTGGCTAAATACCAAACTTGAGATTTAAGTTTAGTATCCTCCAAGGATGAAACACAAAGATTTACAAGAAAATTCACCCACCCCAACTACCCTTTATATTGAAGTTTTTTTTTTCGAAAATTTTGATTTTCTCAAAAATAGTTCTAACGATTTTTATTAAAATGGCATATGTTTATGATATTTTCATGACAAACGAAATCTATATCTTGAAATTTCTGGAAATAGCCTCTGAAGAACTCGTCATTCTCAACGTATGCATAATTTTTGTATAACTGGTAAATCGTGAGAGATAGACAAAACTTACTATAAAAAAATGTAGATCCCATTAAAATAGCCAATGTGTATCATACATTTTTTGTAGAGTTAACCGTTTTCGAGATATTCCGAGTTATTGGTTTGAGTTTTAACGTACTTCTCAAACGGGACACATCTTTCTCTTCATGGCTCTTTTGTTTACTGCTAGCAAGCAAAGAGAGCCGAATTTCAATTGTTTCACAGAGTGACCGGCTTTTAAAAGATTATGCTATTGCTCTAGCCTAGCGTGTTCCCTTATTTCCATTCTACTTACAAGGAAGCGATTCTGGCGATGCTTATCTTGATTAGCATGATGTACATAGATAAAGAAAAGTTTTGTAAGGAAAGTCTGTGAAACAGGTAAATTAGACTAGATTAGATTGCGTTCTGATGGCCAAGTAGGTCCTAGAACATATAAAGCATACAAAATTAAATACATGTACACAACGTTTAAATAATAAATATCTTACACCTCCTACATCACTTGGCAGGGTCATGTAAATAGTACACATCTGATTTTTACTATCTGAAAATTTGCACACACCGGAGGCAGATTTTATAGCCTCAGTTATCTGTGAATCTATTAGTTATCTGCTAGTTTGCACACTAATTAATTCAAATATCAATTTTTGACGATACTGTTTGTTTTTTTCCCTTCATTTCCTGTCCATTCTCCCTTGACACAAAGTTACATTTTCGGCACTCGGTGTGGTAACCTAACATACTTCCACGTGTTTCTTATTTTACTGCATGTCTGAACATTAGCTATATTAAATCCTGTAACATTTGATATATTTATTATTGGAGACATAGAATATCATGGGAAAGCATTCTAATAGCTTAATTTTGCCATTAAAGCCTTTCCTGACTCTTTGTATTTATATTTGTTAACATTTACTTACGATTTAATTCATATAGCAGGTAAGTATGAGCTGTAAGTTATTAATTTTAAGGTGGCGTGGATAATCGAGTGCCTCCAATATCAATGTGGTGAAATTGCTATTTGAACCAAAATTTTGAACAGCTGTTAGGTTTAGGATTAATTGGATGGTATCCCCAGGCACTGGGGCAGAGCACCGCTCTTCGCGGCTTACGTGATCCCTGGGATGGGAGAGATCTGATGGGCGGCGGGTCCGGATAAGTTCAGACACAAGCATGGATAGGATCCCCAACGTTTCCAAATCGAACGCACTCGACGCCATCTGAAACCCTAGTTACAAGCCCCGAGCCTTCTGGTGTCGCCCGAAACGACGCTCGCCAGAAAGCACGCGAAGACAGGTCCTACAGAGTGGTTCCTCAGTGACAACCGAGAAAAAACCTTTACAGAACTTAAGAGTCTCTGCCCACCGTAACCCTCCTGGTCATTCAACCCTGAAACAAGTGTCAAGGTAGTAGCGGGCACTGGGAATTATGGACAGGAAAGTCGTGGTAGAAGTAAAATCAGCCCAGTACTCGACTGCCGAGCCTGAGAAACTACGGCAGTATTTTAGCACGACTCATGTATTACTAGTTTAATCATTATTTTGTACATATTTAATATAAGAAATATTTGCTCTGTAGAACGCAGAACCGTAGTGTGTAGAAGCTCGCATTGTATTCTTCAAGTACTTTGTTCACAATAACAAGAATTTTGGAGCATTAGGGACGTAAGTAACAACCCTTGGGAGGAGGACATAGGGAATTTCTCTTTGTAGAGAAAGGTCACGTTGGTGGTAAATAAAGAAAAATCCACGTGACAACGCTACTTTACGCGCCCTTTCCCAGCCAATCAAAAAGGCAATACTTGGACCTTGTAGTAAATAAATGATGCGCGTGTAAGCAATCAGACTCACAAGGTATAATAAATTGGACACTCCCTGTAGGAAACCGCGTATAAGAAATCGGACACACAGGTAAATTCAGAGTGTAAGAAATGTGACGAGACACTGTAGAAAAAATCGCGCTGCATCTATTGTAGGAATTCTGTGTGTTATAAGTTAATCTGACGGGCAATTATTACCGTAAATGTTATACGGACCGTGAAACTCAAGATTACGGTGACGAGTGTAAAAATAATAGCTCAGTAAAAGTGAAATTAGCACTTAAACAAAATTATATCATCAAATTCGCGATCGGTTATACCGGGAGTCGCTTGCAGGGTTAGTGCCTCAATCCAACCACAGATTATCAATAAAAGAAATCATCAGCGAAATTAAGTGAAATTTCTCTTTTATTTGAGTCTACTATGTGTTACACACCTTTGTTGTTCTTTCCCCCTTAAGCAAGAGACAACTCATGGTCTACAAGAACGAGCCTAGCCAGTGCAACAAAGGGAATCTGCAAGGTATGTACACTCTTAATGTAGAGAATTTCACGCGCATTAACCTTCGACCAACTCTAAGTAGAATCATATTGTCGCAACAACGTGATACTAGCAGTAAAACTGCGACATATTAGCATCCTAACGTGGCAACAATAAAACCACGACATATTGGTGCACCAACGTGGCGCACAACAATAAAACTACGGCAAAACATATGGGTCAGAGGGGGTTGTCGCCCGGGATCGAACCTGCGACCTCCTGATTGCGGGCCACATACATTACCGCCTAAGCCACCCAGCTCGTTTCAACAGTTGTTAGTAACACAGTTTATTTTCGTGCAAGTAATGTTATTTTTCTTTTCACAATCGTCAATAAAACCATTAAGCAGCGTTAAATGCATTGGAGAATTCCGGAAGTAGTACAGTCTCTACCTAGTCTCTTATTTTAATCTCCTCATCGTTCTCCAATGATGCACTTACGCGGGGCGTTCAATCAGTCCTTAGAGGCCAAGGACAGAAAAACAAATTATTTTTGGTAGATCTTTTTAGCTCGATACATTTTCCCCGGCGTATCTCCTATTGTTTTAAGCCTTCCAAAAAGTACGATTTCGGAAGATAATATTTATCTTGATTAGCATGAAGTAGATAGAAGAATAATCTTTTTAATAATAATTTGTTACTGAGAAGTAGAGAATGTCATATGAATGGGACACGTCAAATTTTTACTTTCCCTATACGCACTATGTACAATAGTGTATAGAGAAAGTATTGCACTCCACCAAAAAATTCGATACCGAGATTTCAGCGGAAATATATGTTTTAGGATCCCCAATATCAAAAATCTGAGTGTACCATTCACATGACTTTCTCCATATCCCTGCAACAAATAATTCTTAAAAAGCTTATACTTCTATTTACTTTATGCTAATCAGAAACAATTAGCAGAAATAGTCTTATTACTCGCTTCCTTGTAAGTAGAAGCGAAATAAGGGACAACCGTAGGTTAAAGTGATAGTCAAAAGCTGGTTGCTATGTCAATGAAGTTCCTTTGTTTGTATGGATAGGAGTTGACAAGTTCCAGTATGAGAAAAGTATACGTTTTTCATAGCAGAAACCAAAAATAAGGAATGTCACAAAAACGACGAACTCCACGAAAAAAAAATATACATATAACATAAATTGTGTGTTTTAAAGTGCTCTACATTGTTTGTGTAGTAAGTTTTTGTCCACCTCTTACGATTTAGCAGTCATTCAAAATTTAGTAAAATTCATCCAGAATAAACCACTCTTCAGAGGCTATTCCCAGAAAATTCAAGATATACATTTCATTTGTCAGGTAAATATGTTTAATATCCGAAATTTTAATCAAAATCGTTAGAGACATTTTTGAGAAAATAAAAGTTTTCTTGTTAGTTGGGGGTTGGGGGATTTTGCTCAAAATCTTCGTGTCGCATCCCTGGAAGATACTAAACTTAAATACCAAGTTTGGTATTTTACCGACTTTTCGTTTTTGAGTTATCGTGTTCACAGACACACGGACACAGGGACACACACACACACACGGACCTTTTTGTGAAAATGCTTTTTTTGGATATTGGGGACCCTAAAACATATATTTCCGGTGAAATCTCGGTATCGAATTTTTGGTGGAGTGCAATACTTTCTCTATACACTATGTACATAGTGCGTAGGGGAGAAAGTAAAAAAAAAAACATTTTCACAAAAAGATCCGTGTGTGTGTGTGTGTGTGTGTGTGTGTGTGTGTGTCCGTGTGTCCGTGTATCTGTGAACACGATAACTCAAAAATGAAAAGTCGGTAAAATACCAAACTTGGTATTTAAGTTTAGTATCTTCCAGGGATGCGACACGAAGACTTTGAGCAAAATCCCCCAACCCCCAACTACCCTTTACATGGAACTTTTTTCGGAAATTTTGATTTTCTCAAAAATGGCTCTAACGATTTTGATTAAAATTTCGTACATTAAAAATATTTACCTGACAAATAAAATGTATGTCTTGAATTCTCTGGGAATAGCCTCTGAAGAGTAGTTTATTCTGGATGACTTTGACTGAATTTTAAATAACTGCTAAACCGTAAGAGATGGACAAAAACTTACTACAGAAAACATGTAGAGCATGTTGAAACACACAATTCATGTTATATGCATTTTTTTCGTGGAGTTCGTCGTTTTTGAGACATTCCTTATTTTTGAAAAACATACTTTTCTCATACAGGAACTTGTCAACTCCTATCCATATAACAAAGGAACTTCATTGACATAGCAACCAGCTTTTGACTTTAACCTATGGTAGTCCCTTATTTCGCTTCTACTTACAAGGAAGCAAGTAATAAAACAATTTCTGCTAATTTTTTCTGATTGTCATAAAGTAAATAGAAGTATAAGCTTTTTAAGGATAATTTGTTACAGTCAAGTCATGTGAATGGTACACATCAGATTTTTTCCTATTGAATTCATCGGTAGTGGTCACCGAATAATAAAAGACAAAGCCAGGCAACTGCAGAAGTAATTAGCATCATTCTTTCACAGTTAAGTTTACAAATTATGTGAGTATTTTCCCGCTTTCTATTGTTTTGGCAGGATTCATTTAAGCCTGAACCAATGGAATGGTGCGTTGACTCACTAACAGAAAAAACAGTCATTGCCAAGTGTTAAGAATGAAAATTTAAATAATAATTTGGTGACATCTGCTAGAAAAAGACTTAATCCGCGATCTATTCTTTTCTTCCTCACCGCAAACAGAAATGCGTCATTGATTGTCCAGAATAGAAATACAAAAACCTATTATTTACTTCAAAAGTATCAAAGTTCCATTTCTAATGTACAAGCAACTTTAATGGTATGTTGCCGATATTACGTAAACTATACTTTTACTTTCTTTACCAAGTACATGTACATCTAATAGAGAAGGTATTGCATTCCACGGAAAAGTTCGATACCAGATTTCGCCGGCAGTATATTTTTGAGGACCATTGAATCAAAAGTATAAAAAAAATGGCCATGTAAGAGAGGGGGGAGGAGAGAAAGAGAAATACCTACAGTTTTGAGAACCACTGATTCCAAACGGAATATTAGAAAATGATCCTATACGTGTGCGTGTTTGTTTGTGTATGTATGTATGTGTGAGAGAGAGAGAGAAAACACATAACTCAAAAACGAAAACACTGTGAAATAGCAAACTTGCTAATTGAGATTAGTTTCTTCTAGGACAAAACCAAGATTTTCAGGAAAATCCATTACACCAAAATACCATTTACATAGTGTAAGTTTGGGCATTTTCATTTTCTCACAAATGGCTCTACCCATTTTGATTAACATACCATATGCTAAGGATATACATCACAAATAAAATGTATATCTTGAATTTTCTGGGAATAGTCTCTCAAGACCTCTTTACTCTGGATGACTGGTAAACCGTAATAGATAGACAATATCTCCACAAATAATATAGATATCGTTAAAACACACAATCTATGTCAAGTACATTTTTTTGGGATTAACCATTTTCGAGATATTCCTTGTTTAAATTTGCCAATATCTATATTTTTCTCAAATGGGAAGTCATTATTTACATGTTTCATCCTGGTCATGTAAAGAGAAGGAATTTCAATGCCAAAGCATAGATATTAAAATATTAGACTATTTGTAGCTTAATTTATTTCTTTATTCTCGTTTTATGTACCTACGTACAAGAAAATAATAACTAAACCATGTCTGCAAATGTTTGTCTCGAATAGCTTGAAGTAGATAGAAGAATGAGCTTTAGTAAGAATAGGTTGTTGCAAAATAGTAAAAAATATGACGTGTTCCATTCACATGACTTTCTCTACATCTCTGAAACAAATTATTGTTAAAAATCTTATGCTTCTATTTACTTCCTGCTAATCGAGATAAAATTACCAGAAATAGTCTTATTACTTGCTTCCTTGTAAATAGAAGCGAAATAAGGGAGTACCATAGATTAAAATGATAGTCGAAAGCTGGTTGCTATGTGACTGAAGTTCCTTTGTTTGTATGGACAGGAGTTGAGAAATACCTGTATGGGATAGGTATGTTTTTAAAGATGAAGCCAATAACAAGGAATATCTCAAAACCGATCAACTCCATGAGAAAATATATGTAATATAAATTGTGTGTTTTATCGTGATCTACATTTTTTGTGGAGTAAGTTTTTGTTTACCTCTTACGGTTTACAAGTTATGCAAAATTTAATAAAAATCATCTAGAATAAAGAGTCTTTTGACGTTATTCCCAGAATATTCAAGATATGTATTTTATTTGGCAAGTAAATATCTTAAATATAAGAGATTTTAATCAAAATCGTTAGATCCATTTTTATGAAAATCCTGTCTTATCCTTGTTCGGTCTGACATAGTTTCGGGATTCCAGCCATTGACAGAAAAGTGAATTGAGCATGAAACCTAAAATGCAAATATCACTAGGTTCAAAAGTACTCTCAATGCCCGAAGTGATGAGCCTTTTATGTTCAAATTAAATTAAATTTAAATAAATAATTATTTCTCCTGAGAAGTTTTGAAATGAAAGCCTTGTATAAAATACACAAAGTTGATGCAAGGTTGGAGAACATAAAGAGAATAACAAAAAACCGTTTCTCTTTATATGTTTCCACTCTGCCTCAGTTTATGTTTACACAATTTCCGCTGCGGGCCTTTTTAGAATAAAAGGATCGGTACCTGCGGAATGGGAGGGATTCAAAAGAATCTCCAGCTACCTTTGTCCCCTGCTGCTGCTGCTCCGCATTTGGCATGTATTTGTACAGCATATTGAGAAACAAATAAAAACAAAGCCGCGGAAGATGCTGGTCTGATGGATGCGAAAGGAACCATGATTAAAGTCTGGTTTGTTGAGACACGCTCTGTAAGCAGCAAACCAAATAGATGCGGCTTTGATGTCACATAAGCTTGGCCTTCCACCAGCAATCTTTCATTTCCATGGGGAGGACGAGTGTTCAGACAGCACAAACACGGAAAAAGAAACCTCGGAGAAACACAAACACTCCGGGAAGAAGATTAAGTGCAGGAGTGATTGAAACGGCCTGTCCGCGCAGTTTCTCCAGACATGAACATACATCAATATTGGGAACGCTTCTTGTGTTCAACAGTTAGAACCGTTCTCCTATATTAAAACAGTTGCTTAATGATATACTAGTCTGTAAAAGACACCCATCTGTCATCCGTTTCGTTTTTGTCTATTCCTCTCAAATATATTTGCGCCCACCTGGGTAGTGTGAAGTAGCGAGTCTGCCTCATATTCATCATATCGTGAGTTCGAATCTCGCTTAGGGTGAGTTGCCCGGATAAGGTTTTTTTCGGGATTTTTGCTTATCCTGAGAACACGAATGTCGAGTAGCTTTAAGCTCCATGAACCCCGAGATCATTTGAGCATCATTTCACCAATTTCATTCATCGTCCAATATGACCAACCAGGTTAAAGGAACTTAAGCTATAAATATATATATATATATGTGTGTGTGTGTTTCTCTAAAATTGAGAAGAAAATGACTATAGGTGCAAAGTTGACATTTTCTCAGTTTTGATATCATCAGTAATGCCTTTATTAATTACTTTAGGTTCGGTTTTGGATTAATTTAGATATAGAGATAATCGTATATTTCAAACGTAAGATAGTATTTTTCAGGTAAACATATAACCTATATAATTTAATCGATTTTCACACAAGCCGCGTGTAGGAATGAAGTTAGATAAGTAGAATGAGATTGAAAAATTCAATACCATAGCCGGGATTTGAACTACGGATCCTCCGGTCTCTAGCTGGTTGCCCTACCACTGAGCTACCATGACAACATACCGGCATGGAATTATATTCTCCAACTGACTCACGTGTTTCCCGGTTGAGATGACCTACCCCAATGGCAAAAACTCTGATCCATATATCCATATAACCTATTGCATAATTATTCCACTAAAACATACGCTTACTTTGTGATGATCACGAAAAATATTTGTTAAAATGTTTTCAGTAAGGTAATATATTAGATATGTTAATAGGTACACATAGGCTGAAACTAGAGTCAATTATTTAAAAGACACATACATATGCTTTATATGATCTTAAAGGATTTTTGCATCTGCTCATCAGTAATAAAAACAAAATAAAAATCTAATTTTCATACCTCTCTGCTAATACACTATTCTTAAAAAAGAACATTCTTTTATCTTTTTATGCTAATCGAGATAAATACTAACCGAAATGGCTTTATTACCTTCTTCCTTTAAGTAGAATGAATGTAAAATACACACTAGGCTAAAGATATAATCAAATCCTTTAAAAGATGGTCGCTCTCTGAAATAATTGAATGGATAGAAGTAAAACAAGAGAGGTGTAACAAAAGATAACTTAGAGTTTGAGAGCAGTTTAGCTTAAAATTGAAAGCAATAACAAGAAATATCTCGGATACGGTGAACTATAAAAACAATCTATATTTTTGTGTAGTAGGTTTTTGTCTATCTCTTACGATTTACCAGTTATGCAAAAGTTAATCAGAATGAAGAGGACTTCAGGAGCTATTCCCAAGAAATTTAGGATATACATATTTAATATAAGCATAATAATCAAAATCTTTGGAGTCATTTTTACAAATCGAAAATTTGGAAAAATGTTCCACGTAAATTTTAGTTTGTATTGGAGTTTGTTGTGTGTACTATGTATATAGTGTATAGAGAAGGTATTGCACTCCACCCAAAAATTCGATACCGAGATTTCACAGGAAATATATGTTTTAGTATCCCCTGTATTCAAAAAAAGGCATTTTCAGAATAATGTCCGTGTGTGTTCTTATGCCCGCGTGTCTGTGAACACGATAACTCAAAAACGAAAAGTCGGTAAAATACTAAACTTTGTATTTAAGTTTAGCATCTTCCAGGGATGTGACATGAAGCTTTTTAGAAAAATCCTCCACTCTAAACTACCCTTTACATAGAACTTTTTTCGAAGATTTTTATTTTTTCAAAAATGACTAATTATTTCGATTAAATATTGTATATTAAAGACATTTACTTGACAAATCAAATGTACGTATATCTTGAATTTTTTGGGGATAGCCTCTGAAGACTACTTTATCCTATATGGATTTTACGGAATTTTTCATAACTGCTAAACCATAAGAGATCGACAGAAGCTTACCACACAAAAAGTGTAGGCCACGTTAAAACATATAATTTAAGTTTTATACATTTTTTTCGTGTAGTTGATTATTTTTTAGATATTCCTTGTTTTTGATTTCAGTTTTAAAAACATGCTTTTCTCATACAGGAATTTATCAACTCCTGTCCATACAAAAAAAGGAACTTCAGTCACATAGCAACCAGCTTTTGACTATCATTTTAACCTATGGTACTCCATTATTTCCCTTCTACTTACAAGGAAGCAAGTAATAATACTGTTTCTGCTAATTTTTTCTCGATTAGCATAAAGAAAATAGAAGCATAAGCTTTTTAACAATAATTTCTTACTGAGACGTAGAGAAAGTCATGTGAATGAACGACATCAGACTTTTATAAAAACCGTCGTATTGCATCCTTGGAAGATGCTAAAGTTAAATACCAAGTTTGGCATTTAATCGGCTGTTGTTTTTGCTATACTCTCCATACACACTGCCTTTTTTAAAAAAATAATATTTTTGGATTCAGGGGTCTTTAAAACATGTATAACTGGTGAAATATCGGTATCGAATACAATGTTCTCCCTACCTACTCTATACATTGTGTAGGTATGCCTATACCCGCTAGAGGAAATAGAGATTATTGGTTAATACTTCAAGATGTAGTGTACAATTTATGAGAAATGTAATCTAACAAACATTTCGGAAATGGTGAATATCATAAACATTTGGACCTATGTTATCGTATTGTAATATGTAATTATAAGACATTGTATTATAATATGTAATCCACATTTTCCTGTGATATTTTTACTTTCTCTGCTCTGCGACAAGCAGATGGCGTTAGGATGGCATTTCAGTCTACGGCCGGGCTGTGGCTGGGTGTTTAAACCCCTCGCCTGTCACCAAGGTGGCCCAGGGTCGATCCCAGGCCACCGTATGTGGGATTTATGGTGGACATAGCGGGTTTTCTCCGCATTCTGCAGTTTCCTCCCGCTATCGCATTTCACTGGTGCTCCATATTCATTCCATGTATCATCAGCATCATCACCTGCGGTGCAATACGTAGAAAAAGTGGACGTTAAACACTATCAAATCAAACAAAATAAAAACATGCTCTATCTGCGTTGTCAGCGCATCGATATTACCATATATTCTCAGTTTTTCTATTGTTTGAGACTGAAGGTGGAACTTTGGGTCGTGGTATTAAATATCCAATCCGGTATTTAACTTGGCGACTGAGGGAAACGAGCCAGATTGGTCGTCCCACGGGATTTGAACCCACGATCTGCCGGTTAGGTCGCAGACGTTACTATAGCGGTCAGTAGACTTTTTGTTGTCCTAATTTAGACTAGGACAGGAAATAAGTATGAGAGATGATAAAGCACGAAAATAAAGAGAATATTAACTTACATATGTAAAACATTGAAACAGATCGCGGAAAGCCAACTGGATTGATTTTGCCCAAGCCACAGCTGTAGGTGCGTCATCACTTAGGTGAGGTTCGAGCAGCGACCTCCATTATGAGCAGCCAAGCGGCCTGCGGCAGCAAAGTGACTACCGGATACGGTCTATTGATGTATTATTGACCGACAATATAGAGCCTGAGGGCAGTATTGGGGTAATGGCTAGGGTGTCGAAGGGGAGGCAGGTACAGCTTTATTTCGACCAGTGTAAGCACAAATTTCCACTCCCTGCTCCTTGGCCTTCAGGGGATGTTATAATGGTCAAGACTTCCCTTCTGGTCCAGTTTACTTTTTATTAAGAGATAACTGAATACTGTGTTTACTTATGGCGGCTTCCCACTTTGGCGGCAAGCTGTGAGCAATTGTATATATTGGTGGACATTCTAGACAAACCACTATCCTGAATATCTCTATGTTTCAAGATCTAGATCTGCTTCTACTACGCCTGCCATTCGTCCCGTAAAAACAGGGCAGTACCGTTTTCTTCTTGTGGATCCCGCGTCCCCAGAATTTCTGTTGGTACCCGAAAAGTTATTGTATTTCTACCTTCTCTACTTAGTACATAATAGGTACAGAAAGCATTGCTTTCCACCCAGAAATTCGAAACCGGAATTTCCCTGTTATAGAATCCTGTATCCGAAAACAGCATTTTTAGAAAACAGTCCGAATGCATGTGTGTATGCAGAAGTGTGTATGTGAACATCATAACTCAAAAAGGAAAAGTGGGTTAAATACCAAACTTAATATAATTAGCATTAATATCATCAGCATAATAAGCTCCTCCAAAGATGCAACACGAAGATTTTCACTCCCCCCCCCCCCAATCCAAAACTACTCTTTACATGAAAAATGTTGTTCAATTTCGTGTTCCTTTTAATAATCCTGGCGGTTTTCTCAGCTATAGTGTCGAAAGCACACTATTACATGGATTCTTTTTTTTGCTTCATTTGTATAGCCAGCCCCCTTTAACATCAACGGTCATATCGGGGGCTTTCACTTGTGAAACTGTAGGTTCAGAACATTAGGTTAAACATTATATTACTAAACACACTCACATTCACTCTCACATACATACTTCCAGACTCTATGGGGGATAGGGAATTGAACCCGGGACCTCCGGGTGAGAAGTCAGTTCGCTGACCACTCGACCACGGAGGCAGTCTATTACATGGAAATAAAATGTAATTTTGATTAAAGTACCGTATATATAAGATATTTACATGACAAATAAAATGTATATCTTGAGATTGAAAAAAGCTTACTAATTAAAAAATATATATTATGTCTTTAAAACACTCAATTTGTGTCATATACATATTTTAATGCGGTTAACTATTTTTAAGTTATTCCTTATTATTGATTTCAATTTTAAAATAGATACTTAAAATGTTCTCAAATGGAAATGCATCATTCCTGTTTCATTTGTTTTACTCCCAGCCATTCAAAGAGAACCTAATTTCAATCACCTAGCAACCAGCCTCTAAAAAACATGCATCTGTCGCTTTATCCTAGTGTATTCCCTTATTATCTACTTCTAATAAGACTCTAATAATTGCATAGGTAGATTCAGACTGAAAAATTCAATGTCATAGCCGGGATTTGAACTATGGTTTCTAGCCGGTTGCTCTACCATGAGCTACCATGACCATATGCCGAACTTCTCGGCTGACTCGCATGTTTCCCGGTAAACCACAAGGTGTTCTCAAATTATTTTGACATGACAAACCCCAATGGCGACTTACAATGTTATAAGTACTTTAAGTCCCAGGAATCATAGTACAGCACACTATTATGGTCAATTGGTATTGGTTTAATTGTTTTTGTCACACAAGCCGTGTGTAGGACAGGATTTGGATAGGTAGAGTCAGACTCCTATCCTACACATGGTTTGTGTGAAAAAACAATTAAACCAATATTTCTTGTAATGCTTATCTCGAATAGCATGATTTAAATAAAATAATAAAATTCTGTAAAAACATTTTGTTTGCAGAACAGATAGAGAAAGTCAGTAGAAGTTAAACATTTGGCTCTGGCTTCAATCTCTTTCTACGTTTGATGAAAATCAATCATTTCTACAAACGTTTATCTCTATTAACTGAAGTAGATAGAAAAATAAACTTTTACAGAAAAATATGATATACCTACATGTATCAATTATTGCAACAATTCTATATACACAAATAAACGATAGGTTAGAGAAATTCATGTTAGTTTAAACATATTTTTGTCCTATTTACATCCATTTAGTTATGGTCCTTTCATATTTGTCAGAAACAAGTGCGGAGGTTGAGAGGGTGAGTAAGAGAACCATAAAAGTTTAGAAGGGGAAGAGAGGTAAATGATTCTGTTATCGCAATAACTTGAGCAAAGCTGTAGTTTCTGCTAGTTAATTATTTATGATAACCACTTGGGTAGAAAAAAACAGTAGATTTTGTGTATTTCGTTGGCTCTGAGTTTTGTTTAAATAGCGTTAATTGCATTCGTTGTATGTACATATCAAAACTCTCTTGTGAAATTCATAAAAAAGTCATGCATGCATCGCGGTTGATGAACCTCGCTTGTGAGTTATACAGAATAAATACATCCCATTACTCTTTTTGGTGACCCTTCATAGCAGAATGACCTCAATGATGACTAGCAAAGACTCCATGCTTATTAAAATAAATGGAGTTCCTCAAGCAAGCCGCAAGTAAATCCCTTTTTAAATCGTTGTTCTGCTAAATATCCCACAGACTTCACATGCGATGTAAATCCAACATTAAAAGCGAGTATTTATGACTCTTAAGGTGTGGAAAAGAAAGGAATGGGTTCGAGCCCGTCATGCTGCGTCACTCTTAACTCTTCACACCACAGGACGTGGCACGATCCTCGGCGATTTTCCGCCCTCAGTAACCGTACAGGAGGTGCAAGGTCGTGTCCTTCCCCGTGCATATATCACTCTGCATTAGTACTGGCTGTCGTTGCGACATCCACAAACTTTTATAGAGCACAACTGCGGTTACACCTCTCCGCATTCAAATCATATTCACTTCTAAGAAATCGTAATTAATGACAACTTTTCGGTGGAGAACACAATGCATAGCAACCAAGAGACCTCAAGAGTTTTAGGCCCTTAAAGTAATGCATCTGTGTAATTTAGAAAATCCAAAGTTTTCAAGATATTTTATTGTAATTTATACCATTTATTATACACCATAATAGCAATATTTTCGCTGGGTATTGATACTCCAGCTTGCATGGTAAAATAAATACCTTTTTTGTAGCTTAACGTCCTTTAACCTGGTTGGTTATGTCGACGATCAATAGCATTGGTGAAATGATACTCAAATGATAGAACATGAAGTTACTCGACATTCATCTTCTCAGGATAAAAGAAAACACCTAAAAAAAACCTTATCCGTGTAACTCATTCTAAGCAAGATTCGAAATCACGACCTGTTGAATGTGAGGCAGACATGCTACCACCACACTACCAGACGGGCAATTAACAATTGTGTATTGTTTAAATTCATTGTTCCAAGGAAAAAGAGTCATGTAATGCACTCTTATTAAATATTTACATAAAATGTTCCTGTTTTACAGCAAATAACTTTAAATATAGATCTGTTTATTATATATTTCTATATTAGCCTTATTGGTGTGGAAAAATTAATACTTTTCGCACTCTCTGAAACTCTTAATTTTTCAAAATGTAATTAATTACTTATTTATTAAAATTGCGCATTATTTCGAAAAAGAATGTGATTATTTTCTTTAATGTACCTCTGAGAGACAGTGTAATATCTTTTGAAACAAATTAATGAAAAATTGCATCCTCTGGGCCATTTTGAGTATGAAAAAGTGTTACAAAAATTGCGAGAAATATGGTTTAAATTAATAAGCGTGCGCTTACCCAAATATAATCCCACTTAATTGGTAGTTATAGTGCTCTGGGTGAAAAAAACGATATTCATATCATGTTATGAAAGAATCTTTTTTTTAATTTTTTCACACATTCATCACCTTAAGGTGAATTTGGAATATCCACAGTGAGTAAGATTAATTTTGAAATTTATACACACAATAACAGTGATACTTTTGCCGTGTTTCAAAGTTTTAGTTTGCGTCGTAATTTCAATAATATTTTTCTGCCTAAATTAATTGTTATAATATGAATGCATCACACATTTCATTTTTAAAGGTAGCCACAAAAATATAAAATGTCGCAGAAAATTATATTATAAATAGAGAGATCATATCATCTCTCTCTTTCCGCATTAAATAACTCTTTATTTCTATAACAAACTAATTACAATTAGAGTCTGCTCACAAATAACTGCCTTTCGTAAATATTCTGCCGTTTCTTTTCGACATTCTTGGCGACGACGATACAGCTCGCTACGAAATTCCCGTTGAACTTGCTCAGCTGTTGCATGCAACGCATTCCCTGGAAAGTTGAGCTTGGACGGGCTTCGTTCCACTTTTTATTCTGTTGGTCTCATGACTGGAAATTTCCAGAAACTGCCGCAGTACACCACCGATGTCCAAAAAGTCACTTAGGCTTAACAATGCGCGGCTTCGACGTCAAAAACTTTCCGAAAGAACACGTGTCCACTCACACATGTGTAACAATCACAGCCACAATGTCAAAAGAGAATAGGTAGCCAATAGGCAGAAATAGGTATCCAATAACGCGCGTATGTAATGGATGCCAACAATCGGCTATGAGTTATTAAGCAAACCGTACACACACGTTCGGTGATTACAGCAGCAGCACAAGTACAATATTATTTATTTGTAGAAAAATGTCTTGTGTTCCATTTACATTACTTTCTCTACTATAACAAACCATTGTTATACAAGCTTATACTTCTACTTCATGCTAACCAAGAAATTGACAGAAATAGTTTTAGTGCTCATTTCTTTAGAAGCAGAAGGTAGCTAAGGGAATACACAGGGCTAAAGCGATAGTCAGTTCTTCCAAAAGCCGGTCACTATGTGATGGTTTTGAAATGTGGTTCTCTTTGCTTAACCAGGAGTAAGAAAACAAATAGCGGCTTCCGATTTAAGGCAAGTTTTAGTTATTGTAAAATTAAAACATTTAATAAGGACTATCCCTACTAAAGATGCATATGGTAAATTGTTTTTTTTAACGAGATCTGTATTTTTGTGTAGTAATTTTTTGTCTGCATTTTATGCAAAAACGTATAGAATTAAGACGACTTCAGAGGCTTTACCCAGAAAACTCAAAATATAGATATTTTAATCATAATTATTATAGTCACTTTTTTGGAAATCAAAGTATTCGATAAAAGTTGCATTTCACAGAATTTTTTTTGTTTGAATTATGCTGTTCACAGACACATGGCATATGGACACGCGCGCGCACACGCAAACATTCACTTCACACAAACACGAATCTTTTTCTAAGAAGTCAGTTTTACTTTCTCAACTCGTACCAAGTATATTAGTGTATAGAGAAGGTATTGTATTTCACAAAAAATTCGACACCGAGATTTCACTGAAAATATATTTTTGAGACCCCCTGACTTCAACAAAAGAAAGAATTTTTAGGAAAAGGTCCGTGTGTGTCTGTCTGTGGGCACTTTTCGCTTTTGAGTTATGCTGTTCACACGCCCACACTCATACACACAAACTAACACATGCATTTACCTTTTTGGATTAAGAGAATCTCAAAATATATCTTTCTGGCGGTCTCTTTGTATATAGGCCGATGCTAGAGAAAGTAATTTTTTTTTAAGAATAATTAATATAAAATAATACAATGGGTAAAGAAACGTCTAATCTTGAAAGGTACAGTCAGACTGAAATATTCAATGCCATAGCTGGGATCCGAACCACAGATCTCCTAGTTTCTGTTCAATTGCTTAGCCACTAAGCTAAAATAGCAACTTGCCGGTACGACAGTAAATTCCCCAACTGAATCGAGATTTTTCAGATATGATATGCCCCAATGGCAACTTACAATGTCATTAAGTACTTTAGGTCCCGGACTTTATAGTTTAGCGAACTATTAGATCAATTAATTCACAAACGTAGAGTCAGATCGAAAAATTCAGTGCCATATCTGGGATTTGAACCATGGATCTCAGGGCCTCTAGTCGGTTACTCCTACCACTGGCTGTCATGGCTACATACCAGCACAGCATTAAATTCTCCAAATGAATGTCATGTTTCCCTGTAAACCACAAGATGATCTCAAATCATTTTAAGATGATACATTCCAATGGCGATTTACACACGGTTTGTGTGAAAAAAATTATTAACAAACGCCTATACTGTTATATAACGTTCTATTATCAAGCTGTTCAAAAGTGTGTACACCTCGAGAGCTGCGCCTGTATGATACTGCAGACCGTTGGTTTATTTTAGTTCAAGTGTCCAACCCATAAAGTACAAAGAAATGAGCATCAGACGAAGAAGGGGTGATAACAGAAAGTAATAACACCCAGATAATGGTCACAAGAATGATGAAATGGTACATTAAAGCGGAAAGGTTATAAATTTGCACGAGACAAAAACACTTGCGGCCGTATAAGGAGTGGGGATTGAAAAGCCTCGCGTCAAGGGTCACATCTTTGTGACTCTGGGGGTCACGAGTTCGAGTCACTGTCGGCCCTTTCGTCAAAACGCTGCGGTCGCTCCTAAGACGAAGTGGAACGCATTTTGTCTGCCATTAAACATGATATACGGTCTGTGAGTAACAATTGCTTTCTGATGTACTGCACCATCCTCTCCCCTCTCTCTCCCTCTCTCTCTGGAAGACGCTAGCATTAGTCTGCGTGCTGGCTAGTTCCTACCAAATTCTTGGTTCATGAAATATTGTAACTGAGAAACAATTCTATGTAACATTCAAGAGATCACGAATTTGAATCTCGCTTAGGGCCAGTTACCTGGATAAGTTTTTTTTTTTTTTTCTTCCAGGATTTTCACTTAACCTGAGAAGACCAATGTCGAATAACTTTAAGCTCATAGACCTCGAGATCATTTAAGCACTATTTCATCGATTTCATCCATCGCCTGTTATGACCAATTAGGTAAATGGACGTTAAGCTTAAGGTGATGCATCTGTGAAATTTTGAAAATCCACAGAATGTAAGATCTAGCTTGAATGGCTATTTAAATAAGAATTATTTTACTATCTAAATTCATTGTTTTAATAAAAATCTGATGTGCACCATTCACTTGGCTTTCTCTATATCCCTACAACAAATTATTCTTAAAAAGCTTCTATTTACTTTATGTTAATCAGAAAAAATGAGCAGAAATAGTCTTATTACTTGCTTCCTTGTAAGTAGAAGCGAAATAAGGGACTACTATAGGTTAAAATGATAGTAAAAAGCTGGTTTCTATGTCAATGAAGTTCCTTTGTTTATATGGATAGGAGTTGACAAGTTCCTATATGAGAAAATCATACGTTTTTCATAGCAGAAACCAAAAATAAGGAATGTCTCAAAAACGACGAACTCACGAAAAAATGTATATAACATAAATCGTGTGTTTTAACGTGCTCTACATTTTTTATGTACTAAGATTTTGTCCATCTCTTACGGTTTAGCAGTTATCCAAAATTCAGTAAAATTCATCCAGAATAAACTACTCTTTTTTTTTTTTTTTTTTTTTTTTTTTTTAAATCAAGCACAAATGACTGTGAAGTACTTGAAAGCAAATGTGGGCTGGAAATAGTGATGCGAAAAGTGAATTAGAACGTTGAGAAACAGTTTTGACTGTTCTACATGCTGTAAATTTTGAGATGCCGGAAAAACGCCCAGCTGCAATTAGCAGTCTTTATTTGCGTGTTATATAACTTCAGCGTTTTTTTTTTGTTCATCTATTTTTTTTTCTTAGGGACCAATTATATTAAGCTAAGGTCTTCTTTTACTTATTATTTTGCAATTAGTCAATCAATACTTCCTAATGTAAATAACAATAATGCATCTAAGTTTTTTTTTTATTGTAAGTGTTTATGTAATCGGTAAGGAAAGATTTGATGCAGGAAAATTTCAAGTGAGTATTATTTTTAGGTGCCATGGTTGGAAAGGCGCGGTCTGGCATTTCTGGATCAGTTTCCATCTCTCAGAGTAGAAAAATTGCCTGAGTTTGGTCAGGGTACAATCAGCGGGGTTGTCCATCATCTGTAACCATTCTCTTCAGAGGCTATTCCCAGAAAATTCAAGATGTACCTTTTATTTTTCAGGTAAATATCTTTAATATACGATATTTTAATCAAAATCGTTAGAGCCATTTTTGAGAAAATCAAAATTGTCGAAAAATGTTCCATGTAAAGTGTAGTTTGGGGTGGGGGATTTTTCTCAAAATCTTCGTGTCGCATCCCTGGAAGATACTAAACTTAAATACCAAGTTTGGTATTTTACCGACTTTTCGTTTTTGAGTTATCGTGTTCACAGACACACGGACACACACACACACACACATGGACCTTTTTGTGAAAATACTTTTTTTGGATACAGGGGACCCTAAAACATATATTTCCGGTGAAATCTCGGTATCGAATTTTTTGGTGGAGTGCAATACCTTCTCTATGCACTATGTACATAGTGCGTATAGAGAAAGTAAAAATGAGCAACGTGATGCTTTTTTAACAATATTCACATAAACGGTTCAAATTTTAGAAATAAATTTACAAATAAATACATGTGCATTATTATATTTTATATTAAATCTATTATTAAATAGAAATTATTACATTTGTACAATTCAAAACACTCGATTTTTCAGATTTTAATAATTTATTTTTTAAAACTGAATAATTATTTTGAAAAGTATGTAGCCATTTTCTTTAACGTACTTTTAAATTACATTATACAATTTTTGGTACGAGGTAGTGAAAATTTCAAGAGAATATAGAGAGTGCAAAAATATTTACTAGCAAATTAGGTTTAAACTTGGGAGTGTCTATTAATGAGCATGCGCCTATCCACTTACAGATTCAGTTAGTTGGCAGTTAAAAAGTTTAGATTTCATATAATTCGATTATGAAAAGTTATGTATTAATTTTTCACGACTATTCGTCAAATTTTACAGTATGTAAGACACCTTATTGAAATTTATACCAGTTATTATACACAATAATAGTGATTTTTGCCATCTATCAAAATTGTAGTTGTATGGCCATTTAAATAATAATGTTAACTGCTAGATTGATTGTTCTAACAAAAACGAGCCAGGTTATGCATTTTTAAAAACATTCACATAAAAAGTTCAAGTTTTACAGCAAATTAATTTACAAATAGATGTGCCATATTCGATATTTTTATCTCAACTCTAACTATTGGGTCTTTTCGTACTCTCCAAAACTCTTGTATTTCAAATTTAATAATTTATTTCACAAAATGGTAGAATTATTTTTAAAAGTATACGAATATTTTCTCTAATAAACCTCCAAAACTCTTTTATTTCAAAGCTTTTATAATGCATTTCTGAAAACTGCAGTATTATTTTTAAAAGTATATGACTATTTTCTTTAATAAACTTCCAAAACGCTTGTGTTTCAAAATTTAATTTATTTCACAAAGTTGGAGAATTATTTGTAAAAGTATATGACTATTGTCTTTAATAAACTTCCAAATCGCTTCTATTCCAAAATTTAATTCATTTCAATGAAGAATTATTATTAAAAGTATATGACTATCTGCTTTTATAAACTTTTCAAAGACAGTATAAACCTTTTTAAACAAATTAGTGAAAAAATTACATTGTGTGGAGCATTTTGAGAAGGAAAAGTGTTAGAAAAAATTTGCCAGAAAATAAGATTTAAATTTTGGTGTACCTATTAATAAGCCCATTTATAACTTCAGTTGGTATTTAAAGTACCAAGAAATAAAAACAATAGCTTTTCTTAATGTTTATAATACTAAATGTTATGATTAAACTATAGATTTGTTTACTTTTTCACAATCTTTGGTTAAATTTCACAGATAAATCCCGTTAAAGTACGCAATAAAAGCATAAATAACATGAAAGCATAAGAGGGCGGTTCAGTAACTACCCGTAAATCAAAATAGAAAGTTAGCTAAGGGCAAGTTGGTGTTACTATCGTGTATCATTTGTTGTACGTCGCAAAAACTAATTTGCTACTGGTTTATAGGCTACTTTGGATGTCAGGCAATTCAATTTGTCGTTCAAGCGTTTCCGCTGAAATAGAAAACCAAATGTGCCTCATATGACGGATATGCATGAAAGATTGCGCTACTTCCTTTTTTCTCCCCTTCTTTCTGCTTTACATATAAGCTTGAATGCTGTTAGCTCATGTTTTATGATTCTTAGGCAAATTCTTAGGCAAAAAGTATATTCTACATAACTTAATTTAGCTTGAAAAAAATTCTCTGCTAAATACTATAAGTACCATAGGTATAAGAATGTATGTGAACTTGACAAAGTATTCTGAATGTGTCACATCAGCCTGTTCTTAAAACATCGTCAGAATAATTGGCATGATAAATAAAATGTCTTGAATTATCTGTCAAAAGCTTCTGAAATTCTCTTGTAGACGCGAAATATAAGGAAATAGACATATTTCTACACATGAAGTTAATATCTTGTTATTGCATTTCTTATTAAACTGTTGTGGTGGATCTAACAATTTTATAAATGTTTCTGTTCTGTTTTACTTCCAGTTTTAAACAGCACACTGTGAACATGTTAATGCTTTTTTCTTTTGTTCTTTCCAATATCAAAACTAGCATGGGAATTTAATTTATTTTAATTAGCTGTTTATGAAACATTAACTGGGAAGAATTTCATGCTTTTTAAGGTATTTCAGAAACATTTTACATAGCCATATGTGTTTAAATATATAGTTTTATATACCGAAAATCGTATGTAAGCTAAGTCCAGTCCTATTCAATTCATATATAGATGATGTATTAACAGAAATTGGGAGAAATAATAACTATGCCAATTATTAATAATATTTAGATTCCAGGATTACTGTTTGCAGATGATCTAGTTATAGGTGCAATTACAGTGAATGGCTTGAAACAATCCTTGCAAGCATTAAATAATTACTGTAAAGAATGGAGTTTAAAAGTGAACCAGGACAAGACGCAGATTGCAGTGTTCAAAAGGGGGGGGGGGGGAATTGAGCAAGTATGAAAAATGGAAAAATGAGAATAAAAAAGAGTACAGGGTACTGAGAGAATGTATTTATCTAGGAGTTAAAATTGACAGTGGTGGCAATTGAGAAAAACAAAAGAAATTTACATTGGCAAAAGGAAAAGGAGCTTTATCAGCTATTAGAAGTTGCAAATACAAAGTACCTAATATAAATATTAGATGGTTAGAAAAAGTGTGCTATATGGTGGTTGAGGCAAAAATACTATATGGGATCCTCCTTCTAATCCCCATACTTCTATCCCATATAGTATTTTTGCCTCAACCACCATATAGCACAAATAGAGCTGGGTAGAGTGGCAAGTAAGGGAAAGATTATGGAAAGGGCATTGAAATTTTGGCATAGAATAGTGAAATTGAAAGAAAGGAATTTGTTAAAATAGTGTTTAGTATACCAAGAGAAAAGTTTAAAGAACAAGGGATGGGTAGACTCTCTCAGAAATATCCTGGAAAATAATGGGTTAGGGGAAATGTGGAGAAGAAAAGAAAATAATGTGAATAGCTTCTGGAAGTTGGCAAGGAAAAGATTTGAGGACATAGAAATACAAAAAACATTTAGTGAGATAACTGAAAAGAGATCTTTAGTTTTCTATATACCAATGAAATTCTCATGGGGAAGGGAAAAGTACATCGATGTGACAAATAAAGAGGAGCGAGAAGGTATTGCATGGCTGAAACCAGGAGTATGGAGATTAAAAGGTTTAAGGAAAGGTATTTCACAAGACCAATGTCCTATACGTGGCGGAAATGAAGATATGGAACACATTTTATTTAAATGTAAAGGGACCAAAATGGTGTAATAAACTAGAATTAATAAACTATTGTAAAATATGAGTATGACCAGTAAAGAATCAGGGCTGAACACCAGTCATATTCACCTGTATACAGCTTAGCATAAATAAATAAATAAATAAAAATACTGAAAATAACCTATATTAATGTAATGAGCTGATTCATGCAAATATTGAACTGCTAAGAAAAATTGGTACTATTATGGTTTCAAAATTAAAATATTTATGAGGATATCCGTGGTTATTAATCTGCCTAAAAGACTGTTATAGTTTTCAAAATCCATGTCAGATTATTTGCGATATTATAGTGCTCTTATGTACTCGTGGTTGGCACCTCTAGGTTTTCTATAAAACATATGTAATCTAATTCAAAATCTTCTCGGGCTTCTAGCCAGGTAAAAACTTGGCTTGACACCAACGTTTCAAAGATTATTATGGCCTGGTATTTAAGATGACTGAGACATGGGCATGTCATCTTAAATACCAGGCCATAATATCACGCGAACCAATCAGATGTTAGCTTCATCCCAGCTCTTATAAATACCAGTCTCCGCAAGCTCAAACCATCAGTTTACCCTGAAGACGAGGAAGATGCACTTCTTTGAAACGTTGGTGTCAAGCCAAGTTTTAACCTGGCTAGAAGCCCGAGCAGATTTTGAATTAATACGTCGCCAGGAAAGCTTTAGTTCTTATATGTAATCTACTTACAACGTGTGCACGTGCTATATAAAAGGGAATGCCGAAGGAAACAAATTCTACAAATTATATTTCTGACGATTGTTTATTCAAGCGTTACAATAAGTAAATAGAAGGGATAGCTTTGATCCAAAACCTCACATACATTTTTTTGCCAATTGCAAATCAATGAATACCTATTGTATACTTTACTATTCCTAAAAAAATTTGATTTATTCCATTCACATGACTTTCTTTACATCTCTGTTACAAATTATTCTTAAAAACTCGATTCTGCTATCTACTTCATGCTAATAGAGATAAACATTAGCAGAAAGGTTATTATTTGCTTTCTTATAACTAATATTGAAATATGGGAATACATTAGGATAAAGCTGGCAAACTTTTTAAAAGCTGGTTGCTAAGTAATTGAAGTTTGTTTCTTTGAGTGGTCTGGAGCTCGCAAACGTCCGTATAAAAAGCATTTTAAACTGGAAACCAATAACAATGAATGTCTCGAAAATGGCCAACTTCACCAAAATATGTATGTGTGTTTTAATGAGAACTATAGTTTTTGTGTAGCATATGTTTGTCTGGCTGGGGATATTTTCCTCAAAATCTTCGTGTCACATTCTTGGAAGATGCTAAACTTAATACTATATTTGGTATTTCACGGTCTTTTCGTTTTGGGGCTATGCTGCACACGACAGACAAACGCACACATACACACGCGCGCGCGCACACACATATACACATAAATACCGGTGAAATCTCGATATAGAATTTGTGCGTGAAATACAACACATTCTCTATATGTCGCCCACCGTGGTGTAATGGTTACCATGCTAACTTCATATACCCAAGGTCGCGGGTTCAAACTCGGCGGAGGACGCTGTATTTTTTCGGGTGTAAAAATCCTTAGCATGGCTTCCTTCGGAAGGGAAGTAAAGCCGTTGGTCCCGTTCGTAGATTTACGGCACGTAAAAGAATCTTAAGCCTGATAGGTCTCTGAGCAAAATTAAGCGGTCTTTCACGCCCAATTTAGAATGGGACGCTGAGAATCATAGTAGTTAAAGAGCGTCCATAAATAGCACACCATTTCCATTTCATTCTCTATACTATTTACATAGTACGTGTAGAGAAAGCAAAAAATAAATTGGACGCAGGGACCTTAAAACATAATCCCAGTGAAATCTTCGTGTAGAGAAAGTACATAGTACGTGTAGAGAAAGCAAAAACGATGTTCCTTTATAAGCTTTGCATTCACCTCGATGATTAGAAAAAAGTCAATGAAAACAATGAACCCATCCAGAAAATACGAGCGAGTATTCATTGCTTTACTGATGGCTACATTGTAATTAAAGCTGTGAAAATGTCAGTGATGTAAAGGAAAAGTTAACGGGGTTCTTTATTTGGCGATAGCTTTGGAAACGTAGGAAGATGTAATGCATACCGCATCAAACATTACATTCAAGTTTTCCTTTTTGCACGTGGGAGGCAGAAGTTTCAGCAGTTAGTAGCTTGCCTAGTACTTAAAGGCACTATAGTTCGGCAACTTCTATTATTTCCATCGTGACAATTTACCGAAAGAGATAGAAATACTATAATGGCATGGATTATAACAATGAGAATATAAATAGCACAAAACTAATGTATTTCACTAATTTCAGTTTGAATTAGATGTGTTTTTAGTTTTAATTTCTGAAAATTAGAGATTTCTTTTGTTTCTTTTGGCAACATTATAGATTTTAATTAGGAAAAATTTTAAATATTTTGTTCCATAAGTTACACTTTCAAAATGTTTAAAATGAATTTTTAAATGTTGTAGAAGTCAAAAATGTATATTATTTATTCAGTAAAATGTTGTGAAGATGTATTTCTTTTTTATATTCCCCTATAAGGTTATATGTTTTCGTAAACTTCCACGGCCAATATTAAAATTATCTTGGTCCAAAGTTTCCGGTGTAGACCGCGTCTTAAGGCTAAAATCTGCCGACGTTTCGCCCATCTTATGATAAGGCTTCCTCAGGGCTAACTGCGTCTGGTCCGGCTGGCGTACCTTCTTTTATACTGTAGTTGGGACATAAAGTTAACAGAGACAATGGAAAAAGTTTGAACACCAGGAGCAGGAACTCAGGAGCCAGGAGCCAGGAGCAGGAACTAGTCGCCCGAGTGTACTCGGGCGGGGGCAAATCACCACGGTACCTATCCGCTTTTCTTGCGGATTTACCATCTGGAGACCTCTGCTAAGAAAAGCATCCCACCTTGCGGCCAGCGAGCCAATAGGAATACAGAAAGCAGCGACCCCAGCCATTGGCCAAACGATAACCAATGGCAACACAGGAGGGCGGTACTTGGCATGTCCCAACTACAGTATAAAAGAAGGTACGCCAGCCGGACCAGACGCAGTTAGCCCTGAGGAAGCCTTATCATAAGATGGGCGAAACGTCGGCAGATTTTAGCCTTAAGACGCGGTCTACACCGGAAACTCTGGACCAAGATAACCCTATAAGGTTGCTATAAATTTTTGTAAAACTTTAAATATCAAAAAGTAGAATTATTTTAATTATTAATTGCAAAGGCAATATTTTAGATTTTTCATAAGAATTTTAGTAGGAATTAAATAATGAGCTGCTAATAAATGTACAATAGCTGTGTTCTCAAATAATGCCTTCAAATCTGTTTTTATGATGATGCCAAATCGATTTTGTTCATCATTTTTAATCTGTAGTAGTTATCAGCCTGATGTAGTCTTTCATCTTCTGTAACGGAGAACGCCATGCTTCATTATGACAATATCTGTTGCCTGATTAAACACACATTCCCTTTTATTTGTGTTGCCTAGCCGTTACTTAAACCCCACTATGCACCTTGCTTTCTGGCTAAGTTCATAATCTGATTTACAACCCCTTCGCTCATCCCAATATAGTTCCGCATTCTGCCGCCTGGTTGCGCCCTCTAACTACCGTTAGTAACAGCTGCTTCACTCTGTGTACTTTGCTCTCCAATCGGACGAGCTGCACAGATGGAACATGGTATTAATATCCTAAAAATGATGCCACGGAGGGTAAAATAAAAGGATTTTCTCCTTCTCTCCCCCTCCACGTGGAACAAAAACCTACAAGCTCTTTATGGTTTCATAGGAAGTTATAGTTGAAACGGTCATTAATTTCTTTCACTACACTGGTTTTTTTGGATTACTGAAGAGGAAAACATCGTGGTAGGGTGGACTTTTTTTAAAAACTCTTTTGCTTCATTTTGGTAGCAATTACGGGAAGAAAACTAATTGCATTCACCAAATGGAATCGTAAAAGTCGCGCCTCTGCGACAATAAGAAATAACAATGCAATCAAAAAGGCGGAAACAGACATCTATACATTTGAATGAAACCAAAAATGAGACACAAGTGCTGCTTGTGTAGGCGTAAGAGGAGAAGGCGAATGAAACAGAAAAATAGAGCAAGTGCTCAAAGTCTCTGCTAATTTAGAATTATTCCACTGTATAAAAAGAGAGGAAAAAAAGCAATGTAATAGATCTGTGACCAAAATGTTTCTGGTAACTTTGAAAAACCTTTGAGAAAGTTCCCTTTGCTGTGTTTTAACGTAGATGTATGAAAAGTTGAATAACTAAAAAAAGTTATTTAAATGTATGGTTTTATTGTACAAAATAAAATCTCTTGAGGGTTCAATTCGCATGAATTTGCTTATTCTGCTGCAATTTATTCTTACAAAGCATTATTCTTCTCAACTTCATGGTTAAGATAAACATGAGTTTTATTACTTCAAAGTAGAAGGGAAATAAGGGTATAATCTAGGCTAAAACGATAGCCATAACTTTTAAAAGATGGTCGATATGATTAAAATTACCTACTCTTTGCATGGCCACGATGAAAAAACTGGATTACTACTTTCATTTGAGAAAATGTTGAAATACTGGAAAGTTTAAAATCAACAAGAAAGAATATTTCGTAAAATGGTTAGCTCAAAAAAAAATATATATGACATATTGTGTGTTTAACAAGATCTATTGTTTTGTGTAGTAGTTTTTTGGGGGGGATTATCTCTTACCACTTACCAGTTATGTAAAAGTCATTAAGAATAAAAGAGAGTTTTCAGAGGTATTCCCAGTAAATTAAAGATGTTCATTTTATTTGTAATAAAAATATCTTAAACACATGGTATTTTAATAAAAATCGTTACAAGCACTTTTATGAGTAAACATTTTAAAAAACGTAACCATGTAAAGAGTAGATGGAAAATCTACACGTAGCATCCTTGGTAAAAACTAAAGTTAATCATCAAATTTGGTGGGTGTTCAGCGACTTTTCGTTTTCAGCTGTGCTGTCTTTTTACTTTCTCTATACGTGCCATGTAAATTGTGTATAGAGAAGGTATTGCACTCCACCAAAAATTCCATACCGAGATTTCACCGGAAATATATGTTTTAGGGTCCCCAGAATCCAAAAAAAGTATTTTCAGAAAAAGGACCGTGTGTGTGTGTGTGTGTGTGTGTGTGTCCGTGTGTCTGTGAACACGATAACTCAAAAACGAAAAGTCGGTAAAATATCAAACTTGGTATTTAGTGTCTTCCAGAGATGCGACACGAAGATTTTGAGAAAAATCCCCCCACCCCAAACTACCCTTTACATGGAACTTTTTTTAAAAAAAATGATTTTCTAAAAAAGGGCTCTAACGATTTTGATTAAAATATCGTATATTAAAGATATTTACCTGAAAAATGAAATGTATATTTTGAATTTTCTGGGAATAGCCTCTGAAGACTACTTTATTCTGAGTCAATTTTACTGAATAACTGCTAAACCGTAAGAGATGGACAAAAACTTACCACACAACAAATGTAGAGCACCTTAAAGCATACAATTTATGCTACATACATTTTTTTCGTGGAGTTGATTGTTTTTGAGATATTCCTTGTTTTTGGTTTCAGCTATAAAAAACTTATATTTTCTCATATAGGACTTTGTGAACTCGTGTCTATACAAACAAAGGAACTTCAGTCGGAGAGCAACCAGCTTTTGGCTATCATTTTAATCTATGGTACTCCCTTATTTCGCTTCTACTAACAAGGAAGCAAGTAATAAGACTATTTCTGCTTCATTAGATGAAGTAAATAGAATAATTTGTTGCAATGATATAGAAAAAGTTATGTGAATGGAACACATCAGATTTTTTTAATATAGCGTTTTAACGTCCCTTTTACTACTATGGCACCACAGGCGATGACACTGATGGTACATGGAATAAAGATTTAGCACCTGTGAAATGATGATGGCGGGGGAAACTGGAGAACCCGGAGAAAACCCACCCCTGTGCCGCGTTGTCCACCACAGATCTCACACGTGGTGAGAACCTGGTCCGTCTAGGTGAGAGGCGAGTGGTCTTACCACTGTTTTTTTTTTTTTATAGTTTTAAAATACAGTTCCGGAGCCTGATCGGGACTCCGACACTGTATACCCTCCTTTTTATTTACCTAATTTGTTTACTGTGATTACTGAATTTCTGTTTTACTTTTTACACACACATACACAAACATATAACACCCTTGCCCAAGGCGGGACTCGAACCCACGATCCCCTGCGCTACGAAACACCAAAGCGAGACGTTTTGGCGAGCGCGGCCATGGGGACCGGCAACACTCGGTCACGGCGCGGCCACAGATATGCTATCTACAGACACACACGCGCCCACACACGGACCTTTTTCTTAAAATGTCCTTTTTTGGATTCAGTGATCCTCAAAACATGCATTTCCAGTGGAGTCATTGTAACCAATTTTTGGCGGAATGACAATATTTTCTCTACCTGCTATGTATGTACACAGTCCTTTAAATAAGAGACTATTAACATATGTAATTTTTCTTAGTTCTGGTTTATATTAATTTATACTTTATTTGCAGTTAATTTTTTTATTTTTACTTTATCTACACATACTAGTATATAGTGTATAGAGAAGATATTGTATTGCATCAAAAAATTCGATACCAAGATTTCATCGGAAATGTATGTTTTGAGATCCCCTAAATCCAAAGAAAAGCACTTTAAAATGTCCGTGTGTGTATGTGGGTGTGTGGGCAGCATAGCTTAAAAAACCCGTTAAATACCAAACGTAAATACCGTATGTTCCAAGGATACGACATAAAGATTTTCAAGAAAATCCCGCTCCCCAAACTAACATTTACATGGAACATTTTTCGAAAAATTTTATTTTATCCAAAGCGGCTCTAACGGACTTAATTAATATACCTATGTTTGAGATATTTTTATGACGAACGAAATGTATATTTTGAATTTTCTGGGAATAGGCTCTGAAGACCTCTTCATTCTGGATGACTTTTGTATAATTGGCAAACGTAAGAAATAAACAAAAACCTACTACACAAAAATGTAGATCTGACTGCCTCCGTGGTCGAGTGGCAGCGAGCTGACTTCTCACCCGGAGGTCCCGGGTTGGATTCCCGGCTGGGGCGGGGAATTTTTCTTTAACCGGAATTATTCCCTATCCCCCATAGAGTCTGGAAGTATGAATGTGAGAGTGAATGTGCGTGTGTTTAGTAATATAAAGTTTAACCTAATGTTCTGAACCTACAGTTTCACAAGTGAAAGCCCCCGATATGAGCATTGATGTTGAAGGGGGCTATATAAATGAATAAAACAAAATGAAGATCTCAATAAAAACACAACCATGTACAATTTTTTTTTTTTTTTTATTTTGTAGAGTTAACCGTTTTCGAGATATTTTTAAACTTTTCTTCTCGTTTCTAGTTCGTTTACTCCTGAAAAGCAAAGAGATCGGATTCAATTGTTTCACATAGTGACCGGCTTTTAAAAGACGAGAAGAGAGCTAGTAATAAGTAATTCTACTTGTGTTTATCTTAATTAGCATGATGTAGATAAGATATTAATCTTTTAAATGCCAAACAGAGGACTAATGAACACATTGGACATTTCCCCTTATGTATACAAGGGACCGAGTAATAAGGACAATTTCAGCTAATGTTTATCTCAATTAGCATGATTTAGATAGAAGAATAAGTTTTTTAGCAATAATTTGTTACAGAGCTGTAGAGAAGGTCATCAGATTTTTTAAGAATTATGATAAGCTTCTAAATCTTTAGATCAGTCCCTTGAAACGCTCCTGTTTTAATGGTATACACGCAAATCTCCTTGCGAAACGGTTTTAAAATGTCAGAATTAGATTTCAGAATTTCCTAACATCAATTATAAGTTTTCAAAAAAAAAGAGATTATTGTGAAAAAATGATTCATTTTAGGCATTCATCTTTCTAATCTTTCAAAATAATTATGATAATTCAGTAAAAAAAAAGTAAGAGAAATATTAACACACACCAATTAAAAAATGCAAATATTTTTTTTTCAAATTTTTACTTTTGTGAAACATTTTAAAAATGCAATATATTTACAATTATAATTCATGAAAGCGTTTATATCTTACAAACTATTTATCCAATTTTAATGCTATTTAGTACTCATATTAAAATAACAGCAATGCATACACATTTTTGAAAATTCTACAAAAAAACATAGAAATTTAAATTTCAGCTCTGTGCCTTTATACGTATAATTTACGGTTCGTGAATTTAGCGGATTTATCATTGGAGAGTTGTGTCTTCTACTCTACTCTTATCTTCCTTAATTTAAAACAGAAAGACGTATATAAGTATAAATAAATTAGCTAATAATGTACTGAGCGAATGTCACTCTTTCCTGCCACAGCAGGTAGTGCTTAACCTGTTGCACACCTAATTGAACAAAACCTGTTTGATATTTTTGGCCACATTATCGTTAAACCTTTGGAAGATGAAATCTGCTTTTAATGCCAAAGTGTCAACCTGTGCTTTGTGGGACACAATGGATGACCTCACTGGGGAGGGTTGACGGTTACCTCTGCGTTCCGGATTATTAAACCCCACCCTCTGTGTTCCCGCCCTGTCAAAATTCAAAAGACTCGCCACCTGTAATAGGTCAATGAAACTAAAAACACATGGGAACGCGTTGGTGCATAAATCGACCGCTAAACAAATATTTAAAAATCAGTTTCTGCTCGTATATTTGGCAATACTCCAATATTTTATTTAGAAAATCTGATTAGTTACATTCACATGAACTTCTCTATCCGCTATTATTTTTATGTGACTTCCGAAAACTACTTTTATTAGATTATTATCTACCATGAATATGGTAGGTAGAGAATGTACTGCATTCCACCCAAAATTCGATGATTTTTTCACCGATATACACGTTTTAAGGCTCTGAATCCAAAAAAAAAAAACATTTTAGGAAAATGTCTATTTTGTTTGAGTGCATGCCGCGAGCGCTATTTCTGTGAACAATAGAATTCAAAAACTAAAAGTCGGATAAATATAAACCTGATATTTAAGTTCAGCATCTTCCAAAGATGCAACACAAAGTTTTTCTCCAACCCTAAATTATCCTTTACTTGAACCATTTTTCTAAATCTATTATTTTCTTTAAAATGTCCTTAACGAGTTTGATTAAAATATATATTAAAATATATACAGGACAAATAAAATGTATATATTGAATTTTCTGAAAGTAACCTGTGATAAGACCATTGTATTCGGAAGACATTTTGTACAAATTTGTGAAACTGGTAAACGTTATAACGTTAGACGAAAACGTACTACACAAAAAATGTAGATCTCTTTAACATATACCCTGTACTCAACATAACCTTTATTTTGCCATACGTAGTTCCTAGATACCATTCATTATTGGTTCGAATACTTTGTCGAGTTTCAGTTGTTTCTCGTTGCATGAAAAGAGTAAGGAATTTTAAGACCGGCATCTAGTATCAAATTTTTTATCGTTTGTCTATTGCAGTTCACTTTGTATCTACAAGGAAATGTGTAACGTAGATTCATCAAACATACATCTCTATTAAAATGCATTAGATAGAAAACTAAGTCATTTTACAGTCTCTTCGGTGGCAGAAGTGTGTCACTGCTTAAGGGAAATATTTTGAAGGAAATGAGTAAATTGCCTTATGGTAATTTGTTTCTGCGCTATTCACACATTTCGGGAACCTTTTGAATGTAGTATTGTATGTGTGTGTATGCGTGTATATATATATATATATATATATATATATATATATATATATATATATGGTATAGCTAACTATTTCCAGATATTATTTCTTAGTGATTATAAAATTTCCAACTCTTGTGACTTTTTTCTCAAATGGGAGTCATTATTCACATTTTTAATCCAGATCCTGCAAAGAGAATGGGATTTCAATTGAATCGCATAAAGAACCTGCTTTTTTTTTTCTTTTTTTGGTGGTGTTTAACGCCCGTTTTACTACTTGTGGCACCGCTGGCGATGACATTGATGATACATGGAATGAGGATGAAGCAACAGTGGAATACGATGACGGGGAAAACTGGAGAACCCGGAGAAAACTCGCCCCTGCGCCGCTTTGTCCACCACAAATCTCACATGCGGTTGCTTGGGATCGCACCCCAGGTAATATGCTAGCGGTCTAACCACTCGGTAGACCTGCTTTTAAAGCATTTGACTATCGCGTTCACCTAACATATTGCTTAGTTTCTTTTACTTAGAATAAAGTGATAAAGCCATTCCTGTTATGTTTATCTCGATTAGCATGACGTAGGGAGAAGAATAAGCCTTTGTAAGAATAATTGGTGTAGAATAGTTAAGAGAAAGTAATGAGAATGACACATCTTATTTTTAGGTCAATTTCCGAGGCAAATTGTTTAAAATTTAGTAATTAGCTCACATAACTATTGAGCATAAGGAATATGCGTTATCAATAAAATCCTACGCCTAAAAATCTGATGTGTTCCATTCGCATGACTTTCTCCACTTTCTCTGGAACAAATTATTGATAAAAAAACTTATTCTTCTATTTGCTTCATGCTAATCGAGAAAAATTAGCAGAAATGGTCTTATTACTTGCTTCCTTGTAAGAAAAACTGGAGAAATAAGGGAGTGCCATACTTTAAAGCTTTAGTCAAATTTATTAAAAGCTGGTTGCTATGTAAATGAAGTTCCTTTGTTTGTATGGCCAAGAATTGGCAAATTCCTGTAAGTAAAATGACGTGTTATTTATGGACGCTCTTTAACTGCTGTGGTTCTCAGTGCCCCATTCTAAATTGGGCGGGAAAGACCGCTTAATTTTGCTCAGAGGCCTCTCAATCAGGCTTGAGGTTCTTTTACGTGCCGTAAATCTACGACACGGGACCAACGGCTTTACTTCCTTTCCGAAGGAAGCCATGCTAAGGAAATGTATGAGAAAATTATAAGTATTTTAAAACTGAAACCAATAGTAAGGATTATCTCAAAAACGGTCATTTCTACGAAAAAAATGTTTATGGTATAAATTCTGTGCTTTTACGAGATCTACATTGTTTGTTAAGCAAGTTTTTGTATATCTCTTACGACTTACCAGTTATGCAAAATTCCGCAAAATTCATCCAGAATTAACATGTCTTCAGAGGCTATTCCCAGAAAAATCAAGATATACACTTTATTTGTCATAGTTGGGGTAGGGGGATTTTCTTGAAAATCTTCGTGTCGCATCCTTGGAAGTTTGGTATTTAACGGACCTTTCGTTTTGGAGCTATGCTGCCTACAGGCACACATACACACACGGATATTTTTCCAAAAATATATATTTTTTGGATTCAGGGGGTCTCAAAACATGTATTTCCGGTGAAATCTCGGTATCGAATTTTCTGGGTGCGATACAATACTTTCTCTGTACACTACGTACATAGTACGTATAGAGCAAGTAAAATGAGCTTTGTATAAGCAGAATGTCAGATAACGGACAGTTCTCGATTACTGATTGCCATTCGAGGTAAATGTCACACATTGCCAGACAAACCAAAGCTATGAGAGATCTAATACGCGAGTTCCATTAATCACAGGCGTCAGGCAACAAAACGAAGAAGGGGGGCCTCGCTTCATTAGAGGGGTTTACGGGGGCACCGCACACCTGTGTTATCCCCATCAATTGAGGGCGAGGGATGCTTTACAATACTCTCAATGTTGATCAGATCATGTCGGCTACTGAATTCATTAGTACAAAGTGGTGGTCGGAGCTGCTGCATGTATGAATTTCATGCGTGGCCGGGTGGTGGGGGGGAGGAGGGTATATGGATACAATATGTATAGCAGGCCAGATACGGGAGCACCTGTTTGCTGTAACCCCGAGGTCAGCGTTGAAACGGGCTATGGAACATTTCAGTTCGGTCGAATCATCAATTATCATTAGTTTAGTTAGTTTGCTTTTGCTATTATTCATGAGAGACATGACGAGATTTAACCGAAATTCGTATTTAAGGCGCACTAACCCCCAAAATAGCCATTTTAACTTTTTCCAGCCCAAAACTGCCCATCATGTATATTTGTTGTTGGAAATTGTATTACAATTTTCACTTACAGGGTTCACTTCTAGTTTTTTCTATTTTTATGATATATATGTCTTTAAATTTGATACTCGTATTAGCGCAGCCTAAGTAAAAAATATCTGATGCGTTCCATTCACACGACTTTCTCTACATCTCTGCTACAAATTATTGTTAAAAAGCTTAAGCCTCTATTTACTTCATGCTAATCAAGAAACAATTAGCAGAAACAGTCTTATTACTTGCTTCCTTGTAAGTAGAAACGAAACAAGGGAGTATCATAGGTTAAAACGATACTCAAAAGTTGGTTGCTATGTCACTAAAGTTCCTTTGTTTGTATCGACAGGAGTTGACAAATTTCTGTAAGCATAAGTTTATTAAAGGTGAAACTAAAAACAAGGAAAATCTCAAAAACGACCAACCCCGCGAAAAAAATGTATATGACATAAATTATGTGATTTAACGTGCTCCACATTTTCTGTGTGTTAAATTTTTGTCCATCTCGTACGGTTAAGCAGTTGTGCAAAATTCCGTAAAATTCACCCAGAATAAAGGAGTCTTCAGAGGCTATTCCCAGAATATTTTATTTGTCTGAAATTTAAGATATACATTTTAATACCTTAAAATGCGATATTTTAATCTAAATCGTTAGAAAATCAAAAATTTCGAGAAAAAAAATCCATGTAAAGGGTGTGGAAACATGGAAACATGGAATGAAAGTGGAGTACCGGTGGAATTCGATGGCTTGGGAAACCGGAGAAAACCTGCCCCAGCACCGCTTTGTCCACCACAAATTCCACATGCGGTCGCTTGGGATGCCTAAGTGAGAGGCAAGTGGTCTAACCACTCGGCAACGGCACGACCTTAATGTTGTCATTCACATCAACAAATGAAAACATAATCGTCAATCAATGACAAGAGTGTGTTAAAAATAAAGTTAGACTATAAGTAAGACTTTTCAAGATTATTTACCCATTCCAAACTACTCTTTGCTTCGAAAAATGTTATTATTTTAAATTTTCTCAAAAACAGTCCAACACTCTATAGGTGGGATACCAATATATCTATTCCAATGTTTATTTTGAATTTTCTGTGAACATCCGGTTATAATGGTGGAATTGCGTATAACGTGGGAGGCATAAAAAAGAGACAGAAACTTATTACAGGAATAATTCCATTTCCAACGCTTCCCAAAGAAACTATAATCTACGAGGGAATCTCGTTCTCTAAACGATGACCAGACGCATTTATTTGCTGAAGGCACTCTTGAGCTGTATCCATATCTTCGATGATAGGATGGCAATGAGTATTGTGTGGAACGAGAGGACCTACAACTTTTACCGTTTGGTCCTAGGGGTACTTATTCCGGATATGAGGTGGCGGTTTTAAGTAGCTCTATCCAGGCCTTTAATTCTTAGTAACCCACAAGAGCTAAAATAAATAAGCTTTTGTTATCTTAACTGTGTTTGAAATATTCTTAATTTCATGTTTACATTTTCCCAGGCGCATGCTTGAAAGCTTGTAATTCCTCTTTTGTTTTCATTATCGGATGCTAAACATTCAAAATATGTTTTAAGTTAAGAAGTTGTTTAATTTAAAGTCATTTACAGGTAAAATTCGTGATGAATTGTGTAACGATGATAGAACCACCATTTAATGATACTATAAAAATAATTATATAAATATATAATGGATAAGTGCCAATTCGTTGCGAATAGAGACAGAGGTGAGTATCTCTGATTTTTTCTTTCTCTCCTGTTTTCTATCTGTCTTTTCCGCTCTTGTTTCGTGTCTGTAAAATCCAGTTTAGAAATTAATTATAAGCGCCCAAACCGAATGATCCGAAGGCAGTTCCTGACCGGAAGGCTCATGCAAGGAGCCAGGAAGAAATGTTTACACATCACAAATCACCAACTAACCGCAACTCATGAGCACTATCTGCTAACCTTTCACCCCGAAGCGACGACAAGGAAGAAATAGATACAGAAAGTTATGGTAAAAAAGGAACTATCACAGCATTCGCCTCCTGACCCGGGGAAACCACGAGTCGAAGTGGGATGAACCCCGGAATCAATCCCGGGAGCCTACCCAATGCGGCCCGCAAATTTATCTTGGTCTGGTGGCCTTTTTAGATATTGGCATACTGACTCCAAAGCCACGGGTTCAAACCGTCCCAGACGATGTTTTTAAATGAACTTAAAAATCACAAATAAAATAAAATATGTATACTATACCCTGGCATCTAATTTATCATACCAGGTGTTGCCATTCATTTTCAATTTTAACTACAAATTTACTTTGTAGAGTACAAATGTGCATATATATAGAGAATGTATTGCATTTCACACAAAAATTCGGTACCGAGATTTCACTGGAAGCATATGTTTTGACATCCTCTGAATCCAAAAGAAGAAGAATTTTTGGAAAAAAACTGTATGGGGTGTTTATCTTTTCTGTTTTGTTTGTGTGTGTGTTTATGTGTGGGCAGTTTAACTCTAAACGAAATGTCCATTAAAAGCCAAACTTGGTATTTAAGTTTATATCTCCCAAGGATGCCATTCGATGATTTTCAAGAAAATATCTCCACCCCAAACTATGTTTTAAAAGGAAAATGTTTCCAATTTTTTTATTTAATCAAAAATGTCTCCAACGATTTTAACTAAAATACTGTACATTAAAAATAGTTACATCACAAATAAAATGTGCATATTGAATTTTCTGGAAATATCCTCTGAAGACTACTTCATTCTGACTTAAGTAAATTTAAAACCAAATTAACACAAAATCTCTTTTTAAAATTAATAAAATTAAAGGAAATTAATGTAATATAAGTAGTAAATATTCACGACAATAACCTCTTACTCTTCTTTAATTAACTTCTCTAGAATATAATGTTCTTAGAACTGCAAATACATAAGATTGAATAATAGCTACTGCGGATTCTTAAATTTTGCTGAATTTTGCATAACTTGCAAACCGTAAGAGATAGTCAAAAACTTACCTAACAGAAAACGTAGAGCTCGTTAAATAACACAATTTATGTTATATACATTTTTACGGAGTTTATCGTTTTTGAAACATTCCTTGTAATTGGTTTCAGCTTTGAAATACTTAAAACTTTTCTCATACTGTAACTTGTCAACTCCTGTCCGTATAAATAAAAGAACTTTGGTCACATGGCAAACAGCTTTTGACTAATACTTTAGCCTATGCTACTCCCTTGTTTCCCTTACAAGGAAACAAGTAATAAGACTATTGCTGCTAATGTTTTCTCAATTAGTATGAAGTAAATAGAAGCCTAAGCTTTTTAACAATAATTTGTTGAAAAATGTAGAGAATGTGAATGGAACACATCAGATTTTTATGCTTGGGTTTGGAATTAAAATATGAATATTTAATGAAGTTCTTTGCGATGAAGGACCAGCATTTTGGTCCGCCTTGTCTTGTCCTGGAGAAGTTTCGCAACTTAACAACCACCGAAATATACACGGTCACTTTTTGATAGGAATATACAAATGCGAACAATTCTTGGTGGTTTGCCGAGAAAAATTGCGAGTTATTTGGGGTATTCAATTTCGTCTCTGCATTTTATCATGGTAGCCCAGTGGTCAGAGCACTCAGATGGAAACTGAAGATGCGTGGTTCAAAACCCGGCTAAGGTACTAGGATCGGGTGATAAGTCCCGGGCCTCTCAATGAAAACAGCATTTACAAATGTTTTTTTTGTGCCTTATTTCTAAATAATCTCCAGAACGGCTAATACATTTGTCATATCGGCGTTCTAATTTAATTAAACCATCTCTGTAGTGTGATTTATCAAGGTCCTCAAAATAGCTGTTTACCGCATCAATGACCTCCTCGTTGCTGTGAAATCTTCGTCCTCCAAGAACTTTTATGAGGTTTGGGAACAGGTGGTAGTCACTGGATGCTAAATCTGGCAAATAGGGTGGATGTTCAAGCAATTCCAACTTTTATTTGCACATTTTTTCCATTGCAATGACTGAACGATGGGCCGGAGCATTGTCGTGATGAGACGAGACTTTTTTTTTTTTTTTTGGCCAAATGAGGTCTTTTTCTTTTCACCTCACCACATAAACGTTGCAGTAAGCTTGCGTAGTAGTCACCAGTGATACTTTTACCCTTTACCAAGTAATCAATAAAAATAATTCCCTCTGTATCCCAGAAAACACTCGCCAAAACCTTGTTAGCCAAAATTGACCTTGCCTTTTTTTGAGTTGGTTCACCTGGCGCAATCCACTGTTTTCACCGTGATATACTTTCTGGAATGTAGTGACGTATCCAAGTTTCGTCCATAGTAATAAGCTTGCTGCGTTTCAAAACTTCACTGGAAATTTACTCCACATTCTTAATAGAAACCGTTTTTCTTTGTAACTTTTGAACAGGTGTCAACAAACGCGGCATCCATCTTGCACAGACCTTGTGAAAGCCCAAAACATTACTTAAAATACAACCTGCACCTTCTTTTGATATGCTTACAGCCTCTGCTATCGCAAACAACTTTAATCTGCGTTCTTCCAGTACTAAACGATGAATTTTTTCAATGATCTCTGGATTTGTCACTTCTACAGGGCGTGCAGAGCGAGGGTATGAAGGGACAGAGTCTGTTTATTTGAAAACTAAACAAGTTATTGACCTGTAACTATGGATACAAGCTTGTCTAGAGTTAAATCACACGATGCTACCGTCTAACTGCTCTAATGGCGCCATATCTGTGTGAGGTCCGGGAGTTATAAGCCGACCCCATTTAGATTTTCAGTCCTACTGACTTTTCAAAATATGCTTTGTTTAGTAGAATGGGAAGGTTGTTTCCTTTCAGCTAAGTAAAAACGCTGCTGTGTTGTATCCACAACTAGAGAACTTTAGAGACGTACTGTGGCTGGGTACAATGTTTGTACCTCTAATGAACAGACCTGTTCACGCTCAAAATTAAAAATGTAGCAGCCTATGCATCTCAAGCCGTTGAATGGCCAGCTTTCCAAAGGTAACGTTGACGCCGATAACAAGCAACACGTCGGTTGTCGGTGACGTGACCATGTTCCTTTACGGAAGTGCATTCAGAAGGGGCAGCATTCAAGGCGGTCGCTGATTGAGGGAGGTGAATCGTCCATCTGTCATGTATTGGCAAGCAGTTCAGTGGAACATCGACATAAGTTGTGCATTATTGCCTTGCTGTAACGGACAGCAAGCACATTACTAAGACTATTTCCGACACGTGATCGTAGAAGTGGCCAATCCAGCACATTGGTGCGTAAAATTCCAACCAATCGGAACTCATTATCTCTGCATTTTAAACGTCTTTTTAATTTCTCTACACGTACTATGTACATAGTGTATACAGAAGGTATTGCACTCCACCCAAAATTCGATACCAGGTTTCACCGGAAATATATGTGTTAAGGTCCCCTGTATCGAAAAAAAAAAAATCAGAAAAAGGCCTTGTATGTGTGTGTATCCGTGTGTCAATGTGGAAATGAAAGAAGAAGAAAAAAGTGTTTTATGCTTTGGGCATTCTAGAAATCAAGATATTGGATATTCACTACATTAATTAGAGCGCAAAAATATCTGATGTGATACTTTCATAAGAATTTCTCAATCAATTCTTGTACAAATTATTCTTAAACAACCTTATTCTGTACTTCTTGTGAATTAAGATAAGCATTTACAGAAATATTTCGTTACAATTTAATTTGTAGGTAAACGAGAGGTACAAATCTTTAACAAGCAAGTTGTTTTTGAAATTCCGCTCTTTGCATAACAGGACAAACAGATGGCGACTTAACACTTAAAATTCTAACGTGGTAAATTCACATGACTTTCCATACCTACCCATTCTTCAACATACTATTCTTAAAAAGGCTTACTGTTCTATTTCATGTTAATTGACATAAATATTTGTAGAAATGAATTTTTTTTTTTTACATATTTTCTTGTAGATAACATTGGCTTAAGCGATAGCGAAATAGTTTTTAAGAGATAGCCTTGCTGCATATGCAACCTCAGAACATATAAATGGAGCGTGTAATATAAAATACCTGCGCGGCAAAATTCGTTCGAAGGGGTATGTTTGAAGTGATATTTGCTGAATGGAATGGATGACCTCGCTTGATTTTTTGCAAGTGATGTATTTCACTCAAAGTTGTGTAAACTCTTATATGTAAAATATAGTACAGTCGGTAATTTAATCGCAAATGAGCACGATGGATTGGGTTAACCCAAACCAAGTCAACGACTGTTTTATTCATTCATAGCATTGTGATAATCAGTATTATCTATTAAGTATTTAAAATAACAACGTTTTCTTGGCATAAATTAAGACTTATAATTCTTTATTTATTTACTTTCCACTCATGCAGCCATACAGAAGAACACAGTGCACCCATCAGCAGATCACTTAACACAATGTTTTCTTTTTGGTATATAAGTATCTACACTGTGTAACCTAAATTACGATGACACTAATACCCATTAAAAAGTCTAACCTAAACCCGATCATTATTATTATTATTATTATTATTATTCATATGTACTACTAAAACTACTACTACTACTACTACTACTACTACTACTACTACTACTACTACTACTACTACTACTACTACTACTACTACTACTACTGCTGCTGCTGCTGCTGCTAATGCTACAAAACGTCATTCGCACCTCAGTTGTTTATCTATCTCTATTTCTACAATGGCCTCGATGGAATGTACGTCTATCTATTTCACTTAAGGACGTGTTTCTATAACTTTGAAATGTTTAGTTATGCTTATATGTTATAATGACTTGATAATTTGAACTTCCAGTATTTCAGGCGATTATTTTTCATAAACGTAGTTTTATTAGTTTATGCTTGCGTTCATATAAAATGTCTCTTTAGTAAGGCCAGAAATGAAATGTATAGTTCATACATATACAAGAACAATTTAATTATTTGTATTTATTTGCCGTACATCATTTATTTTTGGTGCGTTAGGGGCCAGGCCATGAACTTGACTACCCATTTCTCCGAAACCCGTACAGTATTGTACAAAGGAGAGAGAGAGAGAGAGAAAGAGAGAGTCTGTGTAGTAAACAGCTCGTTCTCCAAGAAGTGAAGTTCGGCAGGAGTTTCACTCGACAAGCATGAACCGAACACTGAACGTGTTTTGCAGCACACTAATACTACATCTTGCTAGAATATCTACTTTATAAGTTATATTTTGTCAGCACCCCAGTCACGCACCACCCTTATGTAAAGTATATCGACATTTTGCCCCCCCTCGGTAATGCATCGACAGGTGGAAGTTCAGATGAACGGATGAACGCTTGAGTAAGCTGGGCTTTCGGAAAACGGAAAGAGGGTGTTCATAAACTATTAGGGATTGCTAATCTAAGAGCTCTCTACAGATACAAGTATTGTATAAGTGCATTACTCTCACTTAACTTAATTAAGCTGATATGATGCAGAGCGTTCAAATAAAAGAGAACCAAAAGTAGCCATTTGTTTGATCCAGTAGGCGGTGGAGATCCAATTCTCTACCAACACCTATTTTGAATTTTTGGATATCCTGAAGTCTATATTTTAATTCTTCCAGTATTTGGAATAATTTCTCATACAGTGATGGGCATAGCATACAGTGACCGAGAACATACAGTGTACATAGTGGATAGAGAAGGTATTCTACCCAAAAATTCGATACATTTTCAGAAAAAGAGACTGTGTAAACAACATAACTCAAAAATAAAAAGACGGTCAAATATCAAACTTGATATTTGAACGCACTGCCATTCCCTGTATCAGATAGGGTCGCCGTCTGTGGTGTAATGGTTACCATGCTAACTTCATATACCCAAGGTCACGGGTTCAAATCCGGCGGATGACGATAGATTTTTTCGGGCGTAAAAATCCTTAGCATGGCTTCCTTCGGAAGGGAAGTAAAGCCGTTGGTCTCGTGTCATAGATTTACGGCACGTAAAAGAACCTCAAGCCTGATAGAGAGGCCTCTGAGTAAAATTAAGTGGTCTTTCACGACCATTTGAAAATGATCGTTGAGAACCAAAGCAATTAAAGAACGTCCATAAATAGCACGTCATTTACATTATGGCAACAATTGGTCGCCATTACTTTGGGAAGTGACCGGATGTGTACGCTATCCCTAATCAGGAGGATAAGACCATCCCGGGGCACAGGATTCATTCCTCCCGAATCCAGGTAGCTGACCAGGGAACAACCTTCATTCCTCCCGAATTGGTCTCGGCCTAATAGCTAGCAGGTAATATGCCGGTGCAATGTACATAGGGAGTAGTTAAACTCATTAATTCTCATGCATTATCAATACAGGCGTGTTTTATTGTTTACAATCGTAATGTGAGACAGAAACTCTTTATATCCGCTTAAACCATCGAAATTATGTAGCTAACAATAATATGTAAAAATAAGATGTATTGTGCAACGAAGCGATAGTGATACGTATACTTAATTAAATAGATAGCACTTGTATATAGTGATGTAGTATTAATCATAGTAAGGGAAATAAGTTTTGCTTTAACCATTATTTTATTTGTGAATATTTGTATTTTTGTAAGTATTTTATACGCTACAACGACAAGGTTTGAAACATGGTTTTAACTGTAAATGCACAGATTCCCGTTAGCAAAAACTTGAAGTATTGTTAGTGACGCTCTCAAAAGGAAACATTCTAAAAAGGTTATTGCTCTGTCATTTGTCTTTTGTTGAGTGGTTTTAGGGAATAGAGGCATAAGTACATGCACCAATAGCGAGAAGGGACGCTGTTCATACAGAAGGATGTTTAAGTTTAAAATTCACAACCGTTTTGGACAGTTCTACGCCAGATTCCATGGGCGACGCTATGTCGGTCGCTGAAGCAAAATCGCGCCACATTGCTCACCGCGGTTGAAACTAAGAAGTCATGGTTTTGCTTTCCCCAGATTTATAATCATGTTTGCAGGTGTCACTTGGTTGTCAATGGTTTATACAGTGTAATATTATTCCATGCAATTTTCCTCAATAATATTTACGAACCTGTGATTATTGTTATTTTCTTACTGCCTCTTTTATTTCCTTCTGTACCACGCCCTGTACCGAGGAATTCATGCTCGCCGATGAAGAAGAAAAACCTGTGCTAACACCGGAGCAGCAAAGACATCAAAAGGCAGGGAAATGTCACTAGGTTCCACCCTAGCCGGACCAACTGACCCACACAATAACGCCGACGCTACTTTGTCATTACCATTTAAACAATATTCTGGACAAAGTCGCACACATATAACGTTGCAAATGTGTCTTTTGTTTTTATTACGTAATGCTTTTTTGACAGCGTCGTTAATTAATATATTTCGCTGTATTTTTGTGAGAAAAAAAAATTAAAAAGCTGTATACTTGATGTAAAAACATAAAATTTGATATTCATCCGACTTTTTCTTTTTGAGTTATGCATTCTCAGACACCGTGGGGCTGTTTTGGAAATGAAATCTGCTTGAAATCATCAGGGATTTCAAAACATGAATTTCCGGTGAAAACTTAGTAAATATTTTTAGTTTGATTATAGTGCCTACTCTGATTTATCTAAAATCTGTAGGCAGTCTATAGAGAAGGTAGAAAATAATTTATGTTACAAAATTCAATACAAAATATCTCAATGAAACAATGTTGGAATTGACTTTCTTTTTGCTGCTATATGCAGTGTTTGACGAAAAATTGTGAAATATAGTTGATTCAACAGGGATGTCAACTTTTATAATGTGTTGCACACTGTTCTAAAACAGTTGATTTAAATGGATTTTTAGAGGCAATTTTAATTTTTTTCACTTAAGTTTAAAACATGACAATTTGATCACAAATAGAGTTTCGCGAAAAGACAAGAAATGTTTACTATAAAATGATCTGCCGTGAGCTGAAATGAAGAAAAACAAATTCACACCAGTACCTATATGTTACTTGCTGGCTATCAGACCGAGATCGGTTCGGAAGGAATGAAGGTTGTTAATCGACTTAAGGACTTCTAGAACTGCTATCTGATTAAGGGTACGGGAGGAGAGGATGAATCCTATTTTTCTGACTGCGGGAGGAATGGATCCTCAGCCGCATCTTGGACTGCTTCGTAGAAGAACTGTTTTGTCGCAATGGGGTGTTGAGCTGCACAGTGATCAGGGCACCAACGTCGAGTCTAACCTGATGAGAGAGATACTGGAGCCTCTTGGAGTGTACAACACCTCTGCAACCACAGGTAAAGAGCATGGTTGAGCGGCACATCAAGGCTTTAGATCATTTAAGAAAGGTTGTGGCCCAACACCAGAGCGATCGGGATATGAGGGTGCCACTATTCTTACTGGCTTACCGCTCTTCAACCTACGACACCACCGGATTGCAACCAGCCAGTTTGGCATTTGTCAGGGAGCGTCTACCATACGACCAGATGTTCGGAAGTCCTCCTGGGCCAGTAACGACTACTTGGAGAATCTCGTAGACCGGCTTGACGACGACATGCAAGATATGGCGCGCCTACACATCTAAATAGCAAGCAACACCCTAACGGCAGGCTCACAGCCGAGGATTCCAGCAGGTGATTTGGTATGGTTATATCACCCTACCCGGACCAAGGGCGCAGCCCCAAGCTACAACAACCATGGCTAGGAGTTAGAGGCTAGTAGCACATCTGGATCGTCTAGCCCGTTACGATGATGCTGTTCGGGTCGACCACTGTGATTACGCCCTGCAGCCGTAATCGCCGACATGTGTCTACGGCTTGCTTTGTAGGCCATGATTGATTGTTGTAATTCATTGTTACACACGTTCGTTAGTGAAAACCTGTACCGCAGTAAGTTCTTTTGACATCGCAGCTGTGATTGTTACACCCTTGCGAGTGGACACAAGTTCTTTCGGAAGGTTCTTTGACGTCGAATACGCGCATTGTTAAACATGGGTGAGTTTTATGAAACCGGCGGTGTATTGAGCGTGTGTCGGCTTCTGGAACTTTCAAAACCTTGCCGGGAGTGCAGTTTTTACTGGGAATGCATCGCGCGAGTTCGACGGAAATGTCGTAGCGAAATGTTTCGTCACCGCAACAAACGTCGAAAAAATCTAAACGGTAGAATTATTACAAAATACAGTTATTTGTGAGTGTATTGTAATCAGTTTGTGCAAAAATAAAGCGTTATTATTGGATAAAAAAATAATTTTTGTTACAGTAAGCAGGCAGACATTTAGTATAATTAAATACCGAACTTATTTCGAATGTCTTCAACAAGATTTTCCCATTCTATACCACCCTTTATATGGAATTTATTTTCGAAATGTATGATATTCTTAAAAATTGTTGTAGGGGTCATGAATAAAATCGAATTGAAATATTTATATCAAAAACAATTATCTTAAATTTTCTGGGACTACCTGTGAAGATATACATCCTCCCTTTCCTGTTAGCTAATGTTAATCTTGTGCAAAACAAAATTCTGCATATCTGAGGCAATTTTATCTCTAGCTTATATTTAAGGATGTAGCATCTACAACAGGTTATCACTGAATGTACTCGCCACAGTCGGAGTCACCACAAAATCTTACTTGCAGATTGAGACGGTGATACATCTGCAGCTGGTGTAGATGAAGGCTGGTGATGGATCGGCGGTTGGAAGGGTTACTGTAGCTCAGGAGCTCAGAGAAAGATCGAGTTAAGGAAAACTGTCATATTACACTGCTTCTTCAGCCATGTTATAAAGATCCCGGCTCTATTTGGCCCGTAATTTAGTACAAGAAAGAACATCCATATCAAAACCTTATTGCGAAACTTCTTTGATAGAATAGACGAAGTTTACTTTCTCTCCTACATGTAGGAAGTAGAGGAAGTATTGTGTTTCATCCAAATTTGTATACCAGTTTTCACCGGAAATGCATGTTTGCAGACCTTCTGAATCGAAAAAAATAAACTTAGAAAGAAAAAACGAAAGATCGGTCAAATATAAAACTTGATATTTAAATTCACCCTCATTCAAGGACGCTACACCAAGATTTTTGAGAAAATTCTCCCAGTCCAAACACTACGATTTATATGGAATGTTTTTCAAAAAGTTTTATTTTTCTCAAAAATGACTAACGATTATTATTAAAATATCAGATGTTTTAAACATTTTTTTGATAAATGAAATGTATTCGTCTTGTATTTTCTGGGCAAAAGCCTTTGACTTTTGCATAACTGATAAACCGTAAGAGATAGACAAACACTTACCACGCAAAAAATGTAGATTACCTTAAAACCCAATTTAAATCATATACATTTTGTTTGTAGAGTTAACATTTTTATTATTAGTGGTTTCAATTGTAAAATTCTTATACTTTCCTCGAATGGGATGTCTCGTACATTTTATTTACTCCTAGTTAAGCAAAGAGAACGACATTTCAATGGATTCACATAGCGAATCTTAACTATATATTCCTTATTTCCTTGTCACTACAATGCAATATGTAATTAAATCATTTATGTAATACGTGTTTAGATAACGTGAAATAGATAGAAGAAAAAGTTTTTTAGTTTCTATAGCACGTGTGTATAACGTACACACTGAATAAATAAAGTATTGTATTCCACCCAAAATTTGATACCGAGATTTCACCGAAAATGAGCGTTTTGAGGACTTCGCGCGCGCGTATGTGTGTGTGTAAGAGAGAGAGAGAGAGAGAGAGGGAGAGAGAGCAAGGGTGTCCGTGTACAGCATAACTCAAAACAAATAATTGGTTAAATACTAAAACTGATATTTAAGTTCAGCATCTTCCAAGGATACGACACGAAGCTTTTCAAGTAAATCTCCCCACTCCAAACTAGTTTGCAAAGAAAACATTTTCGAAAATGTTTATTTTCTCAAAAATAGCTATAACAGTTTTGATTAAAATACCGTACATTAAATATTCTTATTTGACAAATAAAACATCCCTACACCTCGAATTGTCCATCTCCTCATTCGGAATGAGTTTTGTATAACTGGTAAACCGTATGAAACATAAACATATAGATCTCGTTAAAACACAATTTATGTCCTATATATGTATATATAATATAGTATATTAGAGTTAACGATTTCATATTTATCCCTTGTTATTCGTTTGAATTGTAAAATTTTTATACTGCTCAAATGGGATGTCTCATTCACTTTACGTATTAGCTCATGATCGAACAAAGAGAACAGAATTTCAAATTTCATCACATGCGATCCGCTTTTAAAAGATTTGGCAATCGCTTAAGCCTAGTGTATTCCTTATTTCCGTATATCTACAAAGAATTGTGTAATAAAAATCTGATATGTTTCTTTCACATGACTTTCTCTATATCTCTGCAACAATTTATTGTTAAAAAGTTTATGCTTCTATTAATCATGCCCATCGAGAAAAGAATTACCAGAAATAGTATCATTACTTGCTTCCTTGTAAGAAAAAGGGAAATAAGGGAGTACCATAGGTTAAATTGGTAGTGCTATGTGACTGAAGTTCCTTTGTTTATATGGACAGGAAAAGTCCTGTATGAGAAAAGTATTAAGTTTTTTTAAGGTGAAATCTAAAACAAGGAATAACTTAAAAACGATCAACTCCACGAGAAAAATGTATATAACATAAACTGCGTGTTTTAAAGTACTCTACATTTTTTGTTTGGTAAGTTTTTGTCCATCTCTTACGGTTTAGCAGTTATATAAAATTCCGTAAAATTCATCCAGAATAAAGTAGACTTCAGAGGCTATTCTCAGAAGATTCAAGATATGTTTCATTTGTCAGGTAAATCTCTTTAATATACTATTTTAATGAAAATCGTTAGAGCCATTTTTTAAAAAGTCAAAATTTTCAAAGAATGTTCTATGTAAAGGGTAGTTTGAGATGGGGGAATTTTTCTCAAAATCTTCGTGTCGCAACCTTGGAATATACTAAACCTAAATACCAATTTTGGTATTTTACTGACTTTTCGTTTTTGAGTTATCGTGTTCACAGGCACAAGGATACACGGGCACACATAGGGGGTCTTTTTCTGAAAATGATGGATACAGGGGACCCTAAAACATATATTTCCGGTGAAATCTCGTTATCGATTTTTTTGGTGTAGTACAATACCTTCTTTATACAATATATATAAAGCAGGTATAGAGAAAGTAAAAAGGATTTATGTAAATATACGTTTGTTGGCTTTCATAGAGTTCCAAGCTTGTGTTGAAAGACGAGAAAAACCTCTGCAATCTGATGCAAGGGAAGTTGTATGTTTGGTTCATAAATTCTTTGCTGACGAATGAAAGCGTTGAAATCTGCCGCAGCCATTCCGCACTTCCAACTCTGAGTTGCATACCTATGTCTCTAATACCTACTTCTTCTTCATTTTTGATACAGATTCCCATCAATTCTCAGGGCGAAATTCAGCCTGAGGCTTATTGTGCTAACTGTATCGTTTAGAGCCAACCCATCACACCTGCATCCCGTAAAATCTATACCAGAAATTAACACGGAATGGATCTCTTTGGCGTATGAGATTGTCAATGAAATCCTACCAACTGCAGATAAATTGCATAGATATTATATAGCAATTCTTCCCGCTTACCCGATGTGCCAAGCCCCGGATTCACTCGCACATCGACTCTTGGAATACTCAGGTAAAGCATTGATATAGACATGGCTCTTAGGCCGATGTCGGGGGTGGAATGGTGACACCTGGCAGCCTTCAGCAATGGATATTTTGCACCTGAATTTTCCCTGGACGCGTCGTGCATTGTGGAGAGCTCTTATTTGGACAGTAATGAGAACCTATGCTTGACTTAGTACCTTAAACACGCCAGATGAGTGTGTGGGTCCAGCTTTACGCAGTTTTTTGTATGCAGAGAGGTGGCGGATGATTCGCGACAACAGAATCAACGCTTTTAAACCCTGGATGTACAAGCTATGAGCACCTGATTGATTCTATATCGATCCTGGATGACCTTGGATGCCGGATCATGCATTCTTCCTCTTTCTGTTGGCTTGTTGTAATGTAGAACTCCTGGTCCTCCTGAAATAAATAACGTTCCTAGCTCCCAAAGAGGGTAAAAATCCCATAAAAAGGGGGGAAAAAAAAAAAGAAAGAAAGCAACGTACTTCGTAAAACGAAAACAAGACATAAAAAAAGGAGTGTAGCCTTGCAATGGGTATAGATGAACATTTTCCCAAAAGCTTTGTATCTCCTGCGAGCCAATGCTTTGCAGTGGCATAAAATGTGCTGGGCTGTTTTAGTCTCCTTCCTGCATAATCTGCAGTCTAAGTTGCCCCGAAGCACCCCAATTGTGTTAAGATGCTTTCTCACAGGGGCATGCCCTGTGAGGAAAGCAGTAATTGTTCTCAGCTGAAGTCTGCTGCAGTTTAGCAGACTCTCAGCTGTTTCCTTACATAGTCCTTTGATAAATAGTTTCCCATGTTTGTTTCCTAGGGTTTTCGCCAGGTCTTATGATGTTCTAATACCTATGTTTCAGCATAAGCCAGACGGATAACTGTAGTATTAATGCCATACTGACTTAAAGCTACGAGACATGTGTGCTATTTTGAGCAGCAATTAAGGGAATATAGGAACATGGAACGCTCTTGCACTCAGTAAACTAAATATGTCGTCTAAACCAGGAGCACCCTCCAAAGCCACAATCCATCATTTATGAGGACACTCCAGCAAATAGCGAGAAGTTGTTCATAATGAAGTAACCTATCTATCTACAGTGGCAGACCTTGTGTTTATTCTAACGTAAAGCATAAATACTTCGCCATCCTCTTGGATATTTGACAAGCATGCAACTTATAACTGGACGTGAATTTAAAAGGTGTCCCAGATACACAAGTAAATAAATAAATAATTGGAAGTGCTTGCCAGGTTTTATTAAAATAGAAATCAGCACTGCTTTCTCAACCTGAGCAAATTATTGAAGGATATGCTTAATTTCTTTTCCAGATAACTTGGGACCCAGGGGTGGGGCAAATATGTGAAAGTAATAATGAAATTTACTTCAGTCATATCAAAGTATTTTATTCCCTCATGACCACTTTTCCACACTTAACAAATCTGATTTTTTTTTTTTTTTTTTTTTTGTAGTATAACGTCCTTTAACCTGCTTGGTCATATCGGACGATGAATGCAATTGTGAAATGATACTCAAATGATCTTGGGATCCATGGAGCTTAAAGTTACTCGACATTAGTCTTCTCAGGATAAGGGAAACCCCGAAAAAAACCTTATCCGAGAAACTCACCCTAAGCGAGATTCGAAATCACGACCTGTTGAGTGTGAGGCAGACACACTACCACCATACTGCCCAGAAGGAGGGGCTAAATCTGATTGTAATAGTATTGGTCAGATAGTCCATGAAATTTCATTTTAATTTTTGTTCTTGTATTTTCAGTTTATCATAAGTAATATAAAAAGAGCTCCAGCTTTTATCTAGAGAAAAGTTGAAGCTCAAGTTGTATTTAATAATACTATTTCGTATATAAAATAACTAGCATTAGCCTATATGGGCACAAAAAATCATATTCCTAAAATCTCATTTGTCTTGATGTATATTTGCACCGAAATCACTGTAACTTGGTGGCCAAATTTCAGATCCCTTTGTATTGCTACATTTTGGCTTAGTAAAGCACGATTAATATGTCTATTGAAATTTCTGCCATTATTTACAGGAATATCATGCATAATGATATTCAGAGAAAAAACAAATGCACTCGGATGCGATAAATTTAGAAAAACAACTTCACATGGGTGTGAAAAAAAAAAAAACGATTAAAATGCAGAGATGAGTTTCGATTGGTTGGAATTTTATACGCCAAAGTACTGGATTGGCCACTTCCTACCATCACGTGTCATGAACAAAATAGCCATTATATATTTTTTAAAGAATTGGTTTTAAATGCTTAATAAAACAGGTTTTCCAGAGATCCACTCAGTAGTGGTTATAAATTATGTTTACACACGATTTTCATCAGCAAATGAAAAACAAAGGAAGAACTCGTTAACAGTTTATATGCATCCCTACTTACCTCCACTCGGCATTGTCACTCCAGAATATTAATAATAAATACAAATGGGATAAATATATTGGAGAACGAGGAAGTGCTTGAAAATACGAGAAATATATTCACCTGTCAGAGTCTGAAATATATTTAATGCATGCATATTGTTTGCAGCGTTTTCGATGACATTGAATAATATAAATAATACTTTCGTGAAAATAACTTTAATTACTAACAGCTGTTGAAGTCGGTGGCTCCAGTAGCAAGGTCACCAACATTAAAACCTGGTGATAGGTTATCCGTGCCTGGTTAATATTAGAAACTTATTAACTGATGGTACATACTAAGCTGCTGCATAAATTAAATCGTAATTGTATATAAACAAATAAAAAGGAAAAAAAGACTTAGGTAAGATATAAATGGTGAAGTTTAACTAGCAAAAATGATTATATTCCATGTTTGCAACAATAAATGTATCGAAAATTAGCGGATATAATATAATGCATGCATATATGTGCAGGTAGATTACATTTTTTCGTCGAGTTGACCATTTTTAGATATTCCTTTTTATTGGTTTCAGTTTTAAAATACTTAAGCTTTTCAACTTTGTCAACTCCTGGCAATGTAAAGAAACGGATTTCAATCCCATAGCAACCACATTTTAAAACATTTGACTGTCTGCTTAGTCTAGTGTATTTCCTTATTTCCATTCTATTTATTAGGAACAATGCGTTTATCTCGATAAGCGTGAAGTAGATAGAAGAATAAGCTTATTATTAACAATAATTTGCTACGGAGTTGCAGAGAAAGTCATGTGAATTGAACACATCGAATTTTTCTAAATGTATCAAAATCTAAACGTCTGTAGATTAGAATAAGCTGTACATAACTAATCGCTTGCTTAGAGTGATGACTAGCAGTGCTTGGGGAAGCAGAGGTTCCAGCAGCACCGTGTGTGCACGAAACTATTTTCTAGCCACTGTACAACCGTGTCCGAACATATGTACAAGGAAATAAAATGACAAGAAATTCCCTGCATTTGCCTATCAACCAACGAAAACTGATATTAAATCTTCAGTGCACAGCCCAACGTGAATCGAACCCGAGGCCTCCTGCGTTAATGTGAAGCCATCTAACCGGTAATCCGACACAGCCGTATTCAATTATGTGCGCTGCAGGATTATACAGGCTTAACCTGCAAACCTGTTCCCCCTGCGTGTAACCGCTTTGGAATTGGTAAACATTGACTTTTGGCAACGAAGCAAAAATGTGTTGACTGCCTCCGTGGTCGAGTGTTCAGCGAGCTGACTTCTCACTCGGAGGTACTGTGTTCGATTCCAAACTGGGGCGGGTAATTTTTCTATACTAGAAATGACTTACTTTCCCCGTATTTGTAGGACTGACACCCCCTTAGGGCTTACAAGCCAATGCCTAGGGGTCAGAAGCCTGTTGGGGAGCCAACGGCACGAAATGATGGAGAACCTGAATTGAGAACGTGTTACGAGGGGTCGGCCCTTAGCCAAAATGAACATGAGGAAATGGATAATATGAAATGCAAGCGAAATTGATAATTGAATAAGTGGAATGAATGGCGGATGAAACCGGAGAAAACCCGCCGAGACGCCGCTTCGTCCACCACGAATCTCGCATGCGGGCGCTTGGGATCGAACACGAGCCGCCTAAATGGAAGCTAGCGGTCTAACCACTCACCTACCGTACCGCCTAAACTCAACGTAATGAACCTATAGTCAACGAGTAGTTTCTAATGCAAACGCCCCCGATATGATCATAGGTATTAAAGGGGGCTATATTTATTTAAAAAAATAATTATTACAGATTAAAATGCACAACATGTTTCTTAATTGTTTAGGAATCTATTAATCTAAAAATCTACCGTGTTCCATTCACATAACTTTCTCTAGGTATTCCAAAACAAACGTTTCCTACAAAATATTGTTCTTTTATCTACATCATACTAATATATATATATATATTAGTCGAATTGAACTTTATTTGCTTCCTTGTAAGTAGGAGGGAAATAAGGGAATACATATAGCTAAAGCGATAGTCAAATGTTTTAAAAGCCGGTCGCTATATCAAACAATTGAAATTCTCTTCTGTGCTTGCTAGGAGAAACGCAAGAAAGGCGAAACAAAAGATGATTTCCCACTTGAGAAAAGTTTAAGTAGCTTGAAACTGAACCGAATAACACGGAATATCTCAAAACAGGTTAACTCTACAACAAAAATGTATATGATATAAATTGTGTTTTTTTAGCGAGATCAGCATTGTTTGAAATTCTCCTCATTCTAGATAAATGTTGTATAACTAATAAGCCTAATAGATAGACAAATGCTTACCACACAAAAAGTGTAGAACTCGTTAAAACGCTTAATTTATTTCATACACAATTTTTGTAGAGTAAACTTTTCCAAGATATTCCTTGTTATTGGCTTCAATTTTGAACTGCAGAAACTTTTCTCAAACGAAAAGCTATCTTTCGTTTCGTCTCTCTCTGGTTTTACTCCTGGCTTTACAAAGAGAACCGAATTTCAATTGTTTCACATAGCGACTATCTTTAAAAAGATTTGACTATCCCTTTAGCCCAATATATCACCTTACTTCCCTTCTATTTACAAGGAAGTAAACGATTGGACAATTCTGCTAAAGTTCATCTCGATTAGCAAGATGTATATAAAAGTATAATCTTTTGTGAACATATATATAACATAAAGATAGATAAAGAAATATATTTCCTTATTTCTTTTAACTACTACAATTCATATTTGCATTGGATAATCGATCTTAAAAAATCATTGAGGAGTATCGACTGCCAAGCAACTAATATTGTAGTAATATCCTAAAAATCTGATGTGTTCCATTCACATGACTTTTTCTACATCTCTGCAAAAATTATTGTTTGCCCGTCTGGGTAGTGTGGTGACTGCGTGTCTGCCTCACATTCAACAGGTCGTGAGTTCGAATCTCGCTTGGGGTGAGCTACACGAAGGTTTTTTTCGGGGTTTTCCCTTATCCTGAGAAAACGAATGTCAAGTAACTTTAAGCTCCATGGACCCCGATATCATTTGAGCATCATTTGACCAATTTCATTCATCGTCCGATATGACCAACCAATTTAAAGGACATTAAGCTTCCAAAACAGAAAAAAAAAATTGTTTAAAAAGCTTATGCTTCTATTTTCTTTATGCTAATCGAGAAAAAAATTAGCAGAATAAGTCTTACTACTTGCTTCCTTGTAAGTAGAAGCAAAATAAGGGCGTACCATAGGTTAAAGTAATAATCAAAAGTTGGTTGCTATGTGACTGAAGTTCCTTTGTTTGTATGGACACGAGTTCACAAATTCCCGTATAAGAAGAGTATGTTTTTTAAAGTTGAAACCAAAAACAAGGAATATCTAAAAACCGATAAACTCCACAAAAAACTGTATATAATATGAATATCGTGTTTTAACGTGCTCTACATCTTTGTGTGGTAGTTTTTTGTCCATTTCTTACAGTTTACCAGTTATGCAAAATGCCGTAAAATGCATCCAGAATAAAGTATTCTTCAGAGAATACTCCCAGAAAATTCAAGATATATATTTTATTTGTCAGGTAAATATGTTTGATATACGATATTTTAATCAAAATCGTTAGAGTCGTTTTTGGGAAAATTAAAATTTTCGAAAAAAGTTCCATGTAAAGGGTAATTTGGGGTGGGTGATTTTTCTCAACATTTTCGTGTCGCATCCTTGGAAGGTACTAAACAAGTATTGTTTGTATTTTACTGACTTTTAGTTTTTTGAGATATCGTGCTGACAGACACTCAAACACACACGGACCTTCTTCTGAAAATACTTTTTTGGTTACAGGGAATCCTAAAAATATATTTCCGGTGAAAGCTCAGTATCGAATTTTTGGGTGGAGTGCAATACTTACAGAGTACATGTAGACAAAGTAAAAGCGAATGACAACCAAATGCTTGGGTAACAATTGAATAACCACCAGATAGTGTCCATCTTTGTCTTCTGGTGCTATGTGGAAACTGAAGGGTTGCTCTGATGAGTGAGGTAAGGGTTGTTTACACAACTTCTAAGACTACCATACAATGACCAGCACGAGTCTCGGTCAAGTGATAGATGATCATTTCCGACTGTCAACTTTTTCTAACACCATAAGCGTTGCGGCGGTACATCAGAATGTCAACACACGCCATTCCCTCCCACTGCATTCCTTGGACTAGCGACATAATCCATCATGAAGACTTCAAGCTTTTTTAGAATCATTAGGCTCTTAAAGATATATGCACTACTGTAAGAGAAGATGCAATCGTATACTATTTTGATATAACATAGTGGAAGACCGATCGATATGGCACCGCGGTGGCGTGTAAGGCTCGCAATCGGGAAGTCCCAGGTGCGTTTCAAGTCGAGTCGGCCAGTTTGACCAAGGCTTTTTTCGTGATTTCCTCGGGTCGGTAGGCGAATTCTGTGGTGCGCTCTCTGTGGTGTCCATTACTTCCTGTGCCCATCATTTCATTTTATCTGTTTCATGGTCGAAGGATCGGAAGACGATATAATAGTGTACTTGATTTCTAATCAAAATCTTAATAAACTAGAATAAATTATTCAAATGTAAGGTTTAATATCATTAATTGTATTAAGAACTTCTTTTACTGTTATACGATTAATTCATATATTATCAAAATGATATATTAAGATAATTAGATTTTCACGTTTAGCTTTATAACCTATATTCAAGTAGTTTAAATCCATTTGCATCTTATATTTCATTTATATAATTTAAACAAAGCATTAAAAGTTTCATAATATAACGAGAGCTCCAACTTTTATCGATAAATTCGCGAGTAACTTGTTGCGAACAAATTTTTCTAGACAAAAGTTGTAGCTCGAGTTGTATTTAATAAGACTATTGCGTGAATAAAATAACAATGATTAACCTATATGCACACGAAGAATAATGTTCGTTTTGGAACTTCCACTATTATGTAGGGAATATCACTGCAACCTGATACTAATGTTATCAGACGAACATTAGTTCAGAATAAAACAAATGAACGTGGGTGCGCTAAAACGATTAAAATGCAGAGATAATGGGTTCCGATTGGTTGGAATTTTACGCGCTAATGTACTGGATTGGCCACTTCTTACAAACATGCGTCTTGAATGAAATAGGCATTGTAAAATAAAATGTCAATATTTATAAATATATTCAAAGATAACAATTATCTCAATTCTAGCTTCAGTGTTCCATTCTATATATTCGGTGTGTTGTTCGCTTTGGAAAGATTTCTCCCTGGCATTTTTTTGGTCCGCAAATACTAGGGATTCCTGTGACCCTGGAACCTCCCGTCGGCCTAGGTGGCCCAGTTAGTCAGGCGCTAGTCATTTGTTACTAAGATCGCGGGTTTAAATCTGATCCAGACTGATTGTTTTTAACTGTGCTTAAAAGCGGTAGCCTCAAAAGAACTCCTGTGGCATGAAATTCCGATACACTGACGGCACTGGTAGATATGATCCCAGCAACTAACAGCGTCGTTAAGAAAACAAGCTTTTGTTGTGTAATTTCCCGAACAAAACAAAATCTTATTTCTAAACCTTATTTAACTACTGTGTTCTCAGCTTCCCATATACATATTTTCATTCGTTTGGTAATAATTACCAAATGTATCATAAATCATTGCAAAAAATAATAAAAATGATAATATTATTAACATAATAAATAAAAATGTCTTAACATGGTCAACATCATTGTAATCCCATTATATCGCTAACATTGTGATAATTAATTTTTAACGTAAAACCTTACATTTAAAGCGGTGAATTAGACAGGCATCTTAGTAATTAATGGGGATCGAAAACAATTTGAAAAAATGTCCTTCTCCTTGGCAACTGTCGTGCACACTTGCATGCGTTGCATAATAACGCTGAAAAGTGAATTTTCTGAATGCAGAAATTTCCCGCAAACTAAACGCTTATTCCGCTACTTTCTATAAATACGTGGCAGTCGATGGCTTGCATGTTGGATTTCTTTCTGTTCCCGACATTATAAACTAATACACGAGTAACTATATAAGGAAAAGGGACAATCCCTGTAGCACGTATTTACTCATTGCATGCTCAAAATCCAGAGAGTTGTGATGCCTTCTCTGGAGCATAACGGTGGGCTATGGTTAAATAATATTAAAATACACATTCACATATGGTAATCGTTTGTCATTTCAAATTCTTGAAATGGTAAGAGTTTGTTTATCAAGATAAACGAATTCTTAAAATGATTACCGGCAAATCATTAAATTGCTAGCTGTGGGTTATTCTCAAGAAACCATATACAGAGTGTTTCAAAAATACGGGGCATAATTTCAGGTATGTATTTCCCACATGAAGACAATCAAAATAGTTCATCATAACATGTGTCCGGAAATGCTTCATTTCCGAGTTATGGCCTTTACAACATTGAAAGTCCCACCTGTAGACAATCAAAATAGTTCATGTCCGGAAATGCTTCATTTCCGAGCTATGGCCTTCACAACATTGGAATTCACTGGAACGTTTTTCTTTCCGCAGGTCTTTGCCGTCAAAGGAGACATTAGGAGGGCGCTCTGATAGTTCATTCTGAGGAAGGTTACATGCAGTGTTCTTTAGGCGTTAAGACAGTGCGACATGTATTCAAATCAAGAGCTGGCAGAGATACACTTCATGTACGGTAAAGCGGACGGCAATGCTGCGCTGGCTCGTCGTTTGTACCAGGAGAGGTACCCACAGCGACAATGTCCAGATCGGAAGACATTTGTACGTCTCCATTCCCGTCTGTGCGAGTATGGAACATTCACTTCTCCTGGTTTGGGAAGGGGACGACCAAGATCTACAACTCCAGAAGTGCAGGAGGAGATTCTGGAGGCTGTGGACAGGACTCCTTCTATCAGCTCACGACGGTTAGCGTTGCAAGTCAATGTTCCTCATACGACTGTCTGGAGACTGTTGAACGAATATCAATTGTATCCTTATCATTTGCAACGTGTACAGGCCCTGTCACCAGCAGATTGCCCTGCACGAGTTAGGTTCTGTCAGTGGTTCTTGCAGCAGTGTGGTGTAAATCCGAACTTTTCTGACGTCGTATTATTTACAGATGAAGCACAGTTCACAAGAGATGGCATAACAAATTTCCACAATCAGCATGTATGGTCGCATGAAAACACACGTGCAACTGTTGTATCTCATCACCAGGTGCGGTTCTCCCTCAACATGTGGGCCGGTATCATTGGTGATCGATTAGTTGGACCCCATGTACTTGTAAACAGACTTACGGGGCAGGCGTACACAAACTTCCTGGAAAACACCATACCTGACGTTTTCGAAGACACTCCACTGATCATCATCAACACATTCACTTCTTGCATGATGGCGCTCCTGCACACTTCAGTCTTACGGCTCGCCGGTACTTGAATCGAAGGTTTCCTGATCGATGGATAGGTAGAGGTGGCCAATTGCTTGGCCTCCACGCTCACCTGATCTGAACCCTCTCGATTTCTACTTGTGGGGCCATTTAAAATCATTGGTTTATTCGTCTCCGGTGCCGGATTTGGAATCCCTTCGGAATCGAATTGTGGCAAGTTGTGAGGACATATGCAATACTCCTGGAGTTTGGGATCGTCTTCGCAGGTCAATGAGACATCGATGTGAGGTCTGTGTTCAAGCAGGAGGTGGACATTTTGAACATCTTCTGTAATGACAACAACCTGCGGAAAGAAAAACGTTCCAGTGAATTTCAATGTTGTGAAGGCCATAACTCGGAAATGAAGCATTTCCGGGCACATGTTATGATAAACTAATTTGATTGTCTAATGTGGGAAATACATACCTGAAATTATGCCCCGTATTTTGGAAACATCCTGTAAAATAACTCATCATGAAGTATTAAACGTATTAATCGTTCAAAGTCTTACTGAGCTTCAACAATATACCTCAAACACATTACTAATCCAACCAAAGAAACGTTCTTATACTTAGCGATTTACTAAGCACCCTTCAAAGTCTTAGAAAGTCGACTGATCTAGAATTACTCCAGGACATTCAAACTCTTCATAAAGCTCTTTCAGACAAAAAGGGATTTAATTTAACGTGGATTCCGTCTCATTATGAGATCAAAGACATCGAAGAAGCAGCCAAAAGCAACTCGACCAACAGAGATAATGGAACATTCAGTACCTTATTGTAGCATGATAAAATATATTACTGGCATCTTAGAGCAAAATAGAACCTTGCATGTATATGTGTGCGTGTGTGTATGTGTGTGATGCCGGAGGGGATTCCATAATGCAACGATTGACTTACTGCACGTTAGACCCCAGGAGGATAGGATGAGATGAGAGTAATTACAGCGGGCGGCAGGAACCGGATGGCGAGGAGTGAGCCACCGTGGCAGTTCTTCGTTTCAATCGGGGAGTGCTAGGAGCCCTCGCCAAATTCCTTGAGTGTACAGATGACTTCCAACGCCATCCCTCCGAAGGCAGTCACCACCACGGAAGGGTGCCACCAGCGCAGCCAGCACCGATACTTACCCTTGAAAGAGACCAGCTGGATATAATTGAGATGAAATGAAGAGACAGGAAGGGCGGGGAATGAAGAAACCTTCCCTAGTGACCCAGACAAACCCCCAAAAAACCAATGGGGAGAGAGTTTAACCGCAGAGAATTGATCCATCTCCCGAGTACCAGACTCAAACAAAGCGCCGGAGCCATCTGACTCGGTAACCAGAATGTTGGCAAAAGCTATTACACATGGTGAGGAAGATGATATCACCAATCCTTGTCCCATACGTTCACAAGTGAGGAAAGCAAAAGTCACTATGTGACTGTCGGACATACTGGTCTAACCAATCTCAATGCAAATCACAACTCACGTTTTCGCAGAATGCAGAAGATTCACTACAGAACGACAGCAGATAGATATTATATCCACAGCATAGAATACTCCACCAAAATTAACCAAGTTCTTCTACTCTATCTTCTAACTTGATTTAAAACTGCAATGTACTTATCAATGTATAAAACTTGCTTTCCTACTGTAATTTACAGTTCACAGAATGGTCATATCGGGGGCTTTGACTTGCGAAACAACTGTTATATAGGTTCAGAACGTTAGGTTACTCATTTTATGTCACTAAACGCAAGCATATTTATATTTCAAGACTCTGTCGGGCTTAGGGAATAATTCTGGTTAAAGAAAAATCCCGCCTCAGCCAGGAATCGAACCCGGGACCCTTCCGGTGAGAAGTCAGCTCGTTGACCACTCGATCATGGAGACAGTCACACAGTTTTGTTAAAGTGTGTAAGTCAATGTTTTTGGGGTTTTTGTAGTGTTTAAGCCCGCTTTTACTACTTGTGGCACCGCAGGCGATGACACTAGTGATAATTGAAATGAAGAGGGAGCACCGATGGAATGCGAATGGTGGGGAAAACCGGGGAACCCGAAGAAAACCCATCCCTGCGCCGCTTTGTACACCCCAAATCTCACATGGGATCGAACCCAGGCCGTCTAGATGAGAGGCGAGTGGTCTAATCATTCGGCCATGGCACGGTTAGTGTTTTCTTGTTATATTATATATGAACTGTGTAAGTATTCTACAGTCGCGATGTGACCTAGCAGTTAAAAGGAATTAAAATAAATAAATGTAATGATATATATATATATTATTTATATATATATATTATTTCAAACTACCTTTACTATTATTTGTTCCAAAATTGAAAGGTGTAGAATGACAACTTCCCCTTCACAGTATCTAGTGTATTCCACATATCAATTACCTTCAGTAATATTGGATGTATCTCCTACGGTTTCCAAGTTATTAAAATTCAGTAAGAATGAAAAGGACTTCGCAAAATATCATATGAGTAATAGGAATTTTATTTATTGTGTTAATATCTCACCAAAACGTTTAAGCCGTTTTAGAGAATATAGTAAGAATAAATAATTTGTTTCCAGATAATGGTTGTGTTGAAAGAAAGTGTCTGAATGTCTTTTACCTTGCATCATTTCAAGATATCAAATTTAGTATTTATTCAGTTCTTTTTATTTTAGATATATTTTTCACACATATACGATACCGTTTAAAATTTTCTATTTCCATGTATTTTCGTGAAATCTCGATGCCAAAATGTTTTATGGAATGCGATACTTCGTATAAACAATAGGTAAGCTGCACAGAAAGTAAAAAGCTTTTTGAATAACTGAAAGAAAGAATTAACTCGTAACTAACTAGAAATGTATATGTGTGAATATCACAATAGCTAATCCACTTTTCAGTCCATGGACGAAGCTCCCTCACTGGTATTTTTTAAAACAGGTTCCAAATAGACTGGATGATTTCGCTGCTCCGTCTTTGAGATGTTGAAAAGCCTCTCTCAGAAGATGAGACGTCCATACACGTTCTGTAAATCCCAAGAACAAATAGACGAGAGAGAGAATCCCATGTCCTGGTGTGAGCATTGACCCAAGGAGGATTAGAGTCTCCTGCTGTCCATTATAAGGTATACTCTGGTTATCTTGTCCTGGACACTCTGCTACTGATGCTAACCTGTTCATCACGAAGAACCTTCCTGTATGGTCAAGTTACCTCTGTTTAGTGGCCTAAATTATTGTCTCTAAATCTTGAATTTTATGGAAATTATTTCATTTTAGCAAAGTTCCTTTCATTTTATCTTAAGTTGTTCTAATTTCATATGCAAATGAATGACATCAAAAATATCTGACGATCTGCTTTGAGCCATAGAGCATTCCAATCCAAGGAAGAACCATCGTTTTCATTCGTCGAAGTGCAATAAGAATCCTTTGCTTTCTAGAGCTTTGCATTTTTCTATCACTGACTCGTTCAGATTATATTGTAGGTCCCAGTGTGGAGGTTACTAGTTAAAATCCACTGTTTGGGCGAATATGTATACTGTTTTACTGTTTTTATTAGGTTTCCCTCAGCAACAGATAAATATCCCACTAAATCTGTCCCACTAAATTCATTAAAATTCCGTTCACATCTCTGGCATCTCTGAGAGAATTATATTTCCAATTTATCGAGCATCTGTCTTTAGTAATGAATCCTTTGGAATTGCAAGAATGTTATTTTTGGCACCCATTCTTCCAGCATTCCCATTGACTACTCTTATAGGTCCCTTAACATTTCGTTTATTCCTTGTGTTACACGGAACATTTGTAATTCATTCATATTTCTATGTTTCTTTTCATTTTAGACCAGCGGCGCAAGAAAACTCATTTCGGCAGCTTCAATTCATTTGTAGAACCCGTCCAGAACCTATCTCTCAAATCCATAATTTACTGATGAAATGTCGTTTCTTCAAAATAAAAGTGCAGTTTATACTAAAAAAAATTGCAATTACTGTTCAGAATTAAAGTTTCTGTTTTTTATTAGGAACAAAATTCAGTTAGATAATTTAGTCTTAGAAAGCAACAAGTCTCTACTAAGCAACACGTGTTTTGAAGATCATGTTCTGCCGCTTAAATTGCGTGTGCGGATCTCAAACTTTCGTAATTTTAGCTGCTATTTGGCATACAATTTTAGAACTTTATTTTCGTCCTATTCCCACAAAACATAACCTACATATACAAGTTGTATGATTATGGAATAAAATATGGTTAATACTATTATGAATGTTTTTTCCTCCATTAATGCGAGTAACTCAGAGTGAATCAGAACGATGTTTAATAAAGGAATGTAGTTTTCTGAACCAAATGCAAACCACATCTTGTAGTTTTGCGCAAACACATTTGGGTATAATTTGTTAAATTTTTACATGACAATTTTATAACTGAACGGATAGTTAGAATTTGAATATTGGAAATATTTTAGGAGAAAAATGAACTCTTTGTAATACATTACTAACATCGAATTTGATAATTCATCTTCAGTATTTTAGAACATAAGATATCTCAGTATAGTCTCATCTGAACTGTACATTGTACATTTTCTGGATTTTTAAAATGTATAATAATTAATTGCCTTTTCTACGTGTAGCTGTGTCTTCAGATGCCGATAGTTATGTAGTTTTAGTTTGAGATGCTTATGTTGTACCTCAAGCCTATGTTTTTCGACTGGATTAGTAGGTATTCTATTGTTATTTTCTAGTGCACCTAATAAATATTGCCAGAGCAACAGAGAATAAAATAATGTTTAAGTTATCTAAGTATCTACACATCCTTCAGTCCATATGTTAGAAAGGGCGGAATTTCAAAGGTAATTTAAAATAAGTTTATTTTTGTGAGAAGTGCCACAACAAGAAATACTTATTAAACAACTGGAAAAGAATGTGGTGTTGTTACATTCACGTGCTTTTTTCACACGCTATCTTTTATTTTTACATATGTTCTACAAACTGTTCCTACAAAAGCTTACTTGTCTATTTCATATCAGTCACAGATAAATCTTTTTATAATACCTTCATTACAAATTTTGTTATAGATGAAGGAAATCAAACCGATGATCAGATATTTAAAAGATAGTCGATAAATTCCTTCCCATGACATTGCGAGAAACAGCTGAATAGCGACAGCCGTTTAAAAACCAATATTAATATCTCGCAAAATGGCTGTTGCCACATGAAAGTTGAATAAAATGCGTGTTTTAAATCATTAACATGGGCCTTTTCCTATCTGTTAATCGTTATAGTTATAAGAAATTATACAACATCCTGAATTAGGAGGACTTCTCTTGCTTTTTCATTTTATTTGTCATTAAATGTCTTATACATATGATATTAAAATCGTTATAGACATTTTTGAGAAAATGAAACTATTTGAAAATGTTTTCATATAAAACAAGCATATACAGGCTTGGCTCACTAGGGTAACCCACGAGCAGCCACTGGCAGAACGCTAGCGATGTTTTGGATTGGCAATAACAATCCGCACGGTCACAGAAGCGTTTTCCATTCCATTGTTTTACCACTAAAATTATAATCTGAAATAATAATTATATTAATAATAATAACAATGATACTCTCATGCTATAAAAGAAAATATGTTGCTTAATTTTGAATTTCCCATCTTTCCTTAATAAGCGACAGACGAATGCAAAAATTATAGTTTAAACCAAACAATACGTGGAATAAAAATTTCAGGAGAAACTTGGAAACAGAGAAAATATGTATAGCATACAGGAATTGCATTTTGTAAGGGCATCTAATACAATCTACGGTCACACAGTGCTCATATGTGTCATATCACACACCTATGCCAATTCCATGTGCCCGTTAACCGTTCTGCCAGTTTCCCAGTATCTGCACATTGCTCATGTAAGATTTAGTTTGTGGTTAGAAATTTTGTTGGAAATCTTTGTGTCTCATTTTTGAAAGACATCCAACTTAAAACCATGATTGATATATATTGAGTCTGTTGTTTTACAGAAATTTGTTCAGAGACACGTGTGCGTACACGTGAACCTTTCTTTTTCTCTTTCTCTATTACATATTTACAGTAAGTAGAGGAAGTATTGTATTCTACCCAAAAATTCCAATTCCAAATTGGAACGGAAATACATATTTTGAGATTCCCTATACCGAAAAAATAGAAAAGGGTCCATAAGGGTGTGCGTCTATATGTCTGTTAAAAAGTCGGTTAAATACTTAGCTAGGGGTTAATTAAGCAATTTTTCAAGAATGCGACCCAAAGATTTTCAAGAAAATCCTCACATCCAAAACTGCCTTTTCATGGAATTTTGTCCTTACTCTTTTATTTTCTCTAAATGATTCAAACGATTCAAATGATTTCGATTAAAATACCGTATGTTAGGCTATTTTATGAACAATAAAATGAATTTCATGAATGATCTAAATAGCAACTGAAGTCCTCTTATTCTCGAACAGTTTGTATTATTCGTAAGAGATAGAGCAAATCTTACTGCAAAAATGTAGAATTCGCCGAAATACACAATTTATATCAAATATGATTTTCTATGGCGTTATCCATTTTCAAGCTTTTTTTTTTTTTTTTTTTTTTTAAGTTTCGCATTTTCAAGTACTTTGAACTTTTGTAACTGCAAAGTAATGTTTTCCCCTTTCTTTCTTCTTCATGTTTGAGCAAATAGAACAGAATATCAAAGCAAACATATAGTGATCTGCTTGAAAGGATTTGATTTTTAGTTGTTGCATTATTTGTATGTCTACAACGAAATAAGTGAATAAGAAGTAAATGTTTACATTCATTAACAATAATTAGAAGCAGTAGCGTATCCAGAAAAAATATTACGAAGGATTTGCGTAAAATAAAATATTAAATATAGGTAAGATTTTATATTCATGGGTTGAAGTTAAAGTCATACTTTGCTATTATATATTCATTATATATATAGCAAGGGGGTTCCAACACCCAGTCCTCCCCCATGGCTACGTCTCTGGATAGAGGAGTAAGCTTTTGTAAGCAGAGTTTGTAGAAGAGTGAGTAGAGAAAAATCATATGGGTGTAATATATTATGTTCTTTGTTAATTCGGGCATTCTCAAATAATGTATATCCTATGACATCTCAATATCAAATTTTTGGGTGAAATACAATACTTCCTCGTGCTGCCAATAGGGTTTTAGTAGAGAAAGTGATAAGAGAGAACCTTTGTCTCATTCTTTCAAGCGGGGCATGAGCACTAAACGTACGATCAATTGAGGAGATGCCTCAGATATGAAGAAGGTCCCCTACGCTACTGTTCCCTGTGTATACCCCAAGTGGGTGCTATGTATGTACACTCACGTAGGGACCCTTTCACCCGTCTGATCTGGCCGGTCATCCCATTGTATGGTGCATCCTTTATGCTGATGAGGTCACGGCCAGGTTGCTGTGCCCATATTGTCTCCTCGACACAAAGAAGAGACCAAGATGTCAGCGTGATGCAGTGTAATTGAAACTGTATATCGTCCAATTTATGTGCTCCTCACATCCAGCTCACCTTATATCTCATACTGACATTTACTGTGCCACTAAAGGATTTTCAATAGGGAACTGCCATGTACTTGTTAAATGATTTTAAAATAACTATAATACTATAAATAACAACAGTTTAGGTTTAAGTACTCTTTTATTTTGGGTGCTGTAAAAGTTAGGTTCAAAGTTGCCCTAAATAATCTTAAGCGACATCAATCGTTATTACAATCGTTCAAAAAATCGAAAAAAGCTTTTTACTTTCTCTATACACACTATGTACATAGTGTATAGAGAAGGTATTGCACTCCACCAAAAAATTCGATACCGAGATTTCACCTGATATATATGTTTGAGGGTCCCCTGTATCCAAAAAAAGTATTTTCAGAAAAAGGTGTGTGTGTGTGTGTGTGTGTGTGTGTGTGTGTGTGTGTGTGTGTGTGTGTCCGTATGTCTGTGAACACGATAACCCAAAAACGAAAAGTCGGTAAAATACCAAACTTCGTATTTAAATTTAGTATCTTCCAGGGATGCGACACGAAGATTTTGAGAAAAATTCCCCCACCCCAAACTACACTTTACATAGAACTTTTTTCGAAAATTTTGATTTTCTAAAAAATGGCTCTAACGATTTTGATTAAAATATCGTATATAAAAGATATTTACCTGACAAATAAAATGTATATTTTGAATTTTCTGGGAATAACCTCTGAAGACCACTTTATTCTGGGTCAATTTTACGAAATTTTGCGTAACTGCTAAACCTTAAGAGATGGAGAACTTACAACACAACAAATTTAGAGCACTTTAAAACACACAATTTATGTTATATACATTTTTTTCTTGGAGGTGATTGTTTTTGAGATATTCCTTGTTTTTGTTTCAGCTATAAAAAACAGACTTTTCTCATACAGGACTTTGTGAACTCGTGTCCATACAAACAAAGGAACTTAAGTCATATAGCAACCAGCCTTTGACCATCACTTTAACTTATGGTACTTCCTTATTTCGCTTCTACTTTCAAGGAAGCAAGTAATAAGACTATTTCTGCTAATTGTTTCTCGATTGGGAGGAAGTAAATAGAAGCATAAGCTTTTTAAAAATAATTTATTGCAGAGACATAGAGAAAGTAATGTGAATGGTACACATAAGATTTTTCTATATAGTAAAGGTATGTAGGTAGAGAAGTTATTACACTCCATCAACAAATTTGATACCGAGATTTCCCCGAATATACACGTTTTAGGATCATTTGTATCCAAAAAAAAAAAGATCCGTGTATGTGTCGATGTATCTGAAACACGATAACTCAAAACCGGAAAGTCGGTAAAATACCAAACTTGGTATTTAAGTTTAGTATCACAAAGACACAAAGGGTTTGAGTAAGATCCCCCACCCCAAACTACCCTTTAAATGGGAAAACAATTCGAAAATTTTGGTTTTTTCAAAAATAACTAACGATTTTGTTTATAGTGCCGCATATTAAAGATATTTACATGACAAATAAAACGTATGTCCTGAATTTTCTGGGAAAAGCCTCTGAAGACCTCTTTATTCTGGATTAATTGTGCTAAATTTTGCATAACTGGTGGACCGCAAGAAATAGACAAAAACTTTATACACAATAAAATGGATCTCGTTAAAATACGTAATTTATGTCATATGCATGTTGTCATGTACAATATATGTTAATGTTTATCTCGATTAGCATGAAGTAAATAGAAGACTAAGCTTTTTAACAATAATTTGTTACCGAGATGTAGAGAAAGTCATGTGAATGGAACACATCAGATTTTTTATAAATAGTTGTTGGAACTTTGGATATACATAGAGAATCAACATATAGCTTCTCCCCTCCTCTTGGCTTCGGGCTCTACAGTCACTTATATGTGGCACAATACACCTGTTTTTAGCATACTGTTTTATAACATAGCAATTTTCTCAAAACCAAATTTTCACGTTTCCAAAATGTTCCATGCGCTTCAGTTGTTAAAATATAACTAATATTACTAGAATGTGCATTACAGGCGACGAAATTATCCTAACACCAATAGTACTTTTTTAGAAAATATTTTTATAAAAAAATGATTAATTTAGAAATTAGAATTTCTAATGTTTTAAACAAGTATTTTAATTTAGGAATCAAAGTTATTGAAATTTTACTGCATAAAATTTTTATGTGTTGTTAACAGATTCAATTCCAAAAATCCCAACGTATATTTCCAAATTTTGAGGCGGGAGAAACATTCTGATTATACAATATATTTAAATAATAAAGTTTATGATATAATATATATCTTGAAAATTAGTTATCCAATTTTAAATGAATTTGGTATTCATATTGACATAACAGCAATTAAATCACAGTAAAATTTTCATAAACTGTCTCACAAATATTTAAATTTAAAATTTCACTTCCAGTATTCCTTAAAATCTGAGCAAAATTTTTTTTCTAAAGTAAAGATTTTGTGAAAAAAATATATCGACTCCAGAATGTAGGTAATTATAAGAACAAAATTAAAAGAAAACATTGTAGAAGAAATTAAAATGTATGAGAGCAAGTAGAAAGAATCTGGAATCTTACCATGGCAAGCACTGTTTTACGAACCTTTGGGGTGAGCAAATATTGCAAGACCCCATTTTCAGGCGGAAAGAGCCTCGGAGCAGATCTTAAGGTCTAATCCATGTCAAGGAAGAAGAAGAGCAATAGGAAACAAATGTTAACAAACTAGAATCTGGTGAAAATCTTAAAGCCTTAGCTGGGATTTTAACCACTGATCTGCGACTAACAATGCCACTACTCTAACCTAACTGAGCTTATATGGCGATAAATATGCTGCTACGAAATTAAATTCTGCAACTAATTCCATTTTGTTCACAAACCCAAGCCCTTCTGAAACTCGTTTTGAGATGACATATTCAGTGGCAACCTAAAACTCTAATTTCTATCTATTTCTTGTACACTTTACATATATGTATGTTATAGGTGTAAGAAAAACTGCAGCCTAAAGCGATTGACAATTGTTTATTTTCTCTACATAGCACATAGGTACAGAAAATATTGCATTCCACCCAACAATTCAATACAGAGATATCACTGGAAATACACGTTCTAGGGCGAACTGTATAAGAACGCAGGTTTATAGAAAGTACGTGTTTCTGTGAATGTGTGTGAGAACACGATAACTCAAAAACGACAATTCGGTTATATACCAAACTTAATATTTACGTTCAGCATCGTCCAAGAATGCGACACGAAGATTTTCAAGAAAATCACACCACCCCAAACTATCCTTCAGATGGAAAAGTTTCCAAACATTTTGATTTTCTCAAAAATGGCTCTAATGATTTTTATTAAAATACCATAATACCTAAAATATATATCTTAAATTGCCTTGGAATAGCCTCTGAAGAGCTCTTCATTCTGGATGACTTGTTTTATAGCTGGTGAGCCGTAAAAGGTATACAAAACTTATTACACAAAAATGTGCATCTCATTAAAACACGCAATTATGTAGTATAGAGTTTTTTGTAGAGTTCACAATCTCCGATAAATTCGTAGTTATTGATTTAATATTAAAATACTTAAATATTTCTCAAATGGGAATTTGTCTTTTCTGTTTCTTTTGTTTTACTTCTGGTCATACAAAGAGAACCAATGGCAACCAGCTATGTAAAGCATTTGATTATCGCTTTAGTCTGTGCACTCCTTTATTTCCATTCTATTTACAGGGAATTTCTGCTAAAGTTTGCATGAAGAAGATAGAAGAATAAAGTTTTGTAAATATAGTTGGCGTGCAGAACAATTCGAGAAATTCATGTGAATGGAGCACATCAGATTTTCTTAAAAAAGCGGATTCTTAAGTAAAGCTTTGAATTCCATGCTCTTTGCATAATCACGACTTACCAGTTGAAAAAAGCATGGGCATTTGAAAATTTAAACCACTAGCAAAGAATAACTCTGAAATTGTTAATACCACAAAAGTTTTAATATAAATGCTTTGCTTTAATCAGGTCTAGATCTTTTATATCATAAGATTTTATCCATCTCTTACCACTTTTTCAATTATTCAAAAGTAATTCAGGAGTAAAGCAATACAGAGACATGCAGTGGATGAAGACTCTCCGTCTGAAAAAGAAGGTTAGGTATTTTAAAACTGAAACCAATAACAGGTAATAGTTAACGCAGAAAAGAAATGTTTGATATAACGAGCTCTATATTTTTGTGCAGTAACATTTTATCTATCTTTTGCGGTTAACAGTTATTCAAAAGTCATTCCGAATAAACTGGACTTCAAAGTCTATTCCTAGAAGCTTCAATATATTTGGTTTACTTGTTATGCAAATATTCAGATCATTAAGGCATGTTTAATCAAATAAACAATAACGAAAAGTTCTCCATATAAAGTCTAATTTGGTGTGGGGAATTTTCTTGAAAAGCTTCCTGACACGTCCTTGGAAAACGTTGAGCCTGGTGTTCATTCAACTATACGTTTTGGAGTTATGCTCTTCAAAGACATACATATGTGCACACGTACCGACGTTTTTCTAGAAATGCTTCTTCTACTTTTATCACGTACATAGTAAATAAGTAGAGAAGATATTGCATTCCACCTAAAAATTCAATACCGAGATTTCACTGGAAATATATGTTTTAGGGTCTCCTGTATAAAGGTGATTTTAGAAAAAGGTCTTATTTGTCTGTCTGTGAACATAACTCAAAAAAGAAAAACCGGTTAAATGCCAACCTTGATATTTAAATGCAGCATCTCTCAAGGAAGCGTCACGAAGACTTTTAAGTAAACTCCCCGAAATTTTGGCATTCAAAGGTTATTCCGAATGAAGACCTCAGAGACCAATCCCAGAAAATTCAAAATATATCTACGTTGTATTTTTCACGTAAGTATTTTTAGTAAGGATATCTTAATAATTGTTTGAATAATACGATTATTAAAATGTCGTATATTAAAGATACTTACGTGAAAAATAAAACGTAGATATATCTTGAATTTTCTGGGAATAGCCTCTGAAGTTCTCTTCATTCGGAATGACCATTGAATGACAAAATTTTAGTTCACAAAAAGTATTGATAGATCTAGTTATATTCACATATTGTATGTCAACACATTCCTTTCCTGAGTTAGAGATTTCCGGGATATTCCCTGTTATCGGTTTCAATTTTAAAATACTTAAATATTTCTCAGACGGAGATTTCTTACCCGTTTCGTTTCTCTTTTATTTTACTCCTGGCCATGGAAAGAGAACAAAATTGCAAGGTCAGTCGCATAGCGACAGCTTTTAAAAGATGTGATTATCACTTATACAGTGTATTCCCTTTCCTTTCTATTTACAAGGATCTAAATATTATGACCATTTCTGGTAATGTTTATCTCGATAAACATCTTTTGTAAGAATGGTTTGCTTGCAGAACAGATACAGAAGGCATGTGAATGAAACTGCTAGATTTTTTTTTAATTCAGTGAACATTAAAACACATGTTTTTTAGTGAAATCTTGTAATCGAATATTTGGTGGAATGCTGGTAAATAATTACTAGGCAAAGCAAAAATATGTTTTCACCAATATTTGCACTCAAGCATAAGAAAGAATAATTTCTCAGCACCACGAAGCCCAGGACTTCAGGCAATATAGGCTACCGTGACGTGGAGTATATACCACAATACCTAGTGGGTGCAGAACATCTGGAACAACCGCATCCTAATTGCCGTGCGAAACGATGATAACATCTCGACCTCTGGACCGTGAAGTGGCGTGGTAAGCGCCCTGATTTGCATCCCACACCTGGTAACCCAAGCCACGCTACCGTTTCCTTCCGGTTCCGCTCCGGCTTGCACGTGGCTTGACTCATCTGAATATCATTATTCAAATTAAGTGATGATCGAATGCGAACAGGTGCTACGGACAGCGCTAACTGCCCTCCTGATCTACTATTTATACAAAATCTTGAGCTCACGCAATAACAGCCTTGATGCTGTTTCTTGGGCTAGTCACGGGCGTGTCTGCTTTATTCGGTATTGCGCGGAGTGCAGGTGATTGAAAACAAGCATAGAAATGATTTATGAAAGTCGAGAGTGAACTTCACTTTCCTTTAGTACCTACCAGATTATTCGAATGGTACAAATTTTTACACAATAGCTAGAAAATATAAATAAGTGTAGGTTTGGTTTTATCTACTAATTATCCACAGTAAGTGGAGGAACTATTCATCATGATTTGACATGAAAAATCTTATGTGTTCCATTCACATGGCTTTCGCTACATCTCTGCAAAGAATTATTGTTAAAAAGTTTATTCTTTTATTTATTTCATGCTAATCGAAAAAAAATTAGCAGAAACAGCCTTATTACTTTTTTACTTGTAAGTAGAAGCGAGATAAGGGAGTACCATAGGTTAAAATGATAGTCAAATGCTGGTTGCTATGTAACTGAAGTTCCTTTGTTTGTATGAACAAGAGTTGGCAAAATGAGAAAAATATAAGTTTTTCAAGGCTGAAACCAAAAACAAGGAATATCTCAAAAACGATCAACTCCACGAAAAAAAATGTATATGACATTAATTGTGTGTTTTAACGTGTTCTACATTTTTGTGTGGTAAGTTTTTGTGTATATCTTACGGTTTAGCAGTTATGCAAAATTCCGTAAAATTCATCCAGAATAAAATAGTCTTCAGAGGCTGTTCCCATAAAATCCAATATATACATGTTATTTGTCAAGTCAATATCTTTAATATATGATATTTTAATCAAAATTGTTAGCCATTTTTGAGAAAATCTAAATTTTCGAAAAAAATGCAATGTAAAGGGGGATTGGGGGTATTTCCTTGAAAATCTTCGTTTCGCATCCTAGGAAGATACCAAACTTAAATACCAAGTTTCGTATTCAAAGGTCTCTTCGTTTTTGAGCTATGCTGTCCACAGACACACACACGTACACACGGACCTTTTTCTAAAACTGATTTTTTTATTCAGGGGGACCCAAAACGTGCATTTCCGGTAAAATCTCGGTATCGAATTTTTGGGTGGAATGTAGTACCTTCTCTATACACTAAGTATATGGTACGTGTAGAGAAAGTAAAAATTGCTGTTATGTTTGTGGATGTGTGGAGGAGTGTACAAAGTGCCGCGTGTACGGAGGTGGAATTTGTTGATATGTATACGGAGCCCAAAGCATCTCCATAAATGATAAAGCAGAAACAATTTAGAAAGTGACAGTCGTACGGAGAGTAATTTGGTGCTGGCCAGATTAACACCTTTTTGATGCATTTCTTAGAATTTTGGCGCGGGAACAAATAGGGTTGGAATGTGGGATGGAAGGTATGGATTGGACAGAGGGTGGCACTCACTAAGTACTTGATAATATTTTCATACACCCTTGTATGTAATGGCTTCAATACTAATGCTTCATTTTGTCTCTAAATCCCCGAGTTCACACTCATGCATGCCCGTTGTGTTTTGTTTAATACCTAACAAAGCTAGTACACGATGATAACCTTTCACCCTAATGGTTGAGGGTCTCAAAGGAAGAAACTTTCCTTGGTTGACAACACTGTAGAAAGACAGGTGTGCGAGCTCTCTCTATTCTTTCCCCGGCCCTCGCTATCCGTAAAACTAGCGTCCAAGAAAAAGTGCGCGTTCCACACCGAATCAGTTGGAGTATATAATGTTCTACCGGTATGTTGGCATAGTAGCTCAGTGGTTAGAGCAACTTCAAGGAGAGCGGAAGAGCTGTGTTCAAATCCCGCTCTGGTATTGAGTTTTTCAGCTTGTTCTAACAACTAACAAAAGCACCATTTAATAATAATATCACCAATATAATAATAGATTTAATATTGGCTATTTAACTTACCAGTGACATGTATAATTCCTTAATTGAGGGGCTCAGCGCCAGAGGGAACTATCCCACAAATAGCTAAATTTGAGAAAAAAAAATAGTTTTATTAGAGTTGTTGATTTGGTGAAAAATATAATATTGAGGTACAACTTTTTTAAAATCCAATACTTAATCCACATTTTGAAATATCCTAGAAAATACAAAAAAGTGATATTTAGCAGTTATTTTTTATTTATTTAGCACTGCAAACCGTATTATTTACTAAACATTTACTTATGCAGAGAGAGAAACTAAACATGATATTATTCACATTCCTCAGCATTGTTTCTTTTTCGTTTAGCAACAACTTTTTTCCATATGTTTTGCTTGCATATTCGTTTCTTTCCTTCACTAGCTATACTATTTACCTCCATTTTGAAAAACAGAATAATCTGCAGCATAGTATAATGCCTAAAATTTCAACTATTTACACAATATTCTTAAGGTTTAATAATAATCTTACATATTATTCTGTTTCACATATTAAGGCCTAAAATCATTATTTCTTGGCCTATAGTTTAAACAATAAACAACACTATTAAAATAGTTAAAGTTCTTGGTGGCATTGTTCTTTAAATAGCAGGCAACTTCATAGTGGGATATCCCATCTGGCACAAACTTTCTCACTTTGGAAAATGACACAGTTTCTGTAAGTTACTGTAGATGGCACTCTAAAACAGTTAATATTACCAAGATTTCTACAGACATGAGAGACGCCAGAAGCTGTCTAAAAACAAAAAAATCTCATTTTTTCACAATGTGTGGGATAGCTCCCTCTGGCACTGAGCCCCTCAATTGTTATTGGTGGGCACTTAGACAGTAATGACTAAAATTATTGTTCCTATACAAGGAGATAACTGTGTATGGTATGTGAGAATGTGTTAATCTTGGTGAGGGTTTTTCTGTTTTTACTATTCTGTAGAATATTTCTTGTAAGATTCAGACATGTACAACTTTAATGTACGATTAATGGAAGTCAAGCGAAAAAAATCTGATGTGTTCTCTTCACATGACTTTCTCTACAACACTGCAATAAATGATTGTTAAAAAGCTTATACTTCTATTTACTTCCTGCTAATCGAGAAAAAATTAGCAGAAATAGTCTTATTACTTGCTTCCTTGTAGGTTAAAATGATGGTCAAAAGCTGGTTGCTATGTGACTGAAGTTCCTTTGTTTGTATGGTCACGAGTTCACAAAGTCCTGTAAGAAAAGTATGTTTTTTATAGCTGAAGCCAAAAACAAGAAATATCTCAAGAACAACTCCACGAAAAAAATATATGTAATATAAAGTGTGTGTTTTAAGGTGCTCTACATTTGTTGTGTTGTAAGTTTTGTCCATCTCTTACGGTTTAACAGTTATGCAAAATTCCATAAAATTGACCCAGAATAATAGCCCAGAGGCTATTCCCAGAAAATTCAAAATATACATTTTATTTGTCAGGTAAATATCTTTAATATATGATATTTTAATCAAAATCGTTAGAGCCATTTTTTAGAAAATCAAAATTGTCTCACATACACATATATTTCCGATGAAATCTCGGTATCGAATTATACACTATGTATATAGCACGTATAGAGAAAGTAAAAATAACAGGACACTTAATCACAATGATAACTGAATCACTGCGGGGACTGAGACAATAAAGACGTATAAATACTTTAGTACTCAATACATCAGAAATGCTTCTGCAGACAAATAACACAGCAACAGCCGGAATACAAATAAGCTTTGCGCGGTATAATTCACACCATTTTGAACAGTTGCCTACAACATATAATGGTTGCATTGCACATTTATTTGAAGTTCCTTGTGTATGGGTGTTTGCTCCGGGGTGTTATATCTTAATGGCGACGTAACAAATATACAGAGTGCAATAGCAATTGCGTTCTTAGTAACTATTGCAGTTTCTCAACAGCTTACGTTTCTAAAGTTCAGAAATCCTCACATTTGGCCCAAACATTTGATATTGAGATTTTACGATACACAAGTTTTGAGATCCTTAAAAGTGCGTAAATGATGCATACGCATCTAAGTGTAAGATATGTCTTAAGCAGTTTAACCTGGAACTAAAATTAGGAGAAATAGAAAAAATGTCTGTTGTGTTCCATTCACATGACTTTCTTGAACCGTTCCGCAAACAAACTTTTCTTACAAAAGTTTTTTTCTTTTATCTACATCATGATAAACATTAGCAGAATTGTCTCATTGCTTGTTTCTTTGTAAGTAGAAGGGAAACAAGGAAATGCACAGGCTAAAGCGATAATGAAATCTTTTAAAAGTCTGTCGCCATGTGAAACAAATTAAGTTCGGTTCTTTTTCCAATGCTATTAATAAAATAAGCGAGAGATGAAACAAATGTTAAGTTCCTGTTTGAGAAAAGTTTAAGCAGTTTAAAATTGAAATCAATAACAAAGAACATGCCGAAAACGATTAACTCTACAAATATGTATACAGCTTTAAGTTGTAGTAAGATTTGTCTATCTCTTACGGTCTAGGAGTTATCCAAAATATATCCATTATGAAGAAGATTTCTGAGGTTATTCCCAGAAAATTTAGAATATAAATTTTATTGTCATGTAAATACCTTTAAATGTGCGGTAATTTAATGAAAATCGTTAGAGCCATTTTTGAGAAAAACAAAATTGTCGGAACTTGATTTCCATGAAAAGAGTAATTTGGGGTGGTGGATTAGCTTGAAAATCTTTTGTAAAATGGTTTGATTGCAGAACAGATGGAGAAACTTAAATACCAAACTTGGTATTTAAATTCAGTGTCTTTCAAGATGCAACTCGAACATATTCAAGAAAACCTCCCATCTCCAACTACAATTTTACGTGGAAATTTTTGATTTTCTCCAATGTGACTAACCATTTTAAGATTTCTATGACAAACGGAATGTATATCTTGAATTTTCTGTGAATAGCCTCTGAAGACCTCCTACTCAGGACAGTGTAACTGGTTTACCGTAAGAGATAGACAAAAGCTTACTACATATACATTATAGATTTCGTTAAAACACCCAATTTATGTCATATATACTTTTTCGCTGAGTTAACCGTTTCCGAGATATTCCTCTTTATTGATTTTAGTTTTAAACTGCTTAAATTTTTTTAAAGAGGAAGTCACTTTCATTTCAACTCTTATGTTTTACACCCGAGAATGCAAAAGAGAACCGAATTTCAATTGCTTCCTACAGCGATCAGCTTTTAAAAGTTTTGGCTATTGCTTTTGACCAGAGTATTCCCTTTTGTCCCTTCTACTTACAAGGAAGCAAGTAAGACCAATTTTCCTAATGTTTATCTTGATTAGCATAGAATAGATAAAAGAATAATTATTTGTAAGAATAGTTTGTTTGTCGAACTGCTTAAGAAAGTCGTGTGAATGGAACGCATCAGATTTTCTTTGTGATACAGTAGACCAGATGCTCATTAAATGCTACAAATGCATTTTTCCGTAGCAAATGAGTACCTATATAGGTACAACAATCAACTTACAGTATGTGTCAGTAATGCACTTATTTGCAGCTATCTTGAGATCGACATCTTGTTCAAGCCCATTTTCGAAGAAGACTGTGACTCTTCTAAGTGAGATCGTTAAACAGAGCTGAAAGTATAGAGACTAGCTTAAATCCTGAATGTTCCTTATGCTTTGTAGAACTGTTGTAAACGCACAATATTATATATTGATGGTTTACTACGATCTCTTTGAACTGGGCTCATTTTTTCGATGCTCCTTTAGTCTTAAATATGTTTTTATTTGCAAATTAAGATTTCCAAAAATTTGCCATTTCATATTCTCTATCACTTGATACCAACATCACAGTTGACCGATTCATCAGAAACAAAGCCAGCTGGCAAAGAAATGAAAGGAGCTGTGTTCTTTGAGCCACTCAGAAATACGTAATAAAATCATTTCGGTAAAGTTTAACTCGATTGGGTGAAGTAGATAGAAGAAATAAACCTTTATAATAATTTTTGTTACAGAATAGGTATAGAAAAGCATATGCATGTAACGCGTCAGATTTTTTTCACATACCTTCCTTACTGGGCGGCGCCGTGGCCAAGTGGTTAAACCGCTCTGCTCCCACCTAGGCGACCCGGGTTCGATCCAAAGCGCCCACATGTGGTATTAGTGGTGGACGAAGCGGCGGAAGGGCGGGTTTTCTCCAGGTCCTCCGGTTTTTCCCGCCACTCATCCCACCAAATGCTCACCATCCTCTTTCCTATCATTAATTTCGCTTGCTTTTCATATCATCATGCGAGCCGACCACTCGTTCCAGGTTCTCCATTCTATGGTCTCTTGCCGTTGGCTCCCCGAAAGGCTTCTGACCCCTAGGCATTCGCTTGTAAGTCCTAGGGAGGTATCGGTTCTAAATACCAGGAGAGTTCCTTACTTTTAGTAACCAATGTGATTCGTGATGTAAAATATAAATAGCATAAAACATAAGGTAAAGCATTGGTAACTAATTGAGAAAGTATTTTTTCTTGTTGCAGTTAATGACTATTGTTCAAAATATTGGCCAACGAGTCAACTAAACTTTTTGGGTGCATGGCACCACAAACAACTGTAAGCTGATATAGGATTCCACCAGCGCATTTCTTCAACGAATACAATGGGTAAGTCAGCATCTGCAATACTAAAGTAACACATTGTAACAGTATATGGCCAGAAAATTTCACCTTCACTGGACCTTCAACTTTCACTGTAGCATATGTTTTTCACTGACATTGTTTCCGATTGGACAAACTTCTGGGAATTCGTGGTGTCTACCGTACGTTTGAGGTCGATGAGGATTTATATATCCCATTTACTTATAACATTTACTATGGTAAGTGGTGTAATAAATGCAATGAAGTATTGATCTTGAAAAACCGACTTAGTTAAAAGTAGATATATTTTTTCATTCATTCATTTAGCCTCCTTTAAGTGCTATGGTCATATTTTAACTTATGAAACAACTCTTTAATAGCTCTATATACATTAGGTTAATCATTTTATATCATTAAATACAACATTCATTCTCACATTCGTGCTTCCAGGGAAAAATTCTGGTTAAAGAAAAATTCCCCGCCCTAGCCGAGAATAGAACCCGGGGTCTCAACCAGGTGAGAAGTCAGCGCGCTAATCACTCGACAACGCAGGCAGTCAATTAAATATATTGTTATTCTGTTTATTTTTAAATAAACTTAAGTTTAGTTTTATTTATGGACGCTCTTTAACTGCTGCCTTCTCAGTGTCCCTTTCTTTATTGGGCGTGAAAGTCCGATTAATTTTGCTCAGAGCCCTCTTTATCAGACTTTAGTTCTTTTATGTACCATAAATCCACGAAATGGGACCAACAGCTTTACTCCCCTTCCGAAGGAAGCCATGCTAAGGATTTTTACGTCCAAAAAAATAATCGCTTTCCGCTGCGTTTGAACACGCGACCTTGGGAAGCAGAATCCAGTATGTTACTCTTATACCACGCAGGAAGACCGTTTATTTTCATATTTATGGTTTTCCATGGGTGGAATGTTTTAATTTTGGAGGTTATCTCTAAATGTTTTTCAACATTTTTTTTTTTTTTTTTTTTTTTTTTTTTTTTTTTTTTTTTTTTTTTTTTTTTTACGTGCTGCTCTGCCACAGCCAAAAATTGTCAAACGTTTAAAACTGCATGTAGATGACTTGAATAGTTTTTGAAAGAAATATTTTAATTCTATCATACGTATTACTTAATTTGTGTTGCACGCGATGCAGAAATCGTAACATGACTTAGAAATAAAAAAAGGAAATTGGCATACAGAAATAATTTCGTTCTTCTGGTTGTTTCAGAATTTGTTTAATCCTTAAGTGAAGAGTTCAATTAAAATATATCATTCTATAAACAATTCATAAAATTTCACTTCATTTGTGAAATTTGAATGTGTTTTACATAATATGATACATTCGATTTGCAAATTTCAAAATAATTGATCAAATATTTTTTACAAAATTATGTACGCATATTTATGAAACTTTAACTTTCTTTATTTATCTTTTCAAAAATAATCCTCAGAGATAATTGAAATTGTCCACAATGTTTATTATTTATAGTAAAATAAGTTCTTGTAAGACTATTTTTCTTTGAGACAATTTATTTTAGATGTTTTTTTTTTTTTTACATAATATTCCAATTTCCAACTGCATGTATTGCTATTATCTATGAAATATAAGACATAAAATTTGTTTTACATGGCATTGAAATATATGCATACTTATTTGAGGGTGCCTGGTTTCACCAAATGTATCATATATTGAATATAGATGCATAAATTTTGAAAAAAAAGAAAAAAGTCATGTTCGGAAAACAAAATTTAACATTTAGGTACACCTCACAAAAAACACTTTACGAACTTCCGGCCTTTATTTAGAAATTTGGTGTAATTAATAAGCAAACGCTGATCCCTGATACATTGTATACTACAAGTGTCTACTTGCCTTCTACAGCGGTAAATCACTGCGAATACTAAAATATCGATAAACAAGGGAGTAGAAATTTATTGAACTCTATGTATTTTCTAATGTAATTTCGAAATCAACTTTGGGAGATTATACTTAAATATCATAAAATAATTTAAAGAAAAACATAAAAATAACAATTTTAATTGTACCCTCCTTAAATTTCATTTTCGTAACAATTTATCCTCGGAGGTAGATTTAATTATGTCATATCTTGATCAAATTAAAAGTGTAAGAAAACAATTTGCAAGCTATTGTGTTCACTTTCTTCAAGTATGCGTTGAACACTTCAACAAGCTTGGGCACATACTAATCGTATGGAGGATTTTTTTATGCACAAAATTGTTTAAAAACAAAAACCAGTTGAGTAAAATACATTGGAGGTAAATATAGGACATTATGTTGTGTACTTAGGTATTAAATTGTTTCCGTATTGAAGCTTTAAAAGAATCTGAGGAAAAGAGTTCTAGTATGCAGTTGAAGTTAATCGTTCAAATTAGTTTTTGATATAAAAACTAATTTTTGAGTTTTTTAAAAATGTTGTACTTCTGTATCTGAGTAAATTTTAATATGTATTTATGCATACATTTCATAATATATAATGCATTTGTGTAACATCAGATAAGAGAGTTATTTCTCACACAAGAATTATAAATCAGCAAGGATGCTTGAAATTGCCGCAAAAGCGTCTAATGATTTTATTTTCCCTCCCTCTCAAGTGAAGAAATACCAGATCAAATTTTAGCCCTTAAACTATTTTCCACAAAACCCCGGGTACTTCTTTGCCTGTGTAAATTTTAATATGTATGTATTTATGCATACATTTCAAAGTATAAAATGCATTTGTGTAACATTAGATAAGAGAGTTCTTTGTCAAAAGAATTATAAATCAACAATACAGCTTGAAATAATTATTGATATCTAATGGTTTTATTTTCCCTCTCAAGCGAGGAAACATTCCTCTTATTGCCTTGTAAATACCGGGATACACCCTGGAAAGTTTGAAAACCACCTTGTTTATTTATACACCAGACTTTTCATTTTATCTACATGTACTATGCACACAGAAGTATAGAGAAGGTATTGTATTGCACCCAAAAATTTGATACCAAGATTTCACCAGAAATACATTTTTGGGTCCCCCTGAATCCAAAAAAAAAAAAAACAACACATTTTTAGAACAAGATCCGTGTGTGTATGGTCCAAGAATGCGACACGAAGATTTTCAAGAAAATCCCCCCACCCCAAACTACCCTTTACATGGAAAAAATTTCGAAAATATTCATATTTTCTATTATATTTAAGATATGTACATGCTAAATAAAAATATATATCTTGAATTTTCTGGGAATAGTCCCTAAATACCTCTTTAGAATGATTTTTATTGACTTTTGCATAACTGGTAAACCGTAAGAGATAGACAAAACTTATTATACAAAAGAGGTAAATCTCGTTAAAATGTACTATTTATGCCATACCTATTCTTTTCTTTTCGTAGAGTTGACCGTTTTAGAGATATTCCTTATTATTGGGTCAGTTGTAAAATACTTAAAACTTTTCTCATTCAGGAACTTGTCAACTCCTGACCACGCAAAGAAAAGGATTCAATCTCATAGCAACAATATCTTAAAACATTTGACCGTCGGTTTAGCCTAGTGTTTTCCCTTATTTCCCTTCTACTTATAAAGGAAATAAGTAATAAGACGGTTTCTGCTAATGTTTCAGAATTAAATAGATGGAAAAATAAGCTTATTAACAATAATTTGTTACAGATGTGGAAAAGCCAAGTGAATGGAACACATCAGATTTTTCTTTTTAAAACTCGATTCTCATAACGCTCATGGGTATTGCATAAGAGTTTAACACGCTTAATAAGCATATCGTTCATCACGTATGTAAATACGGTGCATTCATTCATCAGTTTAAATAAATGGAAACAGCCGCTGAATATCCGGAAGAGGGTTGCTTGCACTTAAAACACTGACAGGTGGTGATATATCCGGTGTCATCAGTTGCTTATCTTCCTGTCTGTCCCACGACTTATTTGCATGAATTTGCATTCCGCCGAGGATTTGGTGATGCCTTACCGGAATTATCTGTAACAGAACAGGAAGTGAAGCGCCATCATTCCGCAAATCCACATTACGGTGTCGGACACCATCTCACGCTGTCAGTCCATGCAGAGAGTGGATGGGGAAGATAAAAAAAAATGTTATTTAGGGGGGTTAAAACAATCAGAAGTAAAACTGCTGGAAAATAATATAAGCGGTTGCATTTTCCACTGTAGACCTACAATAAAATATCTTCTCTTTTACTTTCTCTACACGTACACATGTATACAGAAGGTATTGCACTCCACCCAAAAATTCGATACCGAGATTACACCAGAAATACACGTTTTGGGTCCCCCTGAATCCAAAAAAAGCATTTTTGGAAAAAGGTCCGTCTGTGTGTGTCTGTGTGTGTGTCTGTGTGTCCGTGGACAGCATAGTTCAAAAACGAAAAGACCGTTAAATACCAAACTTGGAATTTAAGTTTGGTACCTTCCAAGGATGCGACACGAAGATTTACAAGAAAATCCCCCACCCCCAACTACTCTTTACATGGAACTTTTTTCGAAAATTTTGATTTTCTCAAAAATGGCTCTAATGATTTTGATTAAAATATCGTATAGTAAGGATATTTACCTGACAAATAATATGTATATCTTGAATTTTCTGGGAATAGCCTCTGAAGACAACTTTATTCTGGAGGAATTTTGTATAACTGCTAAACCGTAATAAATAGACAAAAACTTACCACACAAAAAATGTAGAGCACATTAAAATACACAATTTCTTTATATGATTTTTTTCCAGGAGTTTATCGTTTTTGAGATATTCCTTGTTGTTGGTTTCAGCTTTGAAAAACTTATGCTTTTCTCATACAGGAGTTTGTCAATTCGTGTCCATACAAACAAAGGAACTTCAGTCACCTAGTAACAAGCTTTTGACTTCACTTAATCTATGATACTCCCATATTTCGCTTCTACTTACAAGGAAGCAAGTAATAAGACTATTTCTGCTAATTTTTCTCGATTAGCTTGAAATAAATAGAGGACAAGCTTATTAACAATAATTTGTTACACAGAAGTAGAGAAATTCATGTGAATGGAACACATCAGATTTTTAATGTTAATTCATTTAATGCGTTGAAATAATTACCTTTTATCACGAAAAGGAAACTGTTGGTGGCACTCAGGCCTCAAGTACTGTCATAATTATTTTAAACGAATAAGGGCATATCTGATGAGACCATAAGCGGTTTTGTCTCCATTTTACTGCGCTGCATAGCGTTACGTTTGCTTATGTTTCAGAAATGCAGATCCTTTGTTCGAAGGCATGCTATCTTTGGTCTTAAGTGAGACAAATCGTCGTTTACGACTCTCTTTTCGACCGACAGGAAATTGCCTGCTACATGGAACGCTGAAGCTTTTAGTGGCGAGACTCACGCTATATAGTTTTCATTTGTTTCTCGTTATGGCCCCCTACAGAGTGGTGCCTTTTCTCTTAAAGTTATTGCATTTTTAATGTTCACAATAACATTCTGTCTCTAGAGTCCCTTTTTTAAACCGAAACATTTCCGATATGGAGATGTCTCTGTCGTTTAGCCCTTAATGGTCGGTGCGCTGTAAGAATGAATTTTGTAAAAAGTATTCCATTTGCTGCTTTGTGAAAACTGCTCCTTCCTTTCGTCTTGGAAACTAAATACACATATTTAAGTATTGCATTAGGTAATCAGATTTCGTATATTGAGAGTTATTTTCTTCTCTAAACGGCCCTTTATATTTCAGGTTATATGCTTTTATTTTAAATTATTTATATCGGAGTAGACCAGTAATGAAGTCATGGAAAACTCAAAGTAAAGATTATGATCTTATGGGTTTAGTCTTGCGAATGTTTACAGAGATTTTTTTAAAATAATGGAAATGTCTTTAATTCCACATTGCAGCTAAAATATGGTGTCATTTCTGCTTCTCAGGATCTAGGTTTAAAAGTCCTTAAATTTTACACTATGGAGTTTGATTTTAATTAGCCTCTATACAAATACAAATATTTATCTTAACAATTTTAAATTTATTTTTAAATCCCTTTTAAAACATTGTTTAGAGTGAGTTGATTAGATTATTTGTAAAATGAGGTTCAATTTATTTTGAAAATGGCTCTGACTTAGGACCGAAGTTTGAATTTGGGGTCCAACTACAACAGATGAATTGTACCTAATTTTACATATACACTTTAAATGTATTATTATTATTATTATTATTATTATTATTATTATTATTATTATTATTATTATTATTATTAATGGCATTATTCATAAAATGGCTCTGGTCAAAGATATACAATGTAAGCAAAAGAGACGATTCTGAAATGTGAACTTAAATTGAATATATAATATTTTAAAAGCTGGATTCTTTATTTCAGAAAAAAATTCATTCACATGTACTTAACATTATTTATTCAGTTCATATTTTCTACAAATTACTACAAAAATCGATTAGGAATACATAAAAATGTCATACTTGTTACATTACATACCTGCTTAGTTTACTCTTCTCGTATGTAGGACTTGTAAGCGAGTGCCAAGCGTGAGAAGCCTGTTTAGGAGCAACGAATATTGAAATGGAGAATGAAAACTCCAGAACAGGAGATTTGTAATGGGTGTTGCAGAATAAATAAAAGTGTAAAATGTTCCAGGTTTTACTTACTCTTTGTGCTTGTATAATGTTTACCTTCCTTTGTTTCATTCTTGTCATGTTTTGTATTGGTACTATTGATTTTAGAAAAGAAAAATAAAGTGACACAGGCCTTGCTAGAGAGGTGTTTACTTGTCTGTATAAATGTAGACATAAAATTAATCTACTGGTCACTCCACAATGGGAATGGAGAAGATGATATGAAATGAAGGCGAAATGGATGGTGTAGCATTTCACAGTGCATATCTATATAAACTCAATGATCCATTACTATCAAGGAAAAAATTAGGAAAATATTTCTGGAAATCCTAAAAAGAATTAATCTAAATTACATTTATAATTAAAACCCAGAATTGGATAGATAATCAGATTGAAAAATTAATGCTGTTGCCGGAATTTGAATCACAGGTCTTCCGGTCTCTAACCGGTTGCTCTGACCACTGAGCTACCATGACAGCGGCAGCAGTTTCTTCAACTGAGTTGCACTTTTCCGGTAAACCACAAGGTGATCTCAAATTATTTTGATATGATATACCCAATGGCGACTTATAATGTCGAAGGTCCTGGCTTCATAGTTTAACCAACTATTATGTGAATTAATGTTACTTTATTTCTTCCACAAGCCGTATATAGGACAAGAGTTGGATAGATAGTCAGATTGAAGCATTCAATGCTACAGCCGGGATTTTTGGCACTGAAAATAATAATTAATTTAAACTCGGAATTTCATTTTTCTTCTGATATTTTAATTTCACCTATATTAGTTAGCGGGATCATTTCATGTCAACCAAAAATTCGATGTAGAGATTTCAGCGTAAATGTACACTCTGAGCTCCCCCAACTCCAACAAAGGTCCATGAACGTGTTTATCTCTCTACCCGTGAACAGCATAATAAGAGTGAAAAGTCGGAGAACTGCCAAATTACAGTTTAAATTACGAGTAGCATCCCCCAAGAATATGATCGATATTCAGCAAAATTTCCCATCCAAACCACCTTCATATGGAACTTGCTTCCTTTTAAAGACTGAAGGTGCGCTCTTACTGTTTACAGCTGCTACAAGCATTGTCACCCGAGGAAAAAGACAAATGCTTTACTGTAGTAAGCTGTTTTTAGTGATGAATGAACATTCTTTCCAATGGTAAAGTGAAAGGGGCACAACATAAGAATTTTGCGAACCATACAATCATTCAGCATGTTCAGCATTCAAAAGGAGAATTTTTTTCACGATCTTCAATCACTTTTTTAATAGGAAATTGGTTAATGTATAAATAATATGTTTTTGACTTCTACCTCCTTCTATTATTCTATTAATTATTAGAAGAACTGTATACTTTCTTGCGATATCACATTTAAAATTTACGGTCCCTTCTTCACTAGAAAATCCACTACATGGCACATCTACCTGGATATGTTGTAAATTAACTCACACCACAGTTGGAGTCCGATATGGTAAACATCACCTGTCAACAGGATGGTGCTCCACCTCATTACCGTCTTGATGTCCGTGACTTCCTGACAGACTTCGAGGCCGATAGATAGGTCGTACCGACAACGTGGATAATGCATATAATGGCCTCCACGCTCTCCGGATCTTGCGACTTTTTCGTATGGAGCTATGTGAAGGAAGCAGTTTAAGCGCCTCCATTACCGGCTGAGCTACAAGTCGCATCATCACAGGTCTGCATCAGTAATTAACAGGTATATATTGTTGAGGGTGTGCCGAGCTTCAATGTGGAATTGATGTTTGTAAAGTCACTCGTGAAGCGCATATCGAGCACTTTTAAGCTCTTAAAAACTCTGTGATATGCTGTATCAGACTATATAGGTTTTATAGTGATAAGTCAAATACTGACGCTACAACAATGATTTCAAACCGTTCCAGTCATTTATGTGCACCCTGTATTTCAGTGCACACCAAATAAAGAGGCAGAATTTTACGCAGAAAATGACTCTAGCCTCAATCGCTAAATTTAAACTGGTTTATTTTATACGTTGTTTATTTCGGAGATAATGGCCTTAACCATTGGATACTCGGCACTCCTGCTGGTCTTCTGTTGACAACTTCTCTTTGATGCTTTCTATGAGAACACTCCGTAGAGGCTCTTGAGAAATAATAATGAACACTTTACGTGTCGATTTTTAAAATATCTCACTTTGGAGGCCATGAAGGTGGTCGTTAACCCATATGTTCTCATGAATCTGGTGACACAAAAATGTATCATTTTTGTAGTTATTCACAAGAAGCCCTCACATCTGCAAAGGGAGAGGTCAATAGCCCGAGGAGATCAATCAGATAGAGTACCGCCCCCTGGTGAATAGCCTTGCACTGTTAAGTACAGCCCGCATTCAAAACCTGATTGCCTTCCCCTCAGAATCTGCTGCTCTCTGCTCTTCTGTGCCAGCGTATCTCTCCGAGATCAGATACTCTGCTTTCTCAAATATCTACACGTGTTTGGCTCTTGCAGCCATAGAAAATATGATCAATTATTAAAATCTACCATTTCAACCTCTAACATTAAAATGCTTATTTCCTTCGAAAATTTCATTTTGTTTTTTCATTTATTTGTTTTATACGCTGCCTTAAAAATATAAGATCATATCAGCAGCTTTGCCTTTAAAACAAATTATTTCTCCTTGGCAATGATATTCACTCATTTTCTGTCGTGTTTTTTTTTTTTTTTTTTTTTTTTTTGCATTGGAGTTTCTTTATAGCTATTAAATTCACATACATATACACACATTATATATATGTGTTTATATATAATCATTTTATGCTGGGCTATCTTCAACTTCTAAATATGCTTTATTGGGTGGAATGTGTGCAGAAGTTCAAACTATTTCTTATGAACTTAGACTGGCATTAGTTTGGTTAACCTTCATTTTTACTTTCTTTAGCTTGTATGTACAATGTACATAGTAGATAGAGAAGGTATTGTATTCCTCCCAAAAATTCGATACCGTGATTTCACCAGAAATACATATTTTGAGACACCCTGAATAAAAAAAAAAAGCATTTTAGAAAAATGTTCATGTGGTCTGTGTGTATATGTATGCGTGTGTGTCAATCTGTCTGTTTGTCTGTGAACAGCATAGCTCAAAATAGAAAAGACCGTTAAATACCAAACCTGGTATCTTTTAGGTATACGAAACGAAGATTTTCAATAAAATCCCTCCAACCTCAACATACGAGGGTGGTCTGAAAAGTTCTCTGCCTGATAATGAAAAACGATAATTCATGCTTTCAAAGTAGTTTTATTTTTTTAACGTAATCTCCTCTAATATCAGTACATTTTGTCTTACGGTGCTCCAATGCCATTAGCCCCTCACTTCTAGAAGTGCTGCAAAGTACCCGTTTACAGCGAGGAATTTCTTCAGGTTTAGAAACAGATGGAAGTCCGAGGGAGCCAAATTTGGGGATTAGATTAGATGTTCCAGCACTTCATAGTGCAGGTCTTTCAATTTCCCCACTTTTGTGGGCAGGTGATTTGTCCTGCTGGAAAAAAAGTTTTATCTTTTTTAACCCGGGCCTGTTTTCTGTTTGGTTATAAGTTGAGAGTAATATTCTCCAGTAATGGTTTTACCTTTTTCGAGATAGTCAATCAACCAAATTCCTTTGGCATCCCAAAACACTGACGCCATGAAATTTCCCACCGATGGCACCTTCCTCGCCTTCTTTGGAGCTAAAGAACTAGCTTCTGTCCACTGCCTCGACTGCTGCTTGGATTCGGGTGTGTAGTGGTGAATCCATGTTTCATCTACTGTGACGTATCGGCGCAAAAAGTCACTTCTGTTCTTCTGAAAATGCGCCAAGCACTTTTTAGAAAGTGTCGTGTGAATGCGTTTGTAACCCACAGTGAGGATCGCGGCACCCATCTTGCGCAAAGCTTTTTCATGTTTAATTCCTGATGTTTCTTTGAAATTCCAAGAGCATTAGGAATCTCACGCACCTTTGTACGCCGATCTTCCAAAATCATTTCATGCACTGTTTCAATGATTTCCGGTGAGGTTATAGTTTTTGAAAGTCCTTCGCGTGGATCACCTTCGACGCTTTCACGGCCACGTTTAAAATTGGCCGCCCATTTCTTCACTGTGGAAACTGAAGGTGAAGAGTCACCATACGCATTTACAATCCGCAAATGAATTTCTGTAGGTGTTAAACCTTCTTTTATGAAGAATTTTATCAAACACGATGCTCGAATTTCTCCATTTTCAAACGCAATGCGCACTTCCACTGCTTCAAACATCTGCCTACAGTCGACTATTGCCTGGAATGACTTGTAATTTTACATAGGGTCTATTAACATGTGTATCAACGTAGGGAAAAAATCATGCGATCTCTTTGTGAGGCCGAGAACTATATATAGTAACTCTGGTTAAATATGCTTTTTTTGGGTAGTACGAGCAGTACTTCAAGCAATTTCCTATGAAGATAGATTGGCAAATAATGCACATTTTGTATTTTTAATTAGAAGTTATTTATTACTTAACTTTTTTTTTTTACTTTCTCTACTTCATTCATAGGTAGAGAAATTCTATCCAGAAATTTGATACCTAAGTTTTCAATGGAAGTATGCATTTTTGGGTCTCCTCTATAAAAAAAAACATTTTAGAAAAAAATTCATGCGCGCGCATGTGTGTGTGTTCGTGTGTCTGTGAACACGATAACTTAAAAAAAAGTCGGTTAAATAACAAACTTGACATCAAGACAGCATCTTCCAAGGATATGTCAAGAAGATTTTCAAGAAAATCGCCCACTCTAAACTATTCTTTAAGTGGAACATTTTTCTGAATGTTCAATTTTTCTAAAAAAGTGCTCTAATAGCTTTGATTAAAACGGGGTATATTAAAGATATTTATATGGAAATTAAAATGTGTGTCCTCAATTTCCTGGGACTACCTCTTGAAGTCCTCTTGTTTCTGAATGATTTTGTAAGAGATTGAAAAAATGTACTACATACGAAATGTAGAACTCCCTTAAACACACAATTTAAGTCATATACAGTTTTTTTGTGTTTTGTTTTAAGCTAACCATTTCCTATATATTCCATTGTTGTTGGTTTCAATTTTAAAATACTTTAAATTATCATAAACAGGAAGCCTTCATCCGTTTCATATCCCTTTCGTTTTATTCCTGGCTAAGGAAAGATTTCGATGACAATCGCATAGCGACAGCTTTTAATGGATTTGGCTGTCACTTTAGCCTAGCCACTGAGCAACAATGGCAACATGCTGACACGGAATTAAATTCCCCAACTGACTGGCGCTTTTTCCAATAAACCACTAGGAGATCTCAAATCACTCAGTCATCTGGACAGAGACAAGGATATATGTGGTTCAAACCTCGGCTAGGGTTATAAATTTTTCAGTGTGAGTACTATACCTTTCCAACTCCTGTCGTACACATGGCTATTCTGCTAGACACAATTAATTTCTTTGTTAAGTTTTGCCACTCACTGATTGACACGTGCGCGCGCACACACACACATTAAACACATATACAACATCCCTGTCTAATTACTTTCTCTACACACACTATGTACATAGTGTATAGAGAAGGTATTGCATTGCACCCAAAATTCGATACCGAGATTTCACCGGAAATACATATTTTGGAACTTTCTATATCCAAATAAAAAGTATTTATAGGAAAAGGTCCGTATGTGTGTATGTGAACCAATGTGTGTGTGTGTGTGTGTGTGTGTGTGTGTGTGTGCAGGATAGCTCAAAAACGAAAAATCCGTTAAATACCAAACTTCATATGTAAGTTCCGTATGTTCCAAGGATGCGACATGAAGATTTTCAAGAAACCCCACCACCCCCAACTACGTTTTCCAGGCAAAAATTAGGAAATTGTGATTTTCTCAAACATGGCTGTAACGATTTTAATTAAAATCTCTTATATTCGAGTTACTTACATGACAAATAAAATGTATGTCTTGAATTTTCTGGGTATAACTTCTAAAGTCCACTTTATTCTGGTTGATTTTCTTGTATAACCAGTAAACCGTATGAGATAAAGAAAAACCTACTGCACTAAACATTTAGAGTTGCTCAAAACACACAATTCATATCATATAACTGTTTTTTCGTGAAGTTAATCGTTTTCGAGATATTCCTTGTTATTAGGTTCAGTTTTAAAGCACTTACAGGAAGTTGTCAACTCCCGGCCATGCAAACATACGATTTCAACTACATTTTAAAACATGTGACCGTCTGTTTAGACTAGTGTATTCCCTTATTTCGCTTCTACCTATAAGGAACTAAATAATAAATCCATTTCTGCTAATGTTTATCTCGATTAGCATGAAATAGAAGATTAAGCTTATTAACAATAATTTATTACAAAGGTGTAGAGAAAGTCATGTAAATGGAACACGTCACATTTTTATGGGGGGTGGAATGTAATACTGTTGGTCGTCTCCATAGCGTGGTGCCAAGCAGAAGATCTGGGTTTGGTTCCCAGTACCGGCTTAGGTATTTTTCCCCCGCTGGGAGACCTGGACCGGGATGCACTCAGTCTCGTGAGGTTCCTGGAGGGCCAATTGAGGCGCTACTTGATGGAGAAGTAGCGGCTCCACGTCATGAGGACCGCATTAACCGGCCGGGGGCTTCGAGGCGCCGACCACGTCTCAATACTGCACCCCATCCATGTCTGTCATGGACCGAGATGGGGTATGAGGCGGCCGGGCGATAGGCCAATGTTCCTTGTGAGCTGTCGTGCTATGGAGTTAAGTAATACTGCTTTTACTTGTGTATTAGAGATAAGTAGTAGAAAACGTAAAAATATAATAGAGTTTAAAATACAATGCACCACAATGCTGTATATTTCACTTAACTAAACCTCTCATTCATGTTACAAAATTCACAAAAGCTTTGGATTTAAGTCGCAGAATCTCGTATCCTATACTAAAAAATCTGATGTGTACCATTCACATGACTTTCTCTATATCCCTGTAACAAATTATTCTTAAAAAGCTTATACTTTTATTTACTTTATGCTAATCAGAAAAAATTAGCAGAAATAGTCTTATTACTTGCTTCTTTGTAAGTAGAAGCGAAATAAGGGACTACTATAGGTTAAAATGATAGTCAAAAGCTGGTTGCTATGTCAATGAAGTTTCTTTGTTTATATGGATAGGAGTTGACAAGTTCCTGTGTGAGAAAAGTATAAGTTTTTCATAGCAGAAACCAAAAATAAGGAATGTCTCAAAAACGACGAACTAACGAAAAAAATGTATATAGCATAAATTGTGTATTTTAACGTGCTCTACATTTTTTGTGCAGTAAATTTTTGTCCATCTCTTACAGTTTAGCAGTTATTCAAAATTCAGTCAAATTCATCCAGAATAAACTACTCTTCAGAGGCTATTCCCAGAAAATTCAAGATATACCTTTTATTTTTCAGGTAAATATCTTTAATATACGAAATTTTAATCAAAATCGTTAGAACCATTTTTGAGAAAATCAAAATTTTCGAAAAAATTTCCATGTAAAGGGTAGTTTGAGGCGGGGGGATTTTTCTCAAAATCTTCGTGTCGCATCCCTGGAAGATACTAAACTTAAACGCCAAGTTTGGTATTTTACCGACTTTTCGTTTTTGAGTTATCGTGTTCACAGACAGACGGACACACGGACACACACGGACCTTTTTCTGAAAATGCTTTTTTTGGATATTGGGGACCCTAAAACATATATTTCCGGTGAAATCTCGGTATCGAATTTTTGGGTGGAGTGCAATACCTTCTCTATACACTATGTACATAGTGCGTATAGAGAAAGTAAAAATGTTACCACTTTATTAAATAAACAGTATGCATTTGACTACTGCTTTTATTTATTTTTATAACAAGCGAAGGTTTTTATCATTACGCTCACCATGTTTCAAAAGCAATGCTAATGCCCAATTTTATTAGCAACCAATTGGAAGGGAATCCAAATACACATCCAGAATTACTTTCAGGGAAAACTGTTGAACGTGCACTTTCTCTGTGTGCCCTGGTTTTATTTTATATAGACTGGGTTTAGAAAAGCAATTTCATTAAAACAGAACAATGAATGCGAGGAGCACATAAAAGCTGCGACGGGTACAAAAGGAAAATAAAACGTGTGACCCCTTCCGGAACAATGTATGTACTCGCTATTCAACAGGTCGTAGCCGGTTGGCTTCCGCAAAGTGGAATGTAGCAATCGTAAAATATCGCTACATTTCTGAAAGTTGTGCAGGAGTATGGGAATAGCCGTAAAAGGGCCGTTGGAAAGCATTCCCAAACTAAATGTGTGTATAGCGAAGGATTGAGTAAAGTGTTTGTCAGTATAACTTGCATGTCCCTGAATTGTAAGCTCTTAAAAGACATTAGAGTAGGAATAGACAAAATAATGAAATGGTTAACTTTGTAACAGAAAATTACTATAGTACTTGCAAATGTAACTATAAAAAAGTGCAATTCGTAACTTTAAGCAATCTTGACCTATAAACACGTTATCGTACATAATTGATTCATTATTACACTCTAGCAATGCAGCATTCCCTTTAGTTATGACGTAATAGGGTATACCAAATTGCCATGAAACTATATTGCAATTTTTTCTTTGAGCGCTGAGGATTCAGAAACCTGTGCAATATTGAACCTGAGATCTGAGTTTATAATTACTTACAATACTGTGTAGATAACACTCTGCATCACAGTCCGAACACCTGCTCACTTCTCTCCCAGAAATGGTGGCCCTCTTGCTTATCGGTGCAATACGTCAGGTGTAGGCAGAGAAGTTAACATCCTTTTTAAGAACATGATGTGACGTGATGTGACAGCTGGTAGTTTTGGTAGCTTCAGGATTGAACGTGACATCAGATTAATGGTTGGTGTGTAAGGGCGCTCAACTACTAAGGTCATTCGCGCCCTTATAAAATAACATCGTGGCATAAACTAGAAACAAAAAGTAATATAAAATAAATCATAAAATAACAGCCATAGTTAGATTTAAAATAAAACTATTAATGAATCTAAAAACGATATCGAACAAAAAAATATTAAAAATACTAAATACCTACCCCACGTTAAAAATAATAAAACTAAATCCTCAGGGTAGTGTGATAAAGCATTTTATAAAAAAAGAAACATATCTACCACCCATTAAAAACACTAAAGCTAAATCACCAAGGTATTGTGAGAAAACATTTTAAAAAAACCATAATTACCACCCCATTAAAAATAATAAAACTAAATCTTCGGGGAAATGTGAGAAAACATTAAAAAAAAAACAAAAAAAAAACCATACCAACCCCCCATTAAAAATACTAAAACTAAATCCTCGCGGTAGTATGATAAAACATTTTCAAAATACCATAGCTACTACCCCATTAAAAATGCTAAAACTAAATCCTTGGGGAATTGTGGAAATCATTAAAAAAAAAAAAAAAAAAAAACATACCTACCACTCCATTAAAAATATAAAAACTAAATCCTCGGAGTAATGTGAGAAAACATTAAAAAAACTTCTGATATGTTCCATACACATGACTTTCTCTATATCTCTGTAATAAATTATTGCTAATAAGCTTATTCTTTTGTTTATTTCGTGCTAATCGAGAAAAATTAGCAGAAATAGTCTTATTTCTTGCTTTATTCTAAGTAGAAGCGAAATAAGGAAGTAGCATAGCTTAAAGTGAAAGTCAAAAGCTGGTTGCTATGTGACTGAAGTTCCTTTGTTTGTAAGGACACGAGTTGGAAAATTCCTGTATGACAAAAGTATAAGTTTCTCAAAGCTGAAACCAACAAGGAATATCTCAAAAACGATCAACTCCACGAAAAAAAAATGTATATAACATAAATTGTGTATTTTAACGTGCTCTATATTTTTTGTGTGTTAAGTTTTTGTCCATCTTTTACGGTTTAGTAGTTATGCAAAATTCCTCCAGAATAAAGTGTTCTTCAGAGGCTATTCCTAGAAAATTCAAGATACACATTTATTTGTCAAGTAAATATCTTTAATATACGATATTTTAATCAAAATCGTTAGAGCCATTTTTAGAAAATCAAAATTTTCGAAAAAAGTTCCATGTAAAGGGTAATTGGGAGTGGGGGATTTTCTTGAAAATCTTCGTGTCGCATCCTTGCAAGATATCAAACTTAAATACCAAGTATGGTTTTCAACGGACTTTTCGTTTTTGAGCTAAGCTGTCCACAGACACATACATACGGACATTTTTCTAAAAATGCTTTTTTTGGATTCAGGAGGTCTCAAAACATGTATTTCCGGTGAAATTTCGGTATCGAATTTTTGGGTGATTATAATACCTTCTCTATACACTATATACATAGCACGTACAGAGAAAGTAAAAACATACCTAATAGTAAAACAAAAATTCTCGAGGTAATGTGATAAAACGTTTTAAAAAGAACATACCTACTCCCCCATTAAAAATACTAAAACAAAATCCACGGAGTAATGTTATAAAACATGTATAAGAAGACATAACTACCACCTCATTAAAAATACTAAAACAAAATTCTTGAAGTAATGTGATAAAACATTTTAAAAAACATACCTACCAACCCATCAGGATAAATAAACCGAAAAGTGAATCCTTAGTGAAAAAGTCACCTTGGATAAAAACTTAAAAACTCTATCGACCGCTTTGCTGTCATCAGCAAAGATATCTGGTTGAGGCGCATAGCATGGCGCCCCGTTACGTCACTCGTCGAGACAATATGAAGACTTTCCCTCTCAACCACGTCAGTAATGGATTACGAATTATTTTAGGATTTATTTCATAAAAATTATACCTCTAAACTAGCATAAAATATATCCAATTCGTGTATAGTCCTAATATGGCACTCCTAAAAATTATCTCACGATTGGTATGTCTTAATCGTCTTATCCACTAGTTGTATAACTTGCGAACGTGCGTTAGCTGACGTAATATCACAAACTCTGCTTACATACGTAGCTTGACGCATGGTCTTTTCACGGGAGGTTAGTTGGTGAGCTACTAAAGCTTGCAGCACCAGAAGGTCGCTGGTATCAGGGGGGTCCTGATTACTCCAAGTTAGGCTAGCATTTTTGGCATTAAAATTGGAGATTCAAAATTCTTGCTTCTCCATGTACGTACTGTATTAAAGATAAGGATAACATATACAATGAAGACGGATTTATGTACAAGTGCTTGGCTTATGAAACCAAATAGAGAAACATTATTTAAGTTATTATAGCAAAGCTGCTGTTATTAAATAGTCTTACAAGTATTATATATATATATATATATATATACATATTACTTGCAATCATGCCTTACTAAAATAAAATAATAGAAGGTAGCAATGCAAAGAAATCTGTGTTTATTTTACGCCCTAATAATATGGTGAAGCAGTACGAAGAGATCTGAAATTTATGATATGGACATCAAGTTGCAGTGATTTCGGTGCAAATAGGTATACGACAAGACAAATGGGATTTTAGAAATATCATTCTTCATAGGCTAATCATTGTTATGTTATTCATGAAATAGCTTATTACATATAACTCAAGCTGCAAATCTCTAGATAAAAGTTGAAGCTCTCGTTATATTATTTATGATAGATGCATGACAATTCAAATCTAGGCAAGTTGTCGGAAATGACGTCACAAGAAATTCAAATGTAGCAAGCTATTTCATTAATATATGCACATGAGCTTTAAGGCACATATTTGTGTATCGAAAACAGAATTATGTTTTATCTGAATTTATTTCACATGAATTGTTACTAAGAATTTTATATAAAGTAAAGAATTATAAACGTACGAGGAAATGTAGCCTACAGAATTTAGCGAGATGCATTCTCTCACATTGTACCTGACAAAAATATAGCGAATATGAAACAAAAGAGTTAAACAGAAAGTAAAAGGCAGTAAATAAGGTGAAATTGTAAATAAACCTAATTAGTAGTCACATTTTTTTAAGTTATACTGCGTGTAATATGTAAATGGAAATTCGTGTTTTAATTTTGGAATTGGAGAGAGGAATCAACAGCCTCGCAATGCTGGCTGCGTGAAGAAAAAGTAAGCAGTATCGATTTTCAATTTCGTATTAGGAGAGGAAGTTATTGAATTATTAATGCTATAATAGTGCAGTAGACCAGACTGAGTGGAAGTCTACATATACTCAATTTTTGTGAAATATTTATGAAAACTGTAATATCGTCAGTAGACGAAGTTAGAAATTACATATATCTAAGTAATTTCAATAATACGATCATCTGAATAAGGCAATTAACCTGCACAGTATTCATTTGTTTAATGTATGTAAATAGAATACATAAATGTGGGATATTCTTAAAAGCTCCGAGGTTTTTTTTAAACACCGATAGGCTATAACTAAAAGACAAGTTCATAGGAAACAATTATTTTATTACTAAAAGTTGTGTACACTTATGATTACTTTTCAATATAATCAGCGAACAGATTGAGACATTTATCGTACCTGTGCACAAGCTCTGTAATACCCGCTTCAAAAAATGTTGCCGCCAATGATTTCAAATGAGCATTGACGCTGTTTTGAAGATCTGCGCTGGCATCTCATTGTTATTGTAGCTTAACGCATTCATGACGACAATGAGACTCTCTCCGTTACCAGTTTAGCCAACATGGTTATAACGTTGAAAGAAATCCGAGGATAAAATCAAACACACTAATGCAACCCCATCTATCGACAGTACAGGCAAACAACTCACGGCACCCGACCACTCTGACTTTTAGTCTAGATTGTAATTACGCAAATAGACATTTTCATTTAAATTTGTGCAATGTAAAAGTTGTTTTATTACTTAAAGTGATTCCATGTAATGCAAAAGTAATGGTTGTTTATTGAAATTAGCGCGCTAATATTTTAATTACGGTAAATACCAGGAATATCCACTAAACATATGTCTATGTATTTAAAAATAAACATTAACTTTGAAATAAGATATTCTAAAGACCACTTACGTTATCATCAGCATTTAAGTCTCAGGCTTCACATTTAACCACTAGGTATATCACCTGTGTCATGTGTGTGGTTTTTCTGATAGTGTTTAGCGCCCGCTTGTACTACAAAATGGCACCGCAGGTGTTAAAACTGATTAGACATGGAATGAAGACGGAAAATGCGATGGCGGGGAAACCGAAGAACCCGAGAAAACCCGTTGCTGCGCCATGTGTGTGTTTGTATATATACACACACACACACATATATATATATATATATATATATATATATATATATATATATATATATATTTTATAGCTTAGCGTCCTTTAACCTGGTGGGTCATATCCTACGATGATTGAAATTGGTGAAATGCTACTCAAATAATCTCGGAGTCCACGAAACTTGAAGTTACTCGGCATTCATCTTCTTAGAATAAGGCAAAACCTCGAGAGAGAGAGAGAGAGAGAGAGAGAGAGAGAGAAAAAAAAAAACCTTTTCCAGGTAACTTACCCTCAGTAAGATTCGATTCGTAACCTCTTGAGTAAATAAATTTAATATACGACATTTTAATCAAAATATTTAGAGCCATTTTAAAAGAATCAAAATGTTTGAAAATTGTTCCATACAAAGGGTAGCAGGTTAAGGGGATTTTCTTAAAAATCTTCTTATCACATCCTTAAGAGATATTGAGCTTATATATCAAGTTTGGTGTTTCACCGATTTTTCATTTTAGTTATGCTGTTCATAGACACATACGGAGATGCGCGCGCGGACCGTTTTTATGGATTCAGGGGACCCTAAAACCTATATTTCCAGAGAAATAAAGGTATCGAGTTTTGATTGGAATCCAATACCTTTACTATCATGTACGAAGTAAAGAAAGAAAAAACAAGACATCTGCATTGAAATCTGTAAATAATCTAGTTAACTTTAATACTAAAACCTATTTAATTTAAAGACTCTAAAATGATGTTTACTATGTGCAGTAGAGTCACCACACACTTCTTAACGCAGTCATATGTCTATCGGTGTATAAATTTAAAAATCGGTTTCCAAAAATATTTCAAAACACTTAGAAAAACTGCATTCTATATGAAAACAAATATCATCCGAGTATGAATGTTGCTGTGAAATGACAGCCAATAAAAAATAAAAAACTGCTGTGTATTTCAAACTCCTTGGCTGTACAACAACACATAAAAACTGTGAATGGAATCTGTGTCATATCTGCGATCTGAATTCTTTATCTGCTTCTAAAGTTGTCCGTACTTTTTCCTCGGTAAAAATGAAAGGGATTCCCTTGAAAGGTTTTTGTGACAAATAAAATGCAACTCGGAAACAAACACAATGCTGTCTGTATATCAGAAATGGAAAATATGCTGGTATAAGAAAACGTAAAGTTACGGTGAAGGCTTCTATGCCCTCTGCAGTATTTCAAAAGAATTATTCTAAAGCAATGGTTTGGAGTGAGATTCTACTTTAGATAAAAATCTGATGGCAAGCGGATATTCAAGAAAAAATGTAGCAGAAGACATAAAATGGTAACAAAACATATTTGTGGGTCTTTCAAACGATTGCACGACACTTTTCACAAGCTTTTATTCCAAGATTACCCTTCCCAAAAATGTATATTCCGGCCGTTTGGAATAATTCCCAATTCCTTTCTTTCCAGTCTAACATTCTCACTTAATTTTACCCAATACCTTAGAAAGAAGTTCATATATTGTATTTCGTTTCTATAATGCTTTAGATTAGGCAAAGTTTCTAGGTGAACTCCATAAATTAAACAGTGTAAAGTATAGCCGATATAATAAATTTTGGTGATAGAGTAAGGCTATTGTATATAGTGTATAGTGTATATAGTGTATATATATTTCAAACACTCTAAAAGGGATGGAAAGCTTAACTTGAATTATAGTAAGGAAGGTGAGTGGCGATAACGGAACACCTAACAACGGATTCAGATACTGAAAAGTTCACAAGAGTCGCTACAAAATCATCCTTTAAATCTGGAAGAAGTTCAAACTTTAAAATTTGTGGTTCTCCTCAAAATAGTTGCTGAGGAATATACCTTAATTCCAGCACCTGTGGTGTTACGAAATTAATTAAAAAAGTCCTTCTGGTGCTTTAGCCATTCTTTCTGAGAAACAGAACCGCTCATCAGCGGTTGAAGTTAGTATCTGATAACCCATGCACATTCCAAGGACCTAATATATACATAGAAACACTGTCAGGTGAGATATTTCTTTATAAGATGATAATGTCAAACTTAAAAATGGCAGAATACTAAGCTTTGCGATGCACGATTATTTAGGAAAATTAACAAGAGCACCTACTATGTTGATGAAACTTTTAGATGTAACTCACAAATATTTTTGCAAGATTTTGCTATTCTTGGCTCTGTCTGACAAGAACATACTCTTTTTAGAAGAGGTCTCCTGAGCAATGGCGTTCCCAGAAGCTTCCATTATGACATAACCATTCCATAAGGAATGATAAATTTAAGCTCTCGATTATTTAATCTGCTTAAAATTCTTTTGGTGAAATTTGCAAACTTGTCTATTACATCTAATTGAGGGTCTTGAAGAGCTATATAACAGTGAAGAGGATCGAGCAACAACAATTTCAACAAACATGTAGTGTGCACTTACTTTTGTTCCACCACAAGTTTGTTTGCACGTTCTTTAATCAAGTTCTAGGTTAATTTCTTTCTGTGGCCGAGAACTTCAAACGAGTCTATGTTCTAGGAATTCCTGCTCTAGAAAGAAGACGGGGAATATCCAGCTCCTTGGAATCACTATGATTCCGCACTACAAGGTATGAGTATCTGATGTTGGTATAACAAAATTCAGACTGTAGGGTGCTACTACTCTAGCCTCCATGAACAAAGTGGTTCAGAAACAAAGCTCTAATAATAATAACTTTAGCAGATAACCAGGCATTTCAGAAATTGCAAACATCAGATGCTTGAGCAACGCTTATGTTGAGTGAACCGTTTAAGTTGAGGCTGTACCATATCTCATTGCTCTTCGTATACAGCCATTAAGAATTTTGATTGTTATTCACATTGGTGTAAGAGAAATTGCAAAGTGCTTTATATAAATGTTATTTAATTTCTACGAGGAGTGAGAAACCAACCTAAAAAGAGAGGTTCCTATTAAAATAACTATTAAATGGGCCCTAAAATGACCATCATGACGTCTTCCAAATATAACTTACTAACGGCATTTACTTTCCTCAGAATATCAAACAATTATTATTCAATATATATTTTTCTACAATGCCTAGTTTGGAGATATTGGCAGTAAATGGTCCACTCTATATAACGGTTCTGATACGATGCCAGGGTAGTGCAGTGGATTCGTTCGCGGTTCACAAACTGAGGATCTGTGATTCGACTTTATCCTCGCTTCCATCTTATGTGAAAGGCCGTGGTTCGCAATCCATGGTAAAATTGTAGGTTTTCTCGTTTCCCCATTATCAACCTACCATTGAAAGTATCGGACACCGACTGCTGGGTGCTTCCACGTAAAAAAGGATCCAGCCTGGTGATTGAGTGAATAAACACCATTACCCTCTTGGGAATGAAGCTTGCTAAATTCTTAACTTTTGGGGAGCACACCAGGGGCTTAAAGTGTCGGGACGCTGGCACTGCGACCTCCTTCTACTCCATGCTGAGGTCCAGTCCCTCTGAAGTTGGGTTTTTGAGGTCTCTCATAGTTCCCGTTCTACTTTACACCTACAATATATGTATGTATTTATTCTCTGCAATTGGTACTGCCTGGTGGCAGAGTTAAATGTGCAAAATTCATTTACAATAATAATCTTAAGTTAAATTAAGATTAGTTATACAGCTATTATATTACATATTCATGTTTTTTTTTTTTTTTAAATGCCTAATCACTTATTATTCAGTATAGCAATACTTATATAAATTACCAGCTAGTTTATAAACAGTTATTATGAAGCCTTAACATTAATTGCTAATATATACATTCATAATAATATACACTAATACAGTTTTTGAAGTCCTTAATTACTTCACAATATTTACCTAAATTAACTAACATTTATTCTCTTTAAATTTTTCCTAAACTTCTTTAAGCTCAGAAGGCAGCCCTGAAAGGCTGCTACAGACAATTCATTCCATTCTTCAATGGTCATATTAACAAAAGAAATTTTCCCTTCGTTGGCTCTGTACCTTCTACCCGTAATTTTATACAAATTATCGTTTCGCCCGTAGTATGTTGGGTTTTCTAACCTATTTCTAACGTCCACCCATCCATTTAAACCAGTAAAAGCTTTAAATAGTGAGACTAACCTACGTGTTTTAGCCTAACTTTTAGCGGCTCCCATTTATTCACTTCGCCTTTCGTAAGTCCAAAATCTTTACTTCTCTTTATGAATTAAACCTCCCGTCTCTGTATCTTTTCCAGCGAATCAGTTTGATTAACTCTGTATGGGTCCCCTCCGTACGTATCTGGGGCATGATGGCATATTCCAGTCTGCTGCTACTTCAACAGGTACAGAGTAGGTGCCTTCAGGCTACCTATTCTGTTCCACTCTCTTTTTCCGCGAGACTCAGGCACGTAGCCTCAAGACTCTCCTATATGGAGGACAAGATTAGGCGCCGGGCTGTAAAATTGTTCGGATTGTCATCGTTTGGTCTCTTGGGGATTATAACCTCACAATACGCCGTCGCAGTACACCGGCTTTCCGGCATGGCTTACATTCATCTCCGGTAATAACGAAGCAATTTCACAGCAGCAGTTCCTCTGCAATCCTTCCAGGAGTTGCTTCAAAATGTAAACTATACCCAAAAATAAAGATAAAAATTGTGAAATAAAGTTACAAGGATCGTTGCTCCATGAATGGCTATTGTTGAGGAGGAATCTTACTACTTCTATCATCCAGAACCTCGTTCTCTCCTGTCACCCTGCAAACCCCATTCTCAGTACGCGATAAACCCGAGCAAAAGTAAGTAGGTACATGTCTAACATACCTTTGGGAGCCCTCGATCTGCCATTGCTCGTCGTTGCCGTCGTCGCCTGATGGAATCCGCGGAAAATAGAGCAGACCATATGGGGAGCGTTGGTTACTAACACTGTACTGATATCTGAAGAATGGGCAAACATATTTTAAAGTACTTGCGATTGGTTGACCACAATCTGTAAATTTGGTTATTCTAATTAAATAACACAATATGGTTAACATTTGCAACTTTTTATTATTAAACAATATTAAAACATTTGGATTTGTAATGGCCAAAATATAGCTCTATGGCGAAAGAAGAAATTTAAGAAAACCACAATTAGGAATTCTATGTTTTGGGGAAATGAAACCTCTTAGAAAAATACAACTTGATGTGCTCTATTCACATGAGTTTCTCTAGCTGTTCCACAAAAAAACTTTCTAAACGAGATTATTCTTTTATCTATATCATGCTAATCGAGTTAAACATTAGCAGAATTTGTCTTATTTCCCGCTTTCTTATAAGTAGAAGGGAAATAAAGGGATACATAGGCTAAAGTGACAGTCAAATCTTTTCAAATCTGGTTGCTATGTGATTGAAATGTGTTCTCTTTGCAAGGCTTGCAGTTGAAAATTTCCCATATGAAAACATTTTAAATACTTTAAAATCTCGGAAATGATTAACGAGAGCTATGTTTTTTCTATAGTAAGTTTTTGTCTTAACTCTTACAGTTATGCAAAAGTCATCCAGAGTGAAGAGGCCTTCAGAGGCTGCTTCCAGAAAATTCAAAATATACAGTTTGTTTGTCATGTATATATCTTTAATATACCGGATTTTAAATCAAAATCGTTAGATCTATTTTTAAGAAATCAACATTTTTGACATTTTTTCATATAAAAGGTAGTTTGGGGGGGGGGGGGTTTGCTCAAAATCTTGTGTCGTATGCTTGGTAGATATTAAACTTAAATAATAAGTTGGTATTTTATCGACTTTTCGGTTTTAAGTTATCGTATTCAAAGATACGCAGAAACGCACACACGGACCTTTTCTAAAAATGATTTTTCGTATAAAATGGACCCTAAAATGTGTATTTCCAGTGAAATATCGGTATCGAATTTTTGAGTGGAGTGCGATACCCTCTCTACCTATGTACTATACGCAGAGAAAGTAATAAAAATGAAAGCGATGCATTTGGAAAACTATCCCCCACCCATTGCAATCACGCTCGCAGCATCTCTTCACGTTTGTGTAAAGCAAACGTTCATATCAAAAGGATTTGCTTCATATTATTAATACCATTTTTCCTACCGAGTTGGCTCTGTGATGGCGTGTGAGGCGTGCATTCGGGAGGTTCTCATTACAATTCCCACCCACCGAATACTTAATCTTGATTTCTTGTCGTTTTGCCTCATTAGAAAACTCTTATTTAAGTAACCATGAAAAAAATATGATGTGTTCCATTCAGATGAATTTCTCTACATCTCTGCAACACATTATTGTTCAAAAGCCTATACTTCTATTTACTTCATGCTAATTGAGAAAAAATTAGTAGAAATACCCTTATTACTTGCTTCCTTGCAGGTTAAAGTGATAGTCAAAAGCTGGTTGCTATGTGACTGAAGCTCCTTTGTCTGTATGAACAGGAGTTAACAAATTCCTGTATGAGAAAAGTATAAGTTTTTTAGCTGAAATCAAAAACAAGGAATATCTCAAAAACGATCAACTCCATTAAAATATGTATATAACATAAATTGTGTGCTTTAACGTGCTCTACATTTTTTGTGTGTTAAGTTTTTGCCCATCTCTTACCGTTCAGCAGTTATACAAAATTCCGTAAAAGTTATCCAGTGTATAGTAGTCTTCAGAGGCTATTCCCAGAAAATTCAAAATATACATTTTATTTGTTAGGTAAATATCTTTAATATACGATAGTTTAATCAAAATCGTTAGAGTTATTTTTGAGAAAATCAACATTTTTGAAAAATGTTCCATGTAAAGGGTAGTTTGGGATGGGGGGATTTTTCTCAAAATCTTCATGTCGCATCCCTGGAAGATATTAAACTTAAATACCAAGTTTGGTATTTTACCGACTTTTCGTTTTTGAGTTATGGACCTTTTTCTGAAAATGCCTTTTTTGGATAGAGGGGAACCTAAAATCTATATTTCCGGTGAAATCTCGGTATCGAATTTTTGGATTGTGCAATAACTTCTCTATACACTATGTACATAGTACGTATAGAGAAAGTAATATAATTGTTAAACATTGAAAGTATATCACTGCAATGTGAGTAATAATTGTTTATAGATTGATATATACAATGACAGGGCTATTTTTGCCATGTATCAGAATTTGTGCATGATTATTTAAATAATGACGTTTTACTGTCTAAATTCATCGTCCTGATAAAAATTAACCACGTGGTGCATTTTTAAAAATATTCACATACAAAAATCCAGATTATAGGAAATGAGGTTATAGAAATATCTTTAATATTATATTTTTATTTTACCCCCAATTAGTGGAGAAAAATTATTGTCATGTTCTGCAAAACTTCTGATTCTTCAAAATATAATATTTCACTTATCGTAATTCATGCATTATTTCGATAAATCAATAAGACCATTTTCTTTGTTGTATTTTTGAATTGAAACAACTTAGTAAACCTCTTATGTGTTCCATTCTCATGATTTTCTCTAGCTGTCTCTTCAAACAAACCTTTCTTTCAAAAGAGTATTCTTTTTTCTGCATTATGCTAATCAAGATAAACATTAGCAGAAATGGTGTTATTACTTACTTCTTTGTAAGTAGACAGACACACACACGGACATGTTTCTTTTTTTTAAGATTCAGGAAGTCTCAGAAATGTATTTCCGGTGTAATTTTGGATGCAATACAATTCCTCCTCTATTCAATGTACATTGCAAATACGGTATGACACATTTTGAGTATGAAAAAGTGTTGGAAAAAGTTTTCGAGAAAATAAGGATTAAAGTCGGGAGTGCCTATTGATTAACATGTGCCTGTCCATTTATGGTTTCAGTTGGTAGCTAAAGCACGTTTAGGGGGAAATTGCTTTCTTAAAGTTTAGAATTCATTATGAAACAAAATAGTGTTTTAATGTTCCACAATTTTTCTTCAAATTTCACAGATGCACCGATTTAAGGAAATTAGAGATACAATTTGGGTCATATTTGATAACCATTTCTGTAAATAAGAGGGGATATTTTGTCCGTTATGCTACGAATTGTAATCACAGTATTATTGATACTTTGTACAATCGGGGATATAAATTTAATTAATCGTATTTTCACAGCTATTCCGATGTAAAAACTCAGCGTCGGGTATTAAGCTGCATTTCTCTCTTTTACTTATATAACAAGAGTAAAACGTGTTTTGTTTAAATCAATTACTGAAAGGGAACGTTTCCTCTTTTTTTAGTGCTTAGGTCACCCGTATCTTGTTACCAAGTCTGAAAAGTTTCATCATAGGGTCAACTGTGGTCTTTTATGGCGCCATAAAACCTTCTCCTCGTTTTCTTTGGTAATTAAATATGTTAACTTGGAAACTAAAAAGTGCTACAAAGTTGCAAGTTAATTTGTGACCTCCCGATGAACCAGAAATTCGTCATTCGGTTAGTCATAAAGTTACAGAGTTTCGGGAACAAGCATGACATCCTATATGAATAACGGTTAACTAAGGAGCCAGAATTGCCTTAGAAAAAGAGAGCAGAGAAACAAAAGAACAGAATGGCTCCAATATGTCGGCGGAACGACTCTTTTATTACAAAACGGTCGCTTGCCTCTGTGTGTTGCCGGGAGCAACGCCAGCTGCTAAAGTGAGAATAGAAAGGAACCACATTTTTTATACCTAAAGCAGTCAAAATATTTCTGGATATAACAATTTGCTTCTGTGAATTCTTAAAAAAGTAAGTTTTTAGAATAAATCTTAATATCTATAGTGTATAAACAATATAACTAACGAAAAAGTATAATAAAAACATAATTATAAAAAATTTAAGACATTTAAATGCAACATTTTTATGGTTTATTAAACCATTTTACTGAAAAAAAAATGTTAAGAAAATTGTGTTTTCTGGATGGATTCGCAATAAAATATATTATTATTTTTCTGACATTATGAGACAATTGTTTTTAGTTTCTTTACACTACTATGCACATAGCGGTGGAGAATATAATGCATTCCACTCAAAAATTGGATTTCAAGACTTCACCGGAAATATATGTTTTAAGGTCCCCTGAGGCCAAAAAACATAAAAAAGCCGTGTGCGCGTGTATGAAAACACACATAACTCAAAAACAAAAAGACCAGTAAACGCCAAACTTGGTATTTAAGTTTGGTATCTTCCAAGGATGCGACTCGAAGATTTTCACTAAAAGCCCCCACCCTTTATATGGCAAAATCTGAAAATATATTTCTCAAAATTTGCTCTAGCGATTTTGAGTAAAATATCGTATATTAAAGCTATTTACATCACAAATAAAATGTATATCTTGAACTTTCTGGGAATAGATTCTGAACACCTCCTCATTTTGCTGAATTTTGCATAACTGATAAGCAGTAAGAGATAGACAAAAACTTACTACGCAAAATGTAGAACTCATTAAAGCACATCATTTGTATCATATACATATCAGGTGACTGTTTCTGAGATATTCCTTGTTATTGGTTTCAGTTACAAACTACGTAACTTTCTCAAACGGGAAGTTAGCTTCTATGTCATCTCTCCTTTGTTTTACTTCAGCTGATCAGCTTTTAAAAGATTTGACTATCGCTTAGTGTTTTCCCTTATTTTCATTCTAATTACAAGGAAGCAAGTAATAATTATTGCTAATGTTTATCTCGATTAGCATAATATAAATAAATGAATAATTATTCGTTAAATAGTTTGTTTGCAGAACAGGTAGAGAAAATAATGTAAAGGGAACAAATCACATTTTTTTTTCTAATATATATATTTACCGTTACGAAACAAAATGTTTTGTAATAGTTCCCCGTGATGGACATACTTTATTATTGCTTATAATAGAGCATGTAAATCCAAATTTGAAACAATTATGTGAGCCTGTGTGTGTGTGTGTGTGTGTGTCAAAATGAACAACATTGAAATATTTACGTAGCATAGAGAGCAAAAGGGCAATATTTTTACCAATGTTGTTATAAATTATATTCCGAAAGAGGTGCAAAATAATTTTTTTCCCTGAGTTTGTTATTTTCCTAATATAAGTTGTTGCTTAATATCAAATATGGCGAAGGTAAATAGAATTAATATAAATATTCCGTAAATAGATTGCTTTAACGAAGAACCACGTTTAATTTCTTATTAAAATTAATATTTCAGGTAAATATATACAGTTGTGACCTAATGAATACAGTGGTCTGGTAGAAAATTCCTTGCTACAATCTCTACCGAGAGAAAATATTAATAGCATTAGCCTTCCTCTCACAATCAAACTGAATACTGCCCAACATGAATTAATTTTTCCTTCACACAAGCTGTGTGTAGGGCAAAGTTGGAAAATTATAATCAGACTGAAAAGTTCAATAACATAGCTGGGATTTGACCACGGACCAGCTGTTCGTTTCTAACAATAGCTCTCTAATAGAAAACAATAGCAAAGTGGTGGCGCTATCTGTAGGACCAATATATAAAATAATAAGGGGGACAGTGCATTTATAATTTTTACCAAATGTGAATAAATATTAACTCACATTTTCAAAACAAAAATAGCATTGCATTTCATAAATATTAAAGGATAAATAATTATCTCAATAACAACTTCAATGTTAATTATAACATAAAATACTTGAATAAATAATAACTATAGTTAAAATTAAAGTAATAAAACAGTTAATGTTTCTGTATGTCATTTATCTAAGTGATTAAGTGAATTTATTTGGTTGAATTTTCAGTTACCAATGAGAGACTATTCATAATAATAAATGTTCTACTTTGGTTATTACAATAGATATAAAACATCCTTTTTGTAACCACTTTACTTTAGGCACTTTAGCAGTTAATTTTTTCGTAGCATCAAGCGCTTCCAAAATATTCTCCATTTAAATATTTGCAGATTAAAGTCTGTGTTAATAGATTTTTTTCTCTTCCTTTCCTCAGGCTTATAACCTAAAGTGTATAGAATATATAACCAGAAGTTTATATTTTATTCTTACTTCAGTATCTCAGGTGTATGATACTTCAATCACAATTTCTAGAACAATTATTATTTAAATAAAGAAATATATTTTGTTTTCACTCTATTCACTTTCTGCAAACTACTCTCACCAAAACTTAGTGTTCTGTTTACATTTTGTTAATAGCAAAAACCCGTATTACACATTTAAAAATTTCATTGTAGGTAGAAGAAGTATACAGAAGACTAAAGCGATGGAAACATTTTTAACATCTGAGTAGATATATAGGATACGATGTGGGTAAGTGCAAGTAATTTGATATTTAGTAGAAAGCAATACGTATAAATTGTATTTCATTTTGTCCGCTTACTAATAGCATTGTCATAAATGAAATACAAACTTCAGAGTGTAATGTGTTTTGAACGGACCTGAGCTATGTCTCTGATGTGTTTACATACATCACTCCACCTATAGACGGACTAGGTAGAGGAGAGTCAACCAACAATCGGACGTCTGAAACAGGAAATAATAACCATCCTAAACACATCGTGAAATCATCTTCATGAACATAGTTTTAGAAAATAGCGGAAAAAAACTGCAAATACTGATTCGTCACATCGTTTTCAAACGCTGATACAAATATTTGCACTTATTCACCTCCCACCCTATATTATGGTCTTGAAATTACATGGTCTTTGCATGATTACGTGAAAAAAGGGAAATCGGCTTACCACTACAAAACTGTATAAGCATTTGAAAAGTCAAACTAATAACAAAGAATAGTTCGGAAATGGTTAATGTCACAAACAAATGTATTTAACAAAATGTGTACTTTAACGAGATCTACATATGCTACGTAGTAATTTTTGTCTGATTGAAAATTATTAGAGCCATTTTTAGGAAATAAAAATATAGAAAAAGTTCCATGTATAGGATAGCTTGAGATGAGGACATGCTTAAGAAAATCTTTGTGTTGGAAGAAGCCGAACATAAACACTACATGTGTAATATTTAACCTGCTTTTCATTTCTGAGTTTTGATATTTACACCATTCATGGACAGTTTTTCTAAAACTGATTTTGTATTTGAATTGCAGGTCTCAACACTTGTATTTTCAATTATATCTCTGTATTGCATTTTTGGGTTAAATAAAATACTTCCTCACTTAATTTTGGTAAGAGTAGAAAAATCAATAAAAAGAGTAAAATGTTACACGTAAACAACTACGTAAGGAGAATTCCCCGAAATTCTCCTCTCAAACTTAAATAAAGCTGACTTATATGAAATTTTATATATGCCCAAATTTCTGTTTTAAGTTGATCTGTCCACAAACGCTGGCTCATTGAGTAACACACACGAAAACGTTTTTCTTTCTCTAGCTCTTATGTACAATGTACATAGTAGATAGAGAAGGTATTCTATCCAAAAATTTTATACCAAGGTTTCATCGGAAACGCAAGTTTTGAATACAAATTTAGAAAAAGACTGTATTTTCGTGGGTGTCTGTGTGTGTATGTGTACGTGTGTGTATGTGTGTGTGTGTGTGTGTGTGTGTGTGTAGACAGCTTAACTTAAAACTCCGTTAAGTACGAAACTTATTTAAGTTTAGTATCTTCGAGGAATGCGACACGAATAATTTCAGAAGAACCTCATCAAACTGCCCTTTGCATGGAATATTTTTGAAGTGTTCTATCTTCTAAAAAATAGCTCTAAAATTTTTGATTAAAATGTCTTATTTAAAAGATATATTTCAAACGGCAAGTAAAATATGTACAATGAACACCTTGGGAATAGCCTCTGAAGTGCTCTTTATTCTGAAGGAATTTTGCATAAGTGGTACACCTTAAGAGGTAAACAAAAACTTACTGCACTAAAAATGTAGAGCTTGTTAAAAAATTGTCACATACAGTTTTTATACAACTAACCATTTCCAAGATATTACCTCTTATTGGTTTCAATTTTAAAATACTTAAACCTATCTCAAACGGGAATTCCTAATCCGTTTCATCTCTAATTTGATTTTCCTACTCCTGACCTGGGAAAGAGAACCGAATTCCAATGATAATGGCATAGCACAGCTTTAAAAACATTTAACTATTGCTTTAGCCCCGTACATTTCCTTATTTTTCTTCTACTTATAAGTAACTAAAGTAATACCATTCCTGGTAATGTTTACCTTCATTTGCATGATGAAGATAAAAGAATAATTTTTTGTGAGAATAGTTGATTTGCAGAAGAGATAGAGACAGTTATGTGACTGTAACACCTCATATTTTTTTCTAATACTGCTTTATTTATAGTAGGCGGCATAAAAACGAACATTTCTATCGAAATTTACAACATTGAAATGTTTGGTTAAATAATTCTAGGGCCAAGCACAGTATCAACAAAGGTGAACATCTAAGTTGAAGTTATTTTCTCACGTGGTATTCACGTAAATCCGTGAGAAATTTCAGAGATTCCAGAGTTTTCCGTAAGTGCCATTGATCTGCAGATAATGATAAAGCATCAATGGATTGAAAATGTATCGTTTAGAAGCAACTTACAACACGAACTAGAAGGGTAAGATTGGTATCACAAAACCTGCGGCTTCCTGAAAACATCGGATTTGAAGGGATGTCTTTCCTGGGTCATTATATATTGTCACAAGTTTGCTTCCAGGAGATTATAGGGTTGAAAAGGGTCCCTCGGGTAATCACAACATTTGTCACAAGGGATGAAGTAATCTTTCTCGTTACCTGTGTCGGAGTGTGCGTGCTCTATCTGCTTGAAACATCGAATCCTTTGTCGCCAAGATAAAGCCATCCAGAGCGCTTCGCCTCTCCTATCCTTTTACTTCTTTTTCTCAATTTGGATTCACTTTCGGTAGGGTTAAGCTGCTTAAAGTGGGAAAAAATGATGTGCTCAATTCACATAACTTTCTCTACCTATCAGCAGCAAATAATTCTTAAAAAAGCTTATTCTTCTCTATACTTAATGCTGATCTATATAAATATTAGCATAGAATATGTTTACCCTTCACATGACTTTCTCCATCTGTTCTACGAACACTTAGACCAATCGCCTTTCACCTAAATAGCTCGAGTTGGAGCTCAAGCGACCGTATTTGAGATTTGTGGTAGGCAAAGCGGTGCAGAGACGAGTTTTCTCCGGATTTTCCAGTTTCCCCGGCCATCGCATACCACCGGTGCTCCATCTTCATTCCACATATCACCTTGGTATTGAAAGCGGGCGTTACACTATAATAAAAAGCTTGCAAAAGATTATTCTTTTATCTACATCGTGCTAATGAAGATAAATATTACCGGAAATATCTTATTGCTTAGTTCCTTATAAGTAAACAGGAAATAAGGGAATACACCATGCTAAAGCGAGAGTCAAATTTTTTAAACTCTGACGCAATGTGATTGTCACAGAAATTAAGTTTTCTTTCCATGGCCAAGAGTAAAACAAAAGAGGTATAGAACGGATGAGGACTTCCCGTTTGAGAAAAAGCATTTAAGTATTTTAAAATTGAAACCAATAACAGGGAATATCTCGGAATTTTTTGCTCTACAAAAAAAATTGTATACCTACGTATGACATAAATTGTGTGTTTTAACGAGATCAACTTTTTTGTGCGGTAAGTTTTTGTCGAGCTCTTACAGTATACCAGTTACACAAAAGTCATTTAGAATAAAAAGGAGTTCAGGGACTATTCAAAGAAATTCAGAATAAACATTTTATTCACCATGTAATCTTTAATATACGGCATTTTAAACAAAATCATTAGAGCCATTTTTGAGAAAACCGAAAATGTGGAAAAATGTTCCATCTAAATGGTGGTTTGGATTGGGGGAACTTTCCTAATTAGGAGTTTTCCTTGGAACATACTGAACTTAAATACCACACATGCTATTTAACGGCATTTCGTTTTTGAGTTATCTTGTCTACATGCGAGCGCGTGCGCGCGCGCGCACACACACACACACACACATACGGACCGTTTTCTAAATGTCTTTACTCGGAGTCCTCATAACATGTATTTTCGGTCAAATTTCGGTAACGATGTCTGGGTGTAATAAAATACCTTCTCTAGCCCTTCTTGGGAGTATAGATATAGCGTGTCTGTCTCACATTCAAGACGTCGAGAGAGAAACCCTTCTCTACATTGCCAATACTTGAAGAGTGAACTGTTTAAGATATAACTTACAACAAAAGATTCAGGTATCAAAAAATCTGTAGAAAAAGTACACTAAAACTTCTTTGTCTAAACACACTTTTCAACACGTCAAAATATTTTAAAGTTATATTTAAATCCAAAGAACAAATTCAGAAGCATTTTATAAAAGAATAAACACATTACGTTTGGATTTGTGTGTTTTGGTATCCTTTTAAAGAAGTAGCTATGTTTTGGTTTAATTTATCACTATTCTTCTACATTAAACTGAAACGACCATTAAAAAACTCGTAGTTATAATTACCATGAACATTTTTCAACCAAATACGGTAGGTATGTTCACCAATCAGAATTGGAGGTAATCAAAAATGAACATGGTACTGAAACTCTAATAACTGATCAATTTTTGTTTTTTTCAATTCCTATAATATCGATTAGGGATCTAGAAACTTATTTCCGTGCGTTTGATGTTCACTGTTGTCAGTCTCCACAAACTATAAAAATGGCGAGATTTAGTGATCTGTGAATTCAAAATTTGTGGTACAAGATTTAAAGCAATATAATATAAAAAGGCACAAAAATGTGATACGGTGTACATGTGATTATTTTAGGCCGAATACATTATGTCAACTCTGTTTTGATTCGCATATCTCACTGTTTCCCAAGTTCTCATTGCAACATTATTTTTTTCATTTTTTCCATTGATACCTTGTCTTTAACTGTAATGGTCATACCGTTGGTCTTTTAATTGTGGAACATATTGGCCAATGAGAGTGGTGTTAATTCGTGAACATATTTTGTCATTATATGTTGTTTCTTTGAGTTTTATACATTAAAACACACAAATACACATTCACATTCTCGCTATACCTACAGGGAAGATAGGAAATAATCTAGGCAAGAGAAACATTTCCACCACCCCCTATCCCCAGCAGGAAATCGGATCCGCACAACATGCAGGTCCTCTATTGACTGAGCTGCGGGGCCAGCCTACAACAGTATCGTTCAGCTGTACTTTATTTAATTCATATCTGCGATTCTGCTTGGAATAAAAGCTAATATAATTAGCATATATTTTCGGGAAAATGAACAATTCAAAAAATAGTCGCTGTAATTATCTCAACGAATTATCATTATGTTATAATTTACTTATATCATTTAATTGAGTTTTCAAAGGGATGATTGCTATCATTACATAATTATATCTCAATCTTCCGTCTCAGAATTAATGATGTCAGTATAAGCAAGAAACTATTTTTGTGAATCCAGTGCTGCCTCTAATAGATTATTCTGCGATGACATATTTTGAGATATTCAAAGTGGTACACTAAATATTGTAATTAAATATTTTGAAAATAAAATTATAGCTATTTCTGTCACATTAATTGTGGTCATTTTCCACTACGCATATAATTCCATAGCTTACCAAAATTTTGAGAAAACCAAATGGCCGTGACAGATGTTTCATCTAAACTGTTATTAACTCAAACGTTTGGCTACTACGAGCCTCATTTTTGAAATGAGTAAGAACGTGCTTTAGAGGAGTACCTATGAAACGTTTGTCTCTCAACAATAGCTACGGTGAGATTCTAAAAGGGATTGCAAATAAATCACAGGAATTATATTAACTTTATTTCTCTACGCAGTTATTTCGTGTATTAGCAATGAATTAATGAAATAATCTAATGCCTAAGCTTTAGGGAACGAAGAAAAGAAAGAAAATTAATTACGTAACTTGACATTTACTATGCACAATAAGTGAAAACGAGATAGGTTCACGAGCTTATCTAAGTATTCAACGAAATCAAATTAAAGCATCTGACGTGTTCTATTCACATGATTTTCTCTGTAGCAAACTATCATTAAAAGAGGATTCTTTTTCTGTGTTTCATACTAATAAAGATAAATATCAGCAAAATGGTCTTATTACTTGTTTCCCTGTAATTAGAGGAAAATAAGAGAATATACCAGGTTAAAATGATAGCCAAATCTTTTAAAAACTATTTCTTTTTTGTAGTTTAACGTTCTTTAACTTGGTTGCACATATCGGACAATGCATGAAATTGGTGAAATGATGCTTAAATGACCTCTGGGTCCATGGAGCTTAAAGTTACTCGACATTCATCTTCTCAGGATAAGTGAAACCCCCCAAAAAAAACCTTATCCGGGTATCTCACCCTAATCGAGATTCGAACTCACGACCTTTTGAATGTGAGGCATCACACTACCCAGGCGGGCAAAATCTGGTTGTTATGTGATTGAAATTCGTTTCTTCTTCATTGACAAATTCCGGTATGAGAAAAGTTTAAAAAAAATTTTTTAGAACCCATTACATACGTATGTTTTCAATAAATAGTTTATTTTAAAACTGGCACCAATGAATGTGCCTTGACTAAAACACAATATTTAACCATGTAATTTTAAAAACAATCTGATGTGTTCCACTCACATGAATTTCTCTACATCTCTACAACAAATTATTGTTAGAAAGCTTATGCGTATATTTACTTGATGCTGATCGAGAAAAAAGTAGCAGAAATAGACTTATTACTTACTTCCTTGTAAGTAGAAACTAAATAAGGGAGTACCATAGGTTAAGGTGATATTCAAAAGCTGGTTGATATGTGAAGAAGTTCCTTTGTATGGGCAGTAGTTGACAAATTCCTGTATGAGAAAAATATTAGTTTTTTTAAAGCTGAAACCAATAACAAGGAATATTTCAAAAACGATCAACTCCACGAAAAAATGTATATAAATTGTATGTCTTAACGTGCTCTACATTTTTTGTGGTAAGGTTTTGTCTATCCCTTAGGGTTTAGCAGTTATACAAAATTCCGTAAAATTCATCCAGAATAAAGTAGTCTTCAGAGGCTATTCCAGAAAATTCAAGCTATACATTATATGGCATGTAAATATCTTAAATATAAGAGATTTTAATCAAAATTGTTCTTTTTTAAGAAAATCAAAATTTTCGAAAAAAGATCCATGTAAAGGGTAGTTTGGGGTGGGAGGAATTTTCTTCAAAATCTTCCTGTAGCATTCTAGGAAGAAACCAAATTTAAATACCACGTTTGTATATTTTAAAACTGAAACCAGTAACAAGGAATATCTCGGCAATGGTCAACGAAAAAAAATATATATTACTTACTATAAAATATATTACTTACTATAACTGTGTGCTTTAAGGAGATCTACAACTTTTGTCTTATGGCTTGCCAGTTATGGAAAAATAATCCGGAATGAAAAGGTCTTCAGAGGCTATTTCCAGATAATTCAAATTATACGTTTTACCTTTTATGAAAACATTATAAGAACCTAACACAGTAAAAATGCTACCCAAACCATCACAAAAATAATTAAAATAAAACCTACTAATATTAATATTAATATTAATAATTCTCTTACCATTTACTACGTATGATTATTTATCATATTTGCAGATTATAAATCTGTTACAATTTAACATACGGTATTTTAATCAAAATCTGTTCATTCTTAAATGACTTTTTCATAACTGGTGAATTGAAACAAATTTTTACTACATAAAAAGTGCACACACTTTAATTATTATTATTATTATTATTATCATCATTATTATTATTATTATTATTATTATGGAGTTAACAATTTCAGAGCAATTACTTGTTATTAGTGTAAATCCTTATTTAATTAAACGTTTATCAAACGGGAAATCGTCTTCGTTTTTCTATTTTTTACTCTTGGTCATGCAAAAAGAACCAAATGTCACCTTACGATCATCTTTTAAAATAATTGACTATCTCTTTAGACTATGTATTCCGTTATTTCCCTTGCATGTATAAGAAACTAAGTTATAAGACTATTTCTGGTAATGTTTATCTCGATTGGCATGACGTAAATAGAAGAATAAGTTTCTGTAAGAATAGTGTGTTTCAGTAGACAGAGAAAAGTATGGGAGTGGAACAAATTAGAATTTTTCAGATTATTTTGCGCGCGATGTTTTATGTACAGTGATGAAAAATCTGATGTGTACCATTCACATGACTTTCTCTTCATCTCTGTAACAAATTATTGTTAAAAAGCTTATGCCTCTATTTACCTCATGCTACTCGAGAACAAATTAGCAGAACTAGCCTTATTACTTGTTTCCTTGTAAGTAGAAGCGAAATAAAGGAGTACCATAGGTTAAAGTGATAGTCAAAAGCTGGTTGCTATGTGACAAGTTCCTTTGTTTATATAGACAGGAGTTGACGAATTCCTATATGAGGAAAAGTATGTTTTCATAGCTGAAACCAAAACAATGAATGTCTCAAAAACGATCAACTCCACGAAAAAAATGTATATAACATAAATTGTGTGTTTTAACGTGCTCTACATTTCTTGTGTAGTAAGTATTTAGCTAAGTCTTACGGTTTAGCAGTTATGCAAAATTCCATAAAATTTGTCCTGAATAAAGTAATCTTCAGAGGCTATTCCCAGAAAATTCAAGATATACATTTTGTTTATCAGGTAAATATCTTTAATATTTGATATTTTAATCAAAATCGTTAGAGCCATTTTTGCGAGAGTCAAAATTTTCGAAAAAAGTTCCATGTAAAGGGTAGTTTGGGGTGGGGGGATTTTTCTCAAAACCTTCGGATCGCATTCCTGGAAGATATCAAATTTAAATACCAAGTTTGGTATGTTACCGACTTTTCGTTTTTGAGTTATCATGTACACAGACACGCGGACACACGGACACACACACACATGGACCTTTTTGTGAAAATGCTTTTCTTTTATATAAGGGACCCTAAAACATATATTTCCGGTGAAATCTCGGTATCGAATTTTTGGGTGGAGTGCAATACCTTCTCTATACACTATGCACATAGTGCGTGTAGAGAAAGTAAAAGCATGTTAAAAATCATTGTTTATGCTACCAAAATATGACTATGTTAGTAATGTGAATTCAGATTTAAAATGAGAGAATACTAATAATGATGATGGATAATAATAATAATAATAATAATAATAACAATAATAATGATAATAATAATAATTAATAATAATAAAAGAACAAACTTTGATACGTGGTTAATCGATAGTGCTGGTATTTGTCATTACACTTTGTCCAAGACCTCGGATTACCATCACAATTCGCCTGTTCGTAGTACAGAGCGTGCCGTAGCCTGTATTTGCGTGGGCTCGTCTGAGCACTAAGCTTAGAATTGTATTCCCCTAGTAATTCCGCAGAAGAGTGCGACTCATTTGTAGGAGAAGTTGCCTGGCAAGCAGGCGTTCGATATGGAATATCTGTGAAAGTTGCAAGTGGAGTTCTTATCTCCACTTGATGAATGTGTCAACAATGTGCCTTACGGCTCTTTTCTGTGAATGAAAGTTAAAACACTATCTGTGCGGGATAAATATATTGATTACACAATGAAAATATGTTTTATTGTTTATTTTATTTTACGCGTTTGTGCATGTAATTGTAAGCACATCATCTGCTCTACTGTTTATGATTAATGTAATCACCCTGCCTAAAAGGGAAAATGATGTAAATAACTGCCACGGCAGACAGTTGCCGTAGAGTTTCAAACTAGTTCACAATTGAGCCCTTACAGAGGTCGTTACCATATTAGAATTCCTCGAACTGAGTACTGGTGGTGCCGTGGCCGCGTGGTGTTTTACTATGTATCCATTAACCACTATTTTGGAACGTAATAGATTCCTTCTTTAAATGCCAATGACCCTGTTATTCATATAGGATATCTTATAATACAACCCTCACATAGATGGCTCATATGGAGTGTTGCAATTTTAGGTCGTTTTCATTTTTATGAAGAATATCTGCGAGCATTATTTATGCATATTTTACTGGATAAAGATAAAACTAGATATTAAAGTTCACAAATCTGTGACACATAGATAAAAAAATCCTAGCTCTGAAATTTTATTTACGTGGATACATTTTTTTGATTTTTACTCTCAAAAATTGCATTAACAATTTTGCTAACGTTAAGATATTTTCTGAAAAATAAAATGTATACTTCTGTTTTCTATTAATAGACTGTGAAGTTCTCTTCATTCAGAAGGAATTTTCAATAAGTAAAGATAAACAAAATGTTCTTAAATCAAAATAACTAAATCTTTCAAAAACTCAAAACAGCCAAATAAAACATTTTGTGACATTCATAATTTCCAAAATATTTCTTTGTATTGTTTATCATTTTAAAAAAAAATGTTATACTTTTTTTATGTTCAGTTGCCATTCGTTGCTTCTCGTCATGTAAAGGGTTGGAATTTCAAAGCAGGATATTGCCATCCGCTTTTTAAACAGTTGACTGTTGTGTTAGCTACTTGTATCCCACTTATACTTGCAGCGAAATGTATAGGAAATAATTTCTGTAAAGTCGCCCTTTGTGGTGTAGTGATTACCGTGCTAGCCTCTAATATCAAAGCGGGTTCAAACACGGCGGAAGGTGATGTATTTTCTCGAACTAAATATCCTTGGCAAGGCTTCCTTTGGAAGGGAAGAAAAGCCGTTAGTCCCGTGTAATGTTTATTTGCACGTAAAATATTCCGATACATTGAAAGAAATGGTACCATATTTCGCGTCCGGAAGTCGTGTTTTCGTCCTATTGTCCATCTATGGGTGACGACTTGATCCCCGTCATCATGTGCAAATCGTGGACAGCTCGCGAACTAGAGATAGCTTCATCAATAAACCACCGTATTAGTGACCAACGCCACGCCGTAGTCGAGTGGTTAGAACACTCGCCTCTCATTAAGGTTCGATCCCAAGCGACCGCATGTAGAATTTGTGGTGGGCCATGCAGGGGTGGGTTTTCTCTGGGTTTTCCGTATTCCCCACCTTCGCAGTCTACCGATGCTCCATCTCCATTTCATAAGTGTCATCGCCTGTAGTGCCATGGTAGTAAAAGCGGTTGTTAAACACTATCCAAAAAAAATAGTGGCCCAATACACGCCAACAAGGCAAGATGGAATTTGAATTGAGATGAATATTTCTGCAAACGTTTATCTTGATTAAGCTTTTGTGAAAGTATAGCGAGAGAAGGTCATCTGATTATAACACATATTTTTACTTTCTCTACTTAGTACATAGTACATAGATAGATAAGGTATTGCACTCCATCCAAAAATTCCATATCGAGATTTTACGGAAAATACTTGTTTTAGCGTTCCCTGAAACAAAAAAAAAACAAAAAAATAGAAAAAGGTTCTCGAGCGCTTGTAAACTGTAAACAAGATAACTCAAAGTCTTAAAGTCCGTTAAATACCAAACTTGATATTTAATTTCAGCATGTGCCAAGGATGTGACACAAATATTTTCAAAAAAATCCACCCAAAACTACCCTTTAAATGCGAAAATCTTCGTAAAGATTGATTTTCTCCAAAATGGCTCTAATTGTTTTGATTTAAATATTTTGTTAAATATATTTACATGACAATGTATATCTCGCATTTTCCGGGAATAATGCCTGAAGACCTCTTCCCTTGGATGGTAAACCGTAATAGATAGGCATGTAGTTCTCGTTAAAATACACAATTTATACCATATACTTTTTTATGGAGTTAAGCATTTCCGAGTTATTTCTTGTTATGGATTTAAATTTTAAAATATTTAAACTTTTCTCACAAGGGAAGTCACCATTCATTTCATATCTCTTTTGTTTTACTCTGGCCATGCAAAAGGACGCGAATTTCTATGACAGTTGCATAGCGACAGCTTTTAAAGTATTTCGTTATCGCTTTAGCCTAGTGTACTCCCTTATTCCCTTCTACATATAAGCAACTGAGTAATACAAGGAGCGTTCAAGATTCCTTAGAAAATTCAATAAATTACACTCCTAGCATCGAAACTCGTAAATTTGTATTCGGTAACCATCGTCTCTTACTAGATGGCAGTTTAAGTTTCAGCTACATCCATCACGTGGTTTCGTTGCCATTGGCGATTGAAACAACAATCTTGTGCTTCTTTAGAAAGACGGGGAAAAAACAAGTTTCGTGCGGTGTTTAAACACTTCTATTTAAAAGGCTTAACACCGAGTTGGATGAAGTTCATGGCACATCTGCTCCTGCGTTTGCAACAATTTGGAATTGGATAAATAAATTTAAACGTGGCCGTACATCCACAAATAATGGACATCGTTCGGGACGTCCAGTAGAAGTGGCTTCCTTCGAAATAATTGACAAAATCCAGGATATGTTTTTGATTGATCGACGAATCAAAGTTCGTGAAACAATGGAAGCCGCAGGTATATTATAATACTGTCAATTTTGCACCAAAAATTAGGTCTGACAAAGGCCTCAGCAAAGAGAGTTACATCATTGCTCTCAGAGGAGAATAAAGGCAATCGTGTAATCGATTCGGAAGCTGGTTTGGCACTTTTCCGTCGCAATATTGTTTCTGCGTCGATACATGGCTGTGAATAAAGATTACTACACTCTAGAGACAAAACAGTGGGTTTTAGAGGCGAACTGGCTTCGAAGAAGGCAAAGGTGTTGAAATCTGCAGACAAGGTGATGGCCTCGGTTTTTTGGGATGCACGTGAAATCGTCTATATTGATTACTTGCAGAAAGGAAGAATGGAGAGTATTGTGCATTATTATTAAACCGGTTGAACGGAGAAATAAAAAATACCACCCTCAACTGTCAAAGAAAAGATTGTCTTTCATAAAGGGTGCACACCTGCGCAGTTTCGGTGGCGAAAAATGTATATTTAAGGTTCGAATTACCTCAACATCCATCAGATTTGGCCAACAGAGACATTTTTTATTTTCAAACTTGAAAAAATGGCTCGGTGAAAAACGATTCACGTCTAACGAAGATGACATCTCCCAAACAGATGCCTATTTTGAGTACCTTCCGAAATCGTACATTTTGAAAGTGTTAAAACAGTTGGAAAAACGCTGACAAACATTCACACATGACGTTAACACGTTTTTATATTGGCTATACTATTTATAATGTATCTCTTTAGTTGGACACAGAAATAAGAATATGAATATTTTTCATCAGCTGCTCATACACGCATCTGCTTTTAATCAGAGTTGACAGAAATAAAGTGAGTACTGTACAAGTAGTAATATTTTTTCAAGCTCCTGTTAAGGCAGCTTGTGATGACAAATACCTCACCCTGAAGGTGACTATTAAGGTTCATATTTAGCTCATATGTCTTGCTAGGTACGTCACTAATGACTCCACACATTCCTCAGAGGGTAATTTACTTTGCTCCTCTCCCCCTCCCCACCTTCTCTTAAAATAATCCTAGCTCTATTAGGGGCTTTTAACCCACTGCCACCCCTGAAATTATGGTGCATGTGGATGCAATGTGAGGGCGAGGGCAAATAAATTCTGAGCCTCACTAGGTCTCCCTCTACTGCTGCAATGGAGTGTTTGTTTATTCTTCAGCATTGAGACATAGAGTAGTAAACTTTGTTGAGAGATCACCATCTGGAACAGGACCAGTTTTATCACTGTGTAGAATAAGAAGCTACCATATTTATGTAAGCTTGCTATGCTACAGAGAATTTAAATTAACTTGTTTCGCCAGTGCTAAAGTTACTCATTTCTTTCACATCAATCCGAAATTAGTATTTATTTTCTAATTAATGCAACTTGCTGAACAACTGATGCACAAATATTTTTAGAAACTGCACTTAAAATTCTTTCAGAAAACCATTCTGCTATAAATCTAACATATGATGCGTAACATTCGTATACTCACCCTTCTATTTTTAAAAAAAAATCTGATTTGTTACACTCACATGACTTTCTCTACCGCTCTGTAACAAATGATTGTAAATAAGTTTATTCTTCTATCTATTTCGTGCTAATCGACATATACATTAGCAGAAACGATTTTATTACTTAGTTCCTCATAGAAAGATAGAAAAAAGGAACACACTAGGCTAAACCGATAGTCAAATGTTTCAAAATGTGGTTGCTGTGGCATAGAAATCCGATTCTTTGCGTGGTCAGGCGTTGACAAGTTTCCGTATGAGAAAAGTATTATGTAAGTGTTTTAAAACTGAAATCAATAACAAGAATATTCTTAAAAACAGCCAACTCCAGGAAAAAATACATGTAACATAAGTTGTGTGTTTTAACGAGCTCTTCATTTTTGTGCAATAAGTTTTTGTCCATCTCTTATGGTTTACCAGTTATGCAAAATTCCGCAAAAATTATTCAGAATAAAGATGTCTTAAGAGGCTATTCCTAGAAAATTCAAGATATACATTTTTATGCAGTAAGTTTTTGTCTATCTCTTACGGTTTATGCAAAATTCCGCAAAATTCATTCAGAATAAAGATGTCTTCAGAGGCTATTCCTAGAAAATTCAAGATATACATTTTATTTGTCATGTAAATATGTTTAATATTTAATAATCAAAATCGTTAGAGCCTTTTTGAGAAAATCAACATTTTCGAACATTTTTCCATGTAAATGGTAATTGGAGGTGGGGGAATTTTCTTGAAAATCTTCGTGTCGCATCCTAAGAAGATACTAAACTTAAATACCAAGTTTGGTGTTTAACGACTTTTCGTTTTTGAGCTCTGCTCTCCACAGACACACACGGACCTTTCTTTATAAATGTTTTTTTTTTTTTTTTTTTTTTTTTTGGGGGATTCAGGTGGTCGCAAAACATGTATTTCCGGTGAAAGCTCAATATATAATTTTTGGGTGCAATACAATACCTTCTCTATACAGTATGTACATAATACGAATAAGGAAAGTAAAAAGTAATTGTTTTCCAAACAAGCCGTGTGTAGGACAAGAGCTGTAAATGCAATGTCAGCCGGTGTTTGAACCACAGACCCCCCGGTCTCTGTCTAGTTGCTCTTACTAACTGACCTACTGCTGATCATTTAGTTACTGTTGATTTAATAGTCGGTTAAATAATGAAGCCCAGGACTTAAAATTACTGACCGCATTGCAAGTCGCCATTGGGGTATGTTATATCAAAATAATTTGAGATCTCTTTGTGGTTTATCGGGGAAAGTGTGGATCAACTGGGGAATTTAATGCCATGCCTGGACATTGTCACAGAAGGTCACTTGTTAAGAGTAGTCGGACAGAGACCGGGATATTCGTGTTTCAAAAAACGGCTTTGGCACTGCATTTTTCAGTCCAACTCTACCTATTGTTAAAAAGAATCTTATTGTTCCCTCTAATAATAAATATTCGTAGAAACTTATTTTTTTCCGTCCCGGCGTTTATACTTAGAGATTCCTAGATAACATAATGATAGAGAAATGCGACTAATATACCCGCATCTTTTCTTGGGCGCTAGTTTTACAGGGTAGTGAACCCCGCGAGGAAGAAGAGGGTTCTTGACCGCCTGTCTTTCCGCAGTGTTGTCAACCCCCAAAACATTTACTGTGAACTAACTGATTTATTATAAGAAACACAATTTATATTCATGGGATTATAGACAAAAGGAAATAGTATTGAACCCAAGAAATATTAGAGAGTATAGCGAATTTCATCCCTCAGTGTTGTTGCTATGCTCTGCTTCCGAAATTGCACAAAACTTACCGAAAGAAGAGTAGATCTGCCGTACGTTCACTAAAGAGGAAAGAACAAATGATTATCACAAGGATACGAATACATCTTCACCAAAGACAAACCACCTCAATGAGAAGTCTGCAATACACAACTCACCATAAAATACATTTTCACAAATGCAGAAGATATACTACAGAAATACATCCCTACGGCATTATTGAAGATATATCCACAACATTGAATACTCCACAAAAATTCAAGCAAACTCTACTCTTTCTCAGAAACATTAAACTGGATTTCAAACTGCAATGTACTTATTCACAATATTTTATTCAAATCTATGTAAAAGTTGCTTTCCTACTGTAATTTATAATTCACAGACCTTGTTTAATGTTTGTAAATAAGTTTACTGTAATATTATGAATTGAATTGCTATGAATATTTTATAGTCGTGATATGACCTAGGAATTAAATCGATTTAAAATAAATAAATAAAAAGACTAGTGAAAGAAAAGATGCGCGCATTGCACGTAAGTGAGGCTATCTCTCTGGTTTGTCAGATACCTTGTCTGAGGTATATAAAAGAACGTACAGAAAAACACTTGTGAAGTTTTCTAGCATTTGAATATTTACTGAGGAAGCTTGGTATACTCACACATCTTACAGTGGTTATGCCAGAAAAGGAACACGATTTTTCCTGCGTAAAATGAATTTGGGTTGTAGTTATAATTAAACACGTGAAACAAGTTTCCACTGTATTGCACCGCGGAATGAAAACACATTAGAGTAAATAACCAAAAGGGAACAAGTGGAGACCTCTAGTGCAGGTGTGGGCCAGACAGACACACTAGCGTTTAAAACAATAAATATTTTATAATTCTTTACACTTGTTCCCTGACGAAACACTCATTACTGAGATCTCAACACTACCGCGGGCCGGGTTCCCAAGGGGAATAGAAGCAGAATGCCTCTTTACATCTCTGACTTTTAGAGGTGGTGTAGCACGATTTTATAGCATACACAAAAAGCTGGGCGATTTTCCCTACTTATGTACCTTTTTACAAACTTCTGCTACAAAAACTCGTTATTCTATCGTTCGGTCTGGTTGACTCAGTTGGCTAGGAAAAAGGTGTAAATAAAGTTTTATTAATGGACGCTCTTTAGCTGCTGTGGTTCTCAGCGTCGCATTCTATACTGGACATGAAACAACGCTTAATTTTGCTCAGAGGCCTCTTTATCAACCTTGAGGTTTTCTTACGTGCCGTAAATCTACGACACTGGACCAACAGCTTTACTTTCCTTCCGAAAGAAGCTGTGATAAGAATGTTTACGCACGAAAGATCCATCGTCCTCCGCCGGGTTAGAACCCGCGACCTTCGGTATTTGAAGTTAGCATGGTAACTATTACACCACTGAGGGCCATCAAGTTGGTTAGGTGTTGACCTTCTGATTCCAAAGGTCGTGGCTTCAAACTCGATGAAGACCAATGGTTACAAAAACGTGGCACCGCTATATCAGTGGATTTACTGGCGTGCAAAAGAACTCGGGACGAAATGCTGGCACTCCGGCGGAGCTCTTATGATCCTAGCAACTGATACTTCGTTAACAAACAAAATAATTTAATTAAATTCCGTTTTCTATATATTTTTTGCAAATCCAGATAAACTGTTACAGCATATTATATATTTCATTGTATGTAGAATGCCATAGGTAAAGCGATAATCACATTTTTAAGGAGCGTGTCGTTCTTGATAATCACAAGAAAGAGAAAAGAAAGAACATTGTCTTTTTGGCTTCAGAGGGTCTGAAAACGTGTATTTTTATGAAATCACTGTGGAATACATTACTTTCTTTATTTACGTACATAGTACAAAAAGGAAAAAAAATATTTTTAAAGATCAGACCAATAATGGGAAATACTTCTGAAATGGTTACTCCATAACGTGTTTTTCGGTCTGGCGATTCACAGGTCTTCTGATCCCAAGGTACTGCGTTCAAACCCAGGCCAGAATTTAAGTGTCCATAAAAGCGACAGCTCTATGTCAATAGATTTACTCATGTTAAAGAACTGCTGTGAAATTCTAGCAAACTTGCAATGCTGATATGGTCTAGAAATTGATATCGTCGTTAACAAACAGAATGCTGTTTTAATCCCATAAAACATTTTATTTGTCTAAATTATTTCTATAGTAATATTTTGACTACATTTTGCGGTTTTCTAGGTATACAAAAGTCATTCTGATTCAGAGCCTTTTCCCAGAAAATTCAAAATAAATAATGCATTTGTAATGCAAATATATTAAGTATTATTTTAATAGCCTTTTTTGAAAAAAAATGTCAGAAATACCTACACAATATTCTAATATTTAAGTTAGTTTGAGGTGGGGAGATTTTTTAAAATCCTTGTGTCGCAACCTTTGAAGTCGTTGAACTTAATTTTCAGTTTGGTACTTAACAACTTTTCATTTTTGAGTTATATTGTTCACACATGCAGAGCTTTTTTCTAAAAATGCTTTTCTTTACTCAGCGGACTTTAAAATGTTTATTCCGGGTAAAACCTAGATATGGAATATTTGGGTGGTGTACAAAACTTTGTCTATCTACTCTAGGTATGGTACAAAAAGCAAAAGTTGCATTTCATAGTAGCACATTAAAAGTTCCGTCTGCTTGATAAGGACAAATTATGGAGAAGACTGACATTAATGCGCAGACGTGACCGAGTCTTCCATCTAACCTCAAATGCCTGACAGGTGAATGGGCTATTCACAAATATTTGTTCCTTCGTTGCTTTTCAGTTTAAATGCTGTCCTGTGTGTAAAAAAACTCTAACTGTTCTTCAGGTAAAGATGTTCAGATGTTTCATCTGGGTCTGGCATTCGGAAGTTTTTCGGGGTTTTCCAGGGTCACTGTGATGGTTTCTTCATTCCTCCGAGGTGTCTGTCTCCTCACTTTAAATTCATTTTATTTCAACCGGTATTTTTTCAAGGCCGTAAATGTTGGTGAAGACTACGGCTTTGGCGCCCTTCCGTGGTGGTGAATGCACTCTTAAAATATAGTTTTCGGTAGCAGGATAGAGCTGGAGTCGTCGGTGGGACCAAAGTATTCGCTCAGACCTCTTCCGTCGAGATGAAGAATTACTTGGACTATGTTATAACACTCCTATACCATCCTAACCGCCTGTGGTCTGACGCACAATAATCCCATACGTAGCTGCAGTGTGTATACTCCCCCGGGATGTGCCAAACAACCAACCAACCAGAGAGAAGAAGTATTTAAGGTACAATTTGCATGTTGGAAATTGATTTTTTTTTCTTTTAGTGTCATAATAGCACATACTTTTTAGTTTTCAAAATGTATAGTTTGTATATTTCTTACGAGAAGTGGTTTTAAGTTGTATTTTGTACCACCCTGCACTGCTGACTCTGAGCTTATTGTTGAAACTTCATTTCACTATTTCTCCGAACTAAAATGTTCCAACATTATAGCAATATAGATCACAAAATAATACTCTTAAAAATTAAGCTACAGACCTCATTCATATATCATTTTGAACGCATTAGCAATTATATGAACCAACATCTATAACTTAATCCAAGTTTAAAAAGGATGTAGTCTAAAATCAGTCAACATTCAATTCATAAAAATAATTATTTTGAACTTAAAGATTCACAACTTTTAAATAGCTTTGGACAAATTTTTATTAAACAAATTGAAATATAAATCATTGTAGATGTTCAGGGAAACAAATTGATGTTCTGAAGTCTGAGATATCTATATTTTTATATATGCTACAATGGTTTTAAAATATGCACAATTTTCAGAATCTTTTTTGGGGTTTTATTTTAGAAAAATTTGAAGATGCAGCATTAAATATTATGAAAAGTATATTTATCTCAATTTTAAGAATCTAGAATGTAAACATTTTGTATCTTAAAACACCCTCCCTCTTCCTTGGTTCTGAATTCCCAGATGGTAAAGGTACAAGCAGGAGACGATAGGTTTCTCGCGGCTGGTTGCCCCGGTCTCCCTTAGGAGAGTAAGCCGACAACGACGACATGTTTATTTTTAAAAGGAGTCAGCCGCGAGGATCGGGTGTCTCAGTAATGAAGCACCCAACCAACCACGTGCGACCAAAAGCCCGCAGACACACGACCCACCGTTGGAAAAGAAAAAATTATTCTAAAAACATTCCTCGGGCTTATGTATTCTTCTCTAATGCCATATGTTTATCAACTCCAGATGCACCGTGTTTGGATTTCTGTTCATACAAGATGGCACTAACTGTCGGAGGGACCAGATTTCAACAAAATTTACATCGCAACAGCACCTTACAGCCCAAATGCTTTCTTCTCCCTCAGGTTTTGCATTTAGAAACTCGTATGAAAAACTGTGGAATGCAAGTGGGACAGAAACAATACTTTCCAAGTTCCCTGGTAATTAATTTAAGGTCGTATTAGATACTTATTATTGAAAAAAAAATCTGATGTGCTCCATTCACATGATTTTCTCTACACCTCTGAACAAATTATTGTTAATAAATTTATTCTTCTATTTTTTACCCCCTTTGTATAGCTCCCTTTAACTTCAATGGTTATATCGGGGGCTTTGACTTGTGAAACTGTAGACTCAGAATATTACGTTAATCAATTTTATATTACTAAACATACACACATTTATTCTCACATTCATACTTCCTGACTCAGTGGGGGATAGAGAATAATTCTGGTTATTCCCCGCCCCAGCCGGGAATCGAAACCGGGACCTCCGAATGAGAAGTCAGCTCGCTGACCACTCGACCACGGAGGCAATCTTCTATGTATTTAATGCTAAAACATTAGCAGAAACGGTCTTACTACTTAGTGCCTTTATAAGTAGAAGGAAAATAAGGGAATACACTAGGCTAAACCAACAGTCAATATTTTTAAAATGTGGTTGCTATGGGATTGAAATCTTTTTTTGCGTGACAAATCGTTGACAAGTTCCTTAGGAGAAAACTTTAAGTATTTTACCGGGAATATCTCGAAAATGGTGAATTCCATTTTTTGTGTAGTAAGTTTTCGTGTATCTCTTACGTTTACCAGTTATGCAAAATCCAATAAAAATCATCCAGAATAAAGAGGCTATTCCCAGGGAATTCAAGATAAACATTTTATTTGGTATATAAATATCTTAAATATAATAGATTTTGATTAATATCGTTAGAATCATTTTTGAGAAAATCAAAATGTTCTAACCTTTCCATGCATCCTTTGAAGATCCAAACCGAAATACCGTTTGGTATTTAACGGTATTTTCGTTTATGAGCTATGCTATCCACAGACACACACACGCACTCATACCAACACGCACTCACACACGCACACACGGAAATGTTTCTAAAAGTGCTTCTTTTGGATTCAGGGGGACCCAAAGCATGCATTTCCGGTGAAATCTCGTTATCGAATTTTTGGGTGCAATACAATACCATCTCTATACACTATGTACGTAGTAAGTGTAGATAAAGTAAAAATGTATATATTGCATTTACATGACTTTCTCGCCCCCTCTATAGTTTATAGGTATACAAACTATTCTTACGAAATTGCCAATTTCCTTTTCTATTCTTAAAACATTTTATATCTACTTACTTCGCTTTAATTGAGTTGAACGTTTGCAGTAATAACTACATTACACATTTTGTTATATGTAGATACCAATGTTTAGCCGTTGGACGTTCGTTATACTGGCCTTAAAATTCCATACTTCTTCCATGCAATCGCGAGAAATATGTAATGTCATACTGTTTCTTCGACAATTGGTAACAATGCCATTGCTGTTTGCAAAACTTCTTGTGGTTCTGCCGAATCTATTTGTAGTCATTCAAATAACCTGTCATTTTATTAATGGATACAAAATCTCCGCTTAATGTGCATAAAATTTCATTCGTAAGAAACAAGGGTGGTGATACTTGAGTCCACTGAGTGTTATCTTCATTCGGTATAAGTAACTCGTGTTAAAAGCTCTTCTTTTAGTGTCAATATCTAAAAATCTGAAGTGTTCCATTCACATGACATTCTCTACATCTCTGCAACAAATTATTGTTAAAAAGCTTATGCTTCTATTTATTTCATGCTCACAAAAAAAAATTAACAGAAATAGTCTTATTACTTGCTTCCTTGTAAGTAGAAGCGAAAAAAGGGAGTACCATAGGTTAAACTGGTTGCTATGTGACTGAAGTTCCTTTATTTGTATGGACAGGGGTTGACAAATTTCGTATGAATTACTTAACTTTTTCAAAGGTGAAACCAAAAACAAGGAATATCTCAAAAACAATCAACTCCACGACATTTAACATAAATTCTGTTTTAACGTGCCGTATATTTTTTGTGCCGTAAGTTTTTGTCCATCTCTTAAGGTTTAGCAGTTATTGAAAAATTCCGTAAAATTCATCCAGAATAAACTACTCTTCAGAGGCTACTCCCAGAAAATTCAAAATATAAATGTTATTTGTGAGGTAAATATCTTTAATATACGATATTTTAATTAAAATCGTTAGAGCCATTTTTGAGAAGATCAGGATTTTCCATATAAAGGGTAGTTTAGGGTAGGGGATTTTTCTCAAAATTTTCGTGTCGCATCCCTCGAAGATTCTAAACTTAAATACCAAGTTTGGTATTTTACCGACCTTTCGTCTTTGGGTTATCGTGTTCACGGACACACGGACATACTGACACACGGTCACACGAACAGACACGGACCTTTTCTGAAATTACTTTTTTTTGGATACAGGGGACCCTAAAACATATGTTTACGATAAAATCTCGGTATCGAATTTTTAGGTGGAATGCAATACCTTCTCTATACACTATGTACGTAGTACGTGTAGAGAAAATAAAAATCACCTTTGTTGGATAATGATTGCTGTTATTAGTTTCCAAGTGTGACGTTTTATAGAGTGTTTAACGCCCTCTTTTACTACCTATGGCACCGCAAGGGATGACTCTGATGATACATGAAATAAAGATGGTGCTCCGGTGGAATACGATGGCCCCTGCGCCGTTTTGTCCACCAAAAATGACACATGCTGACGCCTGAGATCTAAACCGACACGCTTTGGTGAGAGGCGAATGGCCTAACCACTCTGACCAGGCGCAGCCTCCAAGTGTGACTGGTGCATTACAAAGAGAATATTGAATATTAAACCGTGGTTAAACTCAAAGTTTAAATATCAGTGAAAACGTTTTAACCTCAAGTATCACTAAATCGAATAATTGTTGCACTCCACTAAAAAATTTGACTCCAAAAGTTCACTGAAAATGTATGTTTTGAGATCCCTGAATTAAACAAAGCCATAAAAAGCAATTTTCAAATATCCAAGAGTCTCTCTCTATTTTCTACCTCTCTCTTTCTCTCTTTCGCTCTGAAAAGCAAAAAAACTTGTTAAATACCAAATTTTATGTTAAAATTCAACGTGCTCCTAGGATGCGGATTGAAGAGTTTCAAGAAAAGCCCCCCCATTTCAAACTATCCTTTTGCACATGTAAAATGCTTCTTTCTTAAAAAAAAAACTAAAGATTTTGATAACAATACAATATAATTAAGATATTTACAGTCTAATAAAATGACATAATGAATTTTCTGTGAAATCCTTTATGCCATGGGTGACTTCCTTTTTTAAGTTTAATGTCATTCAAGTTGTGAGGTCATATCGGTAGATAAATGAAATACATGAAATGATAGGTGTGTTCGGGGTCTATAGAGCGTATGATTACCCAACATTCCTCTTTCAGGATAAAGGAAAATTCCGGAAAACCCGTCTACGGTAACTTGCCCTAGCCGAGATTCGAACTCGAAACCTTTAGAATGTGAGGCAGACCCGGTAGTACCACAGGGACGGATTGAATGACTTCTGTATGGTTTTTATAAATCGTAAACCATATGAGGTGGTTACAAATGTCCTACACAAAATGAATATGTTAGAAACACAATTTATTTCAAATATGGAATCAACTATTTCTTCCCTACTAAAGATAAGTAGGAGACAAAACAAACAAACCAAATCTGATGTCTTCCGTTCACATGATTTTCTCCACATCTCTGCAAGAAATTACTGTTATAAAGCTTACACTTCTCTTTACTTCATGTAATTCAAGAAAAAAAAAAATAGCAGAAATAGTCTTATTAATTGCTTCCTTGTAAGTAGAAGCGAAATAAGGGAGTACCATAGGTTAAAGTGAAGTCAAAAGCTGATTGCTATGTGACGAGTTGACAAATTCCCGTATGAGAATATAAGTATAAGTTTTTAAAGCTGAAACCAACTACAAGGAATATCTCAAAAACGATCCACTTCCTGAAAAAATGTACGTAACATGATTTGTGCGTTTTAACGTGATCTATATTTTCTGTTAAGTAAGTTTTTGTCTATCTCTTACAGTTTGCCAGCGATGCAAAATCCCGTAAATTCATTTAGAATAAAGTAGTCTTCAGAGGCTATTCCCAGAAAATTCCAGATATACATTTTTATTTGTCAGGTAAATATCTTTAATACCTATACGATATTTTAATCAAAATCGTTAGGGTCATTTTTGAGAAAATCAACATTTTCGAAAAATGTTCCAAGTTTGCCATTTGACGAACTTTTCGATTTTGAGCTATGCTGTCCACAGATACACACGGACCATTTTCCAAAAAATGCTTCTTTTTTTTTGGATTCAGGGGGACCCAAACATGTATAGCCGGCGAAACCTCGAAATTGAATTTTTGGGTGCAATATACACTATGTACATAGTACGTGTAGAGAAAGTAAAACAAATTGCAATGAGTGGTACATTTTAGCGTGAGCTGTGTACGTTCTAGTCGATGCTATATGTAGTCGAAGAGCACTTTAATGTTGTTACACTTGACTGCGAAGATGCGTGCTAAGTATAAATCAGCACCATCTGGTTGCTACAGGAGGAAACAGACCCTTTTTGTCCTCAAAGAAATGAGGCGGGAATGAATTTTCGGCAACGCAGCACAAAGTGTAGTGCAGTACAAAGCAATTACTGCGCGTTTTGCAGGTGCTTAGTGACAGAAGGGATAAATCCACACGGTGGGAGGATTCCCCGTTTCCCCAGAGCGAGAAAACAGCCATGTTCCAGTGGCGGCTCGTTTCATTTCAGGTTCAGACATAATGTCTTTATTTTAGTTTCTCCCTCACTGCAGAAACATAGTAGGTAAATTGTTAACTTACTTGTTATGATAAATGTTCTAAAAAGTCAGAGTTCGATGAAAATGGATGATATGGGCCAAGGAAATATGTTTAGATTCTTTATTTTTAAAATTACTTTTAATAATATATATGATATACGTATACCTATATATAGTAATACTAAATACGAATAAAATGGCTAAACAACCAAGATGGTTCATGTGATGGATTCTGTGGCAAAGGTTCTGGAGGTAGCTGGTTTAAACCCCGTGTATCAATCTGGCGGTCTTTGAGGTGGTCTTCCTCTTTTACGCGCTAAATTTTTCCCTGAATAATCATTAACACGAACTATTCTTGTATCCACAAAAGAAAGAAAGAAAAAAATAAAATATAAGTACTTTCTCTACTTATTTACTTTCTCTACTGAGATAGCCCCACTACCCTGTATTTGACGGGTGCATATATACCTTTATGGTGGCCCCGCCGTGGCCAAGTGGTTAGACCACTCGCCTCTCACCAAGGCGTTCGTCCTCAAGCGACCATGTGCGGGATTTTGGGTGGAAAAAGCGACGCAGGGGTGGGTTTTCTACGGGTTCTCCTGTTTCCCCCACCATCGCATTCTACCGGTGCTCCATCTGCATTCCATGTATCGTCAGTGTCATCGCCTGCGGTGACTTATGTAATAAAAAGGGCGATAAACAGTTTTAAATAGAGCGTTACAAGAGTTTCAGAACTCAAAGGGGCTACCACAAGTTAAAACCTGCTTATCTTCTTCGTTTATATCCACCTTTATTTTATTTTTCTGTAAATATATTTAATATGTGGCATTTATATCAAAATCATTAGAGGCATTTTGAGAAAATAAACAATTTCCAAAAATCTTCAACGTACAGTAATTTGGGTTGGGGGAATGTTCCTGAAAATCTTCATGCGTCATCCCTAGAAGATACTAAACTTAAATACCAAGTTAAGTGACTTTTCCTTTTTCGTTACACGCACTGCAACTTTTTCTAAAAATCTATGGCATTCCGTTCATATGACCGTCTCTACCTGTTCTGCCAACAGGTTTGTTCTTTTATCTGCATCATGCCAATCTATATACATTACCAGAAATTGTCTTATAATTGTAAGCAGAAGTAAAGTAAGGAAATACACTGGGATAAGAATAGTCAAATATTTTAAAAGCTGTTGTTAGGCGATTAACATTGTAATGTGATTCACTTTCCATGACCAGAAGTAAAAAGTTTCCCGTTAAAAAGAGCCAAAGCGTGAGAAGATTAAAATTTTTGAATCACTGTTAGATCGTGGTTGATACTAAAGGGTTAATTAATAATAGGCAATCCCATTCTCTCCTCCACTCATTTGCACCTCCTTTCACTGCCTCACAACTCTATAGCATTTTTCACGTGCCCATTATTGTTAAAAAATTGTTTTCTAATTCCTCTATCCCTAATGTATCCCATTTACAAAATCTCAGTTCACTCCTCATACCTCTATTTTATTACACTTAAGAACACAGTGCATTACTACCTCTTTAACGCCACACATTGGGAATATATTAATTTCATAGTTCCCTTTGAAGCCCCTTAATTTTAACATGTATGTTCTTGCCCAAGCATATCCTTCTCTCAGCGTTTTTACTTTCTCTATACGAACTATGTACATAGTGTACACATATAGAGATGGTATTGTATTGTACCTAAAAATTCGATACCGAGATTTCACTGGAAATATATGTTTTGAGACTCCCTGAATCCAAAAAAAAAAAGCATTTTTAGAAGAATATCCGTGTGTGTGCCTGTCTGTCTGTCTGTCTGTGGGTAGCATAGCGCAAAAACGAAAAGGACCGTTAAAGTCCAAACTTGGTATTTAAGTTTGGTATCTTCCAAGGATGCGACAAGAAGATTTTCAAGATAATCCCCCCATCCCAAACTACCCTTTACATGGAAAAAAATCGAAAATTTTGATTTTCTTAAAAATGGCTCTAACGATTTTGATTAAAATATCGTATAATAATGATATTTACCTGACAAATTAAATTATATCTTGAATTTTATGAGAATAGCCTCTGAAGGCTACTTTATTCTGGATGAATTTTACGGAATTGTGCCTAACTGCTAAACCGTAAGAGATTGACAAAAACTTACTTTACAGAAAATGTAGCGCGCGATAAAACACACAATTTATGTCATATACATTTTTTTCGTGGAGTTGATCATTTTTAAGATATTCTTGGTTTTTCGTTTCTGCTTTGAAAAACATACTTTTCCCATACAGGAATTTTTTAACTCCTGTCCATACAATCAAAGGAACTTGAGTTACATAGCAATCAGCTTTTGGCTATCATTTTAACCTATGGTACTCCCTCATTTCGCTTCTACTTACAAGGAAGCAAATAATAAGACTCTTTCTGCTAATGTTTCTCGATTAGCATGAGGTAAATAGCTTTTTAACTAAAATTTGTTGCAGAGATGTAGAGAAAGTCATGTGAATGGAACACATAAGATTTTTTCACATAATTCTCTCACATATCTCTGTCTGCTCCAATCTGTTTTTACATTTATGTATAGTTCCAGGGAATGTTTATCTCTTAAGCTACAAAACAAGTCTCGTTTTTCAATATCCTCTATACGTGTTTTCACTTCTCTTCAGAAACATGTCCATTCTCCCATCCCAAACATTTCCCATTCCTATTTCTTCCAAAATGTTTGCCACTTTTGCAAATCAACTAAACGTGTAGCCAACCCTTTCTTGATGTAACAAACATTCCTTGACAATGTTTCCTCCCCAACAGTGCACGCGTGTGTGTATATACATATATATGTATATATACTTTTCATTCATTTATTTATGCTAAGTTATATACAGGTGAATATGACCGGCGTTCAGCCCTGGCTCTTTACCAGTGATACTCATATTTTACAATAATTTATTACACCAGTTTGTCTATTTACTGTCCACACCCATTTATTTTTCACTTTGTATAAGAATTGTCCAATCTTCTTACTGTCCTTTTGAAACATTTCAACTACTGCTACATTTCTACTATTTTAAACCATTTCTTATTAATATACTCTTTTCTTCAAACTTCAGTCCCCTAACATTTAAATAAAATGTGTTCCATATCTTCATTTCCGCCGCATATAGGACATTGATTTTGTGAAATATCTTACCTTAAACCCTTTAATCTCCATACTCCTGCTTTCAGCCATGCAATACCTTCTTGCTCCTCTTTATTTGTCACATCTATATACTTTTCCCTTCCCCATGAGTCTTTCGTTGGTGTATAGAAAACTAGAGATCTTATCTCACTAATATTTTTGTATGTATATATACACACACACACAACGTTAATTTGCAGTATTCTTCCATCCTTTTACTTTATGGTAAGTGTTCTTAAATTGGTGTTTCATTTGCCTCGGTCAAACTCGTTTCGTGATTATGGATAACAAGTGATTTGAAATAAGTAATACCGCTCAAATGTGTATATACTTGTCGGAATTCGTAAAATAAAGTATGAAATTACACTATACAAGATAAGCTACTATCGCATTTTCCAATTAAACGTAATCATATTGCGTTCGTGTCTTTCAAGCAATTAATATCGTTTACTAAATGAATCAAGAACACTTGACATGTAAATTGAATACGTAGAGGCGCGGACTAAATCCCGAACGCTGGCTGATAAGTCATTTAGACTCGTTGACACGCATCTTTTTATTGCTTTCTCTAGCACATATGAACAGAATACATAGTAGAGAAGGAAGGTTATGAAAGTATGTATTACACCCGAAAATTCGATAGCGAGATTTTGCCGGAAAAACATGTTTTAGGGCCTTCAGAATTAAAAAAGAGATAGAAAAAGGTCCGTGTGTGTTGTGTGATCTGTGTTCAAAATAACTCAAAAATGAAAGGTAAGTTCAGTGTCTTCCAAGAATGCGACACGAAGATCTTCAGGAAAATCTTCAGGAAGATTTTTGAAAACTTTTCATGTTCTCAAAAAAGGTCTAACAAGTTGTATTAAAATACCATATGTTTAAGATATTTTTATGATAAAGAAATGCATATCCTGAATTTTCTGGGAAAAGCCTCTGAAGACCTCTTCATTCTGGATGACTTCTGGACAACTGATAACCGTAAGAGTTGGACAAAAGTTTACTACATAAAAATGTAGATCTCGTTAAAACACAACTTATGTCAAACACCATTTCTGTAGAATTAACCAGTTCTGAAATATTCTGTTATTGGTTTCAATTTTGAGGTACTTAAACTTTTCTGAAACGGGAAGTCATCTCTCTTTTGTTTTCACCTGGCAAGAAAAGAGAACTGAATTTTAATTGTTTCATATGGCGACCGGCTTTAAAAAGATCTTCCTATCGGTTTAGGTTACTGTATCCCCTTATTTGCAAAGAAGCAACTAATAATGCTAATTAATTGTGCTAATGCTTATCTCGGTTATAATGTAGATAAAAGAAACACTCTTTTGCAAGAAAATGTTGTTTGTGGAAAAGCTAGAGAAAGTTATGTGAAAGTCAGTTTTATTGATTACTTTCCGCCATCCGGTTGTGGACACATTCTTAATACTGGCACGATTACTTAGTGCAATGATTGACTAATTCTCAGAAACTAATCTTGTTCTATTTGCAATTTCTCTACTTCATATTGTTTCAAGGAACTCTTACCTTGAACTTCGCTAATAGTTGACCCCAGTCTACTTCCCTTCTCCAAAATATTAAATGTTTTCTCTTTTGCAGTTTCAATTCTTACATAGAATATTACATGATTAGATTAGATTAGATTAGAAAGCATTCTGTAGGTTCGTTTAGGCCAGGAAGCCACTGAACATAGAACTTGTCAAGACATATACATGTATACATATGTTTATATACTATGAAAAAAAGAAAAACAATGTATAAAGCTCGTGCTTAAAGCTTGGGTTACAAAAGCAGCAGAATAGACACATAATCACACCATTAGTATTTGAGGCCTCTACTATACTTAATGTGCTCTATAAAAGCACATGAACCCCCTTTTTTATTTTTTTTATCAATTACATAAAAACAAAGAGTATCAAAATTTATGTTAAAATGAATAAATAAATATAATTTTATTATATGTAACACTAACGTAATGTCAGATGATAGTTTTTTAATTATCGACATAATAGCTATTACTAGTAATTATATAAAACTAAAATATGATTATTGTATTATGCACTCCATAAATGTTAATAAATTACAATACATATTTACAAATATGTTACAGAATTTCCAATGCAAACATTTTCAATTGTGCACTAGAGTGTAAAATATCAAAACATTAGGCTTTACAGACCTTGTGTCATTGCTAAATACGAACTAAAAAAGTCATTTGACACATTCGTGCAAGTCAAAGTATACATCAGTTTAATTTGAATATAAAACACACACTAATATAAACAAAATGCAATACATTATAATACTTATAAATACAATGATTGTTGACAGAATTTTCAGACAGATTTGTCACTTAAATATTCCTCTACAGAGTAAAATGATTTATTGCAAAGGTACTCCTTAAGAGAGGCCTTAAAAGCCCTGAAATTCCCAATATTTTCTTTGAGATTACTGGGGAGAACATTAAATATCTTGATTGTTTCATAATATACACCTTTCTGAAAGCAACGAAGATTGGCATTGGGACGATGAATATATACCTTTTGTCTAGTATTAATGTTATGAATTTCCATAGTTGTTATAAAACTATGTCGATTGACTGCATAGAATTTTAAAATGGATAGTATATAAACACATGGTAAGGTAAGTATGCCCAATTTTTTAAATAGCTCTTTGCATGACTGTCTGCTATAAGCATTACAGATTATTCGTATAGCTTTCTTCTGTATCCGGAATATGCATTTACTATCGAGTTACATGAAGTTTTAAACGAGAATTAGGATATGTATGAACTGCTGAAATCGCATCACGTATTGGTATAAACATTAAATATTTCTTTCCGAATATTTACACGTTTTCATGGGGAATTGAAATCGATTTGAGTCCAGTTCCATCTGAATACAATCCGCGTTTCATGGGTTAAATTCAGTATAATTGCGATAGCTTTGAAAACGCAAGATTCAAGAATAAATACATCTATACATTAGTCGCCTTGGATTTGTGTTAGCGAAACTATATAATTAATATGTGTTGATTACACTATTTAAACTGTCATTAAAAATGTCTAGATATTAGTGCATCACTTTTAGTTACCGCAATATCTATTACAAAGCTTTAAAAATTTATCAAGTCTATTTTTTATCTTTAAGTTTTCATAAAGCAGGCGATTTATATTGAAATATACCATAAGTACTTCGTTTGCTTTGGGTTCTTCTTCTGTCCATTATTTCACTAGCTATCGGAAAAGTGGCGCTCAAATCGTTCATACCATTCGTAGTTGGTGTTCACATCAAAAAAATTCCGAGCTACCAAGCTTTGAATGCAAATTATTACTAGTTATTAAGAGATTGTAGTAATAGATTGAAGCGTCATGTTAGGTATAATTTAGTGTGGCTAAACAGTCTAATTTTTCTGTACTTAGGTGTTAATTTCCACTGGATTCAACAAAGCATGCGAGCGAAACGAGCATACGCTGTATTAGGTCTAGGCTTGTATGCATGTGTGTGTGTGTGTTTCTTCTCTGGTGATTTTTCATACATACGCAACATCTACACGTCATTGCTTCTAGCTCGGAAACATTTGCTTCCCGCCTGACAACCGCTGTTATATTTTCTCCACTATGAAAATGTTCGTAAATTTTGCTATTTAAAAAAATGTATTTTCAGGGAGGACGTGGTGAGTTATGCCAGTCCAAACGATATCTTGGCTTCTTGACGTTCCGCATTAGGTACCAAGGTTAGCTTCACTTCAAAAAGATCCTTAAACATACGATGCAACCATCGCATATTTGCCGTTAAGCATAGTTCTGTGCCTTATAAGCAGGTTTTGATGTTTTTTAATATTTTTGGGGAGAATAAATTGGGAGAAACGGTAAAAAAATTAGCTCTTGCGTGCTTTATTACACCAGTTCTTGGCAAGTTAATGAAAACAAAGTGACAAGCCTGCAGCGCTTAGCAAAGGGTACAGTAGAATATAGCTTCTATGGTGCGTTCAATAATATTTGAATAAGGAGATGTATCCATGCAAAATATTTCAATCTGATCCCGTTCGGATCCAAAATTCAATAAGACTTGAATCCGTTTCTATGCAGTATTCAATACGGAATGAGTTTTCAAGTCGATTTCAGTCACCCTTCGTGGTGTAATGGTTACCATGCTCTTATACCCAAGATCACTTCAAACCCGGCGGAGGAGGATGGATTTTTTCGGACGTAAAAGCATGGCTTCTTTCGGAAGGGAGGTAAAGCCCTTGGTCCCGTGTCGTATATTTACGGTAAGTAAAAGAACCTCATGCCTGATAAAAGAGACATCTGAGCAAAATTAAGCGGTCTTTCATGCCCAATATAGAATGGGACGCTGAGAACCGCAGTAGTTCAAGAGCGTCCATAAATAAAACTCCGTTTCCATTTTAAATCGATTTCAATTTCTCAGAAAAACGTGGTAATTATTATCATTACTGTTCGATTTCCTATAAATCACTTGTATAGTATTTTCTGTACAATTTATTTATTACTGAATAATTAATTACTGGCGGAGTCTATCTATACTGTCTCAAGATTTGTGGTGTATATGCGATATGACCTTAGATCTTTCAAAGTTAAAAGCCGGTTTAATCGAAGAAGTTGACTTATAAATAAAAGCTTTTTGATAGTACCCTTTGTAGCTACGAATTAGCACATTCGTTTTCATAACAGTTTCTTTTTAAATTAAGCAGAAGACGAAACCCTAGCAGATATTGAAAATGGCACACACAAAAGAGAATGGAGAATCCGCCGCTGTTTGGCAGCGTCACGACGCGTGGCGGATGAAGACGGATGGGCGCCACCCAGGGAGCGCCTCGTTAGAAACGCTTGCGGGAATTTATTGCGCCCAATTACGCAAGCACTTACCACACATGCGGCAACATTATGGCGCTAATTTCATCTCTAGTTGCCAACTCTCCAACACTTCCAGACGCACATCTCAAGTCTGAATAATAAACCAGAACGGAAGAGAAAAGCATACCATGTCGATAGTAGAAACATCAATTATATCTTGCGAAATGTAATAGCATTGCACGTTTCCTAGGATGTTTTGGTTCCTGTGATGGCGCAGCTGGGTTGGAAAAATGCTTGAGCAGAATAGGCAAGAGATCAGTTTGCAAAGAGCTGAAATAAACTACAAAAACATATGGAAGGTTGCCAAAAAAGTTTATAGATACATGTCGACGGAAAGTCTAATCGCATTTTAAAATAAGGCCTAGGAAATGAAATACAATTGAACTGGGCAAAAGAGGTATATAAACTTGCCTTAGGAAGAAAGGAAAAATCAGGAATTGCTTGGGTTACACTGAAAGCCTGAGGACAGAGAAAATAATTCATACATTTGGCAAGAGAATCTGCCCATTTTGTGGAGGGGATGAAGACGATGCATATTTTGGCAAAATGTGCACTATGGGAGAACAGTCGAAACCTTAAATTCATAACTAAATTCTTTAATATTAATAATATAAAATGAATAAATTCCAACAAATTTGTGGCGCAATAAATAAAACTAGAAAGATAATATGCGAAAGAAAATTCTATAAAGCAACGGCAGTACTACTTTTATGTAGAAATGAGACAGAGGGATAGAAGTAAATTACAAAGCGCTAAAATGAGGTTTTTGCAGGTGTGAAAGTTGTATATGAAATGTGGATTTACACGAGCAACTAAAGATATATAATTTAAATGCAAAGATTTAAGAAAATAAGAATAGCTGGAAGAAAAATTTGCAGAGAGTGAATGAAGAGAGAATATCCAGGATCGTACATAATGTTAAGTACACGCCAAAGTAGAAGAAATGTTGGTCACCAATCGAAGAGATAGGAATGGTGGAGTGTAGCCGGAATAGGCTAAAGGCCTAAGTCCTGGAATGAAGAAGATAAATTCTGAAATCCAACAGGAAGGAACAGTCACGTTGGGATCTACTGGCTCACCAGAGGGACTGGTAAAGACATATACGATACAATGCCCTGATTGACGAGCTCGAAGCCAGATAAGATTTTTTCAGCTAATGGGAGACAATTTACCCATTTCTCTTTATTTTTTCTTGTCATTTTTCATACGTAATTACATCTTAAACGTAAATATGTATAGATATAGAATCAAAATAAGGTAGGAAAAGAGAGCTATAATCACCATTATTCTTTGGAACAACCCATACGAAATTTTGTATGTGTCCCATACACATGACTTTCTTTACATTTCTATAAAAAATTATTGTTAAAAAGCTTATTCTTCATGCTAATGGTCTTATTACTTGCTTTCTTGCAAGTAGAAGGGAAATAAGGGAAAACGCTAGGCTAAATTGATTGTCAAATCTTTCAAAAACTGTCACTATGTGATTGAAATTCGTTTCTTTGCATGGTCAAGAGTTGACAAATCCCATATGCGAATGTTTTAAGTATTTTAAGACTGAATCCAATAATAAAGAATAACACAGAAATGGTCAACTCCATGGAAAATTAGATGACATACATTTTTGTTTTAACGATATCAACATTTTATGTGGATGAAGTTAATGGTTTACCGATTATGCAAAAGTCATCCAAAATGAAGAGGTCTTCAGAGGCTATTACCAGAATATTCAAGATACCTATACATTTTATTTTTCATGTATGTATATTTAATATACGGCATTTTTTTCAAAATCTATAGAGCCATTTATGAGAAAATCGAAATGTCAAAAATTGCTCCACGTAAAGGGTGGTTTGGAATCCGGGGAGGGGGAATTTTTCTCAAAATCTTTGTGTCTCATCTTTGAGAGATACTAAATTTAAATACCAAGTTACCTACTTTTGGTTTGAGTTATGGTGTTCATGGACACACACATACATGGACCTTTTTCTAAAAAGCTTTTGTTGAATACAGGGGATCCTAAAACATGTATTTCCGGTGAAATCTTAGTATCGAATTTTTGGGTGGAGTGCAATATCTTCTCTACCTGTGCACTATACATTAAGTGTGGCAACAAACTTAGGGAGGTGAAGCAGATTCCTATACACTGGGTCCTCACGTCTATCTCACCGTGAAGAGGTTATTTTAGCTCGGTTACGCATTGGCCACTTGTTTTTAGACATTACCACCCATTTAAGCCTTTGTTGCCTGTCGGTACCTATAAGTTCCGCTTGTTTTAAGCGTAACTATACAAATATGGTTGTTCTCAAGGATTAGTTTCATGTTATACTAACCTTCAACCATAAACAAGTAATCAACACTGTTTTTTATTCTAAGAGTATATACAATTTTTGCCCTAAAATTGCAGTGATTTTTTTAAAATAAATAAAAGAGAAAACCGACATAACTACGGCCAAATGTAACCCCATTAACTTCCAAGCATCACACCGATTATTTTACTTGGGCTCTCCCCGTCATTTACCACAATCACTGGGATTTGAACTTGCAGCATTTGATTTACATGGATGGCCAGTCCATTACCTATCACCTAACACTCATGGCGATTTTAATTTCTTTTTTCGGTAGTGCCTTTGGCAGCGTTATGAAAACTGCTTTAGAATAATTTAAACTTTTAATTGGGAAGAAAAATATTAATAAAGGTTCTACATTTATTTTCATTTCTATTTTCTCTATTATTTTATATAATAATGTTATATGTTTATTCCTAAATAGTTTTACTAGAACTCCGGATTTGAACTTGAATTAAAGGAGAAACGGCATATGTAGCATACTAGTGCAGACTGCTAAATGTTAAGAAGGAACCCCCCCCCCCACCTGTCTGTCCGCTCTGTGGCGAAGCGTTTTCAGTCAGTCATGTCTTGGTAGAGTGTGCGCGTCTAGCAACACTACGAGCCACTCTGCGCCTGCCGGCCAGGCTGTCGGGGGTCCTGGCCGATGATACGTAGCGGTGGAGAAGGTTTTAAATGTTATCCAAAGTGACTTTTGCTTTACCAATCTGGTTTTAATTGGTTTTTATGTTTGTTTTACGGTTGACAATGGAGCGGTAACTAAAATTTTTAATTTTACCATGCCCTATGGCTGCAGTTTCACATACGCTTATAGGCACCGTGCACGGACCAGAAAATCGTACTGGTGGCGTCGCTCCGTGTCATGCTTTGTACTTATTAGGAGGATAGATAGAAGCGGAAGCCATGTGCGATGTAGGTATTATTTGTGCCTATAAAGTGCATACATTTGACAGAAAATGCTGTTTCAAAAGGTCGAAAATAAAAAAGTTTGTACACATCTAGAAATATACTGGGACAATATGCTGAACAGTGGGAATGTTCTGAACCTTTTATTTCCGATGAAGTGAATGCTGCAATTTTTTGATGCGAGCTTTGGTTCTCACGATGCTCCCTAGGACTGAAAATAAAATATAAAGTATGAATAGTAATACGTACATAAATATTAGTAATAAAAATAAAAGTAAAAACAATAACTAATAATAATTGACAGACTATTCCCGTGATGTGTCGCTTAATTTAAAACTAGCAGTATTTAGAGTTTCTATTTATTAAAAAACGTTAGCACTAATTTCTAAACAACGTTATCCATGCTGCAGTTAATTTTTAAACATATGTTACTGCTTTGAGGTACAATATAAAAATTAGTGTACTTCTTTCGATGTACAGCTTGAATCCATAGATTTCTTCTTTGCGCTTCAGTTTTCCGCAATAATAGCTGGCGAAGTATTCCTGTAGGTATTATTGTATCCTACAACACAGCAGTTATTGTTCCCTTTCCGCCTTCTTGTAGTATTTACTTTTTCAGGAGGTTCGATACTTGACATCTTAGCATACGCTAATATTCTTACTCCACTGTCTCTGTTATCCTCTTGTTAGTAACCAAACTTGCCGCCAGAGTAGCGTGCACGGTGCGTTTATCCTTTCCTTCCATTGTTTGTTGTTTTTTAAGCTTGAACTTTGGCTTCCACTCTTAATAGTTATCTTATTTTTGGTTTTATCTGTCACTTTGACTGTTATTTTATTCTTCAATTTATTTTAATGGTGCTTTGGTTTTTGCCCAGTTTTTTATCAGTTTTAATTTCGTGGTGTTTTTTATTTCTGGTTTTACCTAAGGTTTTCATTCCTAAAGGCTCTAATGACCTTATTAGCAGTTGAGCGCCCTTAAACATCAATCAATCAATCATATACATAAGTAGAGATAATAAAAATCCATGCTGGAGTCGAATGGGAGTTGAACCTATGCTATACACTCGCCCGGTGGAGAATTTAGTTATTTTAAACATAAATAACCAGGGTACGGTAATAGAAAGATAACCATCTCTTAGTAGCAGGAATCTGCAAAGGTAATTGTAGTTCAAAGCGAAAGATCGCGTACTGGAACTTAGACAAAAGACTCGCTTGTTTTATTATTAATGGGGCCGAGGAAGTTGACGCGGTGCAGGAGAGAACACGAGGGCTTTCACGTCCAATTAAACTCGCTAGTCACACAAACATCACAGTTTAAAACGTCTTCTTGGAACACAGAATGAAATGGAACGAAAAGTCTTCCTTGCTTTGGTAATAGCTTGCAAAAGGCTCCCCCTTCCCTTTCAGCACTCAACAAACTGTCATAAGTATCAGACAAGCTGAGAGAAAAGATCGTTTTGTCCGCTAGATGGTGTGGAAAGTGCCAAGCTATTACCGACCGTCTCTTAGTGCATCAGGATAGCATTCCACATACTTGGCTTTGGTAGTTAAATTTTATGGGGCCTAGAGATCCTTATAACAGGAACGATGCGCACAGTGAATTATGTCCTCTTTAATCATTTCATGAAAGATTATTACCCGATGAACGTTAAGTGTATACGCTTTTCTTTTTTATTTTCTCTACACGTACTATGTACATAGTGTATAGAGAAGATATTGCATTCCACCCGAAAATTTTATGACCAGATTTCACCGGAAATATGCGTTTTAGGGCCCCTGTATCCAAAAACGCATTTTAAGAAAAAGGTCCATGTGCGTGTCGTGTGTCTGTGAACATGATAACTCAAAAACGAAAAGTCCGTAAAATGCCAAACTTGGTATAGACTAGCACCTTCCAAGGATGGACAGGAAGATTTTGAGAAAAATCTCCTGACCTCAAACTACCCTTTACCTGGAAAATTTTTCGAAAATTTTGATTTTCTCAAAAACGGCTATAACGGGTTTTATTTAAATACCGTATATTAAAGAACAAACAAAATGTATATCTTAAATTTTCTGGAAATAGCCTCTGAGAACCTGGTTATTCTGGATGATTTTTTCGGAACTTTGCTTTACTGGTAAACCGTAAAAGATAGATAAAAACTTGCTACAAAAAGTTTAGATCTCATTAAAACATACAATGTATGTCATATACGATTTTTTCGTGGAGTTTAACATTTCTGAGATATTACTTGTTATTTGTTTCAGATTTAAAATGTTTGAACTTTTCTCACACGGAAATTTGCAAGCTTCTGCCCATGTATAGAAACGGATTTCAACCAGATGGCTATCGTTGTAGCCTAGTGTATTCCCTTATTTCCCTTCTACTCATAAGGAAGCAAGTAAATAAGACAGTTTATCTTGATTAGTAGAAAGTAGATAGAAGAATAACCTGTTTAATAATAAGTTGTCACAGCGTTGTAGAGAAAGTCATGTGAATGGAACACGTCAGATTTTTGTAAAACATGTATAGCATATGTACTAAAGTTGATTTTAATGCTGTGTCCGAATATCCAACAAATTTCGAGAAGGTTCTATCATGAATGATTCACTCTAAAAATATAGCATTTTATTTTCACTAACCGCATATAAACATCCTAATCCCGGCAATGTTAAATCTGATAAATACATGACCCATTACCTCAGAAACTGTTTAAGATATCAGACTGAAATGCTTACAGAATGTTGTTGCATGGTTTCTTAGTTCACTGATCTTTATCCAATAAGCTTGTGTATTAAGGAAGATGTTTTCCATTATGCCATCTTTTTTAAACTTTAACAGCAATTGTATTTGTAAAAAATAACCATTCATTAAAATATACTAAAATCCATATTTTAAAAAGCCTAATATTTGACATTCACATGACTTTCTTACTTATTCTGTAACAAACTGTTCTTACAAAAGCTTACTCTTCTATCAACTTCATGCTAAACAAGATAAACATTAGCATAAATTGTCTTACTAGTTTAAGTAGAAGCGGAAATAAGGGAATACACATACTTAAATGATTTAAAAACTGGTCGCTATGTGAAACAATCGAGACTGGAAATGTAAAAAAAAATATGTATATATGAAACGAATGGAGAGAAAAGTTCCCGTTTGAGAAAAGTTAATATATTTTAAGATTGAAAGCAATAATAACGAATGGCTCAGAATGACTCCACATAAAGATATATATGACAATTGTATATTTAATGAGATCAATATACATGTTTATGTAGTAAGTTTTACGGTTTACCAGTTATGCAAAAGTCATGCAGAAAGAACAGGTCTTGGATTTTATGGGAGATATACATTTTAATTGTCATATAAATATTTTAATATACAGTATTTTAATCAAAAGTATCAGAGACATTTTTGGGAATAAACAAAATTCTCAAAAGTTTCCCATATAAAGTAGGGGGGTTTCCTGAAAATGTTCTTGTCCCATCCTTGGAAGATACTGAGCTTAAACTTCAAGTTTGGTATTTAACCAACTTTTCGTTTTGGGTAATGCTGTCCACAACAAACCCCCCCCCATATACACAGACACCAGTTAGCCTCTGGTTCTCTAGGTCACGTATTCAAAACTGGCGAAGGATGATGAATTTTTTGGGGGTACAAATCCTTAGTATGGCTTCCTTCGGAAGGGATGTAAAGCCGTTGGTCCCGTGTCCTAGATTTACGACATGTAAACAACCTCAAGCCTTATAAAGAGACCTCTGAGCAAAATTAAGCAGTTTTTCAATATAGAATGGGACGCTGAGAATCGTAGTAGTTACAGATTGTCCATAATTGAAACTCGCACAATACACAAATAAACAAACACAAACAGCACACCAATGACAGACACACGCTCACTGAATTTTTTTCTGAAATTGCTTTTTTGGATTTTGGGGCCCTCAAAAAACGTATTTTCTGTGAAATCTCGGTATTGAACAACACTAGAATAAAATACTTTCTCCAACTACTTTGTACACAGTACAAACGTGTTAAAGCAAGTAAAAATTGGGCATTAATGAACACCTAAGAGCTTTTCAATGCATCATACATAAAGTTGTACAGGCCAAAAGTGATATTCGAGAGTGGTCCTGAATGTAAAGATCGATCTGAAGTAAGCAAATATTAAGTACAGACATCAACACAAAACTTTATTTACCAAATTGACAGAATCTTACTCTATTCATCAACGTGATCAACATCTCCCTGTACATGGAAACATTTTTGAAAGTTTTGTTTTCTGAAAAAATAGCTGTGACGATTTTGATTAAAATGCCGTATATTAAAGATATTTACATCACAAATAAAATTTATATTTTAAATTATTTGGAAATAGCCTCTAAGGAGCTCTTTATTTTGGATGAATTTTGTTGAATTCTGATTTAAACCGTAAAAGACAGACAAATACTACACACAAATTTAGATCTTGTTAAAATACCTAATTTATGTCATATACGTTTTTCTTGTAGAAATGACCTTTTCGAGATATTCCTTGTTATTGGTTTCAATTTTAAACGATCAACTTTTCTGAAACGGAAATTTACTCCCACAAAGCGAAACGAATCTCAATTATTTCACCAAGCGACCGCTTTTAAAAATTTTGACTATCGCTTTAGCCTAATTTATTCCCTTATTTTCCTTCCACTTACACGGAAGCATGTAATACGACCATTTCTGCTAATGTTTATGTCAATTAGCATTATAAAGGAATAATCTTTTGGAAGATTAGTTTTTATATGGAACAGCTAGAGAAAGTTATGTAGAACATATATTTTTACTCTTTGAGCTTTAGTATGCTTTCTGCAGGTTTTTCAAACGCACATTCACTCTCACACCATACTTCCAGACTTATTGGAGGGTATGTAGTAATCCTAATTAGGATAAATTCCCTCTCCCACCCGGAAATCGAAACTAGGACCTCCATGTGAGAAGCAGTGGTCCTTTTTTCCCGCGCTTTTGGAATTAGCTATGGTTTTCTCCATTGTATATTAAGAGCATTGGATTAATATAGAAGCCGGCTTTGGGCGGGAAGTACCACATAATAAATTATTTATGATGATCATCATCATAATAATTAAATTAAATTAATAATAATATTGGATAGTTGAAACCAATAAAAACGAATATCTTACAAATGAATAGCTCTACATAAGCTGCGTGTTTTAACGAGATTTACATGTTTTGCCCAGGAGTTTTTTTTTATAGACGCTGTCAATTACCACGTTCATTTCAGCGCCTTTGTCGAAAATTCGTCTCGCAGGAATTCTTTTAAATGCCAGTAAAACTACTAACATGGAGTTGTCACAACCTGGGAGGGATCAGAAAGCTAGCGCCTAACCATCTGAGCCGCACAATAAGTTTCTGTCCGTCTCAATTTACCACTTATGTAAAAGTTATCCAAAATGAAGAAGACTTCAACGGCTATTCCTAGATATACTTACTACCTTTTAGTTCTCATGAAAATGCCTCAAACACATTACATTTTAATCAACATCGTTAGAGCCATTTATGAGAAAATCACGATTTTCAAAAAATGTTCCAAGTAAAAGGTAGTTTGGGGCTAGGAGATTTTTTTTTTAAAATCTTTGTGTCGCGTTCCTGAAAGATACTAAACTTTAATATAAATTTGGTGTTCAACCGAGTTTTCAGTTTTGAATTATGCTTTCACTGATTCACGCACAGACACACACAATGACCTTCTTCTGGAAATACTGTTATTATATTCAGGGAAGTCTGTATTTCCAGTGAAATCTCGGTATCGAATTTTTGACAGAATGCAACATCTTCCCTATCTTCTATGTACCGGTAGAGAAATAAAAAAAAATTGGTTAAAAGAAAATAGGTGAATACTATTTAATATGAAATGAATTATATATTTTCAATTGATTTCTGTAATATTCTTACATATGGAGTAGTCAGACGAACTAGTATATGATTCGAAACGTATAAACTTCAATAACGTAACTCAGAGATATTTAGTGAGCTTATGGTTACAAAACCAAGTTTGGTATTGCTTGCTTTACGACCTGGACACTTTAAGAAAGACGCTGTGATGTATTTTTGGAAGCACTGGGATTATGTTTGAAATATGAGGCAATTCTGTGGATGGATGTTCTGCTTGTGAGAATGTGTTCGTATTCTACGAGCCATAAAGTGAGTTTTAACGACTGCATTTATTACCCTCTAGGAATTAGGCTTCTGTAAATATGTCGGCAATGAAATATTTTGAAGTCCCAACAGAGAGCATATTCACAGTCATTCATGTTTACTAGCTACCTCTTTTTTTCGTTTATCGATCTGGGTTTTCCCGTATACTTGTACCTTGCGAATATTATTATGATACCCTTGGGGTAAACTGGTGATCTATGCGTATCTCATTAGTTAGTGCTGCTATCTGTGTAAACGGGTAATCTAAATGATACACACGTTTTACTTTCCCTACACGTACTATGTACATAGTGTATAGCGGAAGTATTGTATTCCACCGAAAAATTCGATACTGTGATTTCATCGGAAATGCATGCTTTAGGGCCCTTGAATTAAAAAAAAAAGTATTTTAAGAAAAACGTCTGTGTATGTGTGCGTGTGTCTGTGTGTCTGTGGAGAGCATGTCTCAAAAACTGTTAAATAACAAACTACTGTTTTTCGTAGAGATGTAGAAAAAAATCATGTGATTGAAACATATCAATTTTTCTGCCATATTTTAAATAGATGCAAATCCTCAGTGCCTGGTATTGTATTTCCACGTGATACCTTTCCCCTATATCATATTTTTTCGTGACTTCCTTTTATAGTTTATCCCTCCTCTCGCTATGTAACCAAAATAATGCAATAATATATGGAAGTCTGGTTTATTTAAACTATAAAATAACCCAAATATGCTTGACAATGTTTGATAGTAAGTACTATTTGCTATCGAGATAATCATTAGAAGAAATTATCCTTATTACTTGCTTTCTTGTAAGAAGAAGGGAAAAAATCTAATGTGTTCCATTCACATGATGTCCTCTAGCCGTTCCACAAACAAATCTTGTATCTGCATCATGTTAATCAAGATAAACATAAGCAGAACTAGTCATTACTAGCTTCCTTGTAAGTAGAAGAAAAATAAGAAAATGCACAGACTAAAGCGATAGTCTCGTCCTTTAAAAGCCGGTCGTTATGTGAAACAATTGAAATTCCAATCTCTTTGCTTACTAGGAGTAAACAAACGAGAATCGAGAAAAAAAAATGTCTTTCCGTTTGAGACAAGTTTAAGTGGCTTAAAATTGAAACCAATAATCCGGAAAATCTCGAAAGCGGTCAACTCTACAAAAAAATTGTATATGACATAAATGGTGTGCTTTAATGAGATCCACATTTTTTGTATAGTAAGTTTTTGTATATCTCTTACGGTTTTCCAACTATATAAAAGTCATCCAGAATAAAAAGGTCTCCACAGGCTATTCCTAAAAAATCCAAGATATACATTTCGTTTGTCATAAAAATATCTTTTACATAAGATATTTTAATCAAAATCGTTAGAGCCACTTTTGAGAAAATCAAACTTTTTGAAAAATGGTCCATGTAAAGGGTAATTGGGGTGGGGGATTTTCTTGAAAATCTTCGTGTCACATCCTTGGAAGGTATCAAACTTAAATGCCAAGTTTGGTAGTTAACAGTCTTTTCGTTTTTGAGCTCTGCTGCCCACAGACACACACGCCCACGCGGACCTTTTTCTAAAATGCTTTTTTGGGATCCAGGTGGTCCCAAAACCTGTATTTCCGGTGAAATCTTGGTATCGAATTTTTGGGTGCATTATAATGCCTTCTCTATACACTATGTACATAGTACGAGTAGAGAAAGTAGAAAAATAAAGCCGGGAATATACCAAACCCGGTATTTATCCAGGTTCTTTCAAGGATGAGAACAAGGACATAAGCTTTTTTAAAAATGTTTGCCATAACAAACTACCTTTACATGGAATATTTTTCGAAAATGTTGATTTTCTCAAGAATAACTCTAACAATTTTATTAAAATACACATTTAAAATATTCTCTTTAACAAATGAAATGTTCGTTGAATTTTTCGAAAATAGGCTCAGAAGTCCTTTTCATTCTGGATGACTTATATATGGAAACCGTAAGAGATAGACAGAATGTTATCACTCAAAATGTAGATCTCGTTAAAATACGCAGTTTATGTGAATACATGTTTGTGGAGCTAACCTTCTCCGAGATATTCCTTGTCCAAATGGGGAAAGTAATTTTTTTTCAACTCTTATAAGATTTGACTATCGTTTAGCCTAAGTATTCCCTTATCTCATTTGTAGCTGAAAGAAATAACAGTAAGACCATTTCTGCTTATGTTTATCTCGATTAGCAATTAAATAGATAGCAAAATAAGCTTCTGTAAAAATAATTTGTTGGAATAGGTACAAAAAGTCATCTGAACGGAATGCATTAGATGTTTTAATAATAGAAATCCTCGAGAGAGATATTTCAACTTCCAACTCAGAGTTGTAAGTGTTTCCATTAAAACGCTTCGCCGACTCTCAAAACCAATAATCACGAATATGAACCGTTATAATCTGTCTGCAAACAGTCTCACGTTTTGCCTGCTGTAAACAAAAAGAACGGCTCTAACATCTCATACATATGTTATGTACTTTTAATTGAAATAAAAGACGAGAGGCTCTCGAAAACGTTCTCGTACTCCCAAAGGAAACGCAGCGGAAGTAGAAGGGTTTGAAATTGCGTTCGCGAATCGAGAAAGACGGAATAGAGAGTGAAGGAGGGGGAAAGCTAAAAAAGAAAGGAAGATCTTATTTGTTTCCTTTCTCCTTAGACTGATGGGCTTGACCCATGTAACCCCCAGCCACTCATTTCATTTGTTTCTTGTCCATCTCTTTTCCTGGAGCCCCCCAAAGTCTATTTCTCTCGGCTTTTAAAATATACGGAGGTGAAGTGGGCTTCTAGATGAAGGAAAGCGATAGCGGGGAATTGATAAGAGAGAGAATCCCAGCTGGAACATAAATAATAAATGGAAGGTGCGTTGTGGGAGGAAGTTCAGTCCCAAGGGAGCCATTTCGTGTTCCAACTGGTCCAGTGAAGCCGTTGTATCCGAAACAAGATGGACGGCGTGCGAAACCTGCCCTTTTCCGGGAAGTAACAGGGTTACTCCATTACACATATTGTGTCAAGGGAAATTCTCCGTTTCTTTGTGAAATGCAACCCTTTTTTCAGGCATAACAGTACTATTCCTTGTAATAATAGTGTAGTATAAAATAAACTTATAGTGCAATTATATTTTATGTGCTACTTTTATAATCAATATACAAAAACTATTAAAACTATCTAGAAATTATTTATTCACTTTTACTCACTGTAATATCCTATTGCAAAGCTTTAAAATTTATCAAGTCTATTTTGGTATTTAGTTTCAATAAAGCATGCGACTTATATTTAAATATACCAAAAGTACTTCGTTTGCTTTGATTTCTTACAACAATATCCACTGTTTCACTATCTATCGCATAGGTAGCGTTCATATCATTCATAGTTGGTGTTCATATCGCAAAATTCAGAATAAAAGAAAACATATGAATCCAAATTATCACCAGGCATTAAAAGATTGTGGTACTAGAGCGAAGTGCCGTGTTAGACCTAGGTTAGGTGTGTAAATAAACTGATTTTTCTATATCTAGGTGTTAATTACAAGTAGTTTCATCAAAACATGCGAGCGAAGCGAGCATGCGCTGTGTTATATCTAGGATAATGTGTTTATGAGTATGAATGTGCGTGTCAATTCACTGATTTTGGCGTTTTAAGTTTTAATATGTTCTACTGGGTTCTTCTCTGGTGAATTTTCATTTCACTATTTCTGGCTCGGAAACAAATGCTATCGCCTAGCACCCGCTGTTGTATCTTTCCCCTCCATAGAAATGTTCATATATTTTGCTATTTAAGAAAGTGTTTTTACAAAGAGCACGTGGTGGGCTATACGACATTTTGACTCCTAGAAGTGAATAATACGGTTAGTTTCACTTTTAAAACTCGTTTCGTACATAACACAACCATCGTATATTTTTACTTGCATACAATGAATGCATTTTATTAGATCGCCTAGGCACATATAGAATAGAAACAATCTCTTTGTTAATAACTGAGCCGTCAATTTTATAATTTCTCTCTGCGCAAATTCTGAAAATTGGTTCACATCATGCATGCTCTTGCTCTTCTTTATATTTTCGGAGGTAAATTGTCTATATCAGCAATATTTCCTATTAAAGCGCATGAATTGTAATTTTATTGTAGCCATGGACAACGCGACCACACCAATCCATTCCTGTAAATTAAAAACAAATCCATCGCTATGAGTGTGTGGTAATCGAAGGTGCGCAGCTATCAGTGTAGGACGGCTTTGATTAGCCACCTGTTTAGCGTACTCTGCTTGTCATTGGTTAATAGAAGAGACGTGCTGAGAGTTCATGGTTCCATTCCCGGCTTTAGGGTGAGGATATTAAGTCGCCCTATGCAGGCCGCCAACGTAGTTCGGTGGAACTATAGTGAAACTATTCAGTGGAATTGCAGTTTAAAACCTAAGTAAAATTTGGTTATTTAGTAAAACTAAATAAATGGCAATAGAAATTAATATACCTGCTCATTCCAGAGGGATGGCCAGGGGCTCATCGTCACTCATTCTTAAGGTGGAAGAAGTAGAACCTTTGTAAGATACATATATTTTTTCCCGTAAAGAAATCGTTATCTTTTCTGCAGTAGGAAATTCCCTACGGTCATAAAATCCCAAGACTGTTCTATGATCTTCATGTTTTTTTCAAAAGTGTCTAAGTGTGTCTTTTTTTTTTCGGTATGTTAATATGTTTTCTAGGTGAAACAAAAACTGTAGCACTTTTTTTGCCTCTCAGCAGATCCGAGAAACAGTGGATTGATTGACTCCACACGCTACAGAAGTTAATGATTTTTTAAAATCTAGTTTGCAGCTTTCTTAGTCGTTTGAGTTTATTTTAAAAAAACTCATACATATTATAACTGTGACGGATATAATTTTAAAAGGCTTCGGATTTTAGATCAAAATGTTTTAAGGGAGGCAATGAAATTAGCTTGAATAATTATGGCATGACATTTCCCGGATCGCCTCATTCAAGGGAATGACTTAAAATGTTCTCATGGCTGCTACCAGGAGTGGGGGAAAGAGGCGGAGACTGGAAGCGATAGACATGAGTATGTAAATGCACGAAAATATCGGCTGCCGGCCGACTACAGCAATCAGATCATGCCACTGCGCATCATGTTTACACCGCTCTCGTCTACTTGCACGGATAATACCTCAGCGCTTACCGAAGAGCTTATTTATCTCTCTCCCTCTCTCTCTCTTTCTCTCTGTCACGTGGCAGTAGCAGGGGACTACTTTGAGGGTCTTTAGGCCCAGGTTTGTCATGTCAACTGTATGTGTACTATGTTGTCATTCTTTTGCACTGTGAAGGCCATATTGCCCTGTATACTACCGTATTAATTAGTGTGTTACGATATTCAGTGCTATTCATTGTCCACTCATGTAGTTAACACCTTGTCCTTTCGTCTGTATATGTCACATTTTCCAACCGGACTGGTATCTTCAAGAAAATAAATAGTTGTCATGATTTTTGCCCCAACTCGTATTTTTATTAAAATGATTAATTTTAAAGATAATTTTTTTTAAATTGTTTTATAAATTGTCATAATTTATTAATCAGATTTATTGACATATTACCATGTAAGATCAGTATTTTGTGTAAATTTTTATAAACTGTTTGATCTTTAAAATTTTACATGATTTGCATCTTTTCTGAAATTTTGATTCGGGTGGAATGTTTTTATTCTTTACGTAATAAAATTTGATTTTTTTATATCTTGAAAAATTGTTTATCCAATTTGAATGAAATTTGATATTCATATTAATATAACAGCAATGCAATCGCAGTAAATTTTTCAGAAAATATGTACAGAAATTTGTAATTTTACTCCCAGTGTCCCTTCAGTCTTTATGAAAACTCTTTCTTTTGTTCTGCGACAACCAGAGAGCACATGAAATCAAGCTAGAAATTTGATTGTAGCTAATCTCTACTTCATTATGCGCGCTTGCGTTCTGCTTTTGCGAATTGCATCTCTCTTTTATTAATCTGGAAGATCAAATTATTATAGAGTACATAGAATATAATCAGTGACAGTCATTCATAATAAATAACTACTTTAATATTAAATACTGATTCTGCAGGAGTAATGCAGTAGCGGATGCGAAGGAAACGTAAGCCTTTAGCGGAGGGTAAAAGTTTGTTTCTTTTCAGTAGACTGAAATCAGTTTCTCCGATCGCCGGAGGATGTTGCCACACCATTCGTCACTTGTCGAGCTGATACAGGCCTGAGTGACTGTACTCATTACCGCTGCTGATAACTTCGTCTCACGTTACAGCAGTCATTAATTATCGCATCATCCTCCATGCAGACTAGGCCGGGACAAAGGCGCCTTGTTAATGACCTGCACAAACAACCAACCCTCACACAATTGCTTTCTTACCGAAATGTGTGAGTACGCACCAGTCCGAATGCTAATGTGCAAAATCTGCCTCTCAAGAGATACTAGTATCTTCATATTTTCAGAGATACAATTCTTATTAGAATGAAATTTAAATAAATTATGAAAATAAATTTCAACTAACAAAAAATGGCACTCGTATTTTCTATAAATCCTGAAGGATCAGATGAGTGTCTCAATTCACTATTTAGTCTGTGTATGCATATATAGTGACTACGTGTCCAAATACACGAATGAATTGCGCCTGAGATTGTTGCAGGTGTGCGCCAAGAATGTTTACGCACCATAATTGTTGGAGAGTGAACACTTGCGCGAGCGGCCGCTTTAAATAACCCCTCCTGGATTGTTGTAGGTGTTCATCACCTTAGCAAATGGCATAAATAAGAAATGTTTGTGTCAGCTCTGGAAATGTATTGTGAAAGAGCTTTCGGAGAGTGCAGTTGGAGTACAGAGATCCCCAAAGTAGTTGACAGCTGAGTATGCAAGCGTCGAGGATATGAGAAATAAAATTGGAACAGTTAAAATATACAGTTTTATTTACTATAGTCACATACAGTCATGCATTATGAATTTTACATAAAGATTTATTCATTAGTTAATATTTTTCGTAAAGGTCCTTTATGAACACTAATGATTTTAACTTGGTTGATGATGCAATAGCTTGAATTGAAAATAGTTTAACACACAAAGTGTTAATATGTAACACAAAAATGGAAATCAAAACTCTGTACATAGGGATTTAACATGGGAAATAATGTTTTCCCTAATAATCGTTCCTGATAATTTCAAAGAAAAATCTTACAAGTATCTTGTAATCTTCTTCTTTTGCTATGAAGGACGGTAAACCATGCAAGATGATCTCAAATTATTTTGAGATGACAACCCTCATGGCGACTTACAATGTTGTAAGTGCTTTAAGTCCCAGGATTTGTAGTTTTAGCCAACTATTATGGACAACTGTGATAATTTTAATTGTTTTCTCACAGAAACCGTGTGTAGGTTTCTGACTCTACTTATCCAATTCCAGTGTGAAAAAACAAGTATATTACTTACTCTCTTTATGAGCTCAGACTGACAATAGAAGGGACTCTTTAAGTTTTCAAGGCGAGCTGCTTAAGATCTTGTAAAAAGTAAAAGAACAAAAGCGCATATTTCCAAAGTGGTAGACCACAGTAGTTTCAGAAACGTGGTCAAAACAAATGGTTACTGCACCAACATGACGAAGCCTTGCATAAATCTAGTACTCTAAAGCACAAGAGGAATGAGACAAAGATATCTGAAGATGCTGCCTGGAGCCAAGCACTAACAAGACACAAAACTTGTCTTAGTATGTAACATCGGCTACTATGAGAGCGCTTCTGCCGTCCAGCCCAGAGGCCAGCCACAAGTACCGCTGGCTGCAGCAGTTACATCATTTGTAAAACGAGACGCATTTCAGTTGGTAACATTGCTAAGAGGTCTTGAGAAACCTCACTTGTAACAGATTGGCTTCTAACTTAAAGAACATATAATACATGCTTCCCAGCAGTTCATACACTAATTACTGTGACTGGGTACTTTCTGGTCTCTTCAATCGTCAGGTGAATCTCGAACTCTGCCACGTACAGTATAAGTATTGTATTCCACTCAAAATTCGATACTGAGATTTCACCAGAAACACGTGTTTTCAGAACCCCTGAATTCAAAAACATTTTTAAAAAAGGTTCCATATGTATGTGCATATATATGTCTGTGAAGAGCCTAATTCACAAATGAAAAGTTGGTTAAATAGTAATCTTGGTATTTAAGTGCGGCACACAGATATTTTCAGGAAAATTGTCCAACACCAATCTACCCTTTACATTGAAGATTTTTTGAGACTTTCTATTTTCTCAAAAATTATTCTACCAATTTTGATTAAAATTCCCATATTAAAGTATTTAGATAACAGTAGTTATATCTTGAATTTTCTTGGAATAGCCCCATTCCTCTTCGTTCTGCATGACTTTTGCATAACTGGGAAACGTAAGAGAGAGACATTTCAGAGATATTCCCTGGTATTGGTTTCAATTTTCAAATATTTAAAATTTTCTCAAATACTCTTTTGTAAGAGCACTTTATTTACAGAACCGATTAAGAAAGTCTTGTGACTGGAACACATCAATTATTCCCGTCCACTAGAAATAAAATGGATGTCACAGCAAGAAATTTGGCAACTGAGGTGATCTGTCAGGTATTTTTTATTTGTGCTAAGCTATACTATTTGTATGGGATAGTGCCAAATAATATAGTACGTGCTTAAATTTAAGTTTATGAGTAAAGCAGCAGCCTAAATTATGCAAAATGTGTTATCCTATTACTCGATATTTAAATGCTGCCCAATCCAAAAATCTTCTACGTATATTTCTCAATCATGAATTGCAGGAAAAAGAATTAAAGCGTGTAATTTTTATCTGCAAAAATATTGTTCCTAATTTCAGGTTTTCGAATTTCCTAATATCAGATTGGAAGTAATCACTAACATTTAACGGATTAGTAACATAGCCTTTAGTTAGTGTAATAGTAGTCATAGTCAAGTCAAAAGTAAAGAATGACGCCAAATTCCGGGTATCATGCTAGCCTATGGTTCCCAAGGTGGCGGGTTCAAACCCGGCGGAAGGCGATGGATTTTTTCGGAGGTAAAAATCCTTAGCATGGCTTCCTTCGGAAGGGAAGTAAAGCCATTGGTCCCGTGTCGTAGATTTACGATACGTAAAAGAACCTCAAGCCTGATAAAGAGGACTCTGAGCAACGTTAAGCAGTATTTCATGTCCAGAGTAGAATGGGACGCTGAGAACCATAGTAATTAAAGAGCGTTCACAAATAAAACATAATTTTTTTAACCCTTAAGCATATGGTCTTGCCAGCTAGATAAAAAGAGCATTTTTCAAGCTACTTTTCACGTGAAATACATTTAAATTACTTCTTACCTAGTTTGAGGAATAGCTTATAAATTCAATTTGTGGAAAATATTGACCAAAATCAACAATGGCGTTAAGAGGACCGGCACCAAACTCACAATGAGCCATCTGCTCTGCTCCATATGTCCATCTGGATTCCGCTGAAACTTTATAAATCTCTCCAACCATCTTACAAACACATTACTGGTCTTCTATGAAACATTTTTCTAATAAGTTTATAACAGAATTTTGCTTGTATATTTCAATTACCTATGCTATCTATTTATACACCTAAATAAATAAAACATTAACAATCTGAGTGTTACTATCACCGTTGACCATACTTTATTTTCAGTTTTGGCACTTTTCTTACCCTCGCCGTTGTTTTTTCCTGGAAAGGAAGTAAGTAAAGGACCCTTCTGTGGGTTTTCATCAGCCAATTTTTTGATGGGTTACAATACTTCCTCTACTTATCGGTTGTGGCAAGGAATTGACTATGTTACGATGTTTCCGTCAACAAATAATTTGTTTTCATGAAAAACGCAATTCAAATATAAATCGAAAGCAAAAAACTTTGCTTTGTCAAATCACGCGTGTCTTTCACAGTATTTTAATTAAAAATGTTAAAATCTGCTTTTCTTTTTGGAAAACATGTATGTTCCGAGTAGAAATGTGCGCAAATATGTGTTACAAAGTAACAAAATGCATACGTATGGAATGAAAGTTATTCTGGTGTCAAGAGATGTTCAAGATTCGCTCCACAGCACGTATCGATTGCTGTACGTTCCCACTTATTCCTGGAATTCATCGATGCGACATTTTAGCGTCTGGATTTAGGCACCCGATCAGCAGTTATCAAATCAGCCCGCAGGTAGAACTCGAATATCCAAGCACCCATGCTCTGTACAGTGCATCTCTCGGGTAAATCATTCGGCAAACAGTGGCGAAGTGGACAGTGTTCCCATGTAGCAGCCATATACTACACAATTTAAACGTTTGTTTATTAATGACGTCAATTACCAGAACCATATCAGTACCTCAGCTATCCCGGAATTTCGTCCCACATGAGCTATACAACATACCAATACATCTACTGAGATGGGATTATCGTTTTTAAACACACTTAAAAACCATTGATCCGGGTTGATTTGAACCCGCAACCTTGGAATCAAAGGATCACTGAGTCGTCCAGACCAACACAGCCATATTGCTTGTCACAAAGCTAATGGCTCATTGGTTTTTTTTTTTTTTTTAATGGACGTTTTTGTTCCTTTTCCTGTCAGGAATCCCCTCCCATAGTTTGCCATATACAGAACCGTCCCTTATGAGAGCTTCCAAAGGAAAGTTAAATATAAACCCATTAATTTTGGGAAGTTTCGTTCTCTGATAAGATCGTTTTCATAATACCATGAATGAGTTCAACATTATGGACAATTGTTTAATATATAAGTTATGAGTGATATTTCATAAACGAAATATTTAATAAAAATATTAATAAAATATAATAAATATATTTTAAATATTATTATTTAATTGAGCATATTCAATATCAACACCCTAGCCAGATCTCGGTCATTATGGTTCTGCTATACGGCAATGGGACAGGTATTTCGGGGTTTTCCTTTATTCTGAGAAGAGAAAGTCGGATAACTTTAAGCTCCATGGACCCCGAGATATTTGAGCATCAATTCATCGATTTAATTCATCGCCCGATATGACCATCCAGGTCGAGAGAGAGAGAGGTACTCATTATGAACACATACTGCCATTCGCTTTTAAGAGAGTATGGAGTTGTAAGTGGGACTGCTATTTCAGAAGTAAAAACATACATACAAGTTGCTTCAATATTGGACGAGTTTGGATATGAGTATTTCACTGTAAAAGGAGGAAAGATATTTTGCAACGAAACTCCTATACAGAAAATATATAATGCCAGAGAAAGATTTTCATCCAGAATGACTACAATTGTAAGCAGCATATAAAATTATAAAGATTTTGACAAAAGGTACACTCAGTTTTGAGACTTTAGAAAAAATAAGTTGTATTTTATTGTAATAGAGCTGTGGAAGCATAAACAGGTGGATTATAAAATAATCGTTTATATTATATTAAAATAGGTATTAATGTTTTGTGTCAGAATTTGGACACTGGTCTCATATTGTAAAAATGTTTACTTCCATTCAAATCAAATTACAACGTTGTCCTTCACCGCATAACGGGGCGAAGAGTCATAGTCCTTCCAAACCGAAGTACTGGCCAGACCTACCTAACTTTCCAAGCGCAGGTAACTTGAGGAGGCAAGCAATGCAGTCCCAGGTCTGATCATAACGTAGTACAACCAGTTCTTTAAGAAAGTTTTCTTTTCATTAAAAAGCAAAAACAATTACGAAGCATCTGCGCAATTTATAAACAATTGACAATCACATTCATACTTCCAGGCTGTGTGGGAGATAGAGAATCCAACTCGGGACATCTGGATGAGAAGCCAGACACTGACCATTCGACCGCAGAGGCAGAGTTAGAGGCAGTGGCAGTGGCAGTGGCAGTCTGGTTAATATTGCACACCTGACACAAGGTAAATAATTACAGTAGTTTACTATTTTGCCACTAGAATCATATAAATATCTTCAAGAACATTTTCTCTGAAAACGAATTATGAAATCGTTCTAAGAAACTAACTCATGTTTTTAATAAAGAAAAAGTGTATGTTGGCAACTCCGTATCTGTAACAGTTACTCTATTCACGGTAAACACTGGAAAGAATTCTATAAAAAAAAATTGACGACCGTGACAGGACTCGAACCTGCAATCTTCGGATCCGAAGTCCGACGCCTTATCCATTAGGCCACACGGTCACATACGCTTTGAGTCAAAAGAATGTACATGAATTGTGTCTTTCTGGCAGTAATTGAGCTAAATTTAAGAACTTAATCCTGTTCTAACCTAGAAAGAGAGACGCTATATAGACGGGAAATCAATTCCTTTTCTTCTGCCCACCAATCAGGAAGCAGTGTCTTAGAGCTTGAGACTACAAATTACATTCTTTATATCAAGCTAAATCTAAGATTCTATTGGAGTTTTCCTTTGCGACTTATGGTCTAATAAATCATCAGTATAAATGCAATTCCCACTTTGGCCGTTTTTCACTTTAATGATGTTTGTGATCACCTCGCAATAGAGTCGTGTTGAGTTGAACATTGTTTTATGGTGCCAACAAAGAACGGTTACAGAACCACGTAGCTTGTTTACTTCAAAATATATGTAGTTCTAGATTCTAGAAGCCTCATAATTCGCCAAGAGCGAACAAAACAACTGTCCCAAATGGAAAGCTTATATCTAAACATTGTATCACAAACTGTGAATTTCCTCAGAATAAACCATGTTTATCTGTGGACAGCATAACTTAAAAACTAAAAACTTGTTGAATACCAAAATTGATATTTAAGAACTATCTTCCAAGGATGCGACACAAAATTTTCAAGGCTCTAAGGATATTGATAAAAAAAAACACCAAATTAATTAAGGATATCCACATCTCAAATAAAATCTACTGAAGCCCTCTGCATTCTGGATAATTTTAGCATAATTGATAAACATAAGACATGAAATGTTATTATACAAAAAAATATAGACCTTTAAAACATGCAATTCATATCCAATACTATTCCTTATTACTGGTTTAAATGTTCCAATGCTTATACTTTTCTCAATTGGGAAATTATTCGATTTTTTTTTCTTTTCTTCTTTCTTTCAGTTTTACTCCTGACCCTGCAAAGAGAAAGGAGCTCCAATGACAACACCTAACGACAGCTGTTAAAATATTTTATACCGATCTATGCCTGAATTCCCTTATTTGTCTTGTAATGTAAGAAAATAGGTATTACAACTATTTCTGTTAATGTTTGTTTTGATTAGTATGGAGGAGATCGAAGAATAAGATTTTGTAAGAAAATGTTTGCAGAATAGTTAGAGGTCACCTGAATGGAACACACACTTTTTTTCTTCCTAGTCATGCAAATAGCATAGAATTTTAATGTCATCACTTAGCAAACAGGCCGTTAAAGATTTGAGTATCGTTTTTCGTAGTGTATTTCCTTCTCCCGCTTGAACATATAATATTTGTAAAAAAAAAAATTTTATTTCTGCTAATATTATGATTTGTTTAGCACGAAGTAGAAATAAGAATAAGCTTTTGTATGAATAGTTTGTTGTAGAATAGGCAGAGAAAATCATGTGAATGTAACACATCAGATGTTTATTACATTGCGATACTAGTGAAATAAGTGGACATGGAAGCGTTTGAAAATAGGAAACGAAGGCGGCCATTTGACTGCTCTTGAGATTATCTAATGCAAGCGTGGCATATTGCATAATTGTTTTTGGACCATGGTGAATAATAGCAAACACTAAATGATGCAGAGAAACAATGTAACTGCATTGCTAAATAAAAAACATACTCCTTGAAAAAACAAACATGTTTAAGTTATATGAGATATCCTGTAAAGATAAATAAACAGAGTTTATACATTTATTTAAAAAACATTAGTTGATAGAAAAATTATGCGACCTTAGTGGTACAAAGCATTTCTAGCAGTGCAACATTTAATGCAAATGCATTGCAAGCAAATGGACATACTAAATGCAAAATGGATCTAATTCATTTTAAAGAATTGTATTATATGCTGGAATCCAGTGTAAAATTCGGAATATTCATAAAATTAACTTAAAATCGATAAAATTAGGTCACCTCGGTAGTGTGGGGTTGTGTGTCTGACTCACATTCAATAGGTCGCGAGTTCGAATCTCGCTTAGGGTGAGCTATCCGGATAAGGTTTTTTTCGGGACTTTCTCTTATCCAGAGAAGACGAATGTCGAGAAATTTTAAGCTCAATGGACCCCGAGATCATTAAGTTCACATCGTCCGTAATTACTAATCTAGTTAAAGGATGTTAAGCTACCAAAAATGAGTTTTTCAACTAAAACCCTTTTCAGAAATTCTACTATACTTCACGTTATTCCCCACAAGGAAAGACAAAAAATAGAAAAAGGCTATGAGAGTACTCTACTTAGAGCCTGGAGATCGACCCTAAACTCCAGCAATAAAAACGTGGAGATGGCGCTTCATAATGTAACAAATGACAACACCAGTCTCTGTTGAATTCTCTTTATTGGTCACCAAAGTACTACACGTAACACAGCACTTGCACTTTTGCTGCACGGAGTCACTGCGTTTACGTCAGTTTCTTAGCAAGCGTCACTCACTAGATTGATGTTTAACTCACTTCATTTCACCAGCATTTGTCGGCCCCTAAGATAGACCATGATCGGTCTCCGAAAGTTCCAGCCTTACAATTTACAGAACATTAGAACGAGATTACTCTGGAAGAATGTTCTGGGCCTGGGGGTAAAGAAGGTTCGAGAGATCTTGCAAGGAAACACACAAACGCTTTTGTTTGCCCGGCTATTGTGCCCATTTGCTCTATTGTTAGGGGACCCAGGCAGCTGTGCATTCGGGCGAAATGGGGACTCAGCCGTCGTTACATGTTGTCATGGTGATCCAAGACTGATAAGGGATTCTTGTGGGCTTACGGTGGCTCAAAGGTATTGGGGGGGGGGGGTTCCCACCTGCTACACACTTAACTTATAGGAGGGAAACAGGATGGGATGGTGAAACGTAATTCCTATACACAATAAGACACCTACGAGAGAGGTAATTCTAGGTAGCAAATAATCTGTATTTATGATGGTGATCATAAAAAATAAAACGGAGCAGATGACTTCTTTGCAACAGATATTAGTAGGCTTTATATTTTGTTAGTTTAATTAATAATTTACACGTGTTTTATTTAAGAAATATATCTGCTTCAGTAGCCAAGAATGAGCAGATGGAGAACACAAAACCTTAGGGTGAGAAGTTGCCATTGTATACGCCAAGGTTACTTTCTTTGTTAATACTGCAACATAAACGCCTTTGTAAGAGCAAGATTTTTAGCGCATTAGAGACATAAGTAACAGGGTATGTTTTAGAGAAAGGTCTCTTCCCTAAAAGTTGGCAGCTTGGGACTTTTCCATTATAAAGAGCGGTCACGTGAGTCTAACACAAAGAGCTTACAAAATTAATCACGTGACAACGTTATTTTCGCGGGTCTTTTAACCAATCAGGAATGAGCTTGAGGATTGGAGATTTTAAGTGTATAAGCGTTGCGCTTACAAGAAATTAGGCTTCAGTTTCTTCTTGTTGGGCTTCTTGTTGCACTTGTGATGCTGTACACGGTACGCTTTAGGTTGTACGTTGTACGTACGGAATGCGGCGGTGTTAGTGCTTGATATTATTACGCGAAATATTGTGGTATCGCACGAGTTAAGTTGTCGCGTAATAGGGAAGTACGCAGTAATTATCGATGACCGTCGAAACAAGAACTTAGTAAGCAGAAGAAAATAGCACTAGTTAATATTTCTACGTCTTCAAGAATTACTATGTCGGGAGTCGCTCGTAGGATTAGTGCCTGAGCATGTAACAAAGGTGAATAAAAGCATTAATTCAGTGGAATATAAAGTGAAGTACTTCTATTTTTGAGTTTACCCCGTGGTGAATACCCCAGTCATTCTTTCTCCCCCTCATTGAGAGTCAAACTTGTGTTCTACGTGGTTGAGCAGAGCCGGCGCATCAAAGAACTTTCAAGAGGTATGTACCCGCCTGATTACAAAGAATTTCAGGTAGGCGAAAAGGACAGCGACAACTTTTAGCTCGGGGAGTTGTGTTATCTGAAGCATCTTAAGCATCTGAGATCATTCAACTACCAAAATAAACTAAGTTGCTATCGGGAAACAAACCCACGTGGAATATGTCAGCGAAATGGCCAAGATGACTCGGAGGTTCCAAAAACAGAGGTTTAAATATGTTCATCGAACTGACGCTAGCAGTCTCGAACATTCACTTAGAAGGTGTTAAAAGCTAATTGTCAATTCGTATAATACCAGAAAGTAACATCGCACATGGGAAATTATTCCAAATCCTGGAAGGATTAAAATGTAGACTTCGGGGTGTCCATGATATTTAATCCAGAATGTATTGGGGTTTTTTTTTAGGTTAATATTTTTAATAATTTTTTTTTTTTTTTTTTTTTTGTTGAAGAAGTTTAAGTTATATTTTTGGTTATGATTATTTATCATATGGCGATTTGAGTAGCAAAGTTACCAATTCTATCATTGGGACAAAGTGGCGACTGATTATCCACGCCTAATATTCCTTAAATAAATCATTTGAATCTCATGCTTAACTGTTGAATGAATTAAATGATAAATAAATGTTAACGAATAAAATACAAGCATGTTATAGGAAAGATTAAAACGGTAAAATTCTACTATCAAATATGATTATACTCCATGTCGCAATAATGACGTTATCGAAAGTAAGAGATTTAATACAGTTCATCCACATAGGCGACACATAGCTATGTTGGCTTACCAGCACGGAAAGCAGCGTGAACGGGGAGAGCATAAAACAATCTGATGTGGTTCATTCACATGACCTTCTCTATCTGTTCTGCAAACAAATTATTCTTAAATAAGATTATTCTTTTACCTAAACCATACTATTAAGATAAACATTACCAGAAACCATTTTGCTTCCTATAAGTAGAAGGGAAATGAAGTACTAAAGCGATAGTCACATGTTTTAGAAGCTGTCGCTGTGTGATTGTCATTGAAATCTGGTTCTCTTTCGATGGTCAGGAGTAAAACAAAAGAGATATGAAACGGATGAGGACTTCCTGTTTGAGAAAAATTCAAGTATTTTAAAATTTAAACAAATAACAGGGAATACCTCGGAAATGGGTAGCTCTACAAAACTAACCGTATATAACATAAATTGCGTGTTTTAATAAGGTGAACATTTTTTGTATAGTAAAATTTTGTCTGTCGCTTTTACGGCTTACCAGTTATCTAAAATTCATACAGAATGAAAACTTCAGAGGCTATTCCAAAGATATACAGAATATGTGCCTTATTTTCAAAGCAAGTAATAAGACCATTTCTGTTAATGTTTATCTTGATTACGTGAAGTGGATAGAAGAACGAGCTATTCAAGAATCATTTTTCACAGAGAAGTAAAGAAAGTTGTGTGGATGGAACATACCAGGTGTTTATTGTTTAAAATCAGAGTGTATTTACTTGTATTTGCAAAAGCAGCATCTATCTGCACAGCGTTGAAATGAAAGGAAGCGTTTCATTCATTTACTATCTGATATTACATCTGGAAATTTACAGCGACGGGAACCAAAGCCACTGTCTCCTGAGATAGGTTATGGACACCGGGGCATGAAATTACGGGGCAATATCGCGCTATGTCGACCGCATATGCTCGGAAGGACTCAATTACATCTTGATATTATATCTCCTTTGTGTTATGTTGATTGTGGGCAATAGGCAGACTGTGTTTGATGGTAATCAAGCATATTATCACTACTTACATCTAATTATGTTTTTCGTATCGAGTGTTTTCTAGACTTCCCGATGATATTTACATATAAGGAAATTCAATATTCCAGTTCAGGTATTAGTTCCGAAAAAATCTGACGTGTTCCATTCACATGACTTTATCTGTACGGAAGTAAACTATTCTAATAAAAAAATATTATTTTATCTTCGCCATGCTAATCGAGATAAACATTAGAATAAATTGTTTATTAGTTCAAAATCTTCTCGGGCTTCTAGCCAGGTAAAAACTTGGCTTGACACCAACGTTTCGAAGAAGTGCATCTTCCTCGTCTTCAGGGTGAACTGATGGTTTGAAGACGAGGAAGATGCACTTCTTCGAAACGTTGGTGTCAAGCCAAGTTTTTACCTGGCTAGAAGCCCGAGAAGATTTTGAATTAATACGTCGCCAGGAAAGCTTCAGTTCTTATTTTATGTTTATTAGTTGCTTATAAGTAGAAAAGAAATAGGCTAGTACATTGTCTAAAGCGATAGTGAAAAGCTGATCGCTACGTGATTAACACTGAAATACGGTTTTCTTTGCATGGCTAGGACTAAAAAAAAAGGTGAAATGAATGGCAACCTCCCGTTTGAGGAATGTACAGGTATTTTAAAATTGACACAAATAACAAGGAATATCTGGAAATCTTTAACTCTACACAAAGTATAAATTGTTTTTTTAATATGTATTTCGTTCTGTCTTAAAGCCCTGTACAGGCATTCGACATCGTTTGATATAAAAATTGCATGATTAAATACTTTGTCAATTAAAATTATGTATTTAATTTACAGGCCTTAAAATCTAAAAACTCTTGTATGGAATATAAAGGATTTGCAACCGATCATCCATGTATAATCTGGACTTAAAAGTTTTCTTATCAAGGCATTTAATATATTCTGGCAGCTTATGTATAATTTGATACCTAAATACATATAACTATTTTGAGTTTTTGATAATTTAAAATAAGGAATATTTATATTTGCAGACTATTCTTACGAATGTGAATTAATTGTTTCTTTCACATCAGCCTTGTGTAGTATAGAAGATAGCGAGGTAGGGACAGACTGAAAAATTCAGTGCCATAGCCAGGATTTGAACCATGGATCTTCCGTTTCCATCCAGTTGTTCTGACCACTGAGCTACCATGCTAACATATAGGGCATAAATTATATGTTTTAACGAGATCTTCATGTTTTGTATGGTAAGGTTTTTATCTATATCTTACGGTTTACCATTTATACAAGTCATTCAGAATGAAGACGACTTCATAGGCTATTCCTTAAAAAATCTTATGTGTACCATTCACATGACTTTCTCCATATCCCTGCAATAAATTATTCTTAAAAAGCTTATACTTCTATTTACTTTATCCTAATCAGAAAAAAATTAGCAGAAATAGTCTTATTACTCGCTTCCTTGTAAGTAGAAGCGAAATAAGGGACAACCATAGGTTAAAGTGATAGTCAAAAGCTGGTTGCTATATCAATGAAGTTCCTTTGTTTATATGGATAGTAGGTGACAGTTCCTGTATGAGAAAGGTATACGTTTTTCATAGCAGAAACCAAAAATAAGGAATGTCTTAAAAACGACGAACTCCACGAAAAAAATTTATATAACATAAATTGTGTGTTTTAATGTGATCTACATTTGTTGTGTAGTAAGTTTTTGTCCTCTCTTACGGTTTACCAGTTATTCAAAATTCAGTAAAATTCATCCAGAATAAACTACTCTTCAGAGGCTATTCCCAGAAAATTCAAGATATACATTTTATTTGTCAGGTAAATATGTTTAATATACGAAATTCTAATCAAAATCGTTAGAGCCATTTTTGAGAGAATCAAAATTTTCGAAAAAAGTGTCATGTAAAGGGTAGTTGGGGGTGGGGGGATTTTTCTCAAAATCTTCGTGTCGCATCCCTGGAAGATAATAAACTTAAATACCAAGTTTGGTATTTTACCGACTTTTCGTTTTTGAGTTATCGTGTTCACGGACACATGGACACACGGACACACGAACACACACGGACACACGAACACACTCACACACACACACATACACACACGGACCTTTTTGTGAAAATGCTTCTTTTTGGATATTGGGCACCCTAAAACATATATTTCCGGTGAAATCTCGGTATCGAATTTTTGGGTGGAGTGCAATACTTTCTCTATACACTATGTACATAGTGCATATAGAGAAAGTAAAAATCAAGATATACAATTTTGTCATGCAAATATAATTTAAAATTCGGTATTTTGATCAAAATCTTTATTGCTATGTTTGAGAAATTAAAAAAAAAAATGTCAAAAAAGGCTGTGTGTAAAGGTTAGTTTTGGTAGGAGTGTTGTCCTGTAAATCTTCGTGTCGTATCCTTGGACAATAATAATCTAAAATACAAAGTTTGGCATCTAAGGTACATTTCATGTTTGAGTTATGATGTTTACAGACGCACACAGCAATTTCGAGGTGTACCATTAGAATCAGCTGCAGCTCTAAAAAAATATCTGATGTGTTCCATTCACATAACTTTCTCTACATTTCTGCAACAAATTATTGTTAAAAAGCTTACGCTTCTATTTACTTCATGCTACTCGATCGAGAACAAATTATCAGAAATAGTCTTATTATTTGCTTCCTTTAAAGTGGAAACCAAATAAGGGAGTACCGTAGGTTAAAATGATAGTCAAAAGCTGCTTGCTCAGTGACTGAAGTTACTTTGTTTCTATGGACAGGAGTTAACAAATTTCTGTATGAAAAAAGTAAGTTTTTAAAGCTGAAAACAAAAACGAAAAAAATATATCACATAAATTGTGTGTTTTAATGTGCTCTACGTGTTTTGTGTAGTTTTTGTGCATCTCTTACGGTTTAGCAGTTATGCAAAACTCTGAAAAATTCATCCAGGATAAAGTAGTCTTCAGAGGTTATTTCCAGAAAATTCAAGATATACATTTTATTTGTCAGGCAAATATCTTTAATATACGATATTTTAATCAAAATCGTTAGAGCCTTTTTTTTAGAAAATCAACATTTTCGAAAATGTATCCATTAAGGGTAGTTGGGGTGGGGGGATTTTCTTGAAAATCTTTGTGTCGCATCCTTGGAAGATACCATACTTAAATACCAAGTTTTCCTTATTTCCCATTTCTTACAACGAAGTAAATAATAAGAGCATTTTTTATTGTTTTTCTCGATTGTCATGAACCAGAGAGAAAAATAAGCTTCTGTAATAATAGGTGCTGCAAAATATGTAGAGGAAGTTACGTAAATGGTACAATCGGAATTTTCAACTTTTTTTGTTATTGTATTTTCTCGGTTCAGGTATATTATAAATAAGTGTGTTTGTGTTATAATGAACTGATCGTGGCGTCTGTCTTGCTTTACACACATTTTCTGTGGAGAAATAATAGTTAGTGCTTTTCTTTGAGAAAAATATTGAGTGCAAAATATTTTATTCTAAAATATTTTGAACGAAAGTTCTTTTATACTTATATGGAAGCTAACACGTTATGTTTATGAAAGAAAGTCTTGCTGTTGTTCTCTGGACAGGTCATTGCCAGCACACACTAAATAATGGTGTAGAGGATCTAATCATTATGTAATAAATGGCTTTATTATATTTATAAATTAACCAACACGCGAGATTAAAACTAATAATGTCCAATTTTATTGAGCACAGAAAAAACATTTAAGCCCATCTCGGTAGTGCACGGATAGAGTTTTGCCACACACTCAAGAGGTCGTGAGTTCTAATCTTGCTTAGGGTGAATTAACTGGATAAGTTTTTTTTTTTGTTTTTTTTTTTTTTTCGAGGTTTGCCCTTAACCTGAGAAGACGAATGTCAAGAAGCTTTAAACTCTTTGGACCCCGAGGTTATTTGAGTATCATTTCACCAATTTCATTCAGCATCCTATATAATCAACCAGGTTAAAAAATATTAAGCTAAACAAAATAATCTCATGTGTTCCATTCACATGACTTTCTCCACATTCTATGTAACAAAATATTGTTAATAAGCTTTTTTTTTTATAACCTGGTTGGTCATATCGGACGATGAATGAAATTGGTGAACTTATGCTCAAATGATCTCGGGGAGCTTAAAGTTACTCGAGATTCGTTCTCTCAGGATAAGGGAAAACCCCGAAAAAAACTTTAGCCGGGTAATTCACCCTAAGCGAGATACGAACTCACGACCTTTTGAATGTGAGGCGGAGACGCTACCACCACACTACCCAGGCGGGCTTAATAAGCTTATTCTTCTACTTCGTGCTAATTGAGATAAACATTAGCACAAACGGTCTTATCACTTAGTTCCTTAAAAGTAGGAGGGAAATAAGTGAATATACTGACAGTCAAATGTTTTAATGAATTGAAATCCGTTTCTTTGCGTGACCAGGAACTGACAAGTTCCATATGAGAAAAATTTTAAGTATTTTAAAAATGTAAGCAATAACAAAGAATATCTCGAAAACGGTCAATTTCACTCCACGAAAAAATGTATATGACATAAACTGTGTATTTTAATGACATCTACATTTTTTGTGTAGCGAGTTTTTGTTATCTCCTAGGGTGTAAGAGTTATACAAAAGAGGAAAATTCACCCAGAAAAAACAGGTCTTTAGAGGTTATTCTCAGAAAAGTCAATATATACATGTCATTTGTCATGTAAATATATTAAATATAAGAGATTTTAATCAAAATCGTTAGAGCCAATTTTAAGAAAATCAAAATTTTCGAATTGTTTTCCATGCAAAGGGTAGTTGAAGGTGGGGGAATTTTCTTGAAAATCTTCGGAAGATACTGAAATTAAATTTGGTATTTAACGGTCTTTTCGTTTTTGAGTAATGCTGCCCACAGACACACACACGGACATTTCTCTAAAAATGCTATTTTTTTGGATTCATGGGGTCCCAAAACATATATTTCCGATGAAATCGTGGTATCGGATTTCTTCTTTATACACTATGTAATAGTACGTGTAGAGAAACTAAAAATGTCATTCTTGAAATCGTATCTCCTTCAAATAGCCTCCATTTTATGACGGTAATATGCCTGTCTGGAATGACTATTGTTAGTCGATTTTTTTGTAAATTTTAATGATTAGCATTGGTTTACAGTTAATAATAATAATAATAATAATAATAATGTTTTACTTGTTCATTGCGATCTCTTTAAGCAATTAAAACTAGTCTTATGTATTCCATAGACATTTACAAAACTCGTGGGAAAGACGAAATGTGTATTTGGCGGCGAGATCACAATAAAGTCGGAGGACGAGACACGCAGAGGCTATAAATATGTCCCCAAGTGGAGTCATATTTATCGCCTTTCTTCTTTTCTTTCTTCCTTCTCCATTTCCTCCGGCCCTGACAGCGTCACACGAAATTTTAGTTATTTACTTATTCCGGCATCCTCCCTACTGCCCGGACTTTTATGGCTTGTAAATGCCAGTGGCAGCAGTGGTCAGTGTATCGTGAATAAATCGAATCATAGACATCCCAGCGGACTTCAGCTTCTAGAAGGGGCTTCACGATGCTGCATCAAATGCAAGAATGAGATTTGAATACGTTTTGTCTCTAATACAATTCGATCTGACGTACTCTCTAAAATCCAATCTCTTTCCTTACAACAAGAATATTTTTTCGCTTCTCATATTTTAACTTTCCCTGTACTACCTATAGGTATTAAGCAGAGGAAGCTTTGCATTCCTCCCAAAAATTTGATACTTAGATTTCACAAGGAAAACACGTTTTTAGTCTGGTTGCTATGTGACTGAAGCTCCTTTGTTTGTATGGACAGGAGTTAACAAATTCCCGTATGAGAAAAGTATACGTTTTTTAAAGCTGAAACCAATAGCAAGGAATATCTCAAAAACGATCCACTCCAAAAAAAATGTATATAACATAAGTTGAGTGTTTTAACGAGCTCTACATGTTCTGTTAAGTGAGATTTTGTCTATATCTTACGGTTTGCCAGTTATGCAAAATTTCGTAAAATTCAGCCAGAATAAAGAGGTCTTCATAGGTCATTCCCAGAAAATTCAAGATATGCATTATATTTTTCATGTAAATATTTTAATATACGGCATTCTTATCAAAGTCGTTAGAGCCATTTTTGAGAAAATCAAAATTTTCGAAAATGTTTTTATGTAAAGGGTAGTTGAGTGTGGAGGGATTTTCTTGAAAATCTTCGTGTTGCATTCCTGGAAGATACTTCCACTCTTAAATACCAAGTTTGGTATTTAACGGACTTTTCGTTTTTGAGCTATGCTGCCCACACACGCACACACACAGACATTTTTCTGTAATTTTTTGGATTCAAGGGATCTTAAAACATTTATTTCCCGTGAAATCTTGGTATCGAAATTTTGGGTGCAATACAGTACCTTCTCTATACACTATATACATAATATGTGTAGAGAAAGTAAAACTCTGATGTGTTACACTCTCGTGACTTTCTCTGTTCTACAAAAAAAATTCTTACAAAACATAATTCTTCTTTATACACCATTCTAATCGAGATAAGCATTATAAGCATTAGCAGAATGCACTTATCACTTAGTTTCTTATAAGTAGAAGGGAACTAAAGGAATGCGCTATGCTAAAGACACAGTCAAATGGTTTAAAAGCTATCGTTATGCGATTGTCATTGAAATTCGCTTCTTTGCTTGGCCAGGAGTAAAACAATAGAAAAACGAATAGTTCCTGTCTGAGAAAAATATGTAGTTTAAAAGTGAAACGATTAACAAGGAATATCTTAGAAACGGTAAACTCTACAACAAAATGCATATGACATAAATTGTGTGTTTTAACAAGAGCTACGCTTTGTATGTATTAAGTTTTTGTCTATCTCTTACGGTTTAGTAGTTATTCAAAATTCAGAAAAATGTGTCTAGAACGAACAGGTGCTCAGAAGCTATACCCAGAAAATTCAAGATATATATTTTATTTGCCATGTAAATATCTATAATTTACGTATTTTAATCAAAATCGTTAGAGTCTTTTACAGAAAGAAAAAAATCAACATTGTTCCATTTAAGGGTACTTTGGAGTAAGGGAATTTTTGTGAAAATATTCTTGTCTCATCCTTGGAAGATAATAAACTTAAATACCAGGTTTGGATTTTAACGGAATTTCTGTTTTTGAGCTATACTGCCCACAGACACACACACATGGACCTTTTTCTAAAAAATATTTTTATGCATTCAGGGGGTTCCAAAACATGTATTTCTGGTGAAATCTCGGGATGGAATTTTTGATGCAATACCGTAAAGGGACAAATATTATTTTTTTGGCGAAATCACAGTTATCTAAATGTCAGAATGGCATTACAAAAGTTTATTTATTTCAAGTACTCACTGTTAAAACATTGCCATGTCATCCTGTGTATCAAAAGGTGACAGTTTTATTCGACATTTACCCCCAAATAATTATTGCATGGCTTAAACCACTGGCTGACATTCACATCTTCAATCAGCCGATGAATCATAACAGCGTGTTATTTGGACAGTCTCCCCTCTGGCAATAGAACTTCATGGCCGAGGGTTCGAAGCCATGTCTGTGCCTTATCACAGTCAACGAGGGACTCATCATCGTGACATTCAATACAGAGACAGCCATCTGTCGCACTGGGTCCTAAAGGCCATTCCATTTTTGATTGTTGAGAGTGAAATTAAAGCTTCTACCAGAGATATTAAACGTTGTTATTTAACGGTTTCGCTTATGAAGATCACGTGCTTCAATCACTAATTAAATTGAAAGAAATAAGTAGGTACTAGCATCTCTCACAAAAAATTTGCATTCAAATAATTTTTGTCAACATTATCATTGTTAGCAGGAAAAGCAAAAACACACTTTTATTAATAATTTTAGGAGAATAGATATAAAAATTAAAAGAAAGTCTTGCGCTTGTTGTACATGTTCGTGTTTGTACTCTAAATCCTAATGGTTGATCTGATTAAAAATCAAATAAAAAAAAATAAAAATTTTCATGTACTAGTTTGGGGTGGGAAAATGTTCTTATAACTCTTTTTTCCTTCATTGTAAAACGCCGAAATTATATATGCAGCTTAACTCGACTTTAAATGCAGATTTTATTGTATTTCTCTCTCTCTCTCACTCTCATTCTCTCATGCTACCTATGACTCCACCTCTTTTCCTGCCCTTTTTCTTTCTTTTCATTCCCTCCTTCTCCACTTTATCACTCTCACAGCTATCTTCACTTTATGTGCAACTTATATTTCGTGTGCTTTTTACTTTCTTTACACATACTACACGTATGCACATAGTGTATAGAGGAAGTATTGTATTCTATCCAAAAATTCGATACCGAGATTTCACCGTCCCCTGTGTCCAAAAAGCAGTTTTAGAAAATGGTCCGTGTGTGTTTGTGGACAGCTTAGCTGAAAAAGTAAAAGACCATTAAGTACCAAACTTGGTATGTAAATTCGGTATCTTCAGAGGATGCGACAAAAACATTTTCAAGAAAATCTCCCACCCCAAACTACACTTACATGGAAAAATTTTTGAAATTTTGATTTTTCTCAAAAATGGCGTAACGATTTTGATTAAAATGCCGTATATTAAAGCTATTTAAATCACAAATAGAATGTATACCTTGAATTTTCTGCGACTAGCTCCTGAAGACCTGTTTGTTCATTCTGGATGAATTTTGCTGAATATTTGCATAACTGGTAAACCGTAAGAGTTACACAAAAACTCACTGAACAAAAAATGCAGATCTCGCTAAAACACGCAATTTATATCATATACATTTTTGATGCTGAAGTGACCGTTTCCCGATATTCTTTGTTATTTGTTTCAGTTTTAAACTACATATCTTCTAGAACGAAACAAACGTGACCCCACCTTTCGTTTCATCTTTTGTTTTTCTGGAAATGCAAAGCGAACCGAACTTCAATTATTCACATATCGATCGACTTTTAAAAGTTTTGATTATCGCTTTAGCCTTGTATATTCCCTTATTTTCCTTCTACTTTGAGGAACTAAGCAGTAAGACCAATTGTGTTAACGTTTATCTCGTTTACTTAGCATGATGTAGATAGAAGAATAATCTTTTATAAGAATAATTGTTTGCTGAACAGGTAGAGAAAGTCATGTAAATGCAACACATCAGATTTTTTAAAATTGTTTTTTTAAGGTTGTGAGCTATTACAGAGTATAGACTTCAATTATATAATTCAATAATGCAGCTTAAATATTTCAAGTTGAAAGAACAACAATTCAAATATAGTAATCAACACTCAAATAATTGAATCAGTAACTAGCTTTAACTATTTAAATGCAGAATATCATATCAGATACAAATGAATTTAGGCAACAGCTTCATAAATAGCAATACTTAAGCATATGGAACTATAAATAAATGTTTAGAGAATAGAACTGCTAAGGAAATACAATTAAATTTTTATAAAACTGTAGCAATTCCACAACTTCTTTATAAGGCATAAACATGAACCCTAATACAGAAAGATAAGACACCTGAAAGCTTCAGAAATTGTATCTAAGATTGGTACAAAATTTACGAAACGTATGAGAAACAAAGGTGTTCAATATGAACTTCAAATACAAAACATAGTGGTAAAAATACAAGTTCGCCAAAAAAAAACAAAAAACAAAAAAAAAACTGGATGGGACATCTGGTAAGAACGGACGAATCACGCATCCGAAAAAAAAAGTTTCTTCTGCTCTTCAAGAGGGAGAAGAAGGTCGTCCTATATTAGAAAATACTCATAAACCACAAAAAATATAAAATAAAATATTATTAACATTAAATGTTTTAATAGTTTAATAATAAAACAGTGGTCTTGTAAACCAAAATTAAGTCTTACTTTAGATCCAGCAATTCTGAGAGGACCGGAAAGGTCGTACTGGTGCTTTTGCTTTGCTGTTGTTGATGATGATGATTATGATGATAAATAGTTTGTGGTACTGAACGATACATTTAATAATTTATAAACTGATTGTGAAAGAAATTGCGAAGAAAATATAGGATTTCCATTATAAAAGTTGGCAGCATACAGTTCCATAACCGGGAGGAACAAAAGTAGGAGATGTTGGAATTTTGGAAACTGGAAACTTAAAGTTACGAACATTGGCATATGAGATCAAACTCTAGAATTATAGGGAAGTGGTGTTTATGGAAGACCTTCGGCTAGAATGTTGTACCTAAACCACATGAGATGGAGGGAAGAGGTGCGAGGGGACAGCGGGCGGTCGAAACAAAAGAATGTCGTCACAGCAATGACGTCTACTTACATTGCGGTAACAGTTATGTTATTTTCGCCCGTCTCTACTCTACTATATGCACATTCAGTAAAATACACAAACAACTAAAGGAAATCAGGTTACCCGCATTGAATACATGGAACTCAGCTTTCTCCTATACAAAATAAATGGGTAATGGATCAGAATTGCCGAATAATATTTTAGATGTACAGCTATTGCATTTAGCTATTGTTTGTTTTTGAAAGCAAAAATAAGATTTCCTAAACGGACTTGATATTGGAATTAGTTTATTATTATCATCTTCAAGAACACTAATAAAGCGTTGTAATTGTTGAGAAGACTTTTAGAAACACACGTTCCAGATGTCGTTGTTGCGTGTGTGTTTGTAATTGATTTTGGCAGAGAGGTTGCCGTGTTGACTCGGGGTGATAGGGTTAGATTTCCTGCCAGTAAACCAAACGAACGCTGTTGACTCGCTCTGAGGTAATTTCCACGGCGGTCAGGTCCCGTAACGCAATAAACAACTCGCTTCTTTTCACGTCCCAACTTCCCCCGTCACCGAAATTCGCCTTCGCCTCACGTTAGGATCGTTAGTGTCGCCCGTTAGGACCGCACGTGCGTGCGTGTACCGTCTGGACAGTCAATATTAAATCAGCATTTTGTCCTGGTAGGACAAGAACAGTTCACTAACTTCTTTCGTTCTTTCTTGTGTTTACATTCTTTACTACATGCCACCATAAGTTGAGGGAGAATTGCGCTTTTTACTTTCTCTACACGTACTATGTACATAGTGTATAAAGAAGGTATTGTATTCCACCAAAAATCCGATATAGAGATTTCACTGGCAATGCATTTTCATAAAAAGATCCATCTGTGTGTGTGTGTGTGTGTGTGTGTGTGTATATATATATATATATATATATATATATATATATATATATATATATATATATATGTCTGTGTCTGTGGACAGCATAGCTCAAAAACGAAAAGACCATAAAATACCAAACGTTGTATTTAAGTTTGGTATCTTCCAAAGATGCGACACGAAGATTTTCAAGAAAATTCCCCCCACCCTCAAATAACCTTTACATCGAAAAATTTCGAAATTGTTTATTTTCTCAAAAATATAGCTAATGATGTTGATTAAAATCTCTTATATTTAAGATATTTACATGACCAATAAAATGTATATCTTCAATTTTCTGGGAATAGCCTCTGAAGACGTGTTTATTCTGAATGAATTTTGCGAAATTTTACATAACTGGTAATCCGTAAGAGATGGAGAAAAACTTAATACACAAAACATGTAGATCACGATAAACACACAATTTATGTAATATACATTTATTTCGTGGAGTTGGCCGTTTTCGAGATATTCCTTGTTATTGATTTCAGTTTTAAAATTCTTAAACTTCTCTCATACGGGAACTTGTCAACGCTTGGTCATGTAAAGAAACAGATTTCAACCACAGCAACCACATTTCAGAAAAGTGGCTGTCGGTTTAGCCTAGTGTATTCCCTTATTTCTCTTCTACTATAAAGGAGCTAAGTAATAAGACTGTTTCTGCTAATGTTTTAGCATTAAATAGATAGAAGAATAAACTTAATAGTAATACTTTTTACAGAAATGTAGAGAAAGTCATGTGAATGGTGCACATCAGATTTGTATAGTGTTCAACGTCCACTTTTACTACATATGGCACTCTGATGATGCATGGAATGAAGATGAAGCTCCGGTGAAATGCACCCGCAGAAAGTCCGTCCCTGTGATGCTTTGTCCAGCACAAATCTCATATGCAGTAGCTTGGGATCGAACCCAGATCACCTAGGTGAGAGGCGAGTGGTCTAACCACTCGGCCACAGCGAAGTCGTAAGAGAAAATTGCGCTGAACTCGAGAATTCGATCTTGAGATTTTACTAGAAATAGTTTTTGTGGTTCACTAATACGAGCGAAGTGGCGCCATCGTAATACGTGCGATGCGCATTCGGAAGATCTCGGATTCGATTTTCGGCAACCTCCACTCTGACTCTTGGGTTTTTTCGGAGTTTCCTCGGATTGTCAGGCTAATGCTGGAATAGTTTTTCTGATCCCCCGAATTTCCTGCTCCTCCATATCATTCTATTAATTATTGAATTCTCCCTTCACCATGTTTGGTATGTTTCAAGGTTGGAAGCGTCGCGATGGTGTTTCGGTACAACGTGCAGGGAACAAGTATACACTCCATGGAACTTTCTCCGTCTCTTCAGTTACTTGCCGGGGTATACGGACAGCCCCTTGGTGGTAGTTGTTGGACGGCTTTGGATTGGGGAACCCTAGTCCAACTACCGGGCATCTGTAGGGATCCTACAATTCCTGTGTCGTCACTCCTGGTTCCGGCCGCCCTGTGTCTTCTCTCATCTCATCCTTTCCTCATGTTGGAGCCCCTTTGTGTGCCGTATGTGTAATATTCTCGTTGGATCAGTGCTGGGGCCCCTCCGAAAACATTCCCAAAAAGGTCCTTGTGTCTGTCCATGTCCGAACATTACTCAAAACCGAAATGTCGGTTAAATGCAAACTTTAACTCGAAGTCCAAACATGTGACATCCATACTGTGATATGGGGTAGCATGTGTACCTCACATCCTCACATTCAAGAGGTCCGGTTAGGGTGAGTTACCTGAATGAGGCTTTTACCGGGATTTTCCATTATCCTGAAAAAGTAAATATCAGATAACCCTAAGCTCCATGGATCATGGGCTTATTAGAGCATAATTTCGCCTATTTTTCCATTCATCTTATTGTATTATCTAACAAGGTTTAAGAACGCTAAAAAAGAAAAGAACGAAACAAGAAAGTGACTTAGATTTTCCAAACTACCGTTTACTTGAAAATGTCTTCTTATTTTTGATTCCCTTAAAAATGGCTGAACAATCTTCATTGAAGTAACATATGTTTATACTTGTGTAACACTAATTAAACATATATCTTAAATTTTCTGTGAGGTTCTTTCATTCTGAATGAATGTTGCCTAATTTTGTCAGCTAGTACATTTTAAGACGTGGACGAAAACTAAACGTACATAAAAAATAAAATATGGTTAAATGATACCATTTATATCTACTAATTAATATTATTTGTGTTATTTAACCACCTCCAAGATATTCTTATAATTTGTTTCAATTTTGTTTGTCCTTGTGTGTCTGTGAAGAGCACAGTTCTAAAACAAAAAGTCAGTTAAATACCAAACCTAACCTGGTATTTAAATTCAGCATCTTTTAAGGATGCGAAACGAAGGTGTTGAAGTCTCTTGTTCCAAACTACCCTTTATATAGAATATTTTTCGAATTTTTTGATTTGCTCAAAAATGGCTCCAACAATAAAACTGAAAAAATTAAAATACCACATTTTAAGGTATTTTCCGGGAATAGCCTCTAAAAGTCCTCTTCATTCTGAATGACGTGTATAACTATTAAACCGTAAGAGAGATAAAAAGCTCTTTTTAAGAAACTCTGTATTCCATTCACATGACTTTCTCTACCTGTTTTCTGCAATTAAGCTATTCTTACAAAAGATTATTCCTTTATCTGCATCAAGCTAGTCTAGATAAACATTGGCAGAAATTGTCTCATTACTTACTTCCTTGTAAGTAGGAGCGAAATAAGGGAATACATTAGACTAAAGCAATAGTCAACTCTTAAAAACCGGTTGTATGTGAACAATTGAAGTTAGGTTCCTTTTGAATTTCCAGAAAAATAAAAGAGAGATGGAATGAAAGGTGACCCCGTCTGAGAAGATGCCTAGTTTAAAATTGACACCAATAACGGTATTTAAATCGAAATCGTTAGAGCCATTTTTAAGAAAATGAACATTTTCCATACAAACAGTAGTTTAGGGTGGGAGAATTTTGAAGAAAAAACTTAAATCCCAAGCTTGGTATGTAATGGCCTTTTAGTTTTTGAGCTATGCTGTCCACACACACACACACACACACACATACACACACACACACACACACATACACACACACATACACACACACACACACACACACACACACATACACACACACACACACATACACACACACACACACACATACACACACACACACACACATACACACACACACACACACATACACACACACACACACATAAACACACACATACACACACACACACACACACACATACACACACACATACACACACACACACACATACACACACACACACATACACACACACACACATACACACACACACACACACACACACACACACACATTCAGACACATATACGATTTTTTTTCTAAAAATGTTTTTTTTTAACTCAGGGACTTCAAAACATTCCGTTTAAATCTCGACATCGAATTTATGGGTGCAATACGACGCCTTCTCTATACACTATGTACATAGTACGTGTAGAGAAAGTAAACAATGTAGATATCGTTAAAGCACATTTTTATTTTATACTTAACCATTTCCGAAAAATTATTTATTCGGAAGATCAAAAAATGTCCTCTTTAATTATTTTCAAATTTTAATTTTAAAAATGTTGAAAATGCTATCAAGAGATGGTATAATTAATAAAATATTCCTATCTATGGCCCGCCAGGGTAGTGTGGTGGTAGCGTGTCTGCCGCACATTCAACAGGTCGTGAGTTCGAATCTCGCTTAGGGTGAGTTACCCGCGTAAGGTTTTTTTTCGGGGTTTCCCTTATCCTGAGAAGACGAATGTCGAGTAACCTTAAGCTCCATGGACCCCAAGATCATTTGAGCATCATTTCATGGATTTCATTCATCGTCCGATATGACCAACCAGGTTAAAGGACGTTAAACTACCAAACAAACAAAAATATTTCTACCATTCTTGATAAAGAAGTTGGATAAAAATAAATCAGCGAACTTAGAAGCACCTATAAAAAAAGTCTGCTGGTTTCTTAAATATTTTCTGAGATAGTGGGATATGAAATTAGCAGATTCAATATTAGTGGAATAGGACGTTTAATCTCCCCCTAAATTTCGACTTTAACAATATGAATAGGGGCTTAAGATATGTTCTGGCTTCAAAACTGGACCACACTGTTTATTTAGATGCCCACAGCAGCTACATTAAATCAATACTCAGAGTTTCTAATATCAAAGCTATATGAAAGCAATTTTGGAGTTGGGCAATGAAAGCTTGTTAGAGAGCGCTAAATCGTGACAAATGGCGGCTCGTCCCTTGCCTGCAACTTAATGAAGATGCAAGAGCATGCATGTGTTGCAAGGGGTTTCGCAATGCGGGTATGACGGGATTTAATTAAAGACGAGAGGACAAGAGAAACTTGCGGATTTGCAACTGGAATATTGGCATCATACGTGCATCACACCCTTCTCTCATCCGTGCAGTCAGTGGCGGAATAAAAACCTTATCAATCAGTTTTCCCATATAAATCAAGATATAATAGATTTGCCCTGATATATTCAGTATTGTAGGAAATTCTTCTTAAAAATGTCATATGTTACACTCACATGACTTTCTCTACACCTCTGTAACAATTTATTGTTAATAAGCTTATTCCTCTATCTACCTCGTGCTAATTGAGATAAATATTAGTAGAAATGCTCTTATTACTTGCTTTCTTGTAAGCAGAAGGGAAATACGAGACTACACTAGGCTAAACCGACAGTCTGATGTTTTAAAATATGTTGCTATGGTTTGAAATCCGATACAATATCTTCTCTATTGACTGGAAGAATTGTATTCCATCTAAGAAAGAATCTGATGTGTTCCATTCACACGACTTAAAAAATGTCATATGTTACACTCACATGACTTTTTTCTACATCTCTGTATCAAATAATTGTTAATGACCTTATTCATCTATCCACTTCATGTTAATAAACATTAACAGAAATGGCCTTGTTACTTAGTTCCTTATAAGTAGAAGGGAAATAATGGAATGCACTAGGCTAAACCGACAGTCAAATGTTTTAAAATGTGGTTGCTATGTGATGAAATCCATTTCTTTGAGTGACCAGAAATTGACAAATTCCCATATAAGAAAAAGTTAGGTATTTTTAAAACTGAAACCAATAACGAGGAATATCACAAAAATGATCAACTCCACGAAAAAAATGTATATGACAAATTGTGTGCTTTAAGAATATCTACATTTTTATGTAGTACGTTGTCTATATATATATATTTCTTGTAGTTTACAAGTTATGCAAAATTCAGAAAAGCTCATCCAAAATAAAGAGGTGCTACGTATCCTCTGATTATAGTCATAGTCAAATCGCAAGAGGTAAACAAAATCTTACTTCATATAAAATGTAAGTCTCGTTAAAGGAAACAAAAAAAATTGTGGAGTTCACCATTTCGATATTTACGTTGTTATTGGTTTGAATTTTCAAATACTTATAATTTAACAGTTGGTAAGTCGTTATTCATTTCTTGCAAAGAGTCATTCAAAGAGCATGGAATTCCATACTATTATACAGTGAGATTAGATGCTCTTTAAACATCTGACTATCGCTTTAACTGCTGAATGTTACAACGAAATGTGTAAATCTGCATTGAAATTTTATCTTGATTAACAAGAAGTATATAGAATAAAAAACTTTTGTAAGAATAGTTTGTAGAAGATGGATAGAAATGTGAATGCAACCAATCAGATGTTTTTCACCTATGCGGTCCACGGTTTTTTCTAAGGAGGGAGGCCAAAGAATAATAACTCCGGCAAGTGCTAGGGATTATGATGGTAATGATGCTGATGATGATAGTAATAATAATAATAATAATAATAAATATAATAATACTAATAATAAAAGGGCGATAATGCTTATTATTCTAACAATAAAGGGGATTGTCAATATAATTTGTATATAAGACCTACATTTTTAATTATTTATTTTACATTGTTTTAATTAGGTTGGGGTGGATTAGGATTGTGTTTTATTGTTGGTTATTTGTTATTAAAATGTGACGTTTTATAATGCTGCTATATTAACTGTATTATCAAGTAGGAGCCAATTCTTTATCAACACTTATTTGTCTAGTTATAATTTGAACTCCTAAACATAAACCTAATCATTTCATCATGAGGAAATATTTCAGGAATAAAATAGTAAAGAATATTCCTTGGATGGTTTGACTGTTTATTTTCTAATAATCTATGGTGGCTTCATGTTATAACTAACAGAATAGTTATATTTCGTTTACCGCTGTAAGAATATACTTGTAGGTAACTTCCTAGGGTTTTGATTTAAATTCCTTTATATTTTATTTAATTTTAATTGATCATGCTGAAGTTTTCATTTTATTCTCCCAAGCTTGGTGGGAGTCAGTTACGATGAAGTATTTTATTTTAATGAAGATTGAATAATTAGTTTAATGTATTTAAATACTATGAAATAATTATTATTCTTGCAACGAACCTATAAATCCAATATCTGATAATTTTCAAATTGTAACATACTTTCCAGGTGCTTCATTTTTCCTCTTATACTATAGACATTTAACGTTGTATTGTAATTCCTATATTATAATTCCTATATCATAAACTAATAACAACTTAAGCACTAATGTTCATAAACCACAAAAATATAAAATAAAATGTTATTTACATGTCACGTATTATTAAATTATACAAAATATTAAATGTTAAAGAAAGTATATTTTATCTTTCAACCATCCCAATTAAATAAACGTCGTAATAACCATAATCCATTTATTACTTCAATTAAGTTTATTTAAACCGTTTAAATAAATTTAAAACTAAATTAACACAAAATCTCTTTTTAAATTGCTCATGTTTATCGTTTTTAAGAATGTTTGTTTTTTTAAAAAAATAATTTAATTCAGCTGATGTAAATTATTTAATATTTTATGTTCCTAATTCCTTATATGAATATGTTGGTTGTGATGGCATTTTTGCGACAAGTACTAATTATAATTTCTCAGATAAATGCTGTACTTCCGCTAGCAAAAAAGAATAGTTGTAGAGCAAATCCCGCACCACTGTTTACGTTGTCACATGTTTTTCTCACTGTACCTTTCTTACGTGGTGTTTTCACAACTGTTTTACTGGCATATTCTTAGGAATTTAAACATAGGTAGTTATATAAGCATGTTTATTTCTCGATAAACGTGTGAATTAAAGAAGTGATATTTGAGCACTAAAATTATATTGCATTAGCAATTTCTTCAAACTGAGAGGGCTTTCATCTTTTCATACAAGTAGAAGGACATTTCATTCAACATTAATGTTAAGTAAAAGTGTAAACAACGAAAAATGTAAGTATGTAAATCCTTCTAAAGCTATCCTCAAGTAGTTTAATAAGCACTGCGTATTAGATAATGACCAACAAGGTTTAGCCATTTTTCGGTTTGGACCAATCAGAATCGCTATCTTATTATAGTTTCAATGGTGCGATTTTATTGAGTAAAACGTCAGCTCGTTGTTGAACCGTATGCAGTGATTAATAAGCCTCGCCATCCATTGCAGTTGTTGGCGCTAAAGAGAAATCACAAAATCTTACTACCTCAACATCCACTTCAGCTTGCATTACCAACAAAAAACAGCAGATTTTCGCGGTTTTTAGCTTTAAAAAGTATACTTTAGTCAAAGTACATTCAGTGTTAATTTCCAGTTAAATTATATTCTTGAAAGGAAAAATGTGCCGTGATCTTCATTTATATTAATTTTGGGGTTTTGATGATCTTCTCATCACGACAGTCGATACCATTGATTAGAATCAGTAACGCATTCGTTACTCCCCATTAGTATAGTGCGATCTGACAGTTTACACAATGGTGATGTCATTTTAAATAGCACAAATAAGAAATTCTTCTTTTTTTTTCATCCTCCTCCTCCTCCTCTTCACCTTTTTCTTTTTCTTCTTCTCTTATATTTAGGCAAATTTGCCTTTTTTCAGTACTCCCCGATTAGGTCATCTCTTTCGTGGTCATCTGATTGACCTTCTTCCTATTAGCAGATCTTCTCTGGATATCTTGACCTATCCATGTCAGCCATCTTGTCGATGTACTCATTCATTCTGTTTTTTGCCTTTTAATCCATTCATTGATGTTTGTATTTTCAATTTGTTTTTATATCCTAACTTCTATTTCCATCTCTTAATTGTTTCCATCAACAGATTCTATAAGTCTCATTTCTCAAGTTTCCATCAGCCTTTGTGTTTTCCTTGTGTCCGATCTCGTTTTAGCCGTAAAGGTCATGTTCGATCTTATAGCATGGTTTGTAACTTCGGTGGTCGTATCTTCTCATAAACTCTTGTTTCGCTTCCAGATTGTAATTTTCGGATCCAGCGTATCTACTTGCTTTGAAAATGTGTTTTTGAACCTCTTTACCTAGTTCACAATAAGATGATAGTAAAACACCAAGGTATTCAAATTGTTTGTGCAATTATTTTCCCATCGACTTCTAATTTACATCTTAATAAAGTGTTTAAAGCAAACATATATTACTTTCTCTACACGTACTATGTACATAGTGTATAGAAAACGTATTGTATTCCACCCAAAATGTCAATACCGAGATTTCACCGGAAATACATGTTTTGAGAACCCTTGAATAAAAAACCGTTTTAGAAAAATGTCCGTGTGTGTCTGTGTGTGGGCAGCAGCTCAAGAACGAAGAGACGTTAAACACCAACCTTGGTATTTAAGTTTCTTATTTTCCAAGGATGCGATACGAAGATTTTCAAGAAAATATCCCCACCTCCAACAACCCTTTACAAGGAGTATTTTTCGAAAATGTTTATTTTCTCAAAAATAGCTCTAACGGTTTTGATTAAAATACCTTATGTTTAAGATATTTTTATGAGCAACGAAATGTGTATCTTGGATTTTCTGGGAATAACCTCTAAAGACCTCTTCATTCTGAATGACTTTTGTATAACTGGCAAACCGTAAGAGATATACAAAAACTTACTACACAAAAAAGTTAAATCCTTTTTTTTTTTTTTTTTTTTTTTAGTTTCAATTTTAGCCATTTAACTTTTCTCGAACGGGGAGACATATTTCTTCTCCTCATTTTTCGTTTGTTTACTCCTGGAAAGCAAATAGATTGGAGTTTCAATTGTTTTACATAGCGACTACCTTTTAAAGGACGAGACTATGACTTAAGCCTGCGCATTTTCTTACTTCCCTTCTACTTATAAGGGACCAAGTAATAAGGACAATGTTTATCTCGATCAGCATGATATAGGTAGATGAATAAACGTTTTAACAATAATTTGTTACAGAGATGTAGAGAAACACATGTCATTGTAACACATCAGATTCTTTTCTAGTAAAATTAAGATATGAAATTGCTCGGCTGTTGTGTTAAATTGTTAGAGCAGACTATGTAAATCATCTTTATTTTGTATTTATAAACTATACAGTCGGCATAAACTTAATTTTTTCTCGTTTGGTAAATAAAGTACTAATTGTAATTTATAAAATCGGTTTAGGTAATTGAAGTTATATAAATTAAATTTTCTGTACAAAACTATTCTCACGAAAGTTTATTTCACATTTATTAATTTTAATTGAGAAACAGCCTTACAGAAATAGCTAAATGACATAGATATCTCGTTATAGATTCAAATGTAATAGCAACATTCAAATCTTTAAGAACTCGAATCTATATGCTCCATATTCTTTCCGCGCAATCCCGAGACCCAATAGAATAGCGAAAATTACAAAGTATTGAAGAATTCGAGCCTTTAATAACGGATATCTCGGAAACTGCTTATGTTATAAAAACGTATTTGGAATGAATAGTGTTTTTAAAGACATTTCGACTACACCCTACAGCCGTAATCGCCAAACATGTGTGTGCGACTTGCTTCGTAAGCCATAGCTGATTGATTGTTGGCATCCATTGTTACACGCACTCTTATGGACACCTGTGCCGGCCACAAGTTCTTTTGACTTCGCAGCTGTGCTTATTACACTTGTGCCAGTGGACACTTGTTCTGTGGGAAGGTTCTTTGTCGTCGAAGCCAGCATTGTTACACCGGAGTGAATTTGTGTACTGCAGGTGCGACGGCTTCTGGAAGTTTCCACTCACCTGGCCAAGAGATTAAAAAGGGCAACAAAGTCCTGCCCAACGTTCAGTTTTCACTGGAAATGCATCGCATGCAACAGCTCAGTAGTTCGACGGAATTTATAGCGAGATGTATCGCCACCGCAGAGAACGTCGAAAAGAAACTGCGGCAGAATTGTTACGAAAGACAGTTATTTGTGAGCAAATTCTGATTGTTATCAGTTTGTGGGAGAAATAAAATGTTGTTGCTGGACAAAAAGGGAGTGTTTGTTACATCTACGTTTTGTGTAATATGTATAAGTTTTCGTCTACCCATTAGCATTTATTAGTAATACAAAATTATATAAAATTCCCTCCGAATGAATTGGACTACAGGCTATTCTCAAGATCTAATTTAATTTCACATATAAATATATTTAATATATGGTATTTTAATCAGCACCGTTAGTCATTTTTAATAAATCAAACATTTCGAAAAATGCTCCATGTAATGGAATGGGGGAATTTTATTAAAAATCTTCGTGTCGTATCTTTAGAAAATACTAATCTTAAATACCAAATGTGGTATTTACCGACTTTTCAGTTTTGAGTTATGACGTTCAAAGACACGCATACACACCTATGCCTTTTTAATGATTTTTTTTTATTCAGGGAGTGTGAAAACTTGTATTTCTGTTGAAAACTCGGAGTCAAAGTTTTTGGATGGAATGCAATACTTCCCCTACATAACTATACGTAATTGAGAAAGTAAAAATAAACGTAAGTATTAACAACGCATATTTACAATAATATTTTACCTATTACACCGAATTAATGTGGAGCCTTAAAACATAGGGTAGTTGAAGTTTTTACAGTTTTATCATATATATTTAAGACTACTGTCTCCAAAGTTCGAGGTTCAAATCCGCCACTTACACTCAAGTCACCAGCGTCTCCCCATAGAGAAATGCTTTACAATTTTATCATGTTTAATTTGGACCAGCGTGTATTTTGGACCCATAACAGTTTAAGAAATTGGGTCCCGTTGGGAGCACCAACAATACGGGTATCTTGAGCAGCGTTTGTTGTTAGCGTTCCCTCCAATTTTCCGCATTCTATTGTCAGTAACCTTGGAGGGAAGTTGTGATCTTTGTTGAGAGCGTTTTCACTGTAATTTTGTCCCGCTTTTAGTATCGTGTTTTCTTCCACATAAGATCTTTATTTGGAAATCAAACCAAAACGACGGAATATTCAATATATTAAGGTGTGGTATAGGTTTTTTTTTCACAATTCAGTTTAGGATTATAAGAAATTGATACTCATAAAACTGTGTTGTGTCGTGTAATTTGGACCGAAGTGAGGTGTAATTTGGTCCAGACCAATTATCAAGTTGGGTATCACATTCCAAATGAGCATGTGTGTATATATTTATTTATTTAAAGTCTCGCTTTTAATTTACTTTGGTAATTTCTTTAGATATGTACATATTACTGTTACACATTATACAAGTTGCGTAAATGTCCAGATTACAATAAGAGAAGCGTGCAAATCTTAGAGATCCTACTGTAAATGGAAAGAGGAAGATCAAGTACAATAAAGAGATACAATAAAGTCAAGGCACCAGCACCTATTGTGAGCATTGGGAGGCCTGCCGATCTGCCAAGTGACGTCGAGGATGAACTTGTGCATCACCTTGGAGAGAATATTCTATGTATGTTATAGTATTAAAATTATAAACCTACATAATAAATGTCCACATCAGGAGAGTCTTCAAAGAGAAGAAAAACAATTTTATCTTCAGGTGTGGTATTGATAGGAACACCTCATAAAGAAGTGTTAGTGAGAGCCTCTAATACCTCTAGAGTCAAGGGTAACACGAAAATCAATTTTGGTAAAGATCAAATTAAAAACTCAGAAGAGACATTTTGTGTTGTATGTGGGGAATCTGATGAGGAAGACTGGATACAGTGTAATAAATGCAAAGGATGGGCTCATGAAGACTGTGCTGATATAAATGATCATTTATTACTTTTGTAGTAGGTGCATTGTGGAGTGAACAGTGAAATCCCCCTTTAATTTGGAACAAAAACTTGAAAATAATAACAGTGTCCATAAAACTTTGGGTGAAATTGTTGTAAAGTGATATTAATTTTGTTAAAAGTAATCTGCTCTTCGGATATTTTGAATAATAATAATAATAGGCATACATAATTATTATTCCAGGTCTAAATTAAGTGCTACTGTAAATTTCAATCATTAAAAGTGAATATAAAGGTATAAATATATTATATAATGGTCCAATTTGCACACCCTCTCAGACCAAATTATACGCCTCTGTTCCAAAATACCCGCCTTAGAAAGAAAAAAACTATGATTATAAAGTGCGAATTATGTAGCTGGAATGAAACCTTGAAAACTCTAATAACGGTATAAGTTCATCTCATTAACACGTTAAAATAAGTTGTGGACTTTGACGAAGGTTTTTTGTCAAATATTAGCACTTAAAGTTAAGTGGTCCAAATTACACGGACTTTCCTGTATTTAAGACTACTATTTCCAAAGCTCGAGGTTCAAATCCGCCACTTACACTCAAGTCGCCAGCATCTCCCCATAGAGGGATACACTTGACTTTTTTCTCTCATGCCATTAATCCCAATACGAGAGGATAATATCTGTTTCTGGATGCGGGCGCGCGTCGGTAATGCCAAATTGCTCCAAGAGCACACTCGTTGGGAAAACAAAGCTTTGTGTCGCAGCCGCTCCAGTCAGATTAATGCTGGAGTGCTGCAAATTATTTCGCCTTGGATTGCGGTTCTTCTCACAAGTGCTGCAGCAAATTTGAAACGCTAAATAAGAGGAAACAGCTTCTGTGTGCTGCAGTTTATACAATCCTCTTTAGAATCTCTGCAATAAGAGGCAGTTCTTGTTAATTAGTCTGGCTCCTTTATATGAAACTGATAACGACAATACTAGTTATATTGTGACGATTAAGTTTTTGCATTTTTATTTTACCCATAATAATATTTAATTTTATGGTAGCACCCTTTCATTGCATGAAAATCTGGGACACCTCCGCTGTCGGCCAGACGCTGCTTCTGACGCGGTGGGATCGAATATCCAATATCACAGCCAGTTGGATCTGTTTTCTGGCTGCTGATGTCAGCTATGCCTTGTTAGGATAAACAAACTTATTGCTCAGGTCAGATTTAAGAAATATATTTAAACCCCGGATTTTGCTAGCTCTGCGTCTTTTTGCCGTCACTACTAGCCGAATCTGCGTCGCTTTGCGTTCCGGACTTAGGATATTGCTAATAGTACATTACTTCAAGACCTATCACGTTCTTTGGGTCAAGAGGTAAGGTGACCACAACTGAATTATCTAGCATCATCAACACGCAAAAACCTCGTCATTGTCATCTGTTTGTAACATAATGTAAATACAGTTTAGTTACCTTGAGTTACCTCTCTCATAGCGTCGATTTAAAGTATGATATTACCTTTCACCACACCTGGACCTATCTCCTGCCGTTTAAATTAAGTGTTGGGTATTTGTAAACCCCGATACCTTAGAGCACCCTCATCCATAAGTATCCTTCACCCAGTTCAGTAACGTGCATATTTGGTGTGAGATGCCAATGTTAGCAAAGTCGCGCATAAAGCTAAACTGTTGCAATGGGTATTATATCAGAAAACTCACCGTGACATATTTAATTGAGTTGCTATGGAGCGCACTTCTGATGTTATCATGACAATATTGGACTAAGAATCCCCAAAATTCGTATTATTTTCAAAAATACTTACCGCCAACACTATCACCACCGCCACCACTACTAATACTGCTAATACTACTATTACCACTACTACTACAACCACCACCACCACTAATACTACTTCTCGTTTGGACACCAGGGCTATTATTGTCAACCCTGGAGTACGTACTTATGCTGAATTGCTGAAGGAGGTTAAGAACACTGTGAACTTGCAGGATATTGGAGTGGAGGTACAAAATCTACAGAAGACTCGTAGAGGAGAGCTGCTTCTCACGGTTAAAGGAGAAGCTGACAAAGTGGAACCGTTACGAAAAGCTATTATTCACTCCATTAAAGACACCACTGTACGCTGTTCTCGGAGGAATGATGTGCTTTTACATATGCATGACATTGATGCTATTACTACCACAACGGAGGTGCAGAAAGCAATCTCACAAGTTTTGGAAGTGCATTCCAATACCGTTCAGGTTACCTCGATGAGACCTACAGGTACTGAGGGTCAGATGATACAATTGCATTAAGCGTAGACCTCGGCCGTCGACTACTGCATGTAGGCTCGGTCCGCATCGGCTGGTGTTCCTGCAGAGTTCAAGAACGGGTTTTTATTCCACGATATTTTAACTGTAACGAGTTTGGACATCGTGCCCACAGATGCAATGGACCTAATAGAAGACATGTTTGCCTGAACTATGGCAAAGACGGGCATCTGGCTGTGCACTGCACTAGTGAATCCTATTATATGACATGTAAAACTCTGGGCCATAAACTTGGCACTAACCGTTGCCCTCGTTATCGTAAACTGGTCAGTGGAGCTAGAACCCAACGCCTCAATCACTCCCAATGACAGTCTCCCATTTGTACTTGGGTCGACCGTTTGTCTTAAGGATACTTCAAAGTAATGTTGATAGAAGAAGAGCCGCAATAAATCTCATGTACCAACGACCATGGAACATAAAGTTGATTTGATTATAATGGATGAACCTGTCTCTAGGGTTCACCAGGAACAGTGGATTGTAGATCAGAACACATATGTGGCTCTAAAAGTCATTACCGCCGATCTTCAGTTGGTTAGGACTGGAGCAGGAGCCGGAATCGTCTGGTTGGAGACTACTTTGGTGACAATATATGACTGATATATATCCCCAAATATAGATTTCTCTATCTTTGTGAACTTTTTGCGCGCATTGCGCTTATCTGAGGGATGTCATGCAACAGAAGTGCTTGTGGGAGGAGATTTTAATGCTAAGTCCCACATTTAGGGATCTCCAGTTGAGGATGCTAGAGGAAAACTGATGGCCGAGTGGCTGGCGGAAGAGGATCTGGTGATATACAATTTTGGAACAGCGCCGACATTTGTCCGCCAAGAAAGCACTTCATATATCGATGTTACTTTTATTACGGCAGTCAACGACTGTTTGCTACGCAAGAAGCTGAAGTTGGCCCACCATAAAACTGAGACAGTGTTGTTAGTAGGTGGCCGGAAGGTCCAGACTATCCGTCTGAAAGTAGGAGCTTTATCAGTCGTCAGTCAGGAGTCCCTGAAGAATTTGGGTGTTTATTTGGACGTAACTTGTACATGGGATATCAGAGAAGGCAGGGCAGGCTATTGCTCACATTAGTCGTTTAATGCCCAATGTAGGCGGCCCAAGGGAGCACACAAGGCGCATTCTATTCTCCGTGGTGCAATCCATTATTTTATATGGAGTATGTATATGGAGTAAGGCCTTGAGACGTAACATATATACTTCTAAGCTCCTGAGCGTCCAGCGGAAGGCTATACGCATCACTAGTGCATACAGAACCACATCTACTAAGGCTTTGCTGCTTATTGCCAGGACTCCTCCGATTGTTCTGCTTGCTGAGGAACGACTTTTGTTGGAGGCACATACCATTGAAAGAGTGGAGGCCCGCACCCTATTGCTTGCCAAGTGGCAGGAACTTTGGGATGTTGATGATGGGATTGCCCATTGGACAAAGCGCTTGATTAGAGATGTCGCCATTTGGTATAACCATAAACGTGGGAATGTAAATTTCTATCTTACTCAGTTGTTGGTCGGACATGGCTGTTTTACCAACTATCTACATCGCTTTGGTTTAAGTGCTACTTCCGAATGCTATTTTTAAGGAAAGTATGACACAGCTGAATACCTTCTTTCACTGTGTTTGGTGGCATCATCAACGCCATCAGGCCGAGAGCCAATTGGGAGTTTTGACGCCCGAGAACCTTCTGTCTAAGATGCTTGCCTGTGCACGGAATTGGAGTATTGTTTCTAGATTGGCCCGTGACATTTTGCGTAGTAAACGATTGGAGATGAATGACAGCTGAGACCAGTACACATTTCCATAGATTATATAGACCAATAATACTTACCACCTTGAATCGCTTCCCCCTGAAGTAGTCTTGGGCAATTCCGAGGGGAATTTTACATTGATTCTTGCAGGGTTTTTTTAGTTGGTGAAAATCCAACTCGCCTAAGGCGTCTTTATAAGATATTTTCCCCTGCTCAAAAAAAAATACTACCACTACTAGCACCACCACCACCACCACCACCACCACCACCACCACTACTACTACTACTAGCACCACCACCACCACCACCACTACTACTACTACTACCACCACCACTACCACCACCACTACTACTACTACTACTACTACTACTACTACTACTACTACTACTACTACTACTACTACTACTACTACTACTACTACTACTACTACTACTACTACTACTACTACCACCACCACCACCACCAATACCACCACTCAACCACTACTACCTACTACCATTACTACTACTATTATTATTACTACTACTATTACCACTACTAATACTACTACTATTACTACTAGCACCACCACCACCACTACTACTACTACTACTACCTACTACTACTATTCCGGCGGAGGACGATGGATTTTTTCGGGTGTAAAAATCCTTAGCATGGCTTCCTTCGGAAGGGAAGTAAAGCCGTTGGTCCCATGTCGTAGATTTACGGCACGTAAAAGAACCTCAAGCCTGATTGAGAGGCCTCTGAGCAAAATTAAGCGATCTTTCACGCCCAATATATAGAATGGGACGCTGAGAACCACAGCAATTAAAGAGCGTCCATAAATAACACGCCATTTACATTTACTACTACTCTACTTCTACTACTACTACTACTACTACTACTACTACTACTACTACTACTACTACTACTGCTACTACTACTACTACTACTACTACTTCTACTACTACTACTACTACTACTACTACTACTACTACTACTACTACTACTGCTACTACTACTACTACTACTACTACTACTACTACTACTACTACTACTACTACTACTACTCTACTTCTACTACTACTACTACTACTACTACTACTACTACTACTACTACTACTACTACTACTGCTACTACTACTACTACTACTACTACTACTACTACTGTTACTAATACTACTACTACCACCAACACCACACCAATACCACCACCACCACTACTAGTAAGTAGTGGAAATAAGGTATTTCAGCCGAAAATTCGATGTCGAGATTTCATCGGAAATATGTTTTGAGATCGCTGAATCCAAAAAAGCTTACTTCGATTTGCATGATTTAGATAAAAGAATATTTTGTGTAAGAATAATTTTTTTGCAGAACAGGTAAAAAAGTCATGCGAGAGGAACACATAAGATTTGTCTAAAAGCGTTTTTATATACAAGAACCCTAAAACGTGTATTTCAGCGAAATTTTGTTACCGAAATGTTGTTGAAATAAAATTCCTTCTTTACCCATGCACTAAGAAGAGAAAGTAAAAAGGTGCCAGATTTTACGTTAAAATGTTCATTATGAAGACAAGCACATGAGATATTCTTTAGTGAAAAAAATATTTCACCAATCTCTGTATTTAAGCAGATGTTAATGTGCACTTTATCTCTTTGGAGTACTTATGCTATTACTTTCTGTGCACGTATTATGTGCATAGTGTATAGAGAAGTTATTGTATTGCACCCAAAAATTCGATACCGAGATTTCACCAGAAATATATGTTTTTGAGACCCCCGAATAAAAAAAAAAGAAGCATTTTTAGAAAAATGTCCGTACCTGTGTCGGTCTGTATGGTGTCTGTCAGTGTGTGTGTGTGTGTCTTTGGGCAGCATAGCTCAAAAACGAAAAGCCCGTTAAATACCAAACTTGGTATTTAAGTTCAGAATCTTCCAAGGATGCGACACGAAGTTTTCAAGAAAAAAAAACCCACCCCAAACTACCCTTTACATGGAAAAATGTTGATTTTCTCAAAAATGGCTCTGACGATTTTGATTAAAATGTCATATATTGAAGATATTTACATGACAAATAAAATGCATATCTTGAATTTTCTAGGAATATCATTTGAAGACGTCTTTATTCTGGATGAACTTTGCGGAATTTTGCATAACTGGTAAACCGTAAAAGATAGACAAAAACTTACGAAACAGAAAATGTAGAGCTCGTTAAAACACACAATTTATGTTACATTTTTTTCGTGGAGTTGACCGTTTTTTAGATATTCTTTGTTATTGGTTTCAGCTTTAAAATACTTATACTTTTCTCATACGGGACGTTGTCAACTCCTGTCCATACAAAGGAACTTCAATCACATAGCAACCACCTTTTAAAAGATTTGACTATCGATTTAGTCTCTGGTACTCCCTTATTTTCCTTCTACTTACAAGGAAGTAGCTAATAAGACCCTTTTTGCCACTTTTGTCTCGATTAGCATTAAGTAAATAGAAGAATAAGGTTTTTAACAGTGAGTTATCGCAGAGATGTAGAGAAAGTCATGTGAATGGAACACATTTTTAATTGCTAACTATAATGCTAGTTATTATGCTATGTCGTAACTAAATTTAATGAAATTGTCAAAATGATCTCAGCGGGATTATTAAGATATCACTTGTTGGGCGCTTCTAGTGTCATTATTTATTTATTCAGACATGCATTCATTAAGTGCATGGGCCAGAACAAATTCGATTTATGCAGCAAGATATCTACATAATTACAAAATATAAATTTTATAAACTCTAAGTAGTACATTTCAAGGATTACACTATGTAGGTATTAAAACATTTATACTTTTACAGCATAGCTCCTTATGTAAATTTTACCAATCTGATTTGCATTAAAAAACAATTAAAGTTGTTTACGTAATTGGGAATTCAAATGTATCATTTCTATAATTACAATTGAAATATTAAATGTTATCAAAAGGTACACGGCTTCACTTATAATAGTTTTCAAAATAATGTTTAACCTATATTTTCATTTTTGTACTCTTTCTTGATACTCTTTAAACAATTTAATTCTAAACTGGTTGAACACATCATAGCTTGGTATAGGTATTCTAAACACTTTCCTTTAAATGCTACAAGTTTAGCTTCTTTATCTGCAAATCCATTCGCTTTTAAATCTAGTGTTAACAATATGTGAGAATCAAGCACCATCTACCACCAAAGAACAAAAGAAGATAACTGCTGTTACAGTGTATTGAGAACTCAGCGCATTCTATGGAGCATAGCCTGAACTTGTAGCCATTCGGTAGAAATTGACTGCAACTGCTCACACAAAATGTGTGGAGGTATCTCTTCAAAGGCTTCAAGAGTTCTGGAAACTCGTCCAGACGCTGAAAAGCACCTAAAATAATTATTGTATGCAATTTTGGCAGACCTGTCTTTCATTCAATTTCCGGCAGCTGCAACCTACATCAGTCGCTGTTAGATGGGTGTTCTTGGCCTTTAATTTAGGGAAAATTTAATGAAAGTTCCCAAGAAGTCAAATGGCTGACTTATCAATAAACGGAAGTACTACCAACTTACGTTTGGAATTACTAGTTTCAAGTCAGTCAAAAAATCGAATCTGTTTTTTTTTTAAAACCACAAGCTCAATAAATCACTTCCCGGCACTAAATATCGTATTGCATTTAATGGCAAATTGAGTTTTAAAAGCGTGAAACACGTGTAAGAACTAATCCGAACCAAGAATTATTTCCTTTAAACCCAAGAGTTGCCATCCCACAAGTCAAAATCTGTATCGCCAACGCAACAACTGCAATTAACACCAACTACCATCCTATCTTTACCCGCTAATATTTTAGGTTGATAATATTAATGTCAACTAAATAAACAGAATGTCGTCAAAAGTCGTCCTCTGTGGTCTGGAAGTAAATGCTAGCTTTTGGTTCCCAAGGTCATGGGTTCAACCCCAGAGGAGGGCGATGGATTTTTTTCGGGCGTAAAAATCTAAGCATGGCTTCCTTCGGAAGGGAAGTGAAACCACTAGTCCCGTACGGATTCTCAAGCTTGAGAAAAAGGCCTCAGAGCAAAATTAAGCGGTCTTTCACGCCTAATATAGAATAGAAGGTTGGGAACCATCTTAGAAGGAGTGCGCATGCATAAAACTCAATTTTAATTTTTAAGCAAGCTTCGGTTTGAATATTTTAACGAACACACACGGCCTAAGACCTTAGACTACTTTCTTTCGCTACTCAGTGATGTAGGGCAGTGTTTTTTTTTTTTTGTTTTTTTTTTTTTTTTGTAAGTGTTTAACGCCCGTATTAGCACATAGGCACCGTCGTAGGCGATGATACGTGGAATGAAGATGGAGCATCGGTAGAAAGCGATGGCAATGTAAACCAAAGAACCTGGAGAAAATCCGGTTCTGCGCCGCTTCAGGGCAGCCTGGGTGAGAGGCGAGTGGTCTAACCACTTGGCCACGATGCGGCCATTGTGGAACTGTTGAAGTACCTGCAGGGTATGATCATTTTTAGTGCAGTAGGTAGAAAGCTATACTTTGTAAAAAGGAATCTATAATCGAATTCAAAATTACATAATGCAAGACGTAGTTTCGCGTGTTTTGACTACTATAAATCATTAAATTGTGGAAATTCGTTTTAAATACGATATAATTACTTGTCAAGATTGGTAACATAACGAAACTTTGTGGTGTGTTAAGCGCTATGCTAGAACACACTCAAAAAATTGAGTCAGATTTTTTATCACCAGTGGAACATTTCAAACTTGTTTTTCTCTTCATCTCATTAAATCTCGAGAAAACCCGCCCCTTCGCCGCTTTGTCCACCACAAATCCCATATGCGGTCGCCTGGTATCGAACCCGGTCCACCTAGGGGAGAGGTGAGTGATCTAACCACTCGACCACGGCGGCCTTAGCACGATGTGATATATGCTGTTAAATGCCTTTGCAAATATTCCTAATGGCAGTTCCTTTTTATCCAAGGTTGTTAATATCTCAGAAGTGAGCATGCATGTAGGATTTTCTGTTGAATTGTTTCCTGAATCCAAAATGGGATGCAGAGAGAGTGTTTATTAAATCCGTGTATTTTAAATCCCATTATATACCGCTTCCGCCACACTTTAGGAAAGGTTGCCAAGAGAGTAGTGGGCCTATAATTGGAGGTCAGATTTTCATCTTCTTTTTTGTATAAAGGCTTAACAATAGTGCATTTCATTTTTGTGCAAATGTCCCTGACAAAAATAATAATTGCGTATGTAACCAGGTGACTCACTCAACTCTTGTATGCAATATTTTAATAATTTGGTACTTTTCTCGTCCCATCCATGAGAGGTTTTGCTTTTTAGCGGATTAACAATCTTTTTTATCTCTATGGGAATTGTGAATTCCATCTATAATTTACAATTTATTTTGGGTCATAACTTTTAAAGAATATTTATTGATTGCGATTAATTTTGGTTCAGATGTGTTTATTTTACTTTTTACCACATTAAGGAAATGTGTGTCAAATGCATTAACCAGTCATAGTAATTACTGACTTCTTCATTCCCATAATAATTACGTGAGCAATATTATTGTTTGTGTTAAGTCTTCCTGTTTCAGATATTCCACATTGCTTTAATTTATTACTGTATGTATCAAGCTAATAATACCTTATTTTTATTCATTAATTACTCTTTCAAGCACTTTTCATTATGTTTTGTGGGCTGTTTTAATGTTAGGATTATTACTTGTGCCGTAAAGTAAGAATAGATTTATTTTATTTGTACAGAAATTTTTATGTCCAAGGCAATCCCTTCTTGATGCGTCACGAGGTTTTATTACGAAAATTAGCTTCGAATGATAACAGCAAAGTTTTCAGAAACTCGCCAAATTTGCCGTCTACTTGAATTTTGATATCACCCATTTTTTAATTTTAAAGCTAATTTTAAATTCATTGGTATACTCATCAGTACATCACTAGTTATTCTTCTTGTAAACCTACTTTTCTCACTATTAGTTCGATTGCTTGCTATGGCACGTATTTACTATAATGACCATCGTGATCTGACACGCCATTTACAACAGGAGTTATGGTATATTTCGGAATCTTTTATGTATCTAGAAAAATATTACCTTTAGTAATATAGTTCATAGGAATTCTGTTCCAAGCTAAATGCATGTAACACGAAGTGAGGTATATTTTGGTTTTGTCCTTAGGCGTGATATTAAAAATCTCCACCAACCATTATTTTAGCATTTATGTAAAAGCATCTATGTAAATGTGTGAGTTTGTTGTTTCTAAACTCTTTATAAACCCTTGAAAGTTCCTTATGGGAGTTCTATATTTTGCTAAAAGTGTTTATATATCCTTATCAAAATTCTTTTTCCACAGAAAAAAAATGTAACATTTATGCTGGTGAACTTTATCGCGTTTTTAGCTTCACTGCAATTTAAATTACTTCTACAAAATCTGGATCATAATGTGTATTTAATGAAGTTCATCTGTTTAATGTGTATTTAATGAAGTTGACGCGTTTAACCTCTACTTATATATCATGTGGTGCTCTGTTATGCAAATTACTGTAACATCACAATTTGAACCTTGAATATATATATATTCAACTCCTGTATTTTATTCTTTAACTCTATTTTACTTTAGTTGTATGAACAAATGATTTGTTTGATACTGAAGGGGAGGAACAAATTTTACCTGAGTTGTCTCTCCTTTTACCTTCTTCCTAAAAGACGAGAGCGGGAATCACAATACAGATTATTTATTGCCTCTCGCGATTATTACATTTTAATTCCTCTGCAGCAAAGAGACTCGCAAACGCGCCTCTTGCTTAAGAAATTGAGATGTCGTCCGTGCCGTGTGAAGTGCTTTCGATGAATGCCGAAATTTTCATAATAATTCAATCATATATCAAACAGGTCATTTAGTATTTTACACTAAATGAGCTGAACATGAACACATTTTCGCAAGCTAGTTGTGTTAATACAGGAGTCCCACAGGGAAGTGTGCTTGGGCCGTTTCTCTACCTAATATATGTTTCTGGCTTTCCTAAAGACAACTTAACGATTGCACAATTTGCAGATGATGCTGCTATCGTTCACAGAAGCATTTATCCGACACCAGCAGCCAAAATGCAGCAGTTTTTTACCTCGTAGATGAATGGTGCAATAAATGGAAAGTAAGATTGAAAATAAAATTGCATCCACAAAAATCAAATGTTGTGGTCTTCAGTACAGAAAGAAAATTCGGCACAATAATAATACTGTACAAGGCAAGGAAGTCATGCATAATGATTCAGTGAGGTATCTTGGCTTACATTTGGACACAAATTAACCTGGATGATGCAAATAAATAAACTAATTCGAAGCCTTCGTAACAGACTGCATAAAGTTAAACGTTTAATCAAAGGATCTTCTCTCTTGTCACTTCACTTGAAAATAATAATATACTTGTCATTGTTTAGACCTAAATAGATGTATGGTTGCGCAATATGGGAATCTGCCTCAAACTCCCCTATAAAAAGAGTTCAAATAATACAGATTCGGGCACTTCGACTTATCCCGGATGCACAGTGACAACCTGCATAAACACTTAAAACGTACCAACCGTTGATTCAGCACTGAGCTCCAGTTATAGACGTTTTTATCGCAAAATAGAAAACCATTCCAATAATCTAATTAACTGCACACTCAACTTCCACCACCTCGGCATCTACGAAGATTAAAACGGAAGAAACACACCAACTTCATTAACATCTACTTGTAAATTGTATTATTGTTTATGCTTGGGAACAGTATAAGACTGCTACCTCAAAACACGTTTATTGTGTATTTATGCAAATGTATACTGTACCAGCACAACTGTATTGTACATTATGTATAATAAAATTATTTTGAAAAAAAAAAGTACATTGTAAGTATTATAATCCGAATACTACTTGGACAACCCTTACTATTTGCTTATAATTGCAATGTCTAATAGGCTTACAACGATGCTGAGAAGTTTTAGAAGTACACGGTATGGAATTAAAAAAGGGCACGACTTTGGCGACATATTATTGCCATTTCTTTCTCTCCTGACGCGAAAAAGAGCGTTGGTGGATGGAGAGAGAACGAATCTTTCACATAAAAATTAAAACACTTGCCTAGGTGAAAGTTGACGCCGCACTTGCTCAGGATGTGAAGGTATTACTAATTCATAGAAGGAGATGAAATTTTGGGCATTTATTATTATTATTATTATTATTATTATTATTGCAGTATTTTACGCCCGCTTTTACTACTATGGCACCGCAGGTGAGTTTAGGAGTCGATTATTGTAATTCAAAGACACTTCTGTTGAGCGAGTGTTACATTGAGTTTTCTCAGTTTACGTTCTCGGCTGAAGTTGCCACACTCGAATGCTGATTTCGGTCGCATATAAGGCAAAATTAAATTAATATTAAAGTGAGAGATAGAAATTGCCTTTGTACTTCAATAATAATAATAATAATAATAATAATAATAATAATAATAATAATAATAATAATAATACAGACATCTTAGTATTAAATAAACAATGGTGCAAAATGTGAGACATTTTCTTCAACTTATGATAGGTATGCTGCGCTGCATCGTAAAGTAGTCACTATATTGCTTATTTCATTAAAACATTGAGCGAATAAATCATGAGTGAATCTATTTTGATATTTATTGGCACACAAGATGTCAGTTTTTATCTTTTTAATTGACATTTCTTGAATTCCTTACCGTGTGATGCTACTTTAAGCATTTTAAAATATTTTGTTAAAACTTGGTAGCGTACGGTTTTGTTCATAAATAAGGCCCATTTTATATGCAGGGTTGCCAGCTTGACGGGTTTTCTGTAAAAATTGATGGATTTTCAAGTTGAATGGTGGCCAAAATTTAGTTTTGACGGATTTTTTGACGGATATTATAAGTAATTATTAACTAAATTTATATTGACTTTTTTAGAAATAATATTGATGTATTGATCTGGTGCATATAAATATTACACTGCACATAATGATCTCATGCAACGTACGTGCTTTACTCTATGAATCAGTGTTAATTCTTATTGCAAAATAGTGAACGCAGTGCTAATTCGGTTCCATTGTGATACCTCGTTGCATCTTTAACATAGTGCTTTTTCTTCTTTTTTAATTGCATGATGTGAACAGAAGACTAGGCCGAATGTACGGCATTTTAAAATAGAATCGTTAAATAATAAACAATTAAATGATTCCCCGGAGAACCTAGTAATGCGCGGTTTAAATATTGCCAATGTATTGTGAGTGTGCCCTTGTCAGTTGTACGTCTTCGTGGAAAAAGTAAGACATTTAAAACCAGCTGAATCCTTTTCAACTTCATAGTCAGAATTGCCATTTCAACCTATCAAACACAGGCATGAACGTGCAGCCAGCTGCTCATACATTGTTTATAGCTAAACACTGTGTAATTAGATCCCTTGATCATCTTTCAGATCTAACCAAGATTTTTTTCCAAATTGCTCACCTTGAGTTTTAATTTAATTTGTATTTTTGAAAAAAAAAAAATACAGAAATTTCTAATTTTGACGGATTTTGGGTGTTGGGCCGACGGAAAAAATAATGTAATGGCAACACATATGCCTATGGATTTTCAGGTTGGCAACACTGGTTACGACATGTTTGTCATAATGTGAACAATAAGAGAGCCGATTAGCCGATTCTGACATTGCACTGAATAGTATGGCAAAGAAGTAATTGCTACATTCAAAAACTATTTCTTGAAATTACTGGCTTAATATAAGGTAAATCTGCGTTTTGATATAACTGTAAGTTAAGAAGTTGTAAGTGTACAAACGTAGTTTTGATCCAAATTGTTTGCCATGTGTTCTGCGGTATGAACATCTAAAAAAAAATAGCGATTTTACTTTCGCTGGTGAAGGTGACCTTGTCATTTGATTTTAGCATAGAATGAATATAATACAAATAAAGGTAGTTATTTATAATATGGGTAAGTCATTTGAATGTAGTAGGTATTTAGGTGAAGAAAGTAACTACAGAAATGTGCAGTAACAGTAGAGGTGGTAAGGGTATAGGAAAGGTGCCGTCGTCTGCTAGGAAGGTGAAGAGGTTACACTGGTTTTCCAGCATATCCACATTTCAAGTAGAGTAAGACTAATGTGCGTTTTTCAAAAGAAGAGGGGGTAATTCTGAGAAAGGTTAAATGAAGTACCAAATCCCAAAGAGTGTGTTCACTGGATTCCAGCATGTGTGTGTGTGTGTGTGTGTGTGAGAGAGAGAGAGATAGATAGATAGAAAGTGAGAACGAATACCTCAAAAACAAAAAATCCAATACATACTCAACTTGGTATTTAAGTTGAGTATTTTTCAAAGATAAGGTTTTTATGAACAATCTTATGCATTTTTTCAAGTGTAGGATGTACTTGCACTTAATGGCACTCTCAATGTCATTTCTTTTGTACACAATCCACAGTTATTTAATGCTCTATAGTCATGTTTATGCAAATTCACTTTCATTTCCACTTATAGAACATACTCTTATTTAACAACTATAGTACAAACCCTTTAAAGTTGGTACAGACATAATTTAGATCTCCCTAGAGTTAATAGTTGACATGCAGAATAGTTTTAATTGCTTATAGGAGCAGAACCAAGGACAGAAGTAACCCAGAATATGTGAACACTGCATCTTATATTGCTTGCCCTATTTGCCTTCAACAGTAAACATTTCAGCTATGCAGAATATTAAAATTCTTCTTCGCAGCTTTCTGTGAATGCAGGATGGTATGAATAGCTTGTCCATTGTGGTGGAGAGTTCAACCTGGTACAAATATTTTAAATATAATCTAAATCTTAAATAACTAGTAGCGTAATGAACACAACACACATGTTGCAATGTAAAAATAAGATTAGAAATTACTTATCAAGTTAGAAACATGCATAGAATGTGCCATTAGATTGAGATTTCCTGTTTTACTCATGCAGTCCTTTTCCTATGAACTCCTAAGTGCTACTGTTCACAAAGAGTAAACAGTAACTCATTGCATAGTGCAAACCTGGCTGTAAATACAAAATGTGGGATGAAAGCCATGTACTGAAACTCGTGTAAGGATATGTTATTGAGTTTGGTTGGTATACTCCCACTTTTGATTTATGGCACATAATACTGGGTCCACTCCACTATGCTTCTATTTCTTCTCTATTAATAGAGCCTTGTACCTGTTGGATGATGACAGTTGAAGCGAGTCATCTATGAGAAAAGGTTCTTGTATTAGCTCATATATAAGTCTGAGGAGAGTCACCTTTGATGGAGCTCTTCTTAGGCTTTTTCTAAATGTTCATGCTCTTCCTTTTTAATATGCCCATATTATCTAAAATTTAGCTTTTATTTATAGATACTCTTTCACTGCTGTGGCTCTAAGTTTAATTATACATTGGGCATGAAAGACCACTTAATATTCTTCAAAGGGCTATTTATCAGGCTTTTACATGCCATAAAACTATGAATAATCTACTTTACTTCCTTTCCGAAGAAGCCATGCTAAAGATTTTAATGTCCAAAAAAGAAATCCATCACACACTGCAGGGTTTAAACCTGCAACCTTAAGAACCATAGACTAGCAAGTTACCTCATAACCATGGAGGGCGACTCCATATTATCTGTCAACTATTATAAACATTGGGATGATCTTGACTGCAAATCATAGTTGTGCAGTTTTCAAGGATAATCTATTAATGTGATTTATTCCATTCATGGCTCTGATTGCCTCAATGCTTCATTTTTTTATATGCCTGCTAAAAAAAAAAAAAAGTCCCAGTTTGAAATGTTATGCCAGTATATTTGTAATGACTTCTTATCTGAAACTTTTGTTGGCTGAAGGTCACAGTCTTGGGTTGATACTCTTCCACCTTTTCTGAAAACTATATATGCATAGTTTTTTGGTGTTTATGTGTGGTCTGTTTTCCTATGCCCAAGCTGTAATTATGTCAAAGCTGACTGAATTTGTTCTTGCTCCATTGGTCATAGCACAATTCTTCAGCATAGTTGTAGAGGTTACCTGACTGTTGACAACTGTTAGTGCTTATACAGTATCTATAGTTGTGATGTTAAGGATCAAAGATTCATAGCTTCCTTGTTAAATATTCATTTGTTTGCCTTGTGGGCTTTGATGATATTAGTCCAACATTCAGCATGACTTTGTTAAATAGAATGCTCTGAATAATGTTATTTAGGTAGTAATTTTTGTTTATCTCTTTAGTTTCTTTATTTTTTTTTAGCTTAATATTCTTTAAGCTGGTTGGTATATCAATGAATAAAGTTGCTGAAATAATGCTCAAATGATCTTGGGGGGGGTCCATGGAGCTTAAAATTATTCGACATTCATCTTCTCAGGATAAGGGAAAACCACAAAAAAAAACCTACCTGGATTACTCACCCTAAGCGAGATTCTAACTCACAACCTGTTGAATGTCAGCCGACATGCTACCACACTACTCAGGTGGGCTATATTGTTTTTTTGTCTAATAGGTTGAAGGCTTTCATGTAATCAGTAAATATGGTGTATACCTTACATTTGAAGTATTTGTCAAATTTGTTGCAGCTTGCAGGGTAAGGCTTCCTTTTGAAAAACCAAATCAATGTTCTTCAGGTAACTTGTTATCTCTTTTGTCTTATAGTGTTTGCAGATCATAGAGAACACTTTGTATGGAGTGTTTACAAGTGCAGTGCCCCTAAATGCATCTGGGGAGGATGCAGTCCCTTTACTCCTATTAGAAGTTTTATTGTGTAACGTCTTCAGTCTTGCATATATGTATAATCACAGCAGAGCATTTATTTAGTAATGCTTCCAAAAGATATCCAGATTTGAAACCTAGATAATGAGGTTTTAACTTCTTCTTGGGATCATTGGGATTTGCGCCTCACAGATCCCTTTGTGGCTTAGGGCCCTAAAAATTTATGGCAGCTCATGCATATGAACAGCAGACTTAATAAATAAATAAGAGAAAAATTGTAAAAATATGAATGGAAAATGTTTGGGATGGGAAGCATTGGCATGAGAAAGGGTTTCTGGAAAGAAGTGAAAGCACGTTTTGAGGACATTGAAAAAAAAGATTTGTTTTGTAGCTTAAGAGATAACCGTTTGCAGGAACTATACAGAAATATAAAAACAGGTTACAGCAGAGAGATATGTGTGGACTAATCTGATAAAGCAGGGAGAGAAGGATATGTTTGGGCAAGAACTGGAGAGTTGTTTGTTCCTTTGGACCTTATACTCACTAACACCCTGGTTATTGGTGTATAAGAATCTTGTTAACTAAATAATAGCTAATTCCATTCTCTCCTACAATCATTTCATCTTCCTTGCTTTGCCTCACAATTTTATACCATTTCTCATGCACCTTTCCTAAATATTTTCCACACACTATAATAAATTTGCTTCTATTATTTTTATTCTTCTATTCTTATATTTATCAAATATCAATTCCCTTGGAAAGGGAACGGAAGAAAGGTATATTATTGTATGAAATGTAACCAATGTATTGTGTTTTATGATAATAAATTCATTCATAGTAAATAACTACATAGCACTTCTGATGATCAAATGCCAAATCTGGAACTAATAAGGAAATAATTGGCTTTATTTTTATAATTTCTGATGCCCTTTGTTCAAATCCACTCCGAAAATCGAGCATATCCACTTCACAGTTCTGTAGTGAGAAGTACAATGAGTTTTGGAATATTTTATTAATTGTCAGGAACGTTTAAAGTGGCTTTACAAGTAGATATCAGAAATTTTACACTTTGTAATATGGTTTTACTATGGAAAACTTAAAATATTAAAATAAAATGTAAAAAATACCTTTATTTTGGATGCATATGTGGCATCATCAAGGGCCAGCTTTCAATAATTTTAAGTGCAGTTCACCTGGCAGCTCTATTTGCTGCATGTAGAATGTAGCATATTGAGTATTTTATTCACTAGTTTTCTTAACCTCAGTCTTAGCCCATTTAATGCAGTTTTTTTACTTTCTCTATATGTATTATGTACATAGTGTATAGAGAAGGTATTGCATTGTACCCAAAAATTTGATACCAAGATTTCTCCAGAAATACGTGTTTAAAGATCACCTAAATCTGAAAAAAGCATTTTTTGAAAAATGTCTGTGTGTGTGTGTGTGTGTGTGGGCAGCATAGCTCAAAAACGAAAAGACCGTTAAATACCAAACTTGGTATTTAAGTTCAGTATCTTCCAAGGATGCGACACAAAGATTTGCAAGAAAATCCCCCCACCCCCAATTACCCTTCACATGGACAAATTTTCGAAAATTTTGATTTTCTAAAAAATGACTTAACGATTTTGATTAAAATATCATATATTAAAGATATATACTTGACAAATAATATGTATATCTTGAATTTTCTGGGAATAGCCTGTGAAGACTACTTTATTCTGGATGAATCTTACAGAATTTTGTGTAACTGGTAAACCATAAGAGATAGACAAAAACTTACCACACAAAAAAATGTAGAGCACATTAAAACACACAGTTTATGTTATATACATTTTTTTCGTGGGGTTGATCGTTTTTTAGATATTCCTTGTTGTTTGTTTTAGCCTTAAAAAACTTATACTTTTCTCATACAAGAATTTGTCAACTCCTGTCCATATAAACAAAGGAACTTCAGTCACATAGCAACCATCTTTTGCTATCACTTTAACCTATATTACTCCCTTATTTCACTTCTACTTACAGGGAAGCAAGTAATAAGACTATTTTTGCTAATTTTTTCTCACTTAGCATGGAATAAATAGAAGCATAAACATTTTAACAAAAATTTGTTGCAGAGGTATGGAGAAAGTCATGGATTACATCAGAATTTTTTTCATGTTATATGTAATAGTTGACTGTTTGGAGATACCGAGTAACACTGCAATAGGTGCATTCCATTCAGCATTGCACCTTGCCCAATTATTATGTGAGTTACATTTGAATTTTAGAGACAAAACTCAATACATTTTGGAGTGAAAAGTGATGTTTTAAATTTTTTTGTATGTTTTGAAAATTACTCATAATTGCGAAACCAAAGTCATTAAATAAGTAAATTTTTAATTTTCTGCTTTAATGAAGCTAAAAATAGCACTGCATACTACTAGTATGTATTGATTCAAGATGTAAAAACTATATCACCAAATTTTAAATAGAGGATTTTGTTGACACAACAAAGCTATCTTATTTTCATATGTCTATTGTTTGCAGAACATATAAAATATCACAGTTTGTGCAGTTGATCTTAGAAGAGTTCATTGTACATTGTGTCCCACTCACTACCGAACCCAGAATTTCTTTTAACAATTGGTAACAACTCCAATAATAATGAAAATTTTGCAATAAAATTTTAAGACATTTTATGAGAAATGTGGCGACATTATAACAAATGCTGAAAGTGGCTGCCATTTGCATCCAGGCAAAATTGAAATCGTCGAACCATATTATCAGATGTCTAGATGTCTTGCCTAGGATATTCAGGTTTATTGCCTGGATCTTGCTGTTTTCTTTCAAAGTGTTATGGTTCTTGGTTTGTTCCTATAAACTTTCCCTTTCAGTTGTTGCCACAAAATATCCCATGGAGAGTTTATCATCTAGATGATTTACAAATATGTTGAGTATTTCAAGGTATTATTTGTTGCGACAGTTGTATTGAAGATGATGTCACCATTTATTCACTGCTGAGATGTTGCACTGCATACACCTATCTTGCTGAATAAAGGGCTCTTTGTGTTATATAAAGGTTTTTTCACCTATCCAAATGCAGGAATTTATATTATTTATGTATCCTGACAGGTGAAACCATGCCTTATCTGTTTAGCAAATGAGTCCAGAATGATTAGATTATTTTGGAGAAATGTTTGAAACATTTGAGAGTAACATTAATTTCACTTCATCAGTTTCTTTTAATTTGAGCACCACAGTGAAACGGTTAGCATGAAGTTTAATTATTTTGCAGCATGCTGACAAGTGCTTTTGGACATTTCTGTTTCTTTTGCAAGTCGGCAGAGTGATTTAGAGGGAAATGCCAGTAGTCTATCCTTCACATTCTCAATTGTTTCCTGTAGCATTTTTTTTTCTCTCTCTTGCATGTGTGTCCAGTAGAGTTCTAAGTTTCTTTGATAATGCCCTCAGGTGGAGGTGCAACTTGTCTCCAGATCTCCCTGTGAACTGCTCTTGACATGCCTTTATTGAGTCTGTCTTCCAATATATGTAAATAATAAGCACATGCTCTCCTAGAGTATACCAAATATTTTTTACAAACTGAGTTTGTTGTCCAATACACAAATGAACACAATTTACAATTGGTGATTGTACATGCAGTCATGCAATGCTATAATCAACTAATAAACCAGCAAATAAGTGCACTGCTTATACTTCAAGTTGTATCACTTTCATTGCAATGGAATTGGAATTGTTATAGCAAGTTTCAGGTTCGGTAGCAGTTGGGATACACTGTACTGAAACTTGGATCATGCAAACCTGATCATTGTAATAAACGTTTTCTTTACGTCTCTTATTTAATGCAGTTAATCAACTAGATTTATTGAAATTATAAAATAAAGTGGAGAGTGTGACTGTATGAATCAAGAACTCTCGTTTTTGCCTGAATAACTTGTTACAGTTTTCTTCTTCATGTGCACCCAACCAAAAGCCTAAAATTATATAATGATTGTATGTTATATTTGTTTGCTTGCTGATTATTGTGTTTTTTGTTTTGTCTTTCTGCAGAATTTGAAATGGAGTCTAGAAATGTTAATGAAATGAATATCCAGATAGAAATCAAAGAGGAGGCTTGCTGGATGGAAGAAGCAGAAAGAACGTTTCGGTTTGAAGAGGTGGTTGTTCCAAATATTATGTTGAAGAATGAGGGAGTAACTGATTCTTCAAATATTGAAATGACGAAGGAAAACATTGCCATAAATTATGAAGAAAATTTGGATGCAGAAACAAACATCAAAGAAGAGTCTGGATGCCCTGAACAGACTCTAGCCTTGCTGAAATCTGAGCTAGAGAAACCTTCTGTTTCAAACACCAATTTGCACAGTGAGATAAATGTAAGTTATGAAAACTATAAGATTTGATTTAGGTATAGTTCTTTTGCCTTGTTTAAGGGGAAGGTATATCTTTCAGATGAAAAACATCACATTTTTCAGCTTACTTTTAATATTTCTACTGTATATTAAATTGGGAAAGAATTACATTTTACTAAAAGTTTGATTTTGACAGCATGTATGTCAAAATCATAAACTCAGGTTCTTTTAAGTATGTAAGGAAAAGATATTTCAAAAAGTTCTTCTCAAATATGAAGAAAAAAAAATTAAAAAAAATACACACACACATGCATCCATGCACGCATGGGCCTCTGAGGGTATATTGCAAGATGCAAAAGACAACCAAAGTGCAAACCTGCACTCCTCAATTTGGGCACTGTCTCTCTTTTCCCTTAGACTTACCTTTCTCGCTTTCCCTGTCTTCTCCCTTCCTCACTGGACCAATTGATGGTGAACTGCAACTTGGTTTATATAGGTGAATTTTGGTTGTTTTGAGAGAGCCTACTTTAAACCATTATACTTTGAGATATTCGCAAGATGAATAAAAAGTGTATCTTGGATTTTCTGTGACTGCTCTCTGAAGTCCTTTTTATTATGATTGAATTTTATTATTAAATTAATAAAATGAATCATTTTATTCAATTCATGTTTATGCACCAAGATTACCTTTACTAATTTAGAAGTGAAGAGAGACTTGGTATATATATATATATATATATCTGTAGATAAGAAGATAGTTGAGTCATAGAAAAAGACACCTAAAATCTGGGGACGTCTTATAAGTCAAGTTCAAAAAAATCTGAGGTGTTCCATTCACATGACTTTTTCTACATCGCTGTAACAAATTATTCTTAAAAAAACTTATTTTTCTACTTCATGCTAATTTAAACATTAGCATAAATGGTCTTATTGCTTGCTTCTTTGTAAGTAGAAGGTAAACATTCTTGAAAATTACTGAACTGAAATACTAAATTTAATATTTTACTGAGTTTTTGTTTCATCAATCATGTTCACAGACACACACAGAGCTTTTTCTAAAAATGCTTTATTTGGATTCAAGGGGGACTAAAACATGTATTTCTGGTGAAATTTTGGTAACAAATATTTAGGTGGAGTGCAATACCTTCTGTACTTATGTACTATAGAGAAAGTTAAAATTATATTGAAATTTATTTATATTAAAACCATTATAATATAAAATAAATCACTCAACAATGTTTTTGAAATCATTTTCATCATTTAAAATAAACAGCTCCTCAAATGCATCCTCAGTTTTATCCCTTGTTACACAATAATACATAGTCTTACCATAAATAATGTCACAAAGTTTTCAATCAATTTACACAATGTGGTTTGAGATGTTTTAATATACTGATAATATTAGTTACATGTATGTTTTAAGAATCAAACTCACAAATAATTATTCAAAATGACCACCTCTGGCATGCACACAGGCCTTAAGTTTTTGTGGCCACTCATCTATTGTATTACGCAACGTTTCCAGTGGGAAATCTGCTGCTGCCCTAAGAGAACGCTTCACACTTTCAATATTAAGCTTTCTCTTCTTGCAAGCCATTTCATGAAGCTTAGACCATAATTTGTTGTCCAGGGGTTCAGGTCCGGACTTGCAGAAGGCCAATCTGAGGTCGAAATAAAGTCCGGAACATTAGCCCTGAGCCACTCTTGAGTTGTCCTTGCCTTATGCGCTGGGGCTGAATCATGTTGGAAGCTCCAGTTTTGCCTGTGGAAGAGTGTGTTGCTGAGAGGCTTGACCACTCTCTCCAGCGCTGTCTCCTGGTACACTTTGGCCGATGTTTTCATACCTTTTTCGCAGAAGTGGAGCTCCATGGTTCCTTCGTAGCTCACACCCCACCTAACCATGATAGATGCAGGATGATGGCCCCTCTGGACCCTTGAAGCCTTTTCAGCAGCTTCTTTAGATGATCTGGCATATACTCGTTCGTTTTGGGCATTGAAAGCCTCCTCAACACAGAACATTTTTTCGTCAGTGAAAAGGATTCTTCTATGACCATTTGCTGCATTATGCTGCAATAACCATTTTGATTTAAGAAGCCTCTGGTGCTTCAGCTCACTTGTGAGGAGCTGCCCTTTCTACCGTTTATAGGCGCACAGACCCAGGTTACTGTACAATGTGTGCGACATAGACATTTTAGAAATTTTCAGTTCCTGAGCCATCACTGATTGTCTCCATGCGGGATTTCTTCGGATGCGAGCTGCTACTGCTTTCACCAACTGTGGAGTGCACACAGTGTATAGTCTTCCTTGCATACGGCTGTCTTTCACAGTTCCAGGCTCAAGGAAGCACTGGACAACGCAGTGCACGAACCTCTTGCTTATTTTCAACTTCTGAAGAATTTTGAAGATCTCACCTGGGGATTTGCCTACCTTGTGCAAAGCTACTACAGCTACACAATTTTCGTAATTGCCCCATTCCATTGTGGCAACTAACACAAACGACCTTCTTATTCTGCAGTTGAGTTCTCAATGACTCAGTGCTGAATAGCACAACAAAGGAAGGTGCAGGCAGGCAGAGGTAGGAGGTACAACTACTCTTAAAAGTTGTGACAGTATTTATGATAAGACTGTGTAATTGTTGACTGCTTTAACTTGAAGCTTGTTTCATATTTCCTTCTTTTCATTAGTTCCATAATTGGACCCCTACTTTGCAAATTTTACACAAATTTACTCTAGATGTTCTTGGGCTTCAAGAAGTGATGTGGAGCCATCAACATTTCGGGAGCCTACACCGCTCCAAGGGATGTACATAGTATATAGAGAAAGTATAATATTCCACCCAAAAAGTTTATACAAAGATTTCACCAGAAATATGTATTTTAGGGTCTTGTGAATCCAAAAATTAAGCATTTTTAGAAAAATATGTCTTGGTGGTTGCATGTACAGGGGGGGGGGCAAAATAACTCAAAAATGAAAAGTAGGTTAAGTACCAAACTTGGTATTAAAGTTCAGTATCTTCCAAGGATGTGAAAAGATTTTCAAGAAATCCCCCATCTCCAGCTACCCTTTACATGGAAAATGTTTCGAGAAGTTTGATTTTCTCAAAAATGGCTCATATAATATTTATTAAAATACCATGTGTGTAAGATGTTTTAATGATAAATAAAATGTATATCCTGAATTTTCTGTAAATAGCCTCTGAAGACCTGTTTGTTCTAAATGACGTTGTATATCATGAGAGATAGACAGAAAGCCACTACTCAAAAACTTGTATGCTGTGTTATTGGTTTCAATTTTAAACTATTTAGAACTTTTCTCAAATGGAAAGTCATCTTTCTTTTCCTCTCTTCTGAATTTCACATAGCAACCTGCTTTTAAAAGATTTGACTATTACTTTAGCCTGGTGCATTCCCTTATTTGCCTTCTACTTTTAAAGAATAAGACTAATTTTGCTAATGTTTATCTCAATTAGTATGATGTAGATAAAGAATAATCTTTTGTAAAAAAGTTTGTGTGTGGAACAGCTAGAGGAAGTCATGTGAATGGAGCACATAAGATTTTTACTTTCTCTACACGTACTATGTACATAGTGTATAGAGGAAGTATTGTATTCCACCCAAAAATTCGATATCGAGATTTCACCGTAAATGCATGTTTTAGGACCCCCTGAATACAAAACATTTTTACAAAAAGGTGCGTGTGTGTGCGTCTGTGGACAGCATAGCTCAAAATAGAAAAGACTGTTGAATACCAAACTTGGTATTTAAGTTTCATATCTTCCAAGAATGCGACACGAAGATTTCCAAAAAAATCACCCCTCCCCTAACAATCCTTTACATGGAACTTTTTTCAAAATTTTTGATTTTCTTAAAAATGGCTCTTAACAATTTTGATTAAAAATTGTATATTAAAGATATTTACCTGACAAATAAAATATATATCTTGAATTTTCTAGGAATAGCCTCTGAAGACTACTTTATTCTGGATGAATTTTATGGAATTTTGCATAACTGCTAAACCGTAAGAGATGGACAAAAACTTACCACACAAAAAATGTAGAGCACGTTAAAGCACACACTTTATGTTATAAATTTCTTTTTCGTGGAGTTGTTCATTTTTTAAATATTCTCATACAGGGATTTATCAACTGGTGTCCATAGAAACAAAAGAACATAGCAACCATCTTTTGACTATCACTTTAACCTATGGTACTCCCTTATTTCGTTTCTACTTACAAGGAAGCAAGTAATAACACTATTTCTGCTAATTTTTTCTCGATGAGCATGAAGTAAATAGAAGCATAGCTTTTTAACAATAATTTGTTATAGAGATGTAGAGAAAGTCATGTGAATGGAACATATAAGATTTTTTTTTTTAATTTCAACTCGGTTTTAGCTTGGTTATCATTGTTATAGTACATTGCTCTATTGCAATAAATAAAAGACATGATTCCATATGGCATATGCTTACATTTGTCCTCCAGTCAATATGAACATGCGGCTGATGCTGAAGGACATCAAGCATGGTTCTGAAAGTGAATCGATTATTGTTAATCATTACAAGTTATTTTACATAGCCTTCATGTTAAACTGGCACTGCTCTAGCAGTTGTTCTTGTTTACCACAACATAAATACATAAATCAGTGACTTTATATTCAAGACTTCAAATGTATTTAAAAGTTTTAAACTTGAAATCTAAAACAGTAAGCAATTTCTTTTAACTAATGGTTACCTTCCCATACTACTACTATATCAGTATGCTTAAGCCTTTGAGTTTTCACTTCAGTTTTGCAATATAGAATTCTTGCTGAAATATTTTCCCCCAAATATAAATTATACAGCTAATGGAAAGAGTAATAAACAGGCAGGAATTTCTAAACATTAAAGCAGGAAAAAGGGAAACTGCTACTGGATATTAGGTAGGAGGTCACTGACAATAATCCCTTCCTCCTCCACCCCCACCCCCTACCTATAGTCTCAACGCTCAACCAGTTTTTACCTATCAGTGACCCTTGACCTCTGATGTTTTTTTTTTTTTTTTTTTTTTTTTTTTTTTTTTAGTTTTACGTCCTTTAACCTGATTTGGTTATATCGGACGATGAATGAAATTGATGATATGATGCTCAAATGATCTCGGGGTTCATGGAGCCTAAAGTTACTCGACATTCGTCTTCTGAGGATAAGGGAAAACCCCAAAAAAAACCCTTATCCGGGTAACTCACCCTAAGCGAGATTCGAACTCACGACCTTTTGAATGTGAGGCAGACACGCTACCACCACACTATCCAGGCGGGCATTTGTTTTATTTATAATGATAATGTTTTGAGCATAAATAATTGAAGGCAACTGCTTATGAATTTCTATTTAAAATTATTTTCAATGACGCTGTCGATTGCTGGAATATCAGTGCTGCCAGTGTGCTGGGATTTTGTCTGCAGGAGTTCTTTAACATGCCAGTCAATCTACGACATGAGTTTTACTTAAAAACCATTGGTTTGGGACCAGAAGGCCTATAGCTTAACCAACTGATCTATCCAGACTGATAAGACTTTCCTTAGTCCACCTGGGTACTGTCATGGTAGCATTCCTGCCTCACATTCAATAGGTTGTGAGTTTGAATCTCACTTACCCGGATAACGTTTTTTTGGGGGGGGATTTTCGCTTATTCTGAGAAGACAAATGTCAAGTAACTTTAAGCTCCAGATCTCGAGATCATTTGAGCATCATTTCACTAATTTCATTCTCGTCCAATATGACCAATGAGGTTAAAGGACTTTCTAACAACAACAAAAAAAGAATTGAAGCTACTAACAATGAACAAATGAAAAAATATTAATATAACAACATATATAACAATAAATATTTTGTGACAAAATTTCATATATCTTTTAAATAAATTTAAATTAATAGGAAATGCTTTGTGATGGTTTTGTTTATCTCATCAGCTTCTGTTTTTTTGCTATTATGGTTACTGCCAGTGGCTGGATTGTTTGCTATGATTTTGCCATCTACTGGAAATGAAACAAATTTAGGGACACTATTATTGGTTACAAAGACACAATGAAAGACAATTTAACACTCCTTTATTTCACAGTTGTAATGCATTCCAAATTGTCTTCTGGGATGAACTGTTGGTGTCTGGTAAATGAGCCTCATATTTATTTTGTTGTGGGGTAAGTGCACCCTTTGAGGTCGGCTTTGAACAAGCAATGCTCATTCGCTTCATTGGTGACACTTATATCCAGTCTAGAGGTGTGGCTACAGTTATAATATGGTTACAACTGCAATAGTGATTGTGTGATAATGGCTACATGTAGCAGTTACCAGTAAAGATTAAGTTGTTTTGTTTTAAAGGTTATCGTGCTTACAGTTACATTAACGGTTACAACTGTAATAGTGATGGTGTGATAATGGCATCATGTAGCAGTTACCAGTAAAGATTAAGTTGTTTTGTTTTAAAGGTTATCGTGCTTACAGTTACATTAACGGTTACAACTGTAATAGTGATGGTGTGATAATGGCTACATGTAGCAGTTACCAGTAAAGATTAAGTTGTTTTGTTTTAAAGGTTATCGTGCTTACAGTTACATTAACGGTTACAACTGTAATAGTGATTGTGTGATAATGGCTACATGTAGCAGTTACCAGTAAAGATTAAGTTGTTTTGTTTTAAAGGTTATCGTGCTTACAGTTACATTAACGGTTACAACTGTAATAGTGATTGTGTGATAATGGCTACATGTAGCAGTTACCAGTAAAGATTAAGTTGTTTTGTTTTAAAGGTTATCGTGCTTACAGTTACATTAATGGTTACAAAGAAACGATTAGCTGTAACTATGTTACACTGTGAACATGCTGACAAGATTTACTCTCTTATTTGATGCACTATAGCTGTGTCAATTCTGATTTTTTAAGGTGGTTTATAATTGCAAAATACACTCTCATTTGTTCTTTATTCGTTATGTTCACATAAACACACACCAAAATGCATTACTTTGCATTTACATTTTACTAACCAAAGCTTCACAGCTACATGTGTGTGTTTCTCTCAGCACATGTAAAGGGGAGTGATCGAGGTTGGAAGCATGCATTGTTTAATAACACCTGTTAGCATTACAATGTATAACAGATAATTCAAAACTTAATTTTTATAATTGAAAAAGCAGCTATTATACAGTATGAAAAATTAATAAGATTACCTCACAATAAACTGGGAAATCACAAAAGATTAAAATCCCAACAGAACTTTCTTAGTAAAGTTCAAGAAACAAAACAAAAATTAAAAATTCCATGCTTAAAAGAAAGTTTATTAACAAAAATAAACCCCTTAGAACTGTTTGACATTGAATATTATATCCCCGCTGCTGAATCCTTGCACTTGACAGTTCAGATGGTTTCGTGTAAAGTTGGGTATCTGCCTTTGCAGCATTGCCAGAGTAACTAGTAAACAACAGCTGATTGCAAATGTCTCTATCATGTGTAAAGATGAATATAAAGTGTATGCACAGTAAACGAATGTTGATGAAGAATGAAACTAATTCGTTATTATTGATGTTAATTGAAAATAACAGTGATACTATATTGTATGTAACATACATTATGTTTTTACGACAACATAAAACAAATTAATGTGAAATTGCTGTTACAATCAGAGAAAGGTATAACAAAGTGATTTTCAGCGGTTTAGAATTTTAATAGCACAATCCCATCCAAGTCTCTGTCATCATTCTCGGAAGCATCATCACTGTCATCGCCGTCAACAAGAAAAAATAAATGGAAATGGCGTGTTATTTATGGATGCTCTTAAACTGCTGTGGTTCTCAGCGTCCCATTCTATACTGGGCGTGAAAGACCACTTAATTTTGCTCAAAGGCCTCTCAGACTTGAGGTTCTTTTACTTGCCATAAATCTACGACCTGGGACCCATGACTTTACTTCGCTTCCGAAGGAAGCCATGCTAAGGATTTTTACACCCGAAAAAATCCATCATCCTCCGCCAGGTTTGAACCCGCAACCTTGGGTATATGAAGTTAGCATGGTGACTATTACACCATGAAGGGCAACTCTGTCACCAAGACATATCATAAAGTGGTTCACATTCACTGATGATTCTGTCTAATTCCTGTGCTTTTCGTATTTTGTGCACATGATTCACTTTCTTCTTCCATGAAACCGCATCCATCCTCGCCACACCTTCCCGCAAAAGTCTATCCATCTCTATAATTGTGAAAGTCTTGTTATGCTCCCTCATGTATAAAGAAACACCAACAATACTATCAACAATAACAACAAATAATACATAGCTTGTACTGAACAGCTCGATGCACATGTTAGGAGTTCACAAACTGAGCACGTTGTTGGAAATAGCCAGATATTGCAACAGTGCGACATCTAGATCTGTTTCCATTCTCTGACCGACTGACTGGAATGCTGCTTTGTGATTGGTTTAGAAAGTCAAACGGGTAAAGCTTTTCATTTGTTATTTGCAGGTGTACTAACTTAACTCCTAAATGTCAAGTGCAAGGATTCAGCAGCGCCGGTATGTATGCAATTAACAGAAGAATTTAAAAAATCTGAAACATCCACTTCTATTGGCACTGGTGCTGGTGCAGTATGTTCATTATTTCTCTTTCACAGGAAATTAAATCATAACTCGACAAATTTTGATGGTGAAATCCAAGCAAAATTGCTCTCCTATATCAGATCAACAAATTTAAGAGAATTATAATATTATCTGATTCCAAAGCTACAATTATAGCCATTGCTTCTGAACAACCATCAAAAGTCTTAATATTACAGAATGTTGCAAAATTATAAAACTAACAAGTTTAAATAAAAAAAATAGTACTTCATTGGATACCAGCACATTGTGGAATAAAAGGCAATGAAACTGCTGATTTTTTTGCCAAAAATGACAGCAAAATAATATCAAAATCATCTAGTCCTATTAAAAGAATATATGCAATAAATTTAAAGAAGAATTTGCATCAGAAGCAAAGGAAAAAGATGGGAAAATCTGTATAATCAAACAGCTCAAATTGTTACACTACCAAGAAAATCGTCAGTAGCAACTTTTAGACTACTAACGGGTCATGACTGCCTTAACAAACACCTACATAGGATTGATATTGCTGAATCTCCTGTATGTCCATTTTGTGAACTCTGAGAAGAAATGGAACAAGACCACCTATTTCACTAGCCTTTCATCAAAATACTGGAGTGCAAGAGAGCAAATGGCTTCATTGCCAAGTGCTAAATATTAGAAACCAACCATACTAATCAAGAATATTCAATTTATTATGATGTGTTTAGTAATGAGGCAGCCCTTTGATCTTTGAGGTTTGATTCCAGAAATCTTTTGGAGTTTCATTGTTTGTTATGTAAGGTTAAAGGCGTAAATATCCATGTAAAAAATTCCAAAGGAATGGAAACTGTAGTACATACCATCACATGTGCTTTTAGAATTAGCTGAAGAAATTTTGTTTCTTTAAGTAATCTTAGAGAATCGACATTGTTTAAATGACTCTGTATCTTGATTCAGCACAGTTAAAACTGTGCATCCTTGTTTGAGTTTACCGAAAAATGCTTATTTTACTACTAATAAGCATAGTAGTTCATCAATTCCTATCTACCTGAGGAGTACATATAAAAAAGCTAATGCACCCATAAATCCTTATTGAATAACCATCTAAATGCAATGAGTGAGTTTTGCTGCCTAGATAAAAACCAATGTGCTTATTTGTGACCGTGAGCTACATTTGAAGCGAAAAAGAATATGGTTTAATAATACATACTTGCAACTCCATGCATGACAACTGAAATTTGTAAACACCAGTGTCAGTTTCAAGAGAGCAAAACTGCATGAACATGTGTGTCTCGTCCATACATTTGCAAACCATATAAATAATCTTTGTGATCTTCAAAGGAAATAAGAGGAAAATTTCTGATTTAAATTTATAATTTATTTATTCTCATAGGCATCTAGCAACTAATAAGAATGGTAGACATGAGAAATAAGTCAAAGGAAATTAGATTTAGTATTCTAAATTGCCAATGAAAATAAAAATTGCCACAAAGTTATGTTTTGACAAATCTATTGCACTACAGAGGTGTAGATACCTAGATGTGCTGCATCAATTATGCAGTGAACTGTTTTGGTTAGAATAGTATTATTTTATTTTCAAATGCATGTTAAAACACTTTGTAGTTTGACTAAATGCCATGTGAGAAAACACAATATGTAGACTTGTTAAAAAGTACTATACTAATACTGGATTAAAACATATGTCCACTTAATAATTGGATAGTTATTAATAGGATTTTCATTAAACAAAAATACTAAAACAAAGAAAAGTTTTATACACCATTTTTTTTTTAAATATGCGCTTATACAGAACTGAAGTGGTGATGACACAAATAAAAAAAAGAATAAAACAAACTGTTAATTCTGTAGAAAAAAATATAAAAATATATTTAAATTTCTCTAAGTTCTTACATTGATAAGGGCTGGTTTTAAGTGCATAATAACTTAAATATTAATGTAAAATGTTACATAAAATATGGCATTGATATTTTAAAAGATAATGCTGCTATAAAAAGAAACATTAACACATTGAAGCTGAGGCATTTCTTTAGTTGAAGGGCCAAAAAACCCAGGGCTTTTACGCCTACTTTATTATTTACAGTACATCAATCAAATCTGCCAACAAGTATTGAGACAATCTAAAAGTATGGTATTCAAGGATTTCTCAACAAGTAAGAAAATAGTCATAACTTTCGTATTAATATTTTATTTTAAATTTGCAACAAGTATCAAATATGACTTTGAAAAAATCTGCATAAAGCAGCTTACACTCCATTTATTGAAAATTCGAATAACTCTCCCTCGGAATCGGAATTTTCCAGAGCTTCATTTGTATTCTGAATTTCAGCTTCAGTTCACAGAAATCGAGAAAAATGCAGCATTTTAACATTTAAGAACACAAAACGTAACAAACAGAATGAAAATGGCGGGACTACCCGCAAGCAACCAATATTACTAACTCTCCTAGATTTCCTAATAGTTGACTAAAGCAAGGACAGATGATAGCGCAAATCAGACAACTGATGTATGTTGTTTGCCGCATAACCCAAGACTGAGTTAAGGTCATGGAATTGCATTAAGAGCTTTAGTAATACCTGCCCGAGCCTCATGAACATTTCACACAGCCCAAGCTATACTCGGGCTTGGGCTTCAATGTGTTAATGCCCAAACATCCATTAAGGGCTAAATCACAAAAGATATTCAGTTGGTTACATATATGTACCAAAGCTCATAGTACTATTAGTAGGCATTATTCTCACCAGATGGTGCTTAGATTGATAATGCTACTCAAGTATTCATGATTTTAGAGGAGGAGTTTACTACTATATAATGACTATTTAGTTCCACCTAAGCAATACCAATAAACGTTACACATACAGTGAATGATGCCACACAGCCTCAGTAACTGCTAATGAAAGAATTGGTTACTGACTTCATTACTTTGATAACCATTATTGGGTATTCATTATTGTGTTGACAGTTAATGGGTAACTAGTTACTTTGTATTCGTTGCTTTGGTAACCATTATTGAGTAACTGTTACCGTGTATTTGTTACTTTTGTAACCATCATTGCATAACTAGTTACTGTCTGTAACTGTCAACATTATTTTGTGTGCAACCTTATACCAAAGCATTGGCAATTTAGAACGTTGCATACTGAAGACTTCTTCGGTGTCATTGTTGTCAACTCTTCATGTTGCCATAGACTAACAAAACAATACTATTACCACTACCACATTACAGAATTTAATGTCATTACAGTTAATAGGTGCATTTGTGGTTACCAGTCATGGAACAAGATTGTAAAGATGCAGGTAACTGGTTCCAGAAACACTATTATCTTAACATTGTGTTACCTTGCAGATGAAGTAGATTTAAAAATAATCATCATTTCAGAGCACAACTGCAAACCGTCCAACTGGGTTGCAGTTTGTCATCAGTGAGGATGGCCCTCTGGAACCTACTTCTGGAGGTATGATTTTGTAAAACATTTAACTGCATGTTGAGCCATTTAAGCACAAGTATCTTCTAAATTTGTGTTTGTGTAGAACAACAAAAATGTATGTTAAAATTAAATGAGAATCATAAATATAGTAAAACTTTTTTTTCGCACTTTTAAAGTAAGAAAGAACAGTGGAGATACTACCAGATATTAGTGTTCTATGTTTGATTGTTTTAATTTTATCAGAAAATATTGTAATTTTTGCTTTTATCTGATTATATTAAAGATGTAGAAGAATGCATAAAAAGAACATACATATTTGATCGATGTTTGGAGGAATTTAGTAACAGTGATGGTCAATTTATGTTTTATTAATTTGTTGAGTTGGTTTTTTAACACTGTGTCACTTACATTGTTATTATGAGGGATTAGTTTCGAAAGCCTATGCTTTCATTTTCAACCTCACGGGTCCAACTGCCATTGCTGGCTGCATTTGCTTGTACTCTCTTCTCTGGTGGCGAAATGATGAACTTCTTAACTAAGCTGTTTACTGGCGGGATTTCAAAGCTTATTAGCCGATCTTTGATGAGGATGTTTTCCCAGGTTGTGAGTTCATTGTGGCCTGACATGGTTTTAAGCAATTTTGAATTTGGATCTAGAATATGGTTTTCTTTCCAAAAGTGAAATGCTACTGCCGATTTATCTTCTTGTTTCAATTTTAGGCTTCTAAAGTGCTCTTTGGATCTGATTTTTGAACTTCTTTTGGTTTGTCCAATGTAGAACTTTTCACAATGGATGACCAATACATCAAGTGGAAACCAACACACTAAACTCTTGCATCCAGACGTTAAACACAGCAGTAAAAGAAAGTAAAATCATCAAAAAAGCAGAATCATATAAAATAAAAGTAGACAATCCAACATTACCCAGAATTTATGGCCTACCAAAAATTCACAAAACAGGAAAAAAATGAGACCAATCACCAGTAGTATTGATTCTCCAACATATAAATTAGCAAAATGGTTATTGAATAAATTTGATTTGTTTCCAAAATTTGAAAGTTCCAATCTAGCAAACTCTTTGGAATTAGCTGAAAAAATCAAAGATCTAAAAATAGACACAGAAGACACATTAGTTTCATTTGATGTTACAGCACTATACCCTATCATCCCAACACAAAAACTGCAAGACCTATTAAAAAAAATGGCTAAATACAACAGAAATAGAACCTGCAGAAGTAGAAGATTACATACAACTAACAAGTTTGAGCATTGAACAAAACTACTTCACCTTCAATAGTAAATATTACAGGCAAAAATCAGGACTCTCTATGGGCAACCCTCTATCTCCATTTTTGGCAAATTTATTTATGAGCAAATTCGAAACGCACATGAAGAAAGCATTCCCATGGATTTTCAAAGTGTGGTACCGCTATGTTGACAACATATTTGCAATAGTACCAAGTAGACATTTAGATGATGCCATAAAATTATTAAACATAGGGGAAAAAACAATAAAATTCACAATGGAAACAGAAACCAATGGAGAGCTCCATTCTTAGACCTAAGAATCATCAGAAACGACACAAAAGTAAACTTTGGAATCTACAGGAAGCCAACTCAATCAGAAAATTACATTAAAAATGAAAGCTACAACCCATTACCACACAAACATGCAATAATAAACAGCCTCACACATAGCTTAGTAAATGTACTTATGAGCACAACCGAATTCAACAAAAAGTTAAAAACCATAATTCAAACAGCAGAACAAAATGGATACAGCAAGAACCTTGTATACAAGAAACTAAACAAAGCAAAGCAGAAAAAAACCATAAAAGAAATAACTACCCTAACAGCAGGAAAAAGCAATATCAACACATTCAAAAAATTCACTTACCACCCCCGAGCATTTAGAAAATTCAAAAAAATCTTCAAAGAACAAGACATCACCCTGGCTCCAATAAACAGATTTTCTGTCATAAAATTACTAAATTCAAAAATAAAAGATGAAATTCCACCAGAAAATAGGTCAGGAATATATCAAATTAAATGCACAAATTGTGAAAAGTTCTACATAGCACAAACCAAAAGAAGTTTAAAAATCAGATCCAAAGAGCACTTTAGAAACCTAAAATTGAAACAAGAAGATAAATCGGTAGTAGCATTTCACTTTTGGAAAGAAAACCATAATCTAGATCCAAATCCAAAATTGCTTAAAACCATGTCAGACCACAATGAACTCAGAACCTGGGAAAACATCCTCATATGGAAAAACAAAGATCGGCTAATAAACTTTGAAATCCCGCCAGTAGACAGCTTAGTTAAGTTCATCATTTCGCCACCAGAGAAGAGAGTACAAGCAAATGCAGCCAGCAATGGCAGTTGGACCCGTGAGGTTGAAAATGAAAGCATAGGCTTTCGAAATTAGTCCCTCATAATAACAATGTAAGTGACGTAGTGTTAAAAAACCAATTCAACAAATTAATAAAATATATAACATAAATGGAATGCATATTAATTACCATTTTTATTTAGCAGCTTAACATCCATTAATCTGGTTGGTCATATCGGATGATGAATGAAACCGGTGAAATGATGCTCAAATTATTTCAGGGTCCATGTTGCTTAAAGTTACTCAACATTTGTCTTCTCAGAATAAGGGAACCTCCCCTCCCCCCAGAAAATCTTACCTGGGAACTCAACCTATGGGAGATTTGAACTCATGACCTCTTGAATGTGAGGCAGACACGTTTTACAATGATGATGCTGGTGAAAAGCTTGAATGTGGAATGACAGTACCTAGTGTTATGGAGATATTGCCCTCATTCTGTATACTGTATACTTGCTAATTTCTGAAAATCCACATTTGCATATAGATGTTTAAAATGACAGAAGACATTGTATTAAAAACTTTGAACATTTATGACATCAAACAAATTTGTATGCGTGCAAATACCTTTTGGTTAAATGAATGAATAAATAAATTTATTTCTTCTTCAAATGTATTATTACAATTTTACAATTATACAAGTTACACATTCTATAAGTGTATTTTTTACACATCTGATCTCCTTTTCTTTATTTACTTTGCTGCTGTTTCATAAGTTCTGCTTAGTTCCTTCTTTCATAGTTTATTTCTTCTTAGCACTTCTCATTGTTGCTCTATTTTGTCTGACTCCATGCCCCACTTCCTTAACCTCACATTTCCCGTTTTTCTTCTCTGTTCTCTCTCCTCTCTTTTGTTTATCCAGCCATTTCTTCAGTTGGTCCATCTCCCTTTCCCTTCATGTTCTCTTCCCCTATGTTTCATCTGTTGTTTCACATGTTCACACTCTCTTGCTTTATAATTTCCTCCGCCTCTACTCCCTCATACTGTTCACTGTATCATCTGAAATTTGCCTTGATTCCCCTTCCTTCCTAACGCTAAGTTGCAACCCCCCCTCTCTCCATTTCACTTCTCTCATTGACTCTGCATATGCCATTGGTTAAACTATTAAATAATGTATATACAGAGTAGCAAATTAATCTGTGGAACAACAATTCCTCCTTTCCTCTTTCTCTATATGCATACCTTCAGCTTAATTTGCAATAATAATATTCTCATATTTTTTCAGAACATACCCAGTTGACTCCAACAGCATCCACTTCACTTGATTCACCACAGAGAAAGGAATACATGCCTAGGACAGGTAAGACATCCTGATTTAGCTTACCTCTATAAATAAAAGTGGAATACCTAAATGTCAAGCATTTTATGCAACTTTTTAGTCAAACACCTAACCTGCACTTCTTTTTGCTGCACATTTAATGAACCTGTACCCTGTTGTTTTTGTTTGTTTGATTATGCTTTTTTTGTTTTGTTCATACAAGAACTTCAAAGTTTATCACTGGTATGTCTTTTTATATTCTCTATTATATACATGCAATAAGAAGTAGAGGAAGTACTATGTTGCAGCCAAAATTGTCAATAATCCACGGTAAATGCATGCTTTAAGGTCCCTGAACCCAAGAAAATAAATTTAAAAAAAATCCTTGTGTGTGTGTTTGCAGAATGCTTTACTCAAAAACATAGAGTCTGTTAAACACAAATCTTTATATTTAAAGTTCCAAATAAACGACAAAGATTCAGAAGAAAATGCACCTCCCCCAAACTACCCTATACAAGGAACTTTTGAATGTTTTGATTTTCTCAACAATGACCCTTAGGGATTATTTATTAAAATAGCATTAATTAAAGATACTTACAGGAAACTAAAATTTATCTTGAATGTGTTTTAATATATACTTTTATTAAAAAGTGCACAGTGGAATAGCCTATGAAGTTCTTTCATTTACAAGGAATTTTGAATAATCTTCTATAATTAATTGGTGTGTGTTAAGCAATAGATGAAGCATATTATCAAAGTAGGTATTAAATTATAAAGCTGATGTATAGTGTCCAGTTCTTAAAACATTTAACTATTACTACTCTCTTTGTATTTATACATAATTAATTCTGCTGAGGTTTGTCTTATTAAAATGAAGTTGGCAGAAATATAGTTTTTCTTAAGAATCATTTTACATCCATTTGTAAATCATGTAGAGGAGAAAAGTCGGTGAATGAAACAGATGACTTTTTTAAAAATAAGTTTCTTCTCCTGAGTCATTGCACATTTTTTATAAGATTAACGCTCATTTCTATTCAAATGAAGGAACTAAATACAAATACACAGTCTTACTGGTTTGCTGACAAAAAGTTTTGAGGACACATTTCACAGATTGTTGTGTGCATCCATTTGTTTAAGATTGGTACCATTGTTTAATTTAAAACAAACAAAAAAAAAATCTGATGTGCTACATCCATATAATTTCTCTACCTATGGTACAACAAACTATTCATATGAAAGCTTATTTATCTGTACTTTATTCATGCCTAGCAAGATAAACTTTAGCAGAATTATTTTTATTACAATATCATTTAGTTCTACAGGAGGAATAAAGAAATACAATAAACTAAAGTGATAGTTAATCCTTGTTTGATATAAAGTGTGTTTTGACAAAATCTACTTCTTTTTTTGGTATTTTTTTTATAAAAATGCCTTTTTTGGTTTCAAGAGACCCTAATATTGTATTTCCACTGAAATCTTGGTATCAAATTTGTACTACCTATGTTCTATGTATGAACATAGAGAAACTAAAAATTATGTGGTATTCAGAAAAATACACAGAATAGATTAAAATAAGCCATTTCAAATACAGAAAATCATGCAAATATTAATTTAAAAGAGTTTTAATTTTTTTAAAATTTTTTAATCTGTTGCTTTCTTTTTACTCTCCATAATTTCTGATTTAACATTGTCTAGTTAAAGCCATTATTTTCTGCCACTGTTATTCTTCTGCATATTCATAATTTTGGCCTGTCTTTGTGGTAAAATATTTAATAATCTGAAATGGGTGATAGCCAATTGCATGTTTGTGGCTAGGATTGCAGCTTTCTGATTTAATTCGGTTTGTCTGTGTGAAATCCCTTTTGTTATTTATCATAATTAGGGTACGAAATTGGTTGTCTTTCTTCATTCATTTCTTGTAAATGGAAATTTAAATGTTTTGTTATTATTTCACTTACTACTGCAAATTGTTTCATGTTTCAAATCAATTAATAAAAAAAATGTGACATGGAACTTCCCATCATTAGAGCAAAATATTTGAAAATGCTTCCTTAGAATGTGAAGATTTGCTTAATAGCGAGTGTGAGTTTTACATACCCACATGTGTTCATGTTTCTGCAAGTCTTTAGATTTGAGTCACTTTTTGAAGCTGTACTGTGTGGGGCTTTGGCATGTTAGGGATAGTTAGTTCACAACAAAGGAGATACATATGTTCTTTAAAAAGTTATAATTTTACTTCCAGTTTTCATTCTTGTACTACATAAATGTTCATTTTTGTTCACTTCCAGTTCAAGAAATTAATACTAAAACTACAGGGAAAGGACAGCATAAGGCAGCAACGACACTGATGTGTGACGTGTCTCTGGATAAGAGGCCCAGTGGACAAATGAAATGCACTCACATTCTTATTAGCGAAGATGAATTGCATCAAGTGAGACTGAGGCAAGAGGAAGAACTGCATGCCCTTCGTTTGAAGCATGCAGCTCAGATCCATACCTTGACATTACAACGGGAGCAAAAGAAGCAAGATTACAAAAGAGAGCTCCATGCTATGGCTTTGGAATTCAAGCAGATGCTGCTACAGCATGAGCAACATTTGCTTGTAATAAAAAAGCAGTGCAGGAACTAGAAAAAATACAATAAAGGATTATAAGCTTTATATGCTACAAATAAATGATTTTGTTATTTACCTGTACATCTCATGATCTCATTTGTTGAATGTGGTTTATTATATCATGTTCACATAAACACATAATCCTTGGAGAAAACCTTTTACTGGCCCAAAAAGAGGAAAAACAGTTAACTAAATGCATTGTGAGGATGTAAGAATGTAAATATAGTGTGAATGTACAAAAAGGAGCAGACAACCAGTTTTAAGGATAACTGGCAATATATCAAATTAAAACAGATTGATAAATCAGCAGTTATTGCACACTTCTAGACCCAAAACTGTGATATAGGAACCAGGCCAACCCAGAAACCTGAGGAGCTTAAAATAAGAAGATTAATGTAAAGAGATTTGAAAACTGCATCATGAACTTCAATTTGCCAGAAACAGAACAGCTTATGAACAGGATACCCTAGGACATCAACAAAACTAATTGGAAAAGTGGATCTGGCAGTCAACAGGCAGCTGACGATGTGAGCTGATGCTCATGATATATGTTCTGCTAAACAAATAGGTGAGTGAAGCTATCAAATTGTTCCAAGTTAACTCCCCCTTCCATCAAGTATTTTTCCTATTTTTACTTTCTCTACACGTACTCTGTACACAGTGTATAGAGAAGGTTCCACCCAAAATTTTGATACTAACATTTCACTGGAAATAGATATTTTAGGGTCCCTTGTATCCAAAAAAGAAAGAAAGTATTTTTAGAAAAAGGTCCATGTGTGTGTGTCTGTGAACACGATAACTCAAAAACCAAAAGTCTGTAAAATACCAATATATATTAATGCACAGGAATTGACAAAAGTCATTTTCCTTCTAGCCTCCCAGTATTTGGCGACAATGTTAGGATACATCTTCGAAGCTTGGCATGATTATAGATGTTTCACATTCATAATTTCTTCTTTGGTGCATAGTAGGTAGTTTGGTGAGGTTGAAAGGCCAATCCTATAAAGACAATCATGTCCAGTTATGAGATTGAAAGTTAGCAACAGCTGATTTTCTTGGTAATTTGGAATTAAATTAGGATTTTGTACAATTTGTAGTCACTTTGAATGTTTATTTTATTTATATAATTTGTATCTATTTTTCTGTTTACAATGCATTTGATTGATTCATAAGGAAATTTTATCATGGTTTTTTGTTTAATTTGGGTGCCTTTCTTTGCCAAAAATCTGCTTTTTCATTACCATCCACTCCACAATGAGACGGAATCCATTGTAATACAACTCTTTTCCCCAGTTTATTAATTTGATGAATCATGTTTTGGATTTCTTTAATTTTTTCTATTTTACTATTGCTTGTATAGAAGCCTGTGAGTCTGAAAGAATAACTATATTTTTGCATTGATGCAGCTAGGGAAATAAATTTTGCAGTGTTATATAAACAGCTTCTATTTATCCATCAAAATTTGTGGTATTTTTTCCAACATTTCTGTAAAAGGAAAAGAACTGGCATTTACTACCTGCTCTAGCCCCATCATTGGTACCAGAGAGGGTACCATCTGTGTACACATGTGTTCATTTCCCAGAACATATTTTGGAGGTTAGTTTCCTCCATTGTCAACCAGACATTGACTTAAAAACTTCCAAAATATCAAATAAATAAACAAGTATTTGGCAAATAAACAAACTGTTAGGCAGCACAGGTATTTTTGTTCATATACTTATAAATCACTATACAAACATTTGTACATTTCATTTAGTACACCTTTCCTTAAATACATTCAGCTAATGGAATCGTTTAATAATGAATCAAAATTTTAAACACCTGAAAATTCTCCATTCACATGTAAAATCTTTTTTAAGACTAATTTCAGGGAGTCTCCTCCCTATCTTCATTTATTTGTCAACTTATAATTTGTTTTCCACATATACAGACATCCTAACTATTTATATTTCAGCTAAGTTTCTAACCTTGAGAGTTGCTTGTTCCTTTGGACCTTATACACATCAACACCCTGATTATTGATGTATAAGAATCGTGTTTGACTAAATCCCATTCTCTCCTCATTTAATCTTCCCGACATTGCCTCAAATCTCTCTTGCACCTTTCCTAACTATTTTCCACACACCATAATAAATTCTCTTCTATTATTTGCTAATTCCTCCAGTCCTAGTTTACCCTATTTATCAAATCTCAATTCACTTCTTGATACCTTGTTTTCTTGCATTTAAGAGCACATGAAGTACTTTCTCATTTTTTTAATTATAAGGTAACCTCTTTCTTGGCCTCTTTCCACTGAGAGAAAAAATTGCTGGAAAAATGAGGACTAAGGCACATTAAAATCCTTACCTAATAGTTTTGTTTCGTAATCGGCTAACCCTCCCTGGATATGTAGGACTGAGAGCTGCCTAGGACTTACAAGCCATTGACTAGGGGTCAGAAGCCTGTCGGGGAGCCAACAGCGCGTTACAAGGGGTTGGCCATAGCCAGGCATGAGGATGAGGAAGTGGATGAAAGGAAATGTAATGATGATTGGAAAGGTGATGATGGAGCAGTTGGTGGAATGAGCAGCGGGGGAAACTGGAGGATCTGCCGCTTCGCCCACCACAAATTCACATGTGAGTGCTTGGGATCGAACCTGGGCTGCCTAGATGGGAGATAAGTGGTCTAACCAATCAACCATGGTATCGCCTTACCTAATAGTAAATGCTGTAAATTTTTATTTTATGTTCCCAAACAGTCAGCATATCTGATAAAAAGCTTAAGGATTTGAGTTTTGAAAAATGTTTAAAATTTCTGGTAGAAGACAGAGACATGCCTTTTTGTTTAGCAATTTTCAAGACGATCACCCTAAGCTAGCCAATTCTGTTAAAACTAATCTTCTCCTAACACTGAACCAGCAGCTTTGAACTTAATGTATGATTGCATGTGTAATTTTTCTTGCTCTATAGTACAGAATTTGGAAACCTTTCAACAAATTCCCTGCATAAACGGTACACAGATTTGTGTTTAGAGTAACCTTTGCATAAGAACATACGTTCTGCCCCAGATAAGTGGCTCACCAATTTGATTGAACCTGATGTAACAATTACAGCGAGATATAGTGCATGCACCTTAACATGAAAATTGGCTGTCTGAATTCCTGATATGTGGTGAATAAAGAGCAAAAGAGACATAGATCACCTTATAATTGACTGACCCTCTACTTGTACATCTTTCAGACAATTTGTCAATGAAGTTTCCAGAGAATCATATTTTCACAATGTGCTGCATTTGATAATGGCAGAGAGCAATAGCCATTACCACTATTTGAGTTATCTTAATGTGTGCAGAAGTACTTCCTGCTGCATTAGTATATTTGATGCCATTTTTTATAGAAAGAACTTGCTTACAAGAATGTGTAATGTGATAATAGGAAATCATTTATGCCAGAAAATTTGGATGCATGTGTTGTTATCTGTTGCAATACCAAAAAATAGCCTACAAAACAGTAAAATAATGATCTGGATGCTTTTTATGGATATCATTGACAATTTCAACTTTTGTGAAGAAAGCTAATAAATAAATTTCACAAAATTGGGGAGCTTCTTATCAATCGACAATCAGATGTTATAACATACAGAAAGAGAATCAGGTGCAAAATTTATTTCAGAATTATACAGCTGCAGACACTGAAATTAAAACCACTGTTAGATTAGACTAGTTACTATCAAATTGTAGCATAAGAACAGAACATTCTTTATATTCTTTAAAACCATTTGGGCATGCCTGAAATTCTTTTTAAATAAAAACATATTTTTTTCTGTTGCATCTATAATAAGAATAGCTGTACAGGAGTGTGCAATACTTTGGTTGCCAACCATCTCTTTGCTCTGTATCATGTACAGAGTAGATAGAAATTTCTCAACTCTTAAAATATTTCTACACACCACTGAGCCATGCTTCTCACTTTAAATTCTTGTGCCTTTTGGTGGCCAATATTTCACTATGTGTGAAGCATTGACAACAGTTATCGTTCCTGTCATTGCTTATGTATACAGCGAGTGTAGCTGTTGTATGTGCTAGATGTTACTTTTAATGTGTGCTTTCTTGTACTCTCTGAGGGGATATGGTGATTCTGAAGCTTAAAGGTGAGTTAAAGGTTTCAGTTGGTAATGATGAATTTCCATGATATGCTTGCAATTAAGAAAAATTACAAAGCAGTTCATTTGCACAGCCACAGCTTAGGTTAAAATAAACCTGTAATTTCTCACTTGTGTGAGAAACTTTTGGTCCCCGCATAGTATTTTTATTGTTAATTTTATTTTATTAATGGTTTTAGGGGTCTTAAATCAGTTCTCTTTACTTTATTACAGAGAATGGTTCCCATAGCAAGGGAACATTTACACACAAAAATTCAACTCCTTAATGCAAGAGAGGTATCAATAAAAGAAACTACTTTACATCTGAAGGTTGGTAGAAACACTGTTAGGAAGTGGATTAGAAAAAAAGAGGGTGATGTCATGGACTAGGAAAGAAGTGGCAGACCAACTAAAGAAGAGAAGTATTGTCAAGATTTTTCAAGAAGTAATTTCTCAGCTGATTTCCAAGACTGAAAAGAAAATTGGTGTCAACAGTCAGACACTGTGCAAGGTCCTAGGGTAGATATGCATACAAAGAACCAGTTAAGCCTGTGTTTAGTGAAAAAAATACCACTGATCGAATGAAATTTTGTGAAAGATTATGTAAAGCGAACCTTTATCCTTTTTACAGATGAAAGTCCCACTAAACTTAATCCTAAACCAAACAAGGTCGCGGGTTCAAACCCAGCGGAGGAAAATGGATTTTTCGGACTTTTTTTCCTTAGCATGACTTCCTTCGGAAGGGAAGTAAAGCCGTGGGTCCCGTGTCGTAGATTTACGGCACGTAAAAGAACCTAAAGTCCAGTATAGAATGGGACGCTGAGAACCACAGCAGAGTGTCCATTAATAAAACACCATTTAATTTAAACCAAACAGACAATTGCAGAATACTAACAATCAATCTTGCCAGGATTTTTGCAGACCTTGTTCCAAAATTTTCAGAGAAAGTTTTGCAGGTGGTGTGTCACAGTATGGAAAAACAGACTTGCACATTCTTCATTGAAAGCAGACTCACTAAGAACTTTACGATTTTTACCAATATTCAAGAACCCCTCTTTAAATTTTGCAGGTGCACTGTAGGCATTTTGATGTAGGATGGAGCAACAGCTCCTCATACTACAAAGGCAATTGTGCAGGTGATAAAAGACTAGCATTTGGATTGACTGGCCAGGAATTTCACCTGACTTCAGCATTATTGAACACTTGTGAGCCAAACTTCAAGGTAGTGTTTTCAGACAACCTGGACCACACAACAGGAATCAATTAGGGTTCAAGAAGAATGCGAAAATGCCAACCACTATATTCAGCAATTTGGCGGAATTTTGTCCCGAAGGAGTTCTTTTACATTTCAGTAATTCTACTGACATGAGGCTGTCTCATTTAAGCACACTTAAAAGCCATCAATCTGGGCCAGGTTTTGCTAAATTTGATATGTGTTAGACTGATACATAGTATTTATGACAGAAATAAATAGCCTACTTATTATTTAAAGGGCATTTATTTAAAATGGGATGAGAAACTTTCAGTCCACATTGTACATTAAAGTGCCTTGAAGTGAAGTTCATAATTACCAATATTACTTAAGGGAAGGATTAAAGCAATATGGCCATCCATGAAGATTACAGTGAGCAGTGGAGGTAGTTTTGTCATTAAAAGTTGTTAAGATGTATCTAATCTTCAAATCTAATGTGAAGGAAACTGTAATTCATAAACCTAAATTCAAAAATGTGAACAATCGTGAACTGATTATAAAAATAATGTAACACAAACATGAAATTGTAAAAGCCACCTGTTGTTTACAGGTAGCAAAATTGTACTGATATGTGTGTTTGTATATTTTTAACCGCACGCAAATATTTGTAATTTTGATATTTTCTATAACTGTACAGTTTTGTTAACTTTTTTTCTTATGTATTCATTTTAGTGTGTTCATGTAGTACGTATATATCATGTGTGTTGGGAATTTGGAAGAACACTAGGTGCTGTTTCCCTCAATCTTCCACCGCCGTTACAATGAGTATTTTAAAGTCCAAAAACTGTATTTTTTACACGCTGAATTATATGTTCAGAACCAAACCAAGAAAAGTCCTATTGGTTGTTGTGGACAGCTTTCAGTTATCACAGTGAAATCTAACGTAAACCTTGGGTACCAAGAAATGTAAAACACTATTTGTGAGAATTGTCAGAAATTGCTTACTCTCTTTCTCTAGTATGTATGTGTAAAGTACGCAGTAGATACAGAAGGCATTGTATTCCACCCAAAAATTTAATAGAAATTTCACCACAAATACATGTTTTGAGACCTCCTGAATCCAAAAAAAAATTCTAGAAAAAAGTCCATGTGTGTGTGGGGGGGGGGGGGGGGGTCTGCATAGCTCAAAAATGAAAGATTTGTTAAATACCAAACCCAATATTTCTGTTCGTTCTTCCAAGCATGTAACAAAAAGATTTTCAGGAAAATTTAACTATCCCTTTACATGGAACATGTTTTAAATTTTGATCTTCTCAAAAATAAAATGTATACTATTATGTCAAGAAAGTTCCGGGAATTTGCCAATAAACACAAAAAATGAATTATTCATCCATTTTATTTTATCGCCTTCAAAGTAGGTCCCTTCTGATATTGTACATTTATGCCAACGAATAATGCAATTATCAAAACTTTTTTATAGGCACTTTTAGGAATCGATGTCAATTGTCACTGCGAATTTTCCTTTTAAGTCTTCTATTGACTGAAAACAGGTGCTTTGAAGTGGTAACTTGAGTTTTGGAAAGAGAAAGAAATCAGCAGGAGGCAGATCAGGTGAATATGGTGGTTGTTCGATGAAATTTGTTGAGTTTTTGTCAGAAATTTGTTTGCCTTGTGAGCTGGTGCATTATCGTGGTGCAGAATCCATGAGCTGTCGATCCACAAATCTGGCCTTTTTCGGCATATTTGGCCTCTCAAATGCCACATAACGCTTAGATAATAGTCTTTATTTACCATCTGACCTTCTGGCAAGAACTCTGAATGCACGACACCGCAATAATCGAAAAAAGATGTCAACATGACCTTCAGTCTTGATCGAGTTTGACATGCCCTTTTAGGTTTCGGTTCAGTTGGAAGGCACCATTCGGAAGCTTGTTGATTGGTTTGAGTGTCAAACTCGTAAACCCACGTCTCATCACCAGTTACAATGCTTTTTATGAAAGTGGGGTTGAAACTGACTTGTTCTAGCATGTCTTCAGCAATCCTTATGCGATTGAGTTTTTGTAGAAAATTAAAGTCTTTCGAAACTAACTGAGCTGCAACGCGTGTCATGCCCAACAATCGTTTAAAGGTACAAATCAATTCGTGAGACACACAAAGTTCAGCAGCAATCTCTTTCAGACCTAAATGACGATTTTCAGACAGCATTTTTTTCACTTTAATGATGTTCAGTTCAGTTGAAACCGTTGATGGCTGACCAGAGCAAGGCAAATGTTCCACCACATCTCGACCACTTTTGAATGCACTGTACCACTCATTTGCAGGTGTTTTTGATAAAGTTGATTCACCATAAGCCCTCTGTAACATTTTCAGCGATTCGGCACACAAAATAACATTTGCGATGTAAAATTTGAGACAAATTCTTTGTTCAATATTTGTATCCATCGTAAAATCGCAAATGAACCTTGGAGATGAACTGACAAAATGATACTGTAAATAAACTAGATGACAGATGACTATCAAACTCCGCTTGGGTATAGAGGAAAGTTGTACCAACTTAGCGACAACAATAATTTGGAATCCCTTTTTAAACGGGATTTTTAAATGATCAATTCCTGGTACTTTCTTGACAGAGTGAATTTCTTGGGAATAGTCCCTAAGTCCTCTTCGATTTGAATGACTTTTAAATATCTGGTAAACCATAAGAAATAGACAAAAACTTACTATACAAAAAATGTGGATCTCGTTAAAAAACACAATTTTTGTAGAGAACCATTTCTGAGATATTCCATGTTATTGGTTTCAGTTTTAAAATACTTGAAACTTTTCCGAGCAGGAAGTCCTCATCCATTTCATCTCTTTTAATTTCACCTCTGGCCTTGCAAATTCCCTTATTTACCTTATTCTTATAAGGAACTAAGTAATAAGACCATGTTCTCTGCTAATGTTTATCTTGATTAGCATGAAGTAGATAAAAGAATAATCTTTTGTGAGAATAGTTTGTTTGCAGAGCAGATAGAGTAAGTCATGTGAATGGAACACATCAGTTTTGCACTTACACCCTATTTCCCTGGCTCAGGTGAACTTTTTAATTATAATGCATATAACTTTTGGAATTATTAATCAAGCTATCCCTTGTACAGAAATATACCACACTGCATTTACAGAACGCTTTGGCTAACCTAATGAAGCGAATTATGATGCTAAAAAAAGACTACGTGAAAGCAGAATAACAACTTGCAAAATGAGATTCATGGGAAGAACAACAGTATACACTAGATAGGATAACAAAAGGAACACTGATGTCTTAGATAAACTGAAAATTACATTAGTGTTAGAATATATCAATACCAACTAAATTAGAAACCCCATCTTGAAAGAATGAGTTCACCTAACATCCCCAAAGCTGTTTATTTTGATGGACCGTTCTGTGAAATGCTGAAAGGAAAGTTTTCTCTAGGATTCTAAAAGACCTAATACTTGATAGGCGGAGGATGATATGATTTTTAATTAAAATAAACAAAATTGTGTGTATTTTATGGTCTCTTTATGGAAAAGTGTACATTTATAGTAAATGCTTCTTGTATTTAAACATTAAGAAGAAAAGTCTAGAAAATTTAAAAAATCTGATGTGTTACATTTAATAACTTTCTCTACCTGCTCTGCAAGCAAACTACTAAGATTTATCATAAATTCTGTCACAACTATAAGCATGGGTAGCACAGCAGAGAATGCTAATATTCAAAACATTTTCATACCATTTATTAACTATATTATAGCGAATACAAAAAACAGATAGTTACTTTAAGTGTCCCCCTGTTGAGGTCACACAGGCTTTCAAACAGTGTGGCCAATCATCTATGGCAGCACATACGATATTTATGTCCAAATTCTGCGCTGTTCGCTTCAAATCTCAATTTAGGAACTTCAGATTTCTATGTCGTCTTGAGCAGGCTTTACTTTCGATGATGTCCCGTAGTTGGTAATCCAACAGATTCAGATCTGGACTTCTCAATGATCAATCTTGATGCACTATAAATTCAGCAACATTCTCCTTATGCCACTGTTGCATGTGTTTAGCCCTATGGGATTGGTGTTGAGTTTTCTTGAAAGACCCAGTGTTCTTGAATATGGTCTGATTCAGGGGCTCTACAATTGGCTCTAAGATGGTATTTTTTTAGACATTAGCATTTGTCTTCAAATTTTTCTTGCAAAACTGAACCTCTGTTGCACCCTCATAAGACATCCCCACATGATGGGGTGATGACCTTGCTGAACAGGGGGCGCTTTTTTTTTTACTGCTGCTGCATACACACTATCATTTTGTTTGTTCAGTTTCTGTTTATTTTCCCATCTGTAAAGAGAATTGTTAGTGACCGTTTTGAGCATGCCAGCAGCAAAGGAGGTTCTTTGATCTATCCCACCTAATTGTCCTCAGTCAAGGTATAAGCATTTGACCAGTCCAGTGATGGTAGGCTCGGAGTCCAAGGTCTTTGTTCAACACTCTTGAAATGTTCATCTCGCATGCGATGATTTTCTGTGAATTCTTTCAAGAATCGCTTTCACTGCTGCTGGGGTGTGAAAGGAACGAGGCTGACCAGATCCCCCTCTGTCCTCCACACATTCAAGTTCCTCATCGATTTATGGTAAGATATATGACTGTTAATGCTTAAATATTGTGGTATGCAGAGCAATGACTGCAACCCTGTTTTCTTTCACAGACCACTCCATACTATTGCTATGTGCAGACTGACTACATGTGCTGCAATGTTCCCTCCAATACTTCCCCCCACCAACCCACCACACAACCAAACAAGTCAAGGTCAAATTGGTGACACAACTTATCATAAGATTTGGTATTCTTACAATTATTCTTTTATCTACATTGTGCTGAGATAGACCTTATTGGATATGTCTTATTACTTGCTTCCATTCAAGAAGCAAGGAAATAAGGGAATACACCAAGCTAAAGCAATAGTCAAATCCTTTAAAAGCTAGTTGCTATGTGATGCAATTTGACTCTCTTTGCATAGCCAAGAATGAAACGAGATGAAACAACTGAGAACCTCCCCTTTAAGAGTATTTGAAAATTGAAACGAATAAATAACAAGGAATATCTTGCAATTAGTTAACTCTACAAAAGTATGTTTATGAAATAAGTTATGCGTTTCAAGGATCTTATAAAAATCTTATGGTAGAGAAAGTAAAAAGGCCTTACCCAGTAACTCACCTTAAAAGTTAATTTTAAACATTTCTATCTTTAATTACTTCATTCACACAATGTAATGAGCTTTGAGACAAGTTTTTATTTTATCTGGTTGATGCACAAATATGGACTAATTTAGGCTTAATTTTACTTTATCAGTTTTACATTTGGGTACCTAAAAAAAAATTGATGAAAGTTGCCCATTGAATTTAAATTCTTTATTGCTGTTTGGTGGGTTTACATTCCATCACTCTGTTACCCATGCACATCATTTAGATAGCCAGACATCATAGTTGTACTCAATATGCTACTCATATTTCTCTCCCTGTGATTGAAATGTGCACTATTTATTCAACATTCCTACCAGAGAACAAAATTGAAGAAAAATTAAGTTTTCACAATAAGGTAAGGAAGAGCAAGATTATAATTTTTGTTCAATTCAACCAAAGTTCTTTTAGCATTGTGCAAATCTCTCAGAGAAAATATGGAAGTTAGGCAAACATTCCATCACTCTTAGAGAATGTGAAGGTTAGGTTTGACTATAAAGCTAGATGTACCAACATTCCATCTGTGGAGAGAATAAGGTTAGACTAAAAGTGTGACTTGGGCTATCAACCAGCTCTTAGAGAAAATATGTAGGTTAAGCTACAAGTCAAATGGGTTGCATGATCTATCATTAGGCTGATGCAACCTATTGTAGACAATATGCAGGTTAGGCCAAGGATGGAATATAAATGTTGACAGATAGGCTGTGGTTTCACCTCAGAATGCATGGGAGATGAACTGTTGGCCTAAACTCAGAATTCTCTCTTGGAAAGAATAATTGGTCTAGCCTTTTCAGCATCACTAGGATAGGCTAAAATGATGCAAGGATACCAGAAACTCCTCAAAGAAAACAGGAAGGGTGGGATATGGTAACATGCATTTAATTAATTTTTTTTTTTTTAAATATACATTATTTGGACAGACAACATGAATTGGTTGGGCAGAAAGTTTCAGATAGGTTATCTTTTGACTTCTCTTGGATTATTGTTAGAACTAGGCCAACTTTCAAATTAAGGTAGGCTAGGCCCAAATGCCATCTTTTAAAATTTGGCTAGGCTAAAAGGCTATCAAAACTTCTCTTAGGCGGTGGTTGGGCTAAACAAAAAATATATGTATGGGGAGGGGGGGTGTGTGGCTATTTTTCAGAATACCATATAGGCTGGAATAGACAGTCACATTTCTTATACTACCATTAGAGTAAAGAAAGGCTTAGCAAGCAATCTAGAAGGGAAAAAAAAAAATTGGGGGGAGAGGGAGTGTAGGCTATTAAAGAAAAGGAAGGTAGAAGTGACCAGCATGCAGTCCCATAATATGTGGCATAGGTTAAAAAAAGCTATAATGACCTAGAATGTGGCATACATCTTTTATATATATATATATAAAAAAAAAAGGCTACCATGACCACTTAAAATGTGATATAGGCTTTAAAAAAAAAAAAAAAGAAAGAGGGGGGGGGCTGAGATAGGCTAATGTGACCTAGAATGTGGTAGTTTATTTAAAAAAAGAAAATAGGCAGAGATAGGCTATTTAAAAAGAATAATAGGCTGAGATAGCCTATAACACATTCTAGGAGGCAATGATAGCCTATACTACATTCTAGGCTATCTCAGCCTATTTTTTATGTTTTTAAATAGCCTATACCACATTCTAGGAGGTTATGATAGGCTGAGGTAGGCTATTTTTCTTATAAATAGCCTATTCTGCCTACTAGGAGGCTATGATAGCCTATCTCAACCTGTTTTTCTTTTTTAAATAGCCTATACCACATTCTAGGAGGCTGAGATAGGCTATTTCCCTCTTTTTTTTTTTTTTTTTTTTTTTTTTTTAAATAGCCTATACCACACTCTAGATTATGATAGCCTATACCACATTCTAGGAGGTTATGATAGCCTATCTCAGCCTATTTTTCTTTTTTTTTTTTAAATAGCCTATACCACATTCTAGGAGGCTGAGATAGGCTATTTCCCTTTTTTTTTTCTTTTAAATAGCCTATACCACATTCTAGGAGGTTATGATAGCCTATCTCAGCCTATTTTTCTTTTTTAAATAGCCTATACCACATTCTAGGAGGTTATGATAGCCTATCTCAGCCTATTTTTCTTTTTTAAATAGCCTATACCACATTCTAGGAGGTTGAGATAGGCTATTTCCCTTTTTTTTTTTTTTTTTTTTTAAATAGCCTATACCACATTCTAGGAGGTTATGATAGCCTATCTCAGCCTATTTTTCTTTTTAAATAGCCTATACCACATTCTAGGAGGTTATGATAGCCTATCTCAGCCTATTTTTCTTTTTTAAATAGCCTATACCACATTCTAGGAGGCTGAGATAGGCTATTTCACTCCTTTTTTTTTTTTTCTTTTAAATAGCCTATACCACATTCTAGGAGGTTATGATAGCCTATCTCAGCCTATTTTTCTTTTTAAATAGCCTATACCACATTCTAGGAGGCTGAGCTAGGCTATTTCCCTCTTTTTTTTTTTTTTTTTTTAAATAGCCTATACCACACTCTAGATTATGATAGCCTATACCACATTCTAGGAGGTTATGATAGCCTATCTCAGCCTATTTTTCTTTTTTTTAAATAGCCTATACCACATTCTAGGAGGCTGAGATAGGCTATTTCCCTTTTTTTTCTTTTAAATAGCCTATACCACATTCTAGGAGGTTATGATAGCCTATCTCAGCCTATTTTTCTTTTTTAAATAGCCTATACCACATTCTAGGAGGTTATGATAGCCTATCTCAGCCTATTTTTCTTTTTTAAATAGCCTATACCACATTCTAGGAGGCTGAGATAGGCTATTTCACTCCTTTTTTTTTTTTTTTCTTTTAAATAGCCTATACCACATTCTAGGAGGTTATGATAGCCTATCTCAGCCTATTTTTTTTTTTTAAATAGCCTATACCACATTCTAGGTTATGATAGCATATTTTCCTTGCTAAATAGCCTATACCACATTCTGGGAGGTTATGATAGCCTATCTTAGCTTATTTTACTATTTAAATACGCTATTATAAATCCTAGAATGTGGTATAGTCTATATAAAAAGAAAAATAGCCTCAGGCTACCAGCAATCAAGAATGGTAATGGGGGAGGCCCCCCCCCCCCCCAAAAAAAAAAAAAAAAAAAAAAAAAAAAAAAAAAAAAAAAAAAAAAAAAAAGCAAGGCAGGCAAGCCTAAATGGGCTTTCATAACAAGATGGAAAGGCTGGGCTGAGCTAGGAAATATAAGGTCAGATAAAAAAAGTTGAGAGGCAACATGCCATCTCACCTAACTCCATGGCATGACAGTTCACAAGGAACCTTGGCCTACCCCTGCATCCCTTATTAGGATAGGGGGCCTCATAGTATGTTTAGGTTAAAAATGGTATGGACCATATTCTGTTTGGGGAAGTGTGGAGACCAGGTAAAACAGTTGAGATGATGATGATGATAATGTACTGCAAGAGATCAGGCTAAAAGGAAAAGATGGACTTCTCTAATTTCTAAAATATGAAATTCAGATTAAAAGGCTCCAAAAAGCTAAGGTAGGCTTGTTCCTCTTAGAGTAAATATGTAGTAAATAATTCTATTCATCCTGTAAAGTCAATCACATCCAAATAGGTCCCACATAGGAAATATCCAATATGGTAATCGTACCTATGAGCAGTTTAAAAAAAAAAAAAAAGTACAAATTAACATAAATCAACTTCAAATTTAAATTGCCTTATACATAGTATAGAAGCTTGCCTTAGGTACTCTGATTTGTAAGTAAAAAAAAAAAAGGTAAAAATGGATTATTGTAGTTTTAAGATTTAAAAAAAAGAAAATTGAACATAGCTAAAAGTGGCACGTATAGTAGAATGTTGATTTCAGACATAGACCTGTGAAAATTACCTTATGTATCCCCCCCCCCCCATGCCATTGGTGGACATCTCACTAATGATCAGAGCAAGGTCTCTCTCTTATGGAGCTCATGGTAAGCAGAGGTGTCCATGCTGTGTACCTACCTTTGTTGCAGTTTCCTACAGAAATGGTTTGGGATGCTTGCTCCAATAATGTAGGTAATTTTAGATTTAAAAAAAAAATAAGTTGGTTCTTTAGGGTATGAACCTCCACCCATACCAGTTGGTCAAATCCCACATGCCTTGCCTTATACCATGTGGCCATTCCTACATATCACCCATCTGATCTTTATTGCACAAATTGCTAATTTCTCAACATAGTCCCCTTTTACACTCTCCTCCCAAAGTTCCTGACATTTTTACTTTCTCTATATAGAACACAAGTAGAAAAAGTATTGCATTCCACCTAAAAATTCAATACCAAGATTCACAAAAAAATTACACATTTTAGGTTCCCCTGTATATAGAAAATGTACTGTGATTGTGAGAACTCAAAAACGAAAAGTTGGTAAAATACCAAACTTGGTATTTAAGTTTAATATCCTCCAAAAATGTGGCACAAAGCTTTTCAGGAAAATTCCCCCACCCCAAACTACCCTTCACAAGGAAACATTTTTGATTTACTAAATATGACTAATGATTTTGATTAAAATACTGTATATTCAAGATATTTGCACCACAAATAAAATCTACATCTTGAATTTTCTGGGAACAGCCTCTGAAAACCTCTTTATTCTAAATGAATTTTGCATAACTGGTAACAAAATCTTACACAAAAATTCAGATTTTTATAAATCATAGAATTTATGTCATATAAATTTTGTTCGTGGAGTTGACCATATTTTAAGTATTTTAAAACTGAAACGAATAATAAAAAATTTTTAAAATGTTTCTTATACAGGAATTTGTCAACTCCTGACTATGTAAAGAAGTGAACACATCAAATTTTTTTTAATCTCTCCAACAATAGGGCCAAATATGCCTCTGTCTTCAGGATGTCCTATCTGATCTAAATCTTGCTCCTGTGAGCCATTTCTTCATGTTTGGGAACAAGAAGAACCTCAGGGGGACTGGTCAGACAACTAGGGGTGCAGCAGCAATTCATGCAGTATGGTGGCAACAAATCTAGATGAATGTGCTGGAGCATTGTGGTGAAACAGCATTTTCTTCTTTGCCAAATTGGGCTGTGTTTCCTTCAACTTCATGTCCAATTAGGCCAATAACTCACTGCAATATTCTCCTTGAAATCAATGAATCCCTTTGCACACCAAAAACAGCTGCCATCACTTTTTCAGCTGATGGTATTGTCTTTGCCTTCTTTAGAGTAGATTCACCAGAGCAATTGTGTTACTTATATTAAATAGACAGGAATACTTTAGAATACTAAATATTTTAACATTATATTCCTTATATGAGGTATTCATGCTTGCAAAAAGAATAGAAAATAGCAACAAAACAAGTAATCAGATACATGATCATAACAAACTTCCATATAAATTCCCATAGATTGGAAATTTACAAAAGTAAATCATTGGTATCTGTATGTATGCTGTATAACAAACTTTCTCAAAATATAAAAAGCATATAATGTACAAGAGGATTTAAAATAGAATTAAAAAATAGTGCTTAAGGTTAATATTTATGACATTATTAATGTTGAATTTGGTGTAGATAAAGCATGTACATATGCATCAGTGCAAGTTTATATGTAAATTACCTTTGTAAATGTGTGTTTAACAAATTTGTTATAATTTATGTATTTCTATAGTTTGATATTGATGATGTTATGAAATATTATGAATTTTAATAGCAGAATAAATTAATGAATCTAACTTATCATGCTAAATATGAATTTCTGTTTCCCTTAAAATACTTATGGCTTCTGTCATTTCATGAACTTTCCTTCAACAATCAGCAATATCATATTGTGAATTTTTTCAATGATAATATGACATTTAAAATCATTGAACCGTTGTGATAGATGATGAAAGGCACCCAATATTTCCTTGCAAGTTTTCTCTTCTCAAAGTAAAAAGCAAATCATTGGAACAATGTGATTCATCACTTTCTCCATTTTAGCGAAACACATTGAATGACTGAGTGAAATACCCACCAAATCCAAACTAACCTATGGATCAGTACCACATTTGTTTTAATGACATGTAACAAATGATGGTACATAACACCAGCTTGCCACAGTAAAAGCATCTATTTTGAAACATAGGTTTTTATTGTTTATGCCACTTATCTCTGGTGAACAAAACTATGCTTTTTAAAGTGTGTTGGCTGAGTAAAACTTTTTTCACAAATGTTGCATTTATATGGTTTTATACCTTCATGAATTAAAAGATGTTTTTTGAGACTTGATGACTGAGAAAAGGTTTTTCCACAAATTTCACACTTGGGTGTCACTTGGCTCTTGTGGATCAAATTATGCTGTTTTAAGTCTGTGTAACTGTCATAATTCTTTCCACAAATAGCACAGCTGTCCAATTTTTCACCCTCATGAGTGAATTTGTGCATTTGTAAGTGTGCAAGTCGATTAAAGCCTTTCTCACAAATCTGACATTTGTATGGTCTATTTGCCCCATGAATTATAAGGTGCGTTTTCAGATTTGACGAATTTGTAAAGTGCTTACCACAAATTTCACATCCAAATGGTCTGTAGTCCTCATGAACTAAAACATGTTTCTTTAGGTATGTCAATTTTGTAAAAATCTTACCACAAATTTTACATTTGTGTATCACTTCACCCCTGTGAACCAAACTATGTTGTTCCAAATCTGTGTAAGTGTCAAAATTCTTTCCACAAATTCCACAATTACCCAGTTTTTCACTCTTATGAATGAAACTATGCCGTTTTAAGTGTGAAAATTGTTTAAAGTTTTTCTCACAAATTTGACACTTGTATGGTCTTTCTTCCCCATGAATCAAAACATGTCTTTTCAGGTCTGCTATCTTTATAAAGCTTTTACCACAAGTTTCACATTTGGATGGTGTTTTGTCTCTGTGAATCAAACTATGCGTTTTTAAATGTGATGACTGAGTAAAACATTTCTCACAAATTTTGCATTTGTATGGCCTTTTGCCCTCATGAATTAAAAGATGTTTCCGAAGATTTGATGCATTTGTGAAGATCTTACCACAAACTTCACACATATGCATTGTTTTGTCCTTGTGAGTCAAACTATGCTGTTTATAGTCTGAGTAACTATTAAACTCTTTTCCACAAATTTTACATATATCCACAGCTTTGTCTTTGTGAATCAAGCTGTGTATTTTCAAATGTGACGATTGAGTAAAACATTTCTCACAAATTTTACATCTGTATGGCCTTTTGCCCTCGTGTATCAAATGATGCTTCTTAAGATTTGATGTGTTTGTAAAGGTCTTACCACAAATTTCACATATGTACACTACTTTGTCTCTGTGAGTCAAACTATGCCGTTTAAAGTCTGAGTAACTATCAAACTTCTTTCCACAAATTTCACAAATGTTCAGCCTTTTATTCTCATGAGTCAGATTGTGTATTGTTGAGTGTGAAAGCTGGCTAAATTCTTTCTGACATTTATGTGACCTTTTGCCTTCATGAAAATTTTTTCCACAGATTTCACAGATACTTACACTTTCACCCTTGTGAGTAAGACTATGCATTTTTAAGTTTGATACATGAGTAAAGCTTTTATTGCAAAGTTCACATTTATAGACTTTTTTATTATTGTGTATAAAATTGTGTTTTTTCAGTGCTGCAGCATTAAGAAACATCTTATCACAAATGTTGCAGTTGTGTGATATCCTTTTATTCTTGTGTCTGATGCCATGTATTTTTAAGCCAGTAAGACGTGTGAATCGGTTGTCACAAATATCACATTTGTATGGCTTTTGGCCTTGGTGTCCCAAAATATGTCTTCTCAAGTTTTTTACATGACTAAACCACTTGCCACAAATTTCACATAATATGGATTTAGTACTGTCTTGTATTAAAGCATCCTTTGCAAATTCTAAAGAACTGATACAATTCCCTTCATCATAATTTTGCCCATTTAAGGCATCCTGATCTTTGTGAGTTAAACAATGCATTTTGAAATGGGCAAGCTGAGTAAATCTTTTTTCACAAATATTACACTTATATCTTTTGCTCTTATGCATCAATAGATGTCTTTTCAAGTTTGATATCTGAGTAAAGCTCCTATCACAAATTTGACATTTGGGTAGCTGTTTCTCCTTGCAAATCAAATTATGCTGCTTCAAATCTAAAATATTAGTTAAACAATTTCCAGAAGTGTTACACTTCAATGTACCTTTGTCCTGGTGAATAAAACTATGCGTTTTTAGTTGGGATGACTGAGTAAAGCTTTTTTCACAAATTTCACACTGGTATGGCCTTTTGCCTTCATGAATTAAAAGGTGTCTGCTTAGGCTAGATGTTTGAGTAAAGATTTTACCACAAATTTTGCACATGGGTGTTTTGTCTTTGTGTATTAAACTATGTTCTTTGAAGTCCAAAACACTATAAATATTCAATTCACAAATGTTGCAGCTATATTTTCCATCCTGATGAATAAAATTATGTGCTTTCAAAGGTGAATGCTCATTAAGTTTCCGTTCACCTTCATGGACCAACGTATGTTCCTCCAAAACTGACAGTACTGTAAAGCTTTTTTCACAGAGCTTACATTTATATTGTCTTCTGCCCTCACACATTAAGTCATGTTCTTTTAAGCCTGAAGCACGATTGGAGTTTTTATTTTCATTAATGAGATTATGCTCCTTCCAGTCTGCTATTACTAGTTTATCTTCACTAGTTTGCTGTGTGCTTCCATTCTGTACACTACCTTCATATGACTGATTGGATTGAACACTGGTGTTAGTTTTTATACAGGATGCATCATTAATATTCTTAACAACGTGATAATTGGAAGTTCTTTTATAATCAGCACTTTCCTTCATTATTTCTAGGCAACATTTATCTTCCTCTGCTGTATTGATTATTATACTAGTGTCTCCAATGTTGAAGTTGCATGCTGTATCCATGATTGACCTGAAATATAATAAGTAACACTACTATGAATATACTCAAGTAATAGAATACACAGTTCTAGTATGGTGGGTGCTTGGAATATAGCCTGTAATGCATTTGAATGAAATTCTTTTTATGATACAATTTTTATTTTCTTTACACATATCAATAGAGAAAATGCTGCAATCCCCTAAAAAATTCAAAACCAGGATTTCATTGCATACTTTGTGACCTCAAAATACTGAAAAAGCATTTTTACATCTCTGTCAAACTTTGTATTTAAATTAGTACCTTCCCAAAGGTGCCACACAAAGATTTTCAAGAAAACTTCTCCATCCCGAACCACCCTTTGCATAGAATGTTTTTCATAAGTATTTGTATTTTCTCAAAAGTGTCTCAAATGATTCTGATTAAAATATTGAAAGGAACTTTGTATCATTTTGCATAACTGGTTCACCATTAGATATACACAGAAACTTACTATACAAATAACTTTTTTGTATTATCAATCATTTTGAAGAAATCCATTTTTATTGGGCTGAATTTTTCAATGACAATATGTCATTTTTTGAACAGCTGATGAATGTTACAAAATGTATAACAAATACTGATCTAGAACTATCACAATAAACAGCTGGCATAATTACTAAAAACACATACACTAAACAGGATGGACCATTTAAGTTGAGACTGTACAGCATCTCCAAAACTAAGGTTATAGAAAAAAAGGTCTTGAATAAAAGTTGCTTAATATTATGGGGAAAATTTTGTTCAGTTAGTCATTTTTTATTTGGAGAATATTTTGTTGGTAATTTTAGGGTCAATTTAATTTTTTTTAAATAAGAAGCTACATTTTTATGTTGTTTTTCCATTCCTCATGAAAAACTAAACTTATATATATATATAAAAGCACCTTGCAATTGCTCTTACCAATGTAAATAACAATGAAAATTCTGAATGTCTATGTATAAAGAGTGCAATGAATGGTTGGGCCAATTCAACACAATGCAGCATAGCAACAGCAAGCGAGGTAAGTTTACTTTCCTCGTATGTCATTAGTGTACTTGCAGCCACCTTCGAGCCCAAGGGGATGCACTGGTGTATGTACCTACAGTTAGCAGTCACTCAGTAACAACCATCAGTTCCATTCAAGTTATTTAACATTTGAAGTTCACTCGGTTAACTGTGGGTTGAAATGGACCAACTTTCTCAACCAGAAAAATTGGAAGTGGTTCTTATTTAAAGGAAATCTAGGAGAGATGTGGAACAAACTATTCTTCTGTATGCAGAGGTTTTCTGATAGACAAACTCCATCAAGAACTTCATTTCATCATGTCACAAAATATTCTCAGAAGAAGGCAGTGTCCAACCAAAGAAAAGGAAGCACGGGAAAACAGTTACAGATGAAAATAGGGAAGTTGTGGTGTTAACTCCCATACCAGTTCTTGCAAATATGCAACCAATGTGGGAATATCCAAAAACAATGTCCTCAGAATATTGAAGGGTATTATTTCCATCTCTGCAATGTGTCATTACATTAAAAAACTATATGGTTAAGATTTTCTGAATAATCTAACGTTCTGTAGGTGGGCACAAACAGACTGCAGATTAATAACAACTTTTTTTCAGTTTGTATTGTTTAGTGACAAGTTTACTTTCACAAATCATGGTGAAGTAAATCAACACAATATGCACTATTGGACTGTGGAAAATCCACATTGGTTATGAGAAGTGGAACATCACACACCTTGATCTGTTAATGTGTGGTTTGGGATTTTGGGTGACATTGTAATTAGACCATACTTCGTTGATGGCACCTCAATGGATACAAAGTACAGAAACTCTTTAACAGAGGAGTTGTCATTATTGTTAGAAGATATGCCATTATAAACCAGTACAATGGATGCCCTGCACACCACACCATACTGCAAGGAACGTTTTAATTACCATAATAGAATAGAATGCAAAGATCACATTGATTGGTCAGCTCAAGCTTATCACCATACACTTTCTTATTGGGATACCTTAATTGCAGAAATGGTATTACTACTTGCCTTCATGCAAGTAGAACAGAGATAAAGAATACCCTAAGGCTAAAGCAATAGTCAAATTTTATAAAAGCTATAACATATGGTTGAAATCCATTTCTCTGCATTCTGGAGTTGACAAATACCCATAAGTGAAACATTTAAGCATTTTAAAGCTTAAACCAATAACAAGGAAGATTTCAAAAATGGTGCAAAAAAAAAAAAAAAAGTGTATATGACATAAATTGTGTGTATTAAGGAGATCTACATTTTTGGGTAGTAAGTTTTTGTCTATCTCTTATGGTTTACCAGTTATGCAAAATTCAGCAAAGTTCATCCAGAATAAAGAGGTGTTCAGAGGCTATTACCAGAAATTTCAGAATACACATTTATTTGTAATGCAAATATCTTTAATATACAGTATTTTAAACAAAACTGTTAGAGCCATTTTTGAGAAAGTCAAAATTTTCGAAATTCTTTTCATGTAAAGGGTATTTTAAGGTGGGGGGATTTTCCTCAAAATCTTTCTGTTCCATCTTTGGAAGTTACAAAACTTAAATACCAAGTCTGATATTTTACAGACTTTTCGTTTTTGAGTTATTGTGTTCACAGAGACACACACACACACAAAAATTTTTTTCTAAAAATGCTTTTTTTAGGACACAGGGGACCCTAAAACATGTATTTCTGGTGAAATCTCAGTATTGAATTTTTGGATGGAGTGCAATACCTTCTCTTCCTATGTACTAAGAATAAGTAAGGTGTGTATTGGGAGGCACCAATGAATCCAGACAACATGAAGGCGCACATACAAAATGCTTGTCCAGTACTGAAAGGGACATGCTTTTTAAGGACACATAGAGTATTGTTCATTCAGAGTTGGAAAATGTACTGAGGTATAAGGACATTAGTTTGAACATTTATTACCCTAAGGTAGGTGATCAGGGCGAGGACATATATATCTGAAGGTGGAATCACGTTACAGGCGATGTGCCTAGTCTGCTTGACATCATGACTGCAGACAGAGTCTCAGGGGTGAACAGTACGATAGCTGCACTGTACAGATAAGCTTGTATTCGCTCTGTGCTTTGCATAACGATGTCTTCAAACACATCTGAAGGTAAATTAAATGAGTTGCTGAAAGAATTTGGTAGAGATCATTTTATGATGACTGGCAAACACGTACAATGTAAGTTATGTTATTCACAAATCTGGGATTGTAAGGAGAAACAGAAGTTGTTGAAACAACACTGCAGAACTAAAAAACATAATGCACTTGTTGCAACATTAAATGAAAAAGAAGAAGAAAATTTACTACTTCAATCGGAATTCTTTGAAGATATATGTAAAATGATTGTATACCATTCCACAAGGTAGAACATAAAGAATTTAAAAACTTCATTACAAAATACACCAAGCAGGATACTCCAAGTGCAACAACAGCTTTAAGAAAATACTATGTATCTAAATGTTACACTAATGTTATCTCGGAAATACGTAAATCTGTGGGTGGAAACAAAATTTGGACTTCCATAGATGAAACTCAGGATTCTGTCGGGAGGTTTGTTGGAAATGTAGTTGTGAGAGTACTTTCACCAGACATACCTAAGAAATATTTTTTATAACATCTGATGTCACTAAAAAAGTTAACCACAAAAGTATCGATGTTTTTCAAAATAATCTCAATCTATTATGGCTAGAGGGGATCAAATCAGATAGAATGCTCTTTTTGTGACAGATGGTGCAAGTTATATATTAAATGTAGCTAGAGAACTAAAAATGACATATTATCCCTATATGATACATTTAACTTGCTTGGCTCATGGCCTTCATCGAATTGCCGAAACACCACGCTCCTGCTATAGTAATGCAGACCAATTCAATTGCAAATGTCAAAAAAATATTTGTGAAAGCCCTAAGCAGGACAATGATTTTAAGAGAACTGGCTCCTGATGTTCCATTACCTCTCCTGCCCATTGTAACTCAATGGGGAAGCTGGTTAAATGCCGCAAAATATTATGCAGATTCTTACGTCAAAATAGTAGAAATAATCAACTTTTTAGGTAATGAAGACAGCTCTGCAATAAAATATGCACAATCCCTGGTTTCAAGCAGTTTACAAGGAAATTTGTTATTTATTAAACACAATTTTGCAGGTGTGACCAAAACCATTGTGAAGTTAGAATCAACAAATGTTAAATTACAATTTATAATCCTACAATTTGTAGAAGAACTTTCCATTAAAATTGAAAATGCAGCTTCTGCGCCAGTTACCAAAGCAGTGCAACATAATCTTGGCTATGCTACAATGGTGAAAATAAAAAAATATTTTGTTACAGCCTGCTAAAACATCCTCTAATTATGACTAAAATTATACACCATATTTTACGTATGCTCCCGTCACATGTGAGGTCGAGAGAAATTTTTTGCTGTATAAATACTGTTTAGATGTCAGGAGAAGTAGTTACACTTTTGAACTGTTTAAAATGTACAATGTTCTTCATTGTAATGTGTTTGAGGAACAATCAGAAAAGGACACTATAAACTGACGTTTAATGCTACATGTGTTGCACAGGTATGTAAGTAGCAACAAATTTATGCTCATTTAGTGTTTTATTTAGAAACACATTCCATATAAAGTTGTTTAAATCGGCACTTGCCACTTTTATTATATGGTACTCGTTTTTTACATTTTCAGGTACCTCAGTTACATCACCAACCACCCGTGCTGGGAAGTCTATACTTCAGGCCGTACTCTCATTAGCAGCCAACGGATATTTATCCTCGCACTAGTGATGATACTCAGTGTACCTCCTCTCATCAATGTTTGTCTACACCAGTGAAAGAACCATGTCCCTACAATCTGGAAAATTGTTTATAAAAAGCTGTTTATTTTGTGATGAAGAATAAAGAAAGAAAATATAAAAATGTTAGTTCCAATTATTACAAAACATAACTTGACTTTCAAATGACCAACCATGGATCGTCCAACCATTTATTGTGCAATTCAGAATTTTCAATGTTGTGAAGTGCAATTGCAAATATTTAGTTAATTTTTTCCGTGCAGTGAGAAAATATAAGAAAGATAGGTTCCATTTAAAAATATTACTTTATCCTAAAATGACTATCACACTGCCCCCCAAATAAAACACGACTAATGGCATTTACTTCCCTCATAATATCAGCTTTTAAGCAAGACATTTCTTTCTACAACGCTTAGTTTTGAAGATATTGTACAGTCTCAACTTAAAATGGTCCACTCTGTATATCAGACCTTAATGTCCTTCAGGCTAAGAGAAGGTAAAGACACAACCTGCCAACCTGCCAACCTGCCAGTGAAACAATTTTTTTTCAAAAGATATTATGAGCGACACATACATGTGGATGATATCTAGAAGGCAAGCCTGGGCAAAACGAGTTGCTTATAGTGTGCATACTGTCAGAAATCTTGCACTTAATGATTCAATTATTTTAATGAATAGTACTTAAAATATATAATCAGACAACTAGAGATAACACTATTGGTACAGCAAGATTTTAAAAGTCAAATTTAGTTTAGGAGAACTCAAACTCAGTGCATTCTATGGTGGTCATAAGAGTGTTTTTTGATGCAGAGGCAGGGGGAATATCTACCATGAAATCCATGAGCATAACACAGAGTTTGTATTCTGCACTATGACAGTTGCCTCAGCCATTATCTAATATGCAACATTATCTTATAAAAGGTGCTGGAAGTGTCATTTTTCCTGGTTATACAGGCATTGTATCTGGTAACCACATTCCAGTTGAGTTCTGCCGCTGTAACGTTTCTGATTTAATTCATAATGTTTTCTTTCAATTCCTTCAATGTGTGCACATTTGTTTGATACACTGAAAGAAACATTACAATGGCAGAACTCACTCGTGTCAGACAGTATAAGCAGCCTTTTGATTTAATCTTCCTGGAGTATTTTGAGGACAATATTCAGAGTTCTGTGATGCTAAACATAAATTCATACAAATTGTAATTGAAAGTACTTCAGCTAATGGTTTAAGTAACTGAATTTCCAATTTATCTCAAAAGCAAGCAGTGGTTTCTTAAACCAGATTTGTTTACTAGATACAATGCCTGTATAACCCAGGAAGGGTAACTCTTTTATAAAGTAAAATTGCATATATTTTTTTTTGAGTTTAACATCCTTTAACCTGGTTGGTCATATCGGACGATGAATGAAATTGGTGAAATTATGCTCAAATGATCTCGGGGTCCATGGAGCTTAAAGTTACTCGACATTTATCTCCTAAGGATAAGGGAAAACCCCGAAAAAAAAACCTTATCTGGGTAACTCACCCTAAGCGAGATTCAAACTCACGACCTTTTGTATATAAGATTGTATACATGCTTAAAGTAGCACAACTAAATGTAACATGTTCCGTTGAGGCAACTGCCATAGCGCAGAGATAAGCACCATGCATACAACCTGGGTTTACAGGGGAGACCCAGGTAAGTATAATGCTAAAACAATTGTCAAAGATTTAGCTATGAAATAGCAACCGTAAGGCAGTTTTTGTCTTAACTGATGGCCTATGATTATTCATTGCGACTACTATTGAGATTAGGCCAATGTAGACAGCATTACAAAGTCTGCCAGATCCCAAGTTCAAATCTTAGTTAGGGTGAGTTACCTAGATCAAGTTTTTTTTTTTTTTTTTTTTTCTTCAGAATTGTCCCTTATCCTGAGGAAGATTAACTTTAGCTCCAAAATTTCTGGGCTCATTTGAGCATCACTTCACTAACTTCATTCATTCAATGTAACCTTCAGATTAAAGAAAATTAAACTACCCAAAAGTCAGTTGAGACATGTAATAATGCACTATAAAACTAACAGCACTTATTCTACATAATAATCTAGAGCTCTACTTTGGTAATTCTGTTAGCATAAATTCTTCATCTATCTCCACCATCACAAGGATGGAGTCCTGCAATAAAACAAAAAATTTAATATGCTGCATTCACATAATTTTTTCTACCTATGCTGCAGCAAACTGTTCTAACAAAACCTTATTCTTCTATCTACTTCATGCTTATCATGAAAAATATTAGCATAAATGGTTTTATTATATTACTTCTTTATATAAGGGGAATAAAAAATACAATAAATTTAAGTGATAGTAAAATCTTTTAAAAGCCAGATGCTATGTGATGATATTCAAATTCTGTTCTCTTTACTTGACCAGGATGAAAAAATATGATTGACTCCCTATTTGAGAAAAGTATAAGGACTGCAAGATTTTAACCTAATACAAGTAATATCTCAAAAATGATTAGCTCCACAACAAAAATTAATTGACATAAATTGTGTATTTTGATGAATTGTACCTTTTTTGTGTAGTAAGTTTTTGTCCATCTTTTACGGTTTACCAGTTATGCAAAAATTCAGAATGAAAAGGACTTTCGAAATTCAAGACACACATTTTATTTGTAAATATTTAATATACACTATTTTAATCATTAATCATTTTTGAGAAAGTCAAAATTTTCGAAATTCTTCTACATGAAGGGTAGTTTATGGTGAGGGGATTTTCTTGAAATTGTTCAAGTAGTATCCTTAAAAGATGTTCAACTTAAATATCACATTTGGTATTCAACCAACTTTTTGTTCTTGAATTATGCTGTTCACAGACACATGGACAGCTTTTCTATAAAGGCTTTTTTTGCAATTAGAGGATGCTAAAATGTGTTTACCTGTGAAATCTCAGCATCAAATTTTTGGGTGGAATGCAACATGTTCTCTGTTTATATACCAAGCAGAGAAAGTAAAAATAATTGTGTTATGGTTAACTTCAATCCACTTTTACACAAAGTGAAATCACTTTTTACTTTCTCCATACGCACTATGTGCATAGTGTAATAGAGAAAGTATTGCACTCCACCAAAAAATTCGATACCGAGATTTCACCGGAAATATGTTTTAGGGTCCCCAATATCCAAAAAAAGCATTTTCACAAAAAGGTCTGTGTGTGTGTGTGTGTGTGTGTGTGTGTGTGTGTGTGTGTGTGTGTGTGTGTGTGTGTGTCCGTGTGTCTGTGAACACGATAACTCAAAAACGAAAAGTCGGTAAAATACCAAACTTGGTATTTAAGTTTAGTATCTTCCAGGGATGCGACACAAAGATTTTGAGAAAAATCCCCCCACCCCCAACTACCCTTTACATTAAAATTTTTTCGAAAATTTTGATTTTCTCAAAAATGGCTCTAACAATTTTGATTAAAATTTTGTATAACAAACATATTTACCTGACAAATAAAATGTATATCTTGAATTTTCTGGGAATAGCCTCTGAAGAGTAGTTTATTCTGGATGAATTTTACTAAATTTTGAATAACTGCTAAACCGTAAGAGATGGACAAAAACTTACTCCACAAAAAATGTAGAGCACATTAAAACACACAATTTATGTTATATACATTTTTTTCGTGGAGTTCGTCGTTTTTGTGACATTCCTTATTTTTGGTTTCTGCTATGAAAAATGTATACTTTTCTCATACAGGAACTTGTCAACTGCTATCCATATAAACAAAGGAACTTCATTGACATAGCAACCAGCTTTTGACTATCACTTTAACCTACAGTTGTCCCTTATTTCGCTTCTACTTACAAGGAAGCGAGTAATTAAAACTATTTCTGCTATTTTTTTCTGATTAGCATAAAGTAAATAGAAGTATAAGCTTTTTAAGAATTATTTGTTGCAGGGATATGGAGAAAGGCATGTGAATGGTACACATCAGATTTTTTATTTTAGTTACATCAGCTATAAAACTTGTAAACAGTTCCCAGCATATAAACTTTCATAACAGTAAACATAAAATCAACTATAAGGACTAATCAACAGTAGACAGATTGTTTTGCTTCTGTGTTGCCTACCTATAGCTGGTAAAGGAAGTATTCTTTTACACCGAGATAATCAGTACACATTCCGAGCTCCCCAAGAAAGTCAGTCAGTCTCTCTCCCACTCACTCACTCTCTGTGTGTGTGAGAGAGATAGAACAGCATAACTAAAAAGTCTAATGCTAATTTCACAAGACTTTCAAGCAAACTATTTCTAAAAAAGCTTATTATTCTATCTACTTTATGTTAAGCAAGATACACATATTCAGGAGTGGTTGTACTACATATTTCTTTGCAGGCACAAAGGAAACAGGGCTGTAATAGAATTAAGTGATATCAAATCTTTAAAGACCTGTCACCATGTAATGACTTTGAAATTCCATTCTCTTTGCTGCACCGAGAGAAAGAAAAATGAGCAACTTTCCATTGGCAATAGTGTAAATACCTTATTTAAAATTGAAACAAATAGCAAAGAATATTTTGGAAATGGTTAACTCTACAAAAATATATTTTTGAGATAACTTATGTGCTTGAACGAGATCTACATTTTTTGCGTAGTAAGATTTTTACTTTCTTAGCCCCCTTATACATAGGGATAGAGAAGGTATTCTCTAAAGGTATTATAAAAATTCAATATCAAGATTTCACTGGGAATATACATTTTGGGGTCACCAGAGTCCGAAAAAAGCATTTTTAGAAAAGTGTGTTACTGTGTGTGTGTGTGTGTGTGTGTGTGTGTGTGTGTGTGTGTGTGCGCGCGCGCATGCATGCGTGGGAACAGTATAGTTCAAAAACAAAAACTTGGTATTTAGGTTTGGTATCTTTCAAGGATGTGAAACGAAGATTTTGAAGAAAAACCCCCCACCACAAACTACCCTTTACGTGGAAAAATTTTTGAACATTTTAATTTTCTAAAAAATGGCTCTAACGATTTTATTAACATGCCATACATTAAAGATATTTACATCCCAAATAAAATGTATATCTTAAATTCTCTGGGAATAGCCTCTGAAGACTCTTTATTCTGGATGAATTTTGCCAAATTTTGCTTAACTGCTAAACAATAACAGAGAAATAAAAACGTACTATACAAAAAATGTAGAGCATGTCAAAACACACAATTTATGTCCTTTACGTTTTTGTTGTGGAGGTAACCATTTCCGAGATATATCTTGTTATTGGTTTCAATTGCAAAGTACTTATACTTTTCTCAGACAGGAAGTGTCCGTTTTTCTTTTGTTCTACTCCTGGCCAAGCAAAGAAGCAATTTGCATTGACAATTGCATAGTGATAGCTTAAAACATTTGATATCACTTCAGCATAGCACATTCCTTTAGTTCCTTTCTACTTAAAAGGAACTAAGTAATAAGATCATTCTGCTAATGTTTATCTCGTTTAGCATTGTATGGAAAGAAGAAGAATCTTTTGTAAGAAGTTTGCAGAGCAGCTAGAGAAAGTCATGTGAGTGTAACACATCAGACTTTTTTCTCTCTCTTTCCATTTAAGCAAGAGTGAATCCAGAATGGAGAGGAGTTCAGAGGCTATCTGCAGAAAATTCAAGATATACATTTCATCATGAAAATATCTTAAACAAATCATATTCTAATCAATATTGTTAGCATCATGTTTTAGAAAATCAACATTTTAAAAGTTTTCATGTAAAGGGTAGTTTGGAGTGGGGGTATTCTCTTGAAAATCTTAATTTTGTACCCTTGGAAGATGCTGAAGTTAAATATTGAGTTCAGTATTTAGCAGACTTTTCGTTTTTTTAGTTTTGCTGTTCATACACACATACCTCAAAATAAACATTTCTACTGAAATCTCAACTATTTTTTTTCAGTAGAATGCAATACTTGCTTGCTTTCTATACATAGTACATAAAGTAAAAGGATTTGATATGAACTTTTGTGTTTTAACTAGATCTACATTTTTTGTATACTAAGCTTCTGTCTCCTTTTTTTCTTTGTGTTGCTCCTTTTGCAGCTTAATAATTTCTGAAAATCTTTGGCCATACACAAGGAAAGGCCTTCTGTTCTGCCTTTCATATGTATCTGTGAGCTTCTTAATTTGTTCCTCTAAACGTGGCAAATCCTTCTGGGCTGTTCTCCTGTCCTCTTCTTGTAATAACTGAGCACCACGGTTCTGGAACAACCTTTCAGGGTTGTATTGCTGATTTTCCACATCCATCACACGCTGCCACATTTCCTGGTGTTTTCTAATTAACTCTAGAATTGTCTTGTTAACGTGATAATATCTCTTCAGAGTATGGATTTCATCTAAATGTCGATCCAGTAGATGTTGACTGTAATCTTCTGAGATGAATTCCTCAAATTCTAGTCTTTCGTTGTTGTTGAAGAAACACTTGTCCCACCACTGATTCAATTCATTCCTCACACTTAGGATTTTTTGTTTTATTAAATGATGACTTTCTTCCCTGAACTTTTCTGTGAAGAATGTCTCCAAATCTTTTAATATTACTTCTTTTCGTTCTTCTCTATATTCTTTGCCAATTTCTTCTGCATTCCAGCATCTTTCCAGTTGTAGAAACCATTTTCCACGATCTTATATACATTTTCCATCTCTCTTTCTTCTTCAGTTATTATTATTATTATTATCACGTTAACAAGACAATTCTAGAGTTAATTAGAAAACACCAGGAAATGTGGCAGCGTGTGATGGATGTGGAAAATCAGCAATACAACCCTGAAAGGTTGTTCCAGAACCGTGGTGCTCAGTTATTACAAGAAGAGAAGGACAGGAGAACAGCCCAGAAGGATTTGCCACGTTTAGAGGAACAAATTAAGAAGCTCACAGATACATATGAAAGGCAGAACAGAAGGCCTTTCCTTGTGTATGGCCAAAGATTTTCAGAAATTATTAAGCTGCAAAAGGAGCAACACAAAGAAAATCAGAAAGCATTAAGGAGTGCAAGGAAAAATTGCAATCAAAATGAAGTGCCATCTGCTGTTAAAACAGTCAAGAAGATGGCACCACCTAGTGTAACCAAACAAGTACCAAAGACAGCTCCAAAGCCAGCTTCTGTCTCCTTGTTTATCAGTAACACAAAATGCATTCAATATAAAGAGGACTTCACAGGAAATTCAATATATACATATTGAATATTTTAAACATAAGGAATTTTAATTAAATAGATAACCTGTGCAAATAATTTGCAAAACCTTCATAAATATAAATATTCACCACCAATCCAAATTAAAAGGATTTAGTAAACCTGTGGTCCTCCATGGTTTAGGTGTGACAAGCTAGCCTATGGTTCAAACCTGGAAAGCTTTGGGTGTAAAAATCCTTAACATTGCTTCCTTTGGAAGGGAAGTAAAGGCCATTGGTTCCATATAGCAGTTTTATGGCACCTATAAGAACCTCAAGCCTGATTGCCTCTGCGCAAAATTAAGTAACATTTCATGCCCACTATAGGATGGGATGCTGAGAACCAGAGTAGTTAAAGAACATCCATAAATAACACTAAATGTAATTTGGTGAACCTGTTAAGTTTTGTGTGTTTCAGATTTTTAAAGGTACCTCACCATTTGGGGACTTCATTACCTGTACTGTGAGAGAGGAAATTTTGTAAATCTGTGAGATTCTGTAAAACAATGTTTAATTTTTTTTTTTAATGATAGCAGCATTGCATTTCATCTGAGCACTTCTCACATTATATCTGAGCCCGTTCTCAATTTATGAGAACTAAGGTAGAGCACATAGTACTTGCAGTTGTTAATTAAATAGCAGATAAATGAGAATACAATTAATCAATAAGGACTAACCAGAAAGAAAAGAAATTATAACCTGTACCAACTTCTTGTCATCTTTGAAAGGTTTGAATACCTCCCTATAGGTATTTCTGGGGAGATCAATAAAAGGTTTAAGTTTCATAGCCCATCCTTTTGAAGTGCAACAGACATAAAAGTAAAATGTATTTCTCTTGGGACCTCTATTGACCAAACTGTGGCATAGCTATTACAGGGTTTCTTGACTGGTACTCCTCTCTCCTAGATTTCTTCACTCTGGGCATTAGCATTGTTTCAACAAAGAATTGTATAATTCCCCTGGTGTGGTATTTTATCATTTTGGTAAATGAAAACTTGCAGAGTTTAAAACATAAACTTAATGTATTTGTTTACAATAAGTTGCATCATATGAGGGGGGGCAAATAATTGAAAATTCTATAAAGGAGTTGAAATATTCACCAAGTTCACAGAAATACTTGCATTTTGCTGGTTGCATTGATGCAATACAGGAATGAAAATTATAGAGTACCACTGGAACAAAGGAGCATTTCTACATATCCTTTTTGACAGCATTGCAACAGTACTTTCATCATTTTCACTCACTCACTACTATGCAGTAAAAAAAAAAAATTTCATTACTAAAATCAGATACATCTGAAGATATTTCCGCAAAAACATCAAGCAATTTGTTGGCATGAACTATAGCATTTGTAAAAGCCATTTTTACTACCCAGGAATTCCCCAAACTCGGGATTGTTTCCCAGTCAGCTGTGCATGTGGCGGCTCAGTATTGTGCAGTCTGCACTAGGGAGCACTACAATGCAGGGAACTTCCTGAGAAGTGTTTCTATGCAATCCTAATAGATGGACCTTTGACTGCATCCAGTTCACACATCTTCCGAAGTATAAATTTCTAACCTACATGCAGCAAAAATTAAAACAAGAATATTTTTGGCCTAACAAAGGTGGCAATTTTTCTGTCACACAAGTTTACTTGGGCATAGCCGTGAAAGGTTTAATAAAAATAGAGCCATTTTTGAGAAAATTTAAAATTTTGAAAAACCTTCCATGTAATGGGTAGTTTGGGGATGGGAGGATTTTCCTTAAAATCTTTGTCACATCCTTGAAGGATGTGAACTTAAATACCAAGTTTGGTATTTAAGCAACTTTTTATTTTCGAGTTATCTTGTTGACGCGCATGCGTGCATACACACAGGCCTTTCTCTAAAAATGCTTTCTTTGGATACAGGAGACCCTAAAACGTGTATTTCCAGGGAAATCTCGGTATCAACTTTTTAATAGAATACAATACTTTCTCTACCTATGTACTATGTACAAAGTCGATAAATAAAAATATCATATGTTATATTCACATCTTTCTCTTGCTGTTCCATATACAAACTATTCTTACATAGACTATCATTCTATCAACTTCATGCCAATCAAGATAAACATTAGCACAATTGGGCTCATTGCTTGCTTCCATGTAAGTAGAAGGGAAATAAGAGGATACATTAGGGTAAAGCATACACAAATCTTTTTAAAGCTGATCCTTATGTGAAACAATAGAGGTTCGGTTCACTTTGCAATATCCTGTTTGAGAGTAGTTAGCTAGCTTAAAATTAAAACCAATAACAAGGAATATCTCAAAAATGGTCAATAGTAGAAAAACGAATAAGATATAAATTATGTGTTTTAATAATATCTACACTTTTTATGTAGGAAGTTTTTGTCTCTCTCATATTTTGAATTTTCTGAGAATAGCCTCTGAAGACCTCTTCATTCTGGATGAATTTTGCAAAATTTTGCAAAACGGTTAAACCATATATGTTTTATTTGTCATGTAAATATCTTTAATATAGAGCATTTTAATCAAAGTCATTAAAAGTCATTTTTGAGAGAAACAAAAATTTCAAAAATCTTCAAATGTTAAGCATAGTTTGTGGCGGATGGATTTTCTTGAGAATCTTCATGTCGCATCCTTGGAAGATATTATACATAAATTGGTATTTAATGGTATTTTCATTTTTGAGCTATGCTCTCTCCCCACACTCGCATACTTGTGGACCTTTCCCTAAAAATGCTTTATTTGGACTCGAGGCTCTCAAAACATATATTTCTGGTGAAATCTCAACATCAAATTTTTGGATGGAATACAATACCATCTCTAGCTATGTACATATGGCTAGAGGAAGTCAAAATGACCTCAACCCTTGTAAAATAAAACAAACCACTGACAAATATATTTAAAATCTTGCAAAATCCTCAAATTTGCCATCTAAGGAAAATAGCTTCTCAAATACATCCTCATTTTCATCTCTTGCTACTGTACAGATGTTCAATTCTTTAGTTATTTTATGGTTTTTAACTTGAAGCTTGCTTCATATTTCCTCTTTTCATTGGTTCCATGATAAGACCTATACTTTATAAATTTAACACTGATTTACACTTATAGTACCAATTGTTTGAACAAGGCAACCTACAACAGAATTTGTTAGAGTTCATCATTCACACATGCATCTATAGCCAAAAACAAAACTGTAAATGCAGTGTTGTACGTGCTTTATGCGCAGAGTTTATGTAGCAGCAAAGCCAGCTGTGGCATGCTAAATGCACACAGGCAAAATGCTGTGTGCCCATTAGGCTTCAAATGAAGAATCCTGTAATTTGAAGAATGTGCTAAAACTATAAAACGTTGAATAAAAATTTATAGGTCTTAACTTAAGAAATATAAAATGATTGCTGCTTTGTTTTCAGGTAGTACAATTAAATTCACAATTCATCTGCTGTGATAATGTTATAGGTGTTCCAGTCTCTTCCAGTGTCAAATATTTCCAGCAAGAAGTGGTACCGTTCAACATGAGCTACTTTCTGATCCTGTTAAATATGGTAATCTACAAGAATACTCTGGCTGATTTGAAGATGGTATCCACTGCTAATGATTATATTTAGCATTTATTTTACGTAAAAGTTGAAGATTGTGTGATATTTTCTTTCTTTTGAATGACCTGTATATGAAGATGAAAATGGAAATATAGATATTTTATAATAAAAAGTTTATGAATTAAGTAAAGTATTTTATTTATCTTCACAATACCAATTATTAAACATCAATATTTATTAGTAATGAAACAATAATTACAATTAAATATACCAAGCTTTTGTTGCTAATTAATAAGGAGCTATGGTGGAGTGTAGACCAAGGGCCATCAAACCGTATACCAGGGAACTTTCAGAATAAATTTTTTGTGGTCTGTTTCCCATCACTTAATAATTATTCTTGTTACATTACACAATTTGTTTCAAGTTTCTTTTCATTTACGTTAGTCGTTTTCCTTGCATTTAAGTTAATATTTGCCAAGCCATAGGAGTTACTTGTTACTCTTACTGAACATTCTTATTGCCATATTAAATAACTATTTTGGACATATTTGCTTGAGCACCATGCAAACCAGTTTTGGGATAAGAAAGAGAAATTACAAAGAAAGAACAAAAAATGTGTTAAAAGGTCTGAAATGAAAAAGCCTATAACTTTCTTTACCCTTCACAAATTGATGTATTCAATTCAATAAATTCTAATTCCATCATGCCATGTCAGTACATATTGGACCACCATTACAGTGGTTTCTTGATCAGGGAATTTCTGGTCTGCAAGTTTGTCACTATGTGCACATGATGAAAGGGATCAACTCGTTTCCCATAAATGGCACTATAGAATGAAATCACAACTTGTGGGAATGAAACCTTGTGAATTTAGCCAAAGGACCTTTCCTTTCAAGGTGTGGAGTTCTTTTAAGTGCAATTACACAACACCAACAGCTTTACTTCCTTTCTGAAAGGAGCCATGCTAAGGATTTTTACTTCTGAAAAAATGTATCCTCCTCTGCTGGGTTTGAACCCACAACCTTGGGTATAGAGGCAACCACTACACCACAGAGGGCAATCAAACTCCTATATGCACATAGCAAATAAAATATACATCTTAAATTTTCTAGACTGCCTGTTAAGTCCTTTTAATTCTGAATGATTCTGTTTAATTGGTAAACCTAAAAATCTGATGTGTACTATTCACATGACTTTCTTTATATCTCTGCAACAAATTATTGTTAAAAAGTTTTATTTACTTCATGCTAATCAGAAAAATATAGCAGAAATAGTCTTATTACTTGTTTCCTTGTAAGTAGAAGCAAAATAAGGGGAATACCATAGGTTGAAGTGATAATCAAAAGCTGGTTGCTATGTGACTGAAGTTCCTTTATTTGTGTGGACAGGAATTGACAAAATCCTGTATGAGAAAAGTATAAGTATTTGAAAGCTGAAACCAAAAACAAGAATACCTCATAAACTATGAACTCCGCGAAAAAAAGTATATAACATAATTTGTGTGTTTTAATGTGCTCTACAATTTTTGTGTGCTAAGTTTTTGTCCATCTCTTACGGTTTACCAGTTATGCAAAATTCCATAAAATTCATCCAGAATAAAGTAGACTTCAGATGCTATTCCCAGAAAACTCAAGATATACATTTTATTTGTCAGATAAATATCTTTACATACAATATTTTAATCAAAAGTGTTAAGAGCCATTTTTTAGAAAATCAAAATTTTCGAAAAAATTTCCATGTAAAGGGTAGTTTGGAGTGCGGTGATTTTCTTGAAAATCTTTGTGTCGCATTCTTGGAAGACACCAAACTTAAATACCAAGTTTGGTAGTTAACACTCTTGCTGTCCACAGACACACACCCTCATATTTACAGACAGACACACATGGACATTTTTCTAAAAAAAATTTTTTTTTATTCAGGGGGACCCAAAACATATATTTCCAGTGAAATCTCGGTATCAAATTTTTGGGTACATTACAATACTTTCTCTATACACCATGTACATAGTGCATATTGAGAAAGTAAAAACAGATATAACACACAATGTATGTTCAAATCAAATTGTTTAAGGCATTAACCATTTCTTAGATTTTCTCTATTATTGATTTCAATATTTAAATATTCATATAAGTTTTAAATGGTAAGTTTTTTTGGTTTTTTTTTTGCAGTCATATAAAGACCGTAGAATTTCAAAGCTAGTCACATAGTGATCCACTGTATCCTTGTTATTCCTAAAACAAAATGTGTAATGAAAGTTTTTAATTATAAAAAAGTACGAGGATAAACTTTAGCAAGAATAGTTAATAAAAAAGTGAGTACAGAAAATCATGGAACATCATTTTTTTCCTGGTGTTGAAAAACTGGAGTGCATATAGATAAATATATTTTGGAAAGATGCACTACTTCTCATACTTCACTTTTTTTGTTCCTTACTAATGCATGCTTCATGAATTTTGTTTGTACTGTAGTTGAAAATTAAACCAGGGTTCATAAAGGTAAGGGGGAAAAGACAATAATGTTAATGTTAGAGAATGTGGATGTTATAAAGACTAAAACACAAAAATCCAAATTAAATAGGGTACTATTTTCAAACTAGATATAAAAAGGTTAGACAATCATAGTTCATTAGTATGTCTAAGGACACCAGACTCACCTGAACATTTGCTACCTGTTATAACCTACTTGGTTAAAGGGCATTAAAACTCAAAAAAATAAATACATAAAAATAATAAAATACCATATTTATCCAAATACAAGACAAGGCGTATTATTAATTTTGAGAATTGGGGCTCATCTTGCATTTTGATATATGCTTTCCAAACAACATGTGGGGGGGGGGGAGAGCAAGTTTCAAATTTTGTGGGTGAAGCAAAGGCAAAGTATGGGGGAAATGATAAAAATAAATACCAAGGCCACGACTATATGGCAGCTTTTGTATATTTAATTTCACACTGTAAAATCAGCCATTAACGGGCCTAAGATTGTAAGCATTCTCATTTGAGACCAAAATGATAATAGATGATTTTCTTTCACAATTGGTGGGTAAGTCTAAATTTACTGGTAGCCAATGGTCAAACGGAAAGTGAGGTTTAGCCAAGTTTCCCTCCTACCACTGCATACATACTTTGTACATTTCCATTCTCTCCTTTCCCTTCTGTCCCGTATGTGCACTTCTATGCAAATTCAAAGAACATAAAACTTTTTATAACAATGTGTTATAAGTATGTTGTCTAAATAGAAAATCTTTAACATTGTTGCAATGTGCTGCCATTGCCACAGTCACCTTCTATTACACCTTTATACCCCACCCGACCATTACAAGAATTCCTGGGCAAGTTTGAATTAGTTAAAGCTGTTGTCAGTGAGTATTACATTAGATATGTGAATTTCCACATAAACTCAAAATGGGTTAAAAAAAAAAAAATATGACATGTTTCATGCACATGACTTTCTCTGCATTTCTAAAACAAACTATTGATAAAAAGCTTATTCTTCTGCTTCATGCTAGTCACGACAAACATTAGCAGAAATTGTCTTACTACTTGCTTCCTTGTAAAAAAAAAAGGGAACACACTGGGTTAAAGTAATACCCAAATCTTTTAAAAGATGGTTGGTATGTGATTGAAATCCATTTCTTTGCATGACCAGGAAATGACAGATTCCCATAAGAGCAAATTTTAAGTATTCTAAATTGAAACTATTAACAGGGAATATCTTAGAAATGGCCAACTCCACCAAAAAAATATATAACACAAATGATGTGTTTTAATGAGATTATTTTTTGTGTGCTAAGTTTCTGTCTATCTCTTACGGTTTACCAATTATATAAGTCATGCAGAAACTATTCACAGAAAATTCAAGATATACAATTGTCATGCATGTATCTTTAATATATGGTGTTTAATTAAGATCATCATAGCCTTTTTTTAAAGAATCAAAATTTTCAACACTTTATCCAAGTAAAGAGTGGTTTGTGGGGAGGATTTTCCCTGAAATCTTTATATGACATTTTTGGAAGATAGTAAACTTAAATGCCAAGTTTGATATTTCACCGCCTTTACGTTTTTGAGTTATAGACACACGAATACTCATGGACCCTTCTCTAAAAATGCTTTATTTGGATACAGGTTACCTTAAAAAAAGGTGAAATCTCAGTATCAAATTTTTGGGTGGAGTGCAATACCTTCTCTACCTATGCATTACATACTAATTAGAGAAAGTAAAAATGTAATCAGCCTAAGTCTCTCTTGTCAAAATATGTATTTCAAAATTAAGTTAAGTCTTCCTTTTATACAGGTAGATGATATGCCAAATTCCAAAAATAGTTATGAAGAAAGAGGGTTTTCTTGCATTTGAAGTTGCCTTGTATTCAGATAAATACAGTAATAATAAGTAATGAATGAAAAGTAATAAATCCAACCATTCCTTATCCTATGTCAATCCCTCTCATTCCGGCACTTTCAATTTTTAATTTTAAAATTTGGACCCTTTTCCTATTTCCTTCCACCAATGTATCAGCAATTTTATTTAATGAGGAAACAAAACTTCTGCTTGATTCTCTGAAGGCCTGTAACAGGCCAGGTTCAATGGTAGGCCTGCTTCTGTTGATATGCCTGTAATCAATCAATGTTAATTATAACATTGATGACTGATTATTCCTCAATCAACATTACAAAAACCATCTTTATTTTACTTTTTATGATACTATGGGCCTTCAAAATGAACCTACCTTCTCTGAATTTGTATGCTTGAGGCAAGTCGTCTAGATTTTGGATACTTATGAGAGGCTGTTGTTGCTGTTGATTGCTGCTGTTGTGGTGGAGATGGATGGACTGTTGTTAATTTTGGCTGTGCTGTTGATTTCTGGCTGTGAGGCACCTCTGGTAATATACTGTCCATTTGAGTGTGTGCTTCTTCTAATTTCTAAAGAGAAAGATGTAAACTTGAAACTTTTCTTTCCTATATTGCTTATTTTTATAGAGCTTCTATAAGCTAATCTTACAAATGCTTATTTTTCTATATAAATGTTAATCAAGATAAACATCTGCATTAATAGTTTCATTATATGTTTATTTCCAAGCACAATAAAAATACAGCTCAATTAACAACCACTATAAGATGGCTTTGAAATGCCTTTCCTCTTTTATATCATGAGAAACAACTGAATGGTCATCTTACTTCAAAAACTGAACAATATATTGACAACTTTAAACTATTAATGATAAATATATAGGAAATGGCTAATGACACAGAAAAATATATTTGAAATAAATAATGTATTAAATAAAACTACATTTTACCAGTTATACGAAGTATACAAAATTTCTTCCAAATGAAGAGGACTTTACATGCTATTCCCAAAAGTTCAAGATATGACTTACATTTCATATAAATATTCATCGCCTGGCAGTACCATATATAGTAAAAGCAGGCATTAAACTCTATCAGAAAGAAAACTATCAATGTTATTTACCACAGCTATAGGAAGGCAACGAAATGCTAAAATATTCAATGATGTTCATTAGAGAGCACATATATGGCTGGCAGTGTCACATCGTTGTTTGCCACAGAAGGGTGGGAAAACACATAAATGCACAAATCTCCATTTTACCCAAAATATCAGTTGACCAAATGTATTAACAGTGCCACAATTGCAGTATGACAGAGCAGGGGGTATCTTCACATTCCGATGAAATCAGCTTTAGCTGGCTTACATACCTCATAGCTTCAAATATTAAATCATAACCACAGTTCTCCAATAGGTAGGTTAACCTTAAATCATGTACTCTCTGGGTCCCTTCACTTCTTCACCACTTTTAGCTTCGCTTCCCCTCCACCAATAGTATTTTGATGCACAATGAGTGCGGAAAGGACAAATCATGACAATCCTGCAATAGGTAGGTGAATAAACGCATACTATCTGGATCCCATCACTTCAGCTTCACTTCTAACATGCCAGTAATAAAATATATTTTAAAGCATTAATTTTAAACAATATTTCTCATTTTTATGATTGTCACATTTGGTATTCATTATTTATTTCAAATGTATTCCATTAAAGACACAAAATCATTGTATGGCAGAATAAGAAAATAGTGCACTACTGCTCCATCTAGCCACAATGACTCCATTAACCGCATGCACTTCCCTGGTATTGCATGGCAGTAAAAGAAAATATTGTACCACTGCTTCCTTTTAATGGCATTAATTTCATTAACTGGATTACCAACCTCTGCACTTGTCCAAAAAATTTTCAGTTTCTAAAGTTGTTACTGTTTAGCAAAGTTTTGCAGCAAACACAGTCTTATAGCAGCATTACTTTGAATACACCTTTTATATAGCTTCTGGCAGTCCTTAAACACATAATGCAGACCATCTCTTGTAGGTTGAGAATCAACTCTCTACTCTTAAGCACTGCATCAGTGTTTAAACACTGAGTGCATTGGAACTTTGCTCAGCTTTTCTCATTCAGTGATGAGAATAAAAAGGTCACAGTGAGTCTACTATGCAGATGCGGTGCACAGATAATGCTGAATTTAACCAAAATTCCATGGCTTGATTTGCAATGTGAGATCATGCTTTATTATGATAAAGTTGTGGTCGTCTCTTTGCAATATCCTTCCTCGATTAAACCATTAATGATGTGTAAAGCTGGGTCTCCAGTGCCTAACATTAAACATATACAGCTTGAAAACGATGTAATGCGAAATATGTTTAGTCATACGCTTAGCTGAAATTCTTATCAACATTCTGTCAACCATTGTATAAACAAGTGAGATAAAACATGTTGAGTTTGTTATCAACAATCACATGGATTCAGAAAATCAAATATTACTTTTGAGGTAACAATGTGTATTTTATGGGACACCTGCAAGAATAAAAGAAAAATTCTGGCGTTACTTTAACAGACTTTCTCTACCCTCTATTGGCATAATAGTTATACAAATTATTCCTACAAAATTTTATAATTCTCTATCTTCTTTATTTTAATCAAAGTAAACTTTTACATAAATGGCCCCACACAATGCATAGGTGCATGCATGCATACACACAAAACACTTTTTTTTAATGTTTTGTTCAGGATTTCTAAAATCATGCATTTTTGGTGCAATGTCAATGTCAAATTTTTGGGTAGAATGTAATACCTTCTCTACTTACTTTATATATGTACATGGTAGAAAAATAAAAAAAAAAAAAAAATCTAAGGTTACACACTTTTCTAAACAATGAAAATAGCATCTTGTCCAAGATGAAAGATGTCCAAGATTTGATTTCAAGTATTTTCTAAGAATGTCTGAAGATTTCAGTTAGTTGCAGACTATAATTTTATCAAGAATTCCAAAACCAGAAAACAATTTTCAGAGCAGCCATATCAAATGAACTGAGGTTGCCTTATTCCACCCCCCCTCTCACACATTAAAAAATATGCAGAAGCTCACATTAATACTCTGATTTTGATTTTAATTCTATAGTTTTTATATATTTCAAATAGGTCTTTCATGAATGTCATTAACAGCTATATTGAAAATTCCTTGTTTCTGCCTATCTCTTATAGTTCACCAGTTATACAAAATTCATCCAGAATAAACATGTTTTCAGCGGCTATTCCCAGAAAATTTAAGATACACATTTTATTTGTCATGTAAATATCTTAAAGAAAGAAGATTTTAAACAAAATCATTACAGCCATTTTTGAGAAAATCAAAATTTTCAAAATTTTTTCCCTGTAAAGGGTAGTTGGGGGCAGGAGGATTTTCTTGAAAATATGTGTGTCACATCCTTGAAAGATACTGAACATTTAACAGTCTTTTCATTTTTGAGCTATGCCACCCACAGACACACACACACACACACACATAGATGGACTTTTTTCTAAAAATTATTGTCTCAAAACTTGTACTTCTGGTCAAACCTTGGTATCAAATTTTTGGTGGAATACAATACCTTCTCTATATACTATGTACATAGTCATGTAGAGAAAGTAAAAGTGTGATACTCATTAACTTCCCGGAAGATGGAACAACTTGCCTTTTAGGTGTTGAACACACATTGTTTCCCATCAGGTAAATAAGCCTCATCAATTAGTTTTTAATTGGTAATATACACACATGTGCTTCACAAAAACTTACTTTTACGCAGAACTAGTTTCGCATGCGTGTTACATGCATTGTCTACTGCTTTCGACAATGCAGTAGACAATGCATGTAACACGCATGCGAAACTAGTTCTGCGTAAAAGTAAGTTTTTGTGAAGCACATGTGTGTATATTCGACTACCAATTAAAAACTAATTGCTAGCTTCACAGTGTACCACTTCCAGTATTCAAAATTATAAGCCTCATCAAGCCCGCCTGGTTGGTGTGGTGGCAGCGTGTCTGCCTCACATTCAAAAGGTTGTGAGTTCGAATCTTGCTTAGGGTGAGTTACCCGGATAAGGTTTTTTTGGGGGGGTTTTCCCTTATCCTTAGTGGATGAATGTTGATTCATCATCCGATAAAAAAAAAAACTCATCAAGGGAATAACTGATTTCAGGAACACATTCTCTTGATCACCAAGAGGCGCAGCACATGCAGCATAGTCTTTTGTTCAAGAGTCAATAGATGCAGTATCCAACACAAACAAGGATCACATCATATGATCATGTATAATTCTAAAAATACTGCCATATAAAATTATCAACACTTAAGTTATTAGTCTATCTCTTGCTAAAATCACCGCACAGGTGAGCAGCTTGTTTCGAATGTCGTATACCTAAGGCTTCCTTTCATTAGCTAATGCATTGTTACACCTGTGTGAGTGAACACTTGTGCAGTCAGCAAGTACTTTACATCGAAGCTCTGATTGTCACTCATTTGAGTTTGTGACACCTGCAGTGGTTTGCACGTGCAACAATAAGCACTGCTTCTGGAAGTTTCTGTTCATGTCATCAACAGGTATAAATAGAAAACAAGTCCTGTCAAATCAGTTTTAACGAGAAGTTCAGAGCATGTAGTTGTAGTTGTAGCCATAGCCCCACACAGTAACCATCAAAAGAAAAGTGTAAGTCAGAATTCTTGCAAAAGCATTGTATGATGAAAATTTATAAACCGATTTTTTATTGTAATCAGTTGAAAGAAATAGAGTTATTGTTTAAGTAATAAAGAGTTTTGTTACATTATGTAAAGTTATCTGTTGATCCTCATGGACTCTTTGAAGTCCTTGAACCACCTAAACACTGTTGCAGGAGGTACTGAATCTTCATTGTATACTTGCTGTAGCTTTTTGCAAGTTTTAGAGGCTGTATATTTAAGCAAAAACTAGATTTTATTGCAGTACACTGCTGCTTTAATGTCACATTTTGTATTTTGTGATACAAAAGTAGGGTCTACAGCCTAGGCATAAAAGCTGGTACACAATAACCCAAGAATGGTAACCAAAACATAAACAAGAATGAGGTTGATGCAGGAAACAAGATTTTGGTTTACAATAACCACATAGTAATGAGAACATGAATGCATGCTGATAACCATATCAATCTTCAAGCGTAGAGTCTGTTTTGTGCACTGCAATTTCACTATTTTTAAAGAACAAATTGTATTTTTTATCTGCTTTCAAACCAGCCAACTTAATGCGGGTTATCCAAATTTGAAAGAATTGGGACTATAGTGAATTATAGCAATTGTTTCAGCATCACCAATGTGCCAGAATTTTGTCCTACTGGAGCTTTTTTATGTGCCAGTAAATCTATTGACATGAGACTGTCACTTTTAAGCACACTTAAAAACCACCTATCTGGGCCAGGTCTGAACCCGCAACCTTGGGATCAGAAGGCCAGCTCAGCCACTCAGATTGACTCACAACTACCTAGTCTACAGTGTAAAGTTGAATATGCACCATATGGATCAGTAGCTGGTGCAGCTTCTCTCCCCATTATGCTAACTTGGCTAATGTTATGCTTTTCAGGAATACTTCAACTAGGTGCTTATTAGATACAATAGCTTTGGGCCAAGCTCCAAAAAGATTGTATAGTTTGTTTTCCAACGTGTTGCAGTGGAACAAAAGATGCAGGGCAGTTCATCCTCCATGTTACAGATTCGGCATGTGGGGATCCTTTTTCCAGTGTGACTACGTGCCAAATGCATGTGCCTCTGCTTTGCTGCCCTTTAATCGCTGCACATGTGTTGGCTTGCTTTCATAGAATGTTCTTAGTTAATTGTTGCCAACAGTTTCATTTCTATTTTTAGTCCATTATCACACCTGCATGAGAGAACATGTGTGCAGTCAGTGAGCGCTCCTTACACCAAAGCTCCTATTGTTGTACCTGTGTGATCTGTACGCAGGTATAAGATCAGCAAGTATAAAAAGGGAGCAACTGGGTTCTGAAGGTCAGTTTCGACTGTGAGTCTCAGCATGCAGTTGCATTAAAGGGAGGAATCAACTGTCTACAAGCATTATAATAAGAGAAAAATTATGCAGCAGTAACTGCAATAAATATTTAGTTGTAATTAGTTTTAAGCAATAAAGAGACTTTTGTTAAAATACCTATTGTGTGAAGGTGCTTCTAATCTGACATTTCTAAAGCGTTACTTCTTTTCTTTTTCTTTTTTTTTTTATTTATTTATTTATTCTGAAGGGATTCTGTCTGTGTGTTCTGATTTCACCATATTTTTAAGCTGTATTTATTTTCTAAGATTAAGTTGAATTTTTTAAACATCTTTTGGGAGATCTGAAATGTCGAAAACAAACATTCTATTCTCAAAACATATTTTGTTAGTAATTTAATTATTTGCCTCCATGCGTACAAGTTCCAAAGATTTTAAATTTAAACTGAAAATATAGTGTGGAGATGTTAAATTGCAACAGTTAAGGTAAGATATGGCCTATCATAATTATGAAAACCTTAAAATTGTTATTTTCACCCAAAATCAAACTAATAAATAAAAGAGAAAAAAAAAATGTATACTTACACATTTCTTCATATCATTCCACAGCCTCAATTATTCCAGAGTTGAGCCACATGTTCCATCTGTGACATAATCTGGTCAGTTTGTAGCATTGGATCACTACTTAGAAAATCTAAATAGATCCTCAAACAACTTCAAGCATTTTATATACCACAAACACAATGGTGCAATGCCAAAAATTTTGATTTTTTGTACTACTTATCTATAGTACAGGAAGAATTGTATTTCACCCAAAATACAAAGACTTCCCTGCACCCACAAAAAACACTTTTTGAAAAAGTGTCTGTAGTTTGTAAACACTTAACTCCAAAAAGAAAACTCAGTTAATACCAAACTTGATATTATGTTCAGCATTTTCCAAGGATGGGACACAAAAATGTTCAAGAAAATCCCAACGCCCAAACAAGCTTTAAATAGAGAATGTTACATTTTTATTTTTTTTAAATGGCATAAACGATATTGATTAAAACACTATACGTATGACAAATAAAATATATATCTTGAATTTTCTGCAGGTAGCCTATGAAGTCCTCTTCATTTAGAAAGACAGTTTATTCTATCTACCTCATACAGTAAGCAGGAAGTAACCCAACCAAAAAATTCAATAAAGATATTCCAGAAATACATGTTTACTAGTGTAAACTTGCTAGCTATTTATTATTTTCTCTACTTTGTACTGCTACTTACTTTCTATTAATATGTATGCAGGGTATGCATTGTATTCCATCCAAAAATTTGATGCAGAAATTTCATAAAAATACATGTTCTGAGATGCCTTGAATTCATAAAAGTGCACTTTTAGAAAAACATCTGTAGCTGTGTCTGTGAAGATATTTCAAAAATAAAAAGTTGGCTAAACACTAAACTTGGTCACCAACTCGCTTGATTGTATCATAGCAAACAGGCTTGCTCCATGCATGCAGTGGGTAAACGTAACAGCAGGCTTAATCTTGTATAGTGCATCATGTGTTTATGTTGGGAACAGAAAGCAATCCAGCATGCAAGACATCAACTTCTATGTTTATGCCTCACTAGGAGGAATCTTACTTATTTAAAGAAAGCGGGGGAATAAATTTAATTTTCAGTATAGTTCTGCACTTAGAAAATTTAATTTGTAGCAACATTACATGACCCATGAAAGTGATTTTAAGAGTTACAACTGCTTCAATGTTTCTTTCAAATTATGTTACAATCCAATTAATTACCAAGATTCACTGCTATAAATGTGAATTTGTAATTATTAATTACATATTAATTCTCATAGTATTGGTATTACAATGTGATTACAATGGTATTAATAAAGTTAAGGAACTTGTTGATCGACTATGTTAATACTATTATATTTTTCATTATTTTTTTTTGCAATTACTTATGTTAAAGACTACCAATTACCACCAAACCTATGAAAATATGTTCATAACTAAAGTATAAATACTAATGCAAGAGATATAACCGAGCAATTGTTCTACCAATCATGAACCTGCAATAAGTGTATTAACGTACGAAAGGTGGGTTACGTATTTTAAATGCAAAACGTACTTAAGTACTAAAACAATTATCTGTTCTTACTTTCTGCACAGCTGGACGCTCAGTACACAGAAGGTAATCTGCAGGAGTATCACGCAAATTTGTTCTCTTTTGCTTTACTCAAACGGTAGCCTGTTGGTGACCCCATGTTCTAAAGATTCAATATAATGATCCCCTCACCCAAAATACTCTCTACATGGAATATTTTTCAACATTTACAATTTTCTAAAAAGGACTAATAAATCTAATTAAAATACCACACACTAAAGCAATTTATATTAGAAATAATAGGTGTGTGTTGAATACTCAGGGAATAGCCTGAAATCATCTTCATCGAGATGGACCAGAAGTGTTTCTACTCACAAGTGAGGTATTAGAAACTGATAATCACTTGACAATTTGTAGACTCTTTGAAAAATCGAGGGTTTGTTTTATGGCCTGAGGATATAAAAATGATGACGTTTTGCTTTTTGTGACTGGTGCAGTGCCATTTGTGGTAAAAGCTGGAAACTCAATACAATCTTTTTACCTGAAAATGGTGCACATTACTTGCTTGGCATGCACCATGCATAGGGTGGCAGAGGAAGTTAGAGAACATTTTTCTAAGTGGATTGCCTAGTGTCAAAGACAAAGAAAATTTTTGTCTAGGCTCCTTCTCATAAACTGCTCTTCAAGTCCATAGCCCCTGGTATTCCACTCCCACCAGAACCTGTCATCACCTGATGGGGCACCTGGATTGGTTCAGCAATCTATAATTGCAATCATTTCCAGATAATGAAATCTGTTACCGAAACACTGAATCCTGACAATGTTACTGCAATTGATATGGCTAAAACATCATTTTCAAGCAGTGAAATTGAAGGACAGCTAGCCTTCATACAGGCAAATTTCTGTTGCTTAGCAATGAATCACACGAATACAGGAGAAAGGTGTACTTTAAAGTAACTCTAATGAACAAAATTGAATCTGATTTGCAAAGAGTAGGGGGAGATGTTGGAAGGATGTCTAAGAAAGTGGAAACAGTTCTCAAAAAAAAAAAAAAACTCTGTCACATTTCTCAAGTACTAGCCAGTGAAACATTTGATATTTTCTGTAGTGAAGAACATCTATATGCCACTGGTTTTGCATGTTTCAAGTATGTTCCAGTTGGATCAGCTGATGTGGAAAGGAGTTTCTCACAGTACAAAAATGTGCTTTCCTACAACAGCAGTTCTCTAACTTTTGACGCACATTGCTAATTATGTACTGTAATAATTCTGAATAAAGTAAGATTATTTTTATACATTCATCTTCTAAATCTGGGGCCCGATTATTAGCATGATTGCAAGTTGTAAAAGCCTTCATCTCTATAAACGTTATGGACAAACCATAAAACCTGGCAAGTATGTACACCATTATTCAAAAACACTACTTCAGTTTTTGAGATAGAAGAAAAGGTTCAATTCTTTATTCATTTTGCACTTCCCTAAGCTCTTTTACATAATGGTGAATTTTCTTTTAGTTGTCTATCACTTGAATTGTTTTCATAAAGTTATATTGTAGATACTTATTAGAGACAGTGAATTAAATTTGTCGAGTTGAGATTTAGACACTTATTGCTCCACTTACTGTTTTTTTTCTAAGTGAAGCAATAAGTGTCTACACAACCAACAAATTTAATTTAATTGTTTTATTTACAAGTTTTATTTTGACTATTGGCATTCGATCTTGCTAAACAAGCATATACCAGATTTTGTGGCAAATCAAATCTAAAGGTTTGAGAAATCTCAGATGAAAATCATACAGTTTCAGATTTGTCACTTAATTTTATGTATCTACCAAGCTTTGTTGCAAAATGTTATCAAATTTTACAGTTCCCTGGACAAAATTAGGCATCACATGCAAGTATAAAGTGTTACAGCCAACAACTGCTATTTTAATTAATAAAACATTGTTTGTACTTTTATAGTTTAACACATCAAAGTTAAGAACTTAAATGAATACAAGATGTACCTGAATTAGAGGTGATTAGAGGTAACAAACTTAATCATTATGCACTTCTGCAATCTTTAAACATGAAGTACAGCCATATATTTAACTCACATAAAATATATGTCATTTCCAATTCTTACATTTTGATAATTATGTACAAGTAGGCTGCTAGAATAAGGAAGTAAAAGTCTCACCAATACATTTTTAATGCTGATTATATTTTATATTTGGAAGAAAGTCATATTTTTGCCAAAAACTGATTATTGGGGGAGTAAAACCATGATAAAAAATATTCACACTTTAAACGTTGGAACATAGTTCTCAAAACTGAAATGCTACTAATATGTATCAAGAAAATAATTTACAAACATATAATCTGTGATCAAAAGCATTGCAAATTGTGAGAAAACTTTTAATTCCTTACCTCTTATCAAAGTAGTATTTGCATTCCATCTAAAAATTTGATCTAAAGATTTCATTAAAAATGCACATGGTCATGACATGCACATGGGTTTTATTGAAAACTAAAAGCCCAAAATTAGTATTTAAGTTCAGTATCTTTCAAGGATGAAACACTACAAATTTTAAGAAACCCCCTCATACCATACTACCCTTTACATGCAAATTTTTTCATCATTTTTTTCATGGATCAAACAATTTTGATTAAAATATATGTATAAGGTATTTGTATAACAAATGAAAAGTATATCTTGAATTTTTGCAAACAGCCTCTGAAGTCTTCATTCTGAATGATTTTTGTATAATTGAGACAAAAATCTTACTGGACAAAAATGTCCATCTTTAAAGCACACAATTTCTGCTGCAGATAATTGTTTGTATCATTAACCATGTTCTTTGTAAATGGTTTGAATTTTCAAACACTTCTTTTTCATGACACTTTGTTTTTTCCCACAATAATGCAAGAAGCATTGCTTTGCAAAGCCTCGCATAGGATGGATTTGACTATCGCTTATGTTTATTGTATTCCCCTTGTACTTGGAATGAAATGTGCAATAAAACTATTTCTGGATTTTTTTCCCTCAGTTAATCTGAAGCAGAGAAAAGAAAAGGCTTTTATAATAATAGCTTATAGTAGAGTTATAGAGAAAATCAAGCAAATGCTGCACATCAAGAGTTTTAGTATTATGTTTTGCCAATTTTATTTCATGGATTATATTCATAGCACCTCTTTGTATTTGCAATCTAAGAAACCATTAAGTATTTTTTTTTATTTATTTATATAGTCCCCTTTAACATCTAAGGTTATATAAGGAGCTTTGCACTAGAAACAACTAGTCTGTAGGTTCTTTTACGTTTAATTTAAATAATTTATTTTCCTCAAACACACACACATTCACTCTTACATACATACTTCCAGACACTGTGGGGGATAAGGAATAATTCTGGCTACAGAAAAATTCCCCGCCCCAGCCAGGAATCAAACCTGGGAACTCAACCACGGAGGCAGTCATTATGTATTTTTGATAATTCTCTCACCATTGAAAAGTGCCATCTTCCAGGTTGTTATAGACTACAAATTATTTCCAGAAGCATTTAATTTGGTTGTTATGGGGAAGTCTTTTATGTTACAAGGTTTCAGAGATATTTTTGTTTAACTTATGGTGAACATGGTAGATATTTTATGGCATTCTGATAATCAATCTCTATCTTTCACCCTTTTTGTTTTGTTCAAGAAAACATGAATTTCTGGTGAAATCTTGAGTTGAATTTTTGGGTGGAATGCAAAATTTCCTCTACAAAAGTAAAACCTCAGACAATAAGACTTATTTCATTTGATTTTAAGCAGTTAACTTCTGCACAATTGGTTCATACTAGTACTACATTAAAATTTACTGCAAATCTTACCTTTGTTTCACTCTTTACATCAGAATTTGCAACAGGAGCCTCTTCTGGTTCAATTTTTATTTCAGTAGATGGAGTTTCAATCCACCAAGGCTCTTCTTTAATCTCTATTTTGGTATCAATTTCAGGAATACTGCTGGTTATGACAGTGCTATTCCCAGATTCCATTTTATTCTGAGGAAAAAGAATAAAGGCATAATCAATACAAACCTTGACTGAATAAACACCCTAGTGCAACAGCCACAACACACAAATATCTAATTGATCTTCTGACTATGCTTGATAGGCATTAACAATAATATAGTATGTACTGCAAGGGAAGTTTGGAAATGATTTACAATTGCGTTATTTTAAAAACACAGCTCAATCTATGAGCACATCCGCTCATAGGATGATAACCTGATTACATCATGCAGACGCTAGATAGCAGTTATAAATGCAGTGTATTGTGAAAGGACAATACTTGTTTGTTAAGTGGAGAAAGCCATGGACAAGATGGAAGGCATCTATCAAAGGTGGACTGCATGTTTTTTATGGAAGGAACGAGTAAAAATGGCAGATGTTCACAAATGTTTAACTTTAGTTTGTGGGCAAGAAGCTCCTGCACAGAAGACTGTTTAAACTGGATCTCCATTTAACAAGATTTCATTTAACAATGTTGAGCACATAAGTGTATATAGAATTCTATAAATTGCTTTCCACTGAAGGTGAAAGCGTAGTCATATTTACAAAACTGTTGCAAGTCTTTTAAATAATTTTTAACGTACATAAATGTTTTATAAATTAAAGTATAAAAGGTTTAAAGATTGAAAAATTAAACACAATTTACAGTAATAAAATCTCTCTTTAAACATAGTACAGCCTATGTGACCATCGCATTTCCCTGTGCACATGTCCTATATCTGTTCTGTCTTCACACATGCATCAGTCTTACTTTTGTTCTAGTCCAGTTCACGTGTGAATAACATTAGGAATGTTTAGAAGTGTTTAGTTTTGCTTGAGCTTTCAAAATGCAGTATACAGTACCACAAACAGGGTTTATGTATGATATGTGTTTACATCATCTTGTACGGAAGTTGAAAGGCAATTTGAAACTAAATTTCCTGGTGTGCGTGTTCTGTTTGTTTGCTTATATATAAATTCAGAGAGATGGGATCAATTTGTAATAGGAAAGGAAAGGTAAACAAGTTGTGCTTAAGGAGCAGAAATTAGACGAAATCAGAGAAAGGTTAAAACATCACCTCGAAAATCTCTTAAATGCCTTGCACAAGAAACTAACATTTTGAAAGCTTCAGCATGGAAAACAAGAAAACTTTTAAAACTAAAACCTTACAAGGTTACTGATGTCCAAAAATTACTATTACATGATCACCAGTCAGTAAATTTCTGTAACTGGATTTTGAGGAATGTTAATGATAGAACAATTGATCCACGATTAATACTGTTCAGTGATGAAGCATAATTTATGTAATATAACACCTGCCAGATAGGTAGCAGAAAGTTTGCTTTTGTTTTGTTTTAAATCCTCCTTACATTTGGATTGTGTATGACAATGAATAGGTTACAAATAATTGAGAGTCAAATGTACTTACATACATCCACTCTTCTACATAAGTGAAAATTATAGAGGCAAGCCTTATCCTCTCCAACTCACCCCAATTGAGATTTGAGCCAGAGTTCTTTGATTATCAAGCAATCTTCCTCCCTACACCATGAAATTAGGGACTAAACAAACTACACAAGTATATCATTCATGTTGTTATAGATAACCCAATTATTTTCCATTATTCATACAGTTCTCAATATACCTATTAGTTAAAAAGGATATTCTCTACAAGAAAGTAACACACAGAAAATTGCTCACCTATTTCCTCTGTGTTGGGTCCTTTAACCGGGTATTTTTGTTATTCTATGATTAGAGCCGCTTTGTAGTTACTTATTAGTCTGTTATAAAGGTTTAGGTTCCTAAGCCACAAAGTGTATCCCAAGGTGGAGGGCTTTAAGCTGCAACACGTAGCTGAGGGATATTTTATATAAATAGAGGAGCGTAGCAGATGCGGTCAAAGGCCGCTACTTCGGAACGACAAGAGGACTTAGCCGAGGGATCTGTGACGCTAAAACCCCAATGATTCCAAGAAGAAGTCTAAACATTCAATGGAACAATTACATAAGTTAATGATTAGTTTAACCCATCTTCATCAGGGATCTCTTGCAGCTGTCGAAGAGGTTATAGACGCACTTTAAGGGGTGATACAGTGTACGGACTAGTAGATCAGAGAAACACGCATTTTTAGCTCAAAAGTTTAGCTAAAGTATATCATTTTTAGAGCTGATTATACTTTATATTTATATTCTTAAAGTCAACATGGAATTTATTATTCTAATTCTTAAAGATGTTCCCAATATTCCTGCTCATGCACCAAATTTTGGTAACAAATATTTAATAAATAACAATAAAATAAACAGAAATAAGGCAATAGAATACTTTCTGGAGTTACAACACATTATGTACCACACATTGTCAAGTATTTCTTACCTTACAATGATAATTCAAATAACATTGGTCTTGAGGTAGCCACGATTTGAATCCATAGAAGAACAAAATGAAATGTGTCATAAGTACGGAGGAACATAGAGATCCCTATCGATTCCTTCCATTGTATCGCTACATGCAAGGAGTCGAGCAACCGGTTCCATCCACGATTCTCAGTGGTCGAATGTAATTCCAGAACATTAAACGACCATGAATGTGTAAAATGGAAATGGCGTGTTATTTATAGACGCTCTTTAACTGCTGTGGTTCTCAGCGTCCCATTCTATACTGGGTGTGAAAGGCCGCTTAATTTTGCTCGGAGGCCTCTCTTATCAGGCTTTTACGTGCCGTAAATCTACGACACGGGACCAACCACACTACTTCCCTTCCGAAGGAAGCCATGCTAAGAATGTTTACACCCGAAAAAATCCATCGTCCTCCGCCGGGTTTGAACCCACGGCCTTGGGCATATGAAGCTAGCATGGTAACCATTACACCACGGAGGGCGATCATGAATGTGTATATTACTATATCAACTACATATTGACACGATGGTATAATTTTGAGAAGATATAAATTTGCCGTTTCAGGTTATGCTGATAATGTCAGCGTTAGCCTTGCCACTGATTCAGTTGTTACAAATATGGTTCTTGACGAATTTGGCAAAGTATTTGGAGTAAGCGTTAATGAGGTCATATCCTTCACATTTATATCTTGCCATCCTGAATTTCTGCACATGCGTGAACGGTTTGCTTTCCAATGTTCATAGCTCATTTTCGCAGGTATGCTAAAAACAATAACACCTGAGTGTAACATTTTCACCCTGGGTGTAATTATAGAGGTTTTAGACACTCAACTCTTAGGTGATTAGCGAGCGTCTAATGTACATTTGCAATAATGGCTCTTGCTTCTTGAAGTGTCTTGCTACACTATCGGAAGGCATAAAAAGAGAGCTACCAGGCCCTCAGAGTTCGGACTTCTCTTCGTGATGGGGACTGGTAAACATCAGCGTAGAACCGAAGCCTCTTAGAAGACCCCACTGCTATCCCGGTATCTGAGCTTCGCCGTCACCGCTAGCCGGGTTAGTTTCGGCCACAACCGCAGAGCTCCATGCAGTCACCTCGGTTCAGTATCGTGGTATGGCTGTCCCTCGCAACCTCTCCGCCCGACACGTCTCCGAAACTGCGCGGTCGCGTTGGCCACATCTACTGCGACCGGAAACCAACGCCGTTTACGAAACTGGAGCTACAGAAACACGCGCTCCTGGATGCTGCCTTGGCGTCAGGGTTGCCCTTGTCAGGACAACACCTGGTTTTCGAAGTTAGCAAATAGAGCTATCGACCCTGTTTACAGACACAGCCAGGATGCCGCTGCTGCCTACACCGCAGAGTGCATTGCACACGACCGCCCGTTCTGTGCCACCCGTGGCAGTTCAAAAGGGATGTACTTGTTACCAAGCCCGGATTTTTGTACATATGCATTTTGGCACCATATTGACGTATTCATGTCACGTTTCACATGTGATACAAGGGAAATGCTGTAGTAATTTGGAATTGATTTGACGTACCTATTACAAATTTTTGGTTCGTCATCTGTGAATCGATTTTAAATGTTCTGAAATGTGCGTTATAATATTTTAAATGTTTACATAAACATTTTAAAGTGGACAATGATTTGGCAATCTTCTATTTAAAACTTAACAATTCCCATAAATATTTTTACTTCAGTTTGACTATGTGCCTATACTAGAGATCTCTAATATAGACACCGTATGCTTAGCTAAACACTGTCGAGACATGGTTTTAGTAATGAAAACTTAGACAAGCCTGCCTCTCTTGTGTGGTGGTAGCGAACCCTTCACATTCAAGAGGTCCCAAGTTCGAGTCTGGATTAGGGCGAGTTAACCGGATAACGCTTTTTCCGCGACTTTCCCTTATCCTGAGAAGACAAATGTCGGGTAACACCGGATTCACAATGGAGCGATATTCGCGACATGGCACGCGCAGCAAAACGATTGACCAATAAGAATTCAGAACTGGCGCGACGAAACCCGTGCGAAGAAAGTTGAATAAGGTTTAACTTTTATCGTATGGGCGTCATCCACAGAATTCCTGTTGTTTTATATTCTGTGATCCTTGTTAAAGTTGTTAAAGATGGCGTCAACATCAAGGGAAGTTCATTTTTTTTTTTTTTTTTTTTTTTTTGTGTTTTTTATGCTATACATTTTAACCGTGTAATAGTGGTAATACAAACGCTACAGAAAATGGAAGCTGTCTTGGACAACCAAAATTATACCTTCATTCCAGAATAATCTTGCCACCTTATTAAAACCACGTCTATGCTGTTGACTGAATGATAAATAAGACCCTAACTTCAAAATTACACAAAAGTTGCTCTGCTGAAGATGTTGGTTTTCGAATTAACAGTTTCTCTGTATGAGGACCAATGATTGCAAAACATCATCAAATTGTGATTGTGTCATTCGCATATAATTGCAATATGATACAAGATCCGTCATCATATTCAGGATTAGGGTATGAAAATCCCTAAATTGGCTACGCTCCTTGAATATTGGTCGAACCCACAACGACGGAGCTTCTGCTATCTTCTTTGTCGATTGTTTCTGTCGTTTTCTTCTTTTTAGAAGATACAGAAAATTAACTTGTTTTAAATCCGCAGTCATTGCTTCAAGTGTGCTATGCACCGGCACCGCTCAGTAACGTCAAATTGTAGCGCTCAATTGTGAACACTAGTTTCCATGACCAATGCGGTGTCGCGATGATACCCTTGTCGCGTCACCAGTATCGCTTCCATTGTAAATCTAGCAGAACATTAAGCCCTACAGACCCGTTTCAGTCATTCATCATCCGATATGACCTTCCAGGTTGAATGTCATTAAACTTTTATATGTATATATTTATGTGTGTGTGACAATGTTTAACCGAATAGTGTGCAAGTCCTTAAACAGCGCATCCTTTTTGCAAGCGGCAATTAGATTAGAGGCAGCCGAAGCAGTAAAACGAGCGTCGTACCGGCGAGATAGAGCCACAAAACTGAATTAAAGACAATTTGGAACATCAGAATTTTAAAGAAATAAAAATAAATATTGTTACAGTATAAATACGCTAGCTCTATGATTCCAACATGCCTACGTATCGTTTCCATGGAGATAGTTTATATACATCACTCCATCTATAGTCGGGCAGGGCATAGGAGGGTCAACTATGTGACCTGTTATATAAGCAACCGAACATCTGGGAGAGGGATTAATAGTCATCTTAAAATCATCAAGAAATTTTCCTCATGAACATAACTTTAGAAAATAGCGAGAAAAACAAAGAAAACTGCAATATACTTGATTATCGCATCGTCCTCAAACTCTGATACACATATTTGCACTTATTCACCTCCCACTCCGTATATAATAATATTTATTAACATTAAGCAGATAGAAGAATACACTTCTATAAGAATAGCTTTTGAAGAATCGACACAAAGTTGCATGAAATGAAATAGTTTTTATTTATGGATGCTCTGTAATTGCTGTGGCTCTCCTGGGCATGAAAGATGGCTGAATTTTACTCAGAGGTCTCTTAGCAGGTTTGAGGTTCTTTTATGTGCCATACACAGCTTTACTTTCCTTCCAAAGGAAGCCATGCTAGGGATTTTATGCCCGAAAAAATCAATCGTCCTCTGCCGGGTTTAATCCCGCGACCTTGGGTGTATGAAGTTAGCATGGTAAATATTACACCACGGAAGGTGACAGAAAGTTACATGAATGTATCACATTAGATATTTTATCTTTCAGTTAGCCAAGAGAAAATCCTTTTATATTCTATAATCCTGAAATCAGACGACAAGAGCTTTTCAGGAAAAACTTCAACGTAAATTTGATCTTTTGAAAACTTGCAATTTAAAATAGTACAAAATGTGCAAATTAGTTCCAATAATTAACCTTTTTGTGGATATGGACGTCATATAACGTCAATTTTAAAATGCAGGAGAACCGATATGGATATCATATGACGTCCTGTGCATGCATTTAATCCTTATTTAACCCTAATTATTTTAATTTTTATCTTTTATAATAGATTTAAATAAATTCTAGAATAAATAAAGTCTTACCTTTAAAGGTTCCTTTTTGAATGGTACATTTCAAAACATGGATAGACACAAGGGCACATCTCCACATTCACGGCATATCATGTTAGTCTCTTTACGAACTCTTTTTTTTTTTTTTTTTTTTTTTTTTTGCAGTACACCAAACACCTTCGAAATGGACACGACCTTTTTCCTGTCGGTGGTTTCCTTTTAGGAAAGTGTTTTCCTTCAAGTCTGAGGGGTGCAGGGGTTGTAGATTTCTTACCCCTGTATGAAGAGGCCTCTGAATGCTATAGTGCTCAATTAGGCTACGAGCTATTGATATGCAGAAGTCCAGATGGGTCTTGCGTGGGTTTAGAGTTCTCCAAATTACTAAACAATTGTATATGGTGACGTCCAGCTGGTGTAAAAATACCTTTTTATATCATTTACTGTTTTTCGTAAAGAAAGATATGATTGCAATACTTGATTTACTAGATCCACACCACCCATATGCATATTGTATTCCTGGATAACATCAGGCTTGAAAATTGACATTTTGGTGTGGGCATCTATTTTTCCAGTGTCAATCATCAAAATCTTAGGGCTGCAATTGGACAATGCCGTAGTAATGTAGGTCAAGGAAGGTAGCTGAGGCACCTGCATTTCTCCTCTCCTTAGAGTCTTTGTATTCACATTCTTCGGTAAACCAATACGATTTGAACGTACTGTCCTAATTGCATTTGTTTTCCTTTTATATAAAGGCCATGTACCAATTATCTAAATATACAGTCCTACCCTGGTCAAGTATAGGTTCCATCAGGTGCATTACTATGGAGCCAGATAACCCCAGTTCCTTGACAGTGGCCGAGTGGTCAGACCATTCGCCTCTCACCTAGACGGCCCGGGTTCAATCCCAAGAGTCCGCATATGAAATTTCTGGTGGACAAAGCGGCGCAGTGGCGGGTTTTCTCCGGGTTCCTTGGTTTCCCCCGCCATCTCATTCCACCGTACCTCCATCTTCATGTATCACCAGTGTCATCGCCTGCGGTGCTGGAGTAGTAAAAGCGGGCGTTAAACACTACCTCCCCCCAAAAAAAAGATATCACGTTTTACTTTCACAAAGATCAAAACTCTTTACATGAAAACAAAGAGGGCCTTGGCATATTATTTCCAACCTAAGCCGCCCTTCCAAAGTATCAAGCTTTCATCTACAGTGACTTTATTACCAGGCACGTACTTTTATTTGAATTTTGAAATAATATATTCCAAAACCGACCTAATATTGTGTAGTTTATCACTTATATTTTCTGTGCCGGTGAAATGAAGGAAGCGCAAAATGGAAGTAAACCTGTTATTTGACATGCATTTCCCAAAAAATGGAGTAGCTAGCATGTCATCTGTAGACCAGTACAAGTCTAAAGTTGGTTTGCGAATAACACCCATGAGCGTAATTAGAATAATTAGTCTGTAAATTTCATTCAGCGTTTCTTCTGTCCACTTCTGAATTCTACTCTTAGGTCCTAAATTGCCTTTTCAAGTCAGGACTTCCTTCACCTTACTCACATATGCATTTGTTTCTGTAATAATGAGAGACACTAAGCCAGTAGTAAAAACTTTTGTGAAAATGTCAATTGCTTGGTTGTCAAAAGTCAGCTGAGCATGGGGTTGTACACCGAGCCTGTGCTTGTGCTAGTTGTTTTGGAGTTATTTTGACTACTCCACAATGTTACTTCTTCACAAGCACCTGAAAGAAGAGAGTCACTTTCTTCCTCATTGCTACCTATATCCTTGATGCCCCCCTCAAAATCTGAAAACTTGCCATCAATATCAAAGTCACTGTCATATAGCAAAAAGTCCTCCACATTATCTGAAGTAATTTCTGAAGCCCATACACCGTCTACATGAGCTAATTTGTTAACTACATTGCTAGTCGAAGCTATGGTTAGAACTGAGATATAACATTTTCGAATGAGCTTTTCTGATAGCTAAAACAAAAAACTGTATACTCCGTAGCTACATGTTTCTGCCATAAATCTCCGCTATGTATTTATTCCAAGGAGTAAATAGAAATGCTGACAGAGAAGTTTGATTTCTTTGCAGCTTGGGTGTTCCTCACAAACATACACATGTAATTGCATTGTAGCATTAAACAGAATGATAAACCCTTGAAGCCGAGAACATTGTGCTTAGCTAGCCATACGTATATACATTTGTACACACATAACACAAGCCTGACTCTCAAATTAAGTGTGTTCGACGTACAGAATGACTTTTGCTACAAAGAAAAAATTGGTGATATTTAAACTTTTGTTAATAGTCTCTCTTTGTTTCTGCAATAGATGTATAGTGCCTTTAATGAGGTTTAAGCCAGTTTTTGTTTCATTAAAATATCTTAATAAATACCAAAGATACAAATGTTTATGTACGAAGCATATTTACCTACATTTAACAATTTAAATGCCTTGAACTGTTTATTGGGTATCCATTATTGGCCGTGCAGCGTTTAAATAGTCATCGCTCAAGTGGTTAAATTATAACAATAATTAAATTGTTAGTTTCAATAACTAAATTTACAATGCATCAACCTCTGCAGATTTTGTGTTAAGTGAATAGGCAGTGCTCAGAGAGGAGGAAAGATGGAGAGAGAACAAAAATCATTAGAAACATTACAATTTCCCATAATATGGCTATGTTGAAACTAAAATTAATATATGTTAATATGGAATAGACTTAACAGGTCTCGTTTCTTAATTTTCTCAGGTTTCTAACCAGACAAATATATGCTGTGATACTACTGTAAAGACTATATTTCATCAGAAGTGTCAACTCTAATTTTAAATTTTCTCCTGTTTTACTCTCTGAACATACTATCAACAATAGGTGTGTTAAACATTAAATAGCATAAAAATTCATTAATTCAGAATATCTCGACACCATTTCAGATATAGGAGCTCTAATGGTGCTGCCAATGACAGGGATTCACATAATGTTAAATAGAATTTTATATCAGTCTTAATAAAATCTTTTTATTTATAATAAGCTATAGCAGAACCAAGGATGTCTGTTTACATTAGCTGTATAACATGTACCAAAACATATCTTACATCTTTTTCCACATACAAAAACATATATTTTTGTGATCACAAATAATTAACTTCAGCAACAGTAACAACCACCAACAAAAACAAACAAAATCAACTCTTTGCAAGTAGAACATTTTATAACTATTCGTTTGTGCAAGCTCATAAAATATGATTTGCTTGTAGGTGTATAAGAAATATGTCAGGAATCAATATAATCACAGTACAACACACTATTTACTGGTTATATTAATTTTGGGCATAAGCAAATTCAGGCTGCTTGAACAGTGCATATGTCATGGTATTGGGTATCCTGGAGTGTGATCCTGAAAGTGACATTTATTGCATCTGAAATTTCAGGCAGTCAAAATCTAGATTGTATTAATTGAACTATTTCTCTCCTCTCCTTATTGCTCAGCTTCATCTACTTTTCTTTTGCCTATGGTTAATGTTTTTCCTTTTTTTTTCCCCTTGACTTCTGAACAGTGATGAATGATGTAATACAACATTTCAAACACATATAGCCAAAGACAGATAGCAATTTTCACTGAAAAGAATTTGATAAAACTGTTAAAACCAGCTTATAAACACACACAATTAAATGTCTGGGAGAAGATCTACATCATGAAGAAAAACAACCATTTTATGAATTTTGATTTACCGCCATACAGCAACCTTTGAAGTTCATAGATCTAGTGCAAGATACTTCCACAAATGATGCACCCTCATCATTGATGCCAACAGAGCCAGGTGAGATTCGGTTGAATGGGAAACTACTAAGTGATGTTTCATGTTATAAAAACCGACTCAAATTCTTTTCATTTAATATTAATCACATCACTGTCACAAACTTCTTTGCATATTTGTAAAGTTTTAAAACAATTTCATATGTTACACGTGAACCTTTGGCCATCTAACATACATTTAGATGCTATTTCAGTTCCTCTCATTCTTTCAAACTCATATGACTTCATTTATTTTTAGTTTTTCTGCCTTTTTTTAGTTGGGCTTCCACCTATTTTGTTTTAATAGCATAATCATATGTGTTGCAAATTAATTTTTGAGGTACTCACTTAGAGCAGCTATAGTTATTTTCCCTCGATCACACTGATGCTGGTAGAAGGCTTCCCACTTTTCTGAATATTATGATAACTTATTCTCCTGTTTCCTAATGCTTCCACATTATTTCAACATTAGGCAAAGTCTGGCAAAGAACTTAGGCATTTACTAACACCTACTCCATATGGAGTTGAATTGCAACTGTCACTGCATAACAGGATGCTACATTAGTTACAAGAGGATTATCAATGGACCAACACTAAATGATGTCACTGATGTCTCCCTTCTACTTTCTGCAGGACAACAGCAACTCTGAAACAGGGGCCGAGTCAGCATGCCTTTATTCTCAGGCATTAATGAGGCTTTTGCACACACTATACAAAGGCTGAAATTTTCATCTGCTGATATTATATAAAGCTTTACTGAGCATTTTGATAATTTGTTTTCATAAGACAAGGCATAGATCGTTGAATTATAAGGTAACCCCTCTCTACTGCACAAGAGAACAGTGGGTCACCCAGAAAGTGGTGCTTCAAATCTTTGGTTAGTGTTAGTATTCCTGTAACTCCTAGATGGAGCATAGGGCATTGTTACAATGTTTCCTTGATCGGATTTGAATTTCTAATTTGTGAGTTTGCCATTATGTGCCATGGTAATGATGGATCAGTTCACCACCCACAGATGGCACTGGAGGACAAAATCACAACTTATGGATGTAAAATGGTGGAATTTTGTCCAGAAACCTTCTTCTTTCAAGATATGGGGTTCTTTTGCATGCAAATATACATTATATGGTACTACCAGCTTTACTTCCCTTCTAAGGATTTAATCCATCTTTCTCCGCCAGATTTGAGCCTGCATTCTGGGTTTTAGAGGCTAGCATGGTAATCACTACACCATGGAGGGTGAACTAAAATCCTTACTTCATTGTCAATGCTGGAAATGTTGACCTGCTCTCAAACAGGTGACACATATTGCAAACATGTTCTTGTTCACTTGCCTAAGTTAGCAGCAGGTGTCCTTGTGATTTCTTGCATGATGTTTTTACTAAATTCCTGTGGTGTACAAGGGTTACAATACACTTTTTCTTTCAAAAAACTGATAAATAAAAATCATAACTAGGGAGATCTAGGGAATGAGCGGCCACAAATCAAAACTTATACTTCTGTCATGAAACACTCCCTTATTTATTTTCATTTGATGATTCCATAGCTATATATACCATTGTGGAATCTTGCTTGAACCAACAAAAACAATACTCACATCTTCAGTTCATTAAATGAAATAAGAGAGATGTTTTTATGACAGAAATATAATTTTTGGTTTGGGCCAGTTATTCCCCAGACCTAACTAGTCATGGTTTTTGTTTACAGGTTCTTTGAAACACAAAGTTTATTTGTAACCCTCGTTAACTACAGGAATTTAGTGATAACATCACGCAAGAAATCACAAGGATTCCTGCTGCTGCGGTTACTGCTAAGCTTAGACGAGTGAGTGAGAACAGTTTTGCAAAATATGATGTCTGTTTGAGAGCAGAAGGCCAACATTTCCAATTCTACGATAAGGCAAGGATTACAGTGCACCTTCGCTGGCACCACTTTCCCGACAAATCTTGGTTCTCTCTCACAGTGGAGAGAAACCACGAGAGGGGCTGCCTTATAATTTAATGACCCTACTATATATATACAGGCTCTATGTTGTTTCCAAAACTTGAAAAGACTATTGGGGAAAGATTAAGGAGAGATTAAAATCCCCACCTGCCAATGTTAATTCTGCTAAATTTATAACCCATTATTTAAAAAATTAAAAAAATTAACTGCCTAATGCCTACCTTCTAAGTTCATTGATATACTTTTGTTTAATAAGTTTGTTTATTAAGAAAGATAGAATTATTATCTTAATCTTATCATGTTTTGATTACATTTTTATCATTTTTTTCTTAAAAGTAATCTACCATGTTATTACATGAAAGTAGATCCACAATACCTTAAGGGATTGTTTTTACCATCTTAAAATTTAATTTAGCTATCTTCAATAGCTTCTGAGAAAATGGTTTATATATAACAGTAAATACCATTTACAGAAAAAGCTGTGGAAATCAATAAATGAGATAATAAACTTGAATTTACTTGTAAATAAAGGTACCACATCTTTTGAGGATACAAAGCTGTACTTAACAGTAAAAGTATTTGCTGAGCAAATCTCCCCCCCCTCCCAAAAAAGATAGGCTAAAATTTATTTTTTGAGTTAAAAATTTTGTAAAATTATATATTTTCTGTTAAGCATACACACACTACAAATTGCAAATGCAAACTTTTCTTAACAATATATTTTAAACATAACTATTGTGCTAACAATAGTAAAATGTATATCAAATTAAAGAGGAAATTCCATTTGATAAAACTGAACAAAAAATTAAAATATAACTTTTTGGCAATTTTTACCATGTATTCTCCCCTTTACACACATATTTTATACCAATTTTTGTGAAAACCAGGAGATTTTCATAATTATTTGGTATATTATACAGCTTTATGAAATTAAAATAATAAGAGGTACAGGGAATGATTCATCATAAAAATTTTTCTGGTCATTGTACAATAATTTCATTAAGGACACAGGGGAAGGTAAATAAAATTGGTTAAATAATTACTTGAAGTTTAAAATGCCGTGAATGTCATAAAAGAGAGAGTCCTGTAAGTTTTGTGCAACAGGTTTTTCTTCTTCTGTTTCTTTTTAACTGTTGAGTTACTTATGAAGAGGGATTCTAAAGTTTCCGGAATGGCCTCATAACAATGTTGCCATTGAGCTATCTTTAATTTTTACCCAGATTGTATTATATGTAGTACTCCCTCCTGATAAAAATGAGAGATCACATGACTTTCTGCAGCCTTACTATGCAGGGGTAGAATCTCTGAAGTTAGTATGCGATTTAAAGTTGTTGTATTTCTCTGTATAGCAAAGTACTAGGTTATGAACAATAAAACAACAGTAAAACTTCAATTTGAAATGCTAAAAACAACTTAAAGGGAAGAAGTAATGGCAAAATTCTGATTTTTGAAATTTAAAAGGCTTATGAAGTCAATGATGATTGTGTTTGACATTAAAGGAATTGCACTTAAGGAATTTGTAACACAGCGCTAAAACATGAATATTCTACATGCAAGAGTTGCAAAGATTAAAGGAGAAAGAAATTAAGAGAGGAACAATTCTCTTTACTGTCTAAGAAGTCTTTTTTTTTTTTTTTTTTTTTTTTTTTTTGAACATATTAGTATGATCCAAACAGCTGGAGATATGTAGGATTGGTGATTGGTTCCTGCATCACAACAATGCAAGTGCAAAAATCTCTTTTTGCCTGTCTATTTTTGGATAAAATGAGATTAATACTGTTTCTCATCCCATCTATAATCCAGATGCGACTCCTGTAAACTTTTTCCCTTTACAGTGACTTAAAATAGGGCTACAAAACACAATTTTAAGGACACTGAGGTCCATTGTGAATTGTAGCATGTTAAAAATATATGTTGATTTTGGAGCTTCTACTCCTGCACTGCAAGGTTACAGAAAGTCATGTGATCTCTCATTTTTATCTTCTCTACACCTACTGCATATAGTAGATAGAGAAGGTATTGTGCATTCACAAAATACTCTTTCTTTTGAAAGTCAACTTATGCATCGTCATCGTCATCGTCATCGTCATCATCATCATCATCATCATCATCATCATCATCATCATCATCATATTTGTCGTCGTTATTGGGATTGGCTGCAGTTGTATCAACTTGTTCATAATGACAGCTATTATGAGCAGATGCTATTTCACATTTCCAGGGCTATCCAAATCTCAAATGTTTGTGAACACCCAGAATGCATTTAAATAAACTGAGTCACCTTTTGTACTCTTTTTGCGCCTCTTCCCCTTCATTTGGGAAGGCAGTTTCAGGGAGCCTTAATCCTATCTTCAGTTCTGAGGAGGGTTAAGGATGACTCAATTTATTTAAATGATGGTACTCTACTGTCTAAAATGTTTACTATTTGATATACCCAGAATGCACACTTATAAGCCACTACTGGTAGTAATATCAGAAAATCTGAAATACCTTCTCAATAAAGGAGTCCAATGACACAGAATCACTTACAAGAAGCAATATTTCATGGTTTAGATCTCAAGATGTGTTATGCACATACTTAAATCAAAGTAATTTCAATGATTCAGCTCCAATTCCTGGATTTCCTGACACATTTCTCTTAGAGAGAGAAAATGAAAAACAGTTTGGTTAAATGATATTGATTGCATGCTATGTAACTATCATATTATTATGTAGAAAATAATTAAATATACACAAAATATGGTCATGATTGGTATCTATATGATATCAAAATTTATCTTTTATCATGCTGAATGCTCTACAATGAATTACTGCTTACTAATACTGTTACAACAATGTTTCTTAAAAACTAAAATTATTAGCTATATAATAATACTATTCTCAAATATTTTATCAAAACAATAGACATTTTTGAAAAATGTTCATTGTTTTGAAAGAATATAATAAAATATTAAAAAACAAAAAAAAACAAAAAACATTTTGTTCGTTAACTCTGTTTAGCATTAGCAGCAAGCCAAACATTTTTGTTAGGCCTTAATCAATCAATAACTTTTGATTGTTGTGCTTTAGTTTTCTTTCTTATGAACACTCTTCTGTTTAAAATATATTCTGCTTTGGCTCTCTTGTAATACCTTCATTTCATACTGTCTGACTTTTCCAACATAAATGTAAATCCTTTAATTTATAATTTTCTTATCAATTTTTCAATAATAGAGTAATACAAAGCCTGGTTTTGTCATAGATTTCAATGTATGTTGTTTGTCCAGCTTTTAGAAGTAGCCTGTGAATTTTAAAATTAAGGTATTTTATTCAATGAAAACTTTCTGAAACAATTCTAATCCATTTAAATGATAATATAAATTTTGCTAAGTTTAATGTATTTGAAAGAAACTAGAAGACATTTATTGGATCTATCCAAGACCATGAGATATTCAGAGGTGGAGACCTGGTTAGGAGTGACTCTTTACACTGGATCCAGGTTATAAGGGCTAAAAAAATCAATGAGCTACTCTGACACCCTCTATAATACTAATTCTTTAAGAAGAGAACATTTCTGTGTTGTGTGTCAGAGATGGTTAATTTTAGAACTCTGATAATTCACTCACCATTAAAAATTACTTCAATTCCTAAATCTCTAGAAGATTAATATGATTTCCAAGACTTGGATATTATATAAAAATGTCATAACAGAGCATAGTTCAAAAGTGGCTTAGACTTTTCCTTAAGAATGCCATGGTAGGAAAGAAAAGAAAAAGAAGAAGAAACATTTATAGTAATTTAATATCCTTTATGCTGGTAGCTCATATTGCAGATGAATGAAATGGGTGAAAGAAATAATGCTCTAATGGACCTGACTATAGAGTTTCTTAAGTTACCCAACATTCGTTTTTTCAGAATAATGGAAAGCTAAAAAAAAAAAAAAGAACAAAAAAAAAACAACAACAAACAACATGTATCCTGTAACTAATCCCAACCAAGATTTGAACTCAAAACCTCTTAAATGTGAGACAGACATGCTACACCCAAGAAAATAATTATATGGATATTTCATTCATTTCACATAAATACACAGAATTTAGCAACCAAGAAAATAGTGGAGATGCAAAAGAAAAAGTTATAGGATCCTGTAAAATAAGAGTGCAAAATGCTAAAAAAAAAAAAAAAAATTCACTACATCAGTGAATTAAAGGAAAATATATCTATTTATTAAAAAATTTAAAAGCAGCTTGACAAATTAGTACTCAACACAAAGACAATCTGAACTTTAAGTTCATTTTGCAGTCAATAGAGGATCCAAGGATGATGTACAACTCACAAATTTGGCAGTTGTTTAGCTGAGGATGCTGGCAATGAATGCTGAAAACATGTTTCTAAGTAAAAACCCTTAAAGTGAAGTTAGAGTGCGACTCATTATAAATAAAATTTTGCTGATACCTATTTCATATCCATTTATATGAATACCAGGAGAGTTTTCCTAACTTATTACTATTAGGAATAACACAAAAATTTTACAAACTTACAATTATAAAGTGTAAAGGGTTACACAAATCTTTAAATCATTTAGCAATAATTTCATAGAGAAGATGGGGTACAAATCCAGGTTTAAAAATCATATCCGATGCCATGTATATCACCTAGTTCTCAAAGAAAAGACAATCTGGTGCTGAAAGGTAATTTAAATTAACCAATTTCTGAACAAATTACACATATTAATTTCAATAGAGCTGGGAGAGTGGCAAGCAATGGAAAGATTATGGAAAGGGCATTGAAATTTTGGTATAGAATATTGAAATTGGAAGAAAGGAATTTGTTAAAACAGCATTTATATATCAAGAGAAAAGTTTAAAGAACAAGGGATGGGTAGACTGTCTAAGAAATAGCTTGGAAAGTAGTGGGTTAGGGGAAATGTGGAGAAGAAGAGAAAATAATGGAATAATTTCTGAAAGTTGGCAAGGAAAAGATATTGAGGATATAAAAATACAAAAAATATTTAGTGAAAAGATCTTTAGTTTTCTATATACCAATGAAAGACTCATGGGGAAGGGAAAAGTATATAGATGTGACAAATAAAGAGGAGCGAGAAGGTATTGCATGGCTGAAACCAGGAGTATGGAGGTAAAAGGTTTAAGGAGGGTATTCCACAAAATCAATGTCCTATATGTGGCGGAAATGAAGTTATGGAACACATTTTATTTAAATGTAAAGGGACTGAAGTTTAGAGAAAAGGGTATATTAATAAGAAATAGTTTAAAATAGAAATGTAGCAGTAGGTGAAATGTTTAAAAAAGACAGATGAATATTGGACAATTCTTATACAAAGTAAAAAATAAATGGTTATGGACAGTAAATAGAGACAAAATGGTGTAATAAACTAGAATTAATGAACTATTGTAAAATATTAGTATGACCAGTAAAGAGCCAGGGCTGAACACCAGTCATATTCACCTGTATGAAACTTAGCATAGATAAATAATAAAAAAAAAAAAATTGTTATATGAGATAAAGTAAATAATTTGATGTATTTTAAGAAAGAAGAGAAAAGCGGTGTCTGTGTTAAAATGTGCATATTAAACTCAATTTAGAGCTCTGCTTCTGCTAATATAGATTTTAATTTTTATTTTCATGAATATCTACAATACTGTTATTTAATAATTACATTTCATCGATTATATTCCTTAGCAAATTTTGTTTGAAAGTTGATAGCCAACTTATTGTTATAAAATTTGATATATCATGTATCAAAGTACTATACACAAAATTTATTTTAAAGGATGAATAGATTGATTGATTGATAGGAGGAGCATGGAATGTGTTCCTCCCAAAAATTCAATACAGAGGCAATTCAGAAATTTTGAGGTTCACTGAATTAAACAAAAAAAAAAAAAAAACTAGAACAAAAATACATTATCTGTTTGCAAAGATAACTCAAACACAAAAGAATCTTCTTCCAAGAAAGGTTGTGAGTTTGAATTTTGTTCAAATTCAGTTACCTGCTTAAGGTTTTTTTCAGAGGTTCCTTTATCCTGAGAAGACAAATATCAGGTACTTTCAGTTCTATGGCTCTCAGGTTAGATTGAACACATTTCATTCACTGTGTGAATAACCTAACAGGTTAAAAAAGGAAATAGATATAAAAATAACCCTTAATGATTTTGATTAAAATATTAATATTTTCGAGATATTATGAAAACAAATTAAATATACATGTATTTTGATTTTTCTGTGAATGGCCTGTGAGGTCTCCTTCATATTGGTTTAATTTTATATAGTTTGGTATAACTACAAAGTATTAAGGGATAGAGACTTACTACAAGAAAAATTATGAGTAAATTAAAATACACAATCTGAGGTGAAAGCATACAGTAAATAATGTAAGAATAATCAGTTTTTACAAGAGTTCTGTAATATATAACCAATATATGTTAGTCATGGACAGAGAAAATCACCTCAGATTTTTCTGTGACAAAATCAAGCTTTGAATACCAACATCTTAAAAATTAAATTTATGGTTCCTGACTGATTAATGCAAGGGCAAGAGAATGATCTATTCTATTATGTACACACACACACCTTACATTCATAAAGAGGTGCTAATTTAAAGCAGCTTACACAGATTGTTTAGTCTTTAAGGTTATTTTGCAGGGACTGGATTATTATGTTTCTTAAAATGTTTGCTGAGTTGAGCATATTGTTCCTTCATTAATTAGCTGACCAAAGATAGCATTTATCTGGCAAATGACTAGGACAGGTGTAACATGCTACATCTCCTTTTATTTTGTCATGTCTTTCCTTTTTCTCTTTTAAATCCACTGCATCCTAATAAACTGAAAATATATTGTAACAGTAACATATAATATTGATGAAATCACGCATATTGAGTTGGACCAGTTTAGAATCAATGTGATTATACTTCCTTCTTTCTCCCTCTCTGCTAATCCATGTTTCTAACTGTCCCATCACAAAACCTATGAAGCTCTACTCAGAAGCATAAAACACTGAAACAGAAGCAACAATAAACTGCTCTTAAGAACTGGTACATTTTCAAGCAGTGAAGTATTATATTTTGAAACTTTTTGATGGAAAATATCTGCTGGAGCAAATGATTTAAAAATCAGCCATAGCAAATATTTCTTATCCATTTTACCAGTTTAGATAATTTTATGTTAGAGCTATCATTATTATAATACTGAGCAAAGAGCAGTATGCTATATGAACTATGTATTAAAGATTAATATGCATACCTAGGAACTTCTTTTTAAAAATTTATTTTTACTCTTACTTTGCTATCAATATAAATGAACACTCAAAATTACTGTATGTTTTCAAAGTAATTCTGTTTGTGGTGGCAACACTATTTGCACTAATTGGGCAAATAAGAGATAATCAAAGTAGTGTCATTGATTAGGGCACGTTACTGTACAGTTATGTGTTGTAATTGCTTTCTGGGAAAGTAGAGCCATTGAGCCCATGTAATGTAGTAACAAATTCCCATCCCTTGAAAGAAAAGGTCCCTCGGCTAAATTTGTCATGTTTCACTTGCCTTTTTTCAAGTCTTGATTTTGTCCTATAGTGCCATCTATGGGCAATAAGTTCATCCCTCATCATCATATGCACATACTGGCAAATTCAATACTAAGAATAACTTTTTAAAATTTGAGGTACCAAAATATGACTATCGCTTAGACCTCAAGTTTTTGGAAACATTATTTATAAACAGTATGTTATATACTACTTTTGAACAATTATTTCTCATTTATGCAAAATTTATTATGATTAGACCAGCTAAACCTTCAGCACTTTAATTATTCTAGACAACCTTTATGGTGCTGCCACTCATTATTACAAAACTAGATTCGCTTTCCTGCCAGATACAGTAGGACTAAATTTCTTCAGTATTCTATATTAGTTAAACGTTACTTTTATTCTATTTGATTTCTCATTTGAAACCTCTAATGAGGTTTTATAACATGCTACAGAGAAACCTGCTGCAAACCGTATTATGTCCTCTTATTATGCTCCTGACATTAGTTGTATAGTTTCTAATATGATTTTATTGCTGTGAAATCAGTATGCACAAAATTGATAAGTTATAACTGACACATGAATAGGGTAGTACAGACTGTATTTTGTCCACATTTGCAATTGGTGCAAGGGTAGATCTAGAAGGGGGGGTGTACACTCCCTCCCCACCAAACAAAACATTAATAAAAAATACAGGTAATGTTGCATCCATTGCATCAAGGCACCACATAATCCTGTTAAATCATACCAACTTTAGGAAGGAAGAAATTGCTATTCTCATGATTAGGTTGGCAATTATGAAAACATACCATTTACTATCTCTAACTCTATGATAGAACTTGTATTATTTGTTAAATAAACATATTGTGAAACATTCAGATTTTAAGGTGCTAACTTGTAACTCTGGTAGAATTTTGTGTTTGTTAAATAAACATCTTAATATGGAACATATCCAGATTTCAAGTTTAATGCTCGTAAATACCATTGAAATCAACAAAATAATCAACAATGGGCAGTGCTACTGATTCTCCCAGAGCCACCGAGATTATTAAAACAAATGTCAAAGTTCTAAGCGATTTCAAAAGGAAACTATGATTCATTAAAATAGTTCAGGTTTATATTCTTTACATTCTTAAATGTCTTCTGGAGTGGACACCCTAAACTACCCAGTGCACCCCTATCACCCCTTACAGAAATTCTGAATCTGCCCTTAAATTGCTGCCAACCACAGTGGTTATGATGGTATGGACATGTTTTGGTCACTACTAAGAATAAGTAGGTGTCTTCTGTTTATCAGTGCATATTTACAATAGATTGAAGGTATGTAGGAGAAAGTTCAGAGGAAGTTGAACAAAATGGAGGCATGAGAAAGTCAGCAAGATTGTTGCTAGACTTACCAGATGTCCTGCATTCAAGTGGTAAAAATCATGTCTTGAATTACTGTCAACAGGACGTAAAACTTCCCTATTTCATTCTCTTCAAAGATAATATTTTGAAAAGTGCACATGTTCATTTAGAACATTGATATTTAACCACATAGTCACATGGCACGTTGTAGTGCTGTGTGTGTGTACATATATATTTTAGTAACTTTTTGGTGCGATAATGGAAAAAAGATCTCTGGTACACTTATATCAATGAAGGTAATATGGGAAAGGGAGACATATGTTGATAAGGTAAATAGCGAACAAAGGGAGGGAATGGCATGGTTAAGAATGGGCATTTGGAGATTAAGAGGGTTAAGAAATGTCATCCCACAGAATGAATGTCCCATTTGTGGAGGAAAGGAAGATTTAGATTACATAGTATGCCAAGGAATGGATTTATGGTGGAAAGAATTCCTGGAGCAGATGTGGAACAACATGGATAGGAGAACAGCATTAAAGGGAGTTTTTAGAAAGGATGGCAGCAGTTTAGGTCAGTTTTTATGCAAAGTTAAGAAGAAATGAAACTGGTCTGTGCAAAGGGAATTAAAATAAACATAGTTTTCATTAGTTATTAATGCTTTGTAGTTTTAAGGAACTAAAATGCATGTAGATGTAATTGTGTAGGTGGGTATATGGCAAGCTAGAAGCTTGGGATGAATACGTGTCATATTCAAGTATATATTAGCTTAACATAAATAAATAAACATTAAAATACACAGTAGTTGCTTATGCACATGCACACATTGCAGCATTACATGGCCAAGTCAAGGACCTAAGTAGCTTTAGTTGAGAATATGTTGAGACCACAAAGTACAAGAGATTTTTACAAATAATTTTGATAGTTCATAATTTGTAAAGAAATTGTTAATACTTTTCAACTACATCATTTAATTGATATGTTAATGTCATATTTATTGAGTGTTCCTGCTTCATATGACTGAAAGAGAGAGTATTTTCAATTTTGAACAAAAAATAAAATTAAAACTGAAAGGAGTGAATGTGGTTGATAAAGCATGCAATTAAAATGACACTGAATTACATTGTGGCTTAATAGTTTTTTTTGTTGTTGATCTTATTAAGAATAATAATGCAAGTTTTTTTGACTAATATAACGAAAAGTAGTAACTATGAAATACGATAGTTCATCAACATATGTAAATGACTAATTGTATGTTAGCAATAATTTTCATATGGGAATAATATATTAAATGTAAAAGCGTGCATTTCATGGCAAAATTACCCTGGGCATTCCTTTGAAATTTTAACAAAGAATACAAATAGGTGTTTAATAGATGTAAATGCACATATGTTTTGCAAGTCAGACTTTACAGCACTGTCTCTGGCCTTCAAAATCAAGTGAAAGTTCTAATGATTTTAAACTCAAAGTATATGTTATGCCTTGACATTGTATTTATTGTTGTGCAATCACCGCTACTATAACAATTATACTGCAGTGCTAAATTTAATGGGAGATTGATTATACTTAAGCTTCTGTGTTAATAAAAACCTCAAAAGTATAATCATTTTATAAATGTTAAAATTGAGATATATTGTTGCTTTTGCTATTGGTATTAACTTAACATTTTCATATGCAGCCTAAGCTACTGAGTATGTAACCACTGAAAATATTAGGAGAATCTAACTAAGTAATGTTTCTGTGCTTTGTTATTGCTAGTAATAAATTTTTTTTCAGATAATAGGAAGCTTTGCTTCTAGTAATCATATTAGTAACCATAAAGATCAGCAGAAATATCTAAACATAGGTACCTCATTACTTAATCTTTTCACAAGTATATTAATATTTTATATAACTGCAATTACGTTCTAAGGTTCACTTTGACAAATAGTTATTTTGAATTATGTTAATCTTTGAAATTAGGGAATTTGTTGTCCAGTTATAAAGTTTGAAACTTAAGTAATTTAGCTTTTCATAATATTCTGGTACTGACTATTAAGGGCTTATGATTTTTTTAATTATCTCTTATATTTTAGGTCTAATTATTTTATTTTATTTTTTTTCCACTCCTGTAAAATTCTACTTTTTGGACATAATAAGAGTCTGCAAAGATTCTTTTCATATTATGATATTTGTATATACTGCTCTTTGCGAGTAAAATAATTACTGAATGTGATAAAATATTTATTTATTCAATTTTTTTATACATTAATTATATTTTACTATGTACACATACCTTCTTGAGTCTTGAATTCCTTAGTTTTGAGTGGAAAACATATTCATTATCATGTAACTTTCTGTCTGTTCACTGTCATGGTATAAATTGCTATCACTTTTCATATAAAGTATTTAGCAATGAATAAGGCTCTCTAAAATTATTTTGGGGTTTGAATTAGTACAAAGAGGAAACTTTAAACAAACACACTGAATAACCCTTTTTATTAAAATTAAAGAAAGAAAATATATCAGTGGTATATAAATGTGTGTTACTAATGTTCAATGTCCCTAAGCCTGCTCAATGGTGGGACTGAACAAATAACAACACACAAAAAAAAAACAACAACACAGCTTCATAGATTAATGTTCAAAGTAGTCACAAGCATTGTGTACAACCACCAGATGGCAGTGGAGTCATAGGTGTGGTTATACACCCTATTGGTTATGCTATCTAGTGGTGAATAACCGGGTGTATTTCATTGGCACTATCTGCTTATATCTCCAGTGCTTTTGCAGTTTCTAAAGTCGATTTGTTTCGTGATGTTGCACAGTAAACACTCTCATTTAGCAACATTACCTAAATTTGATCATTTAATGAGTGAGCAACATTTTGAAGTTAGCATAATTGAATTAACTCAAATACCTTTGTAATATGTGTATATAGGATCTATCAAGTAGTATAAATGTAATAGATTGCTTGACTATATTGTACAAAGTCTAAAAACAAAGCAGAAACATACTGTAATAACTTTTCAAAATAAGAAAGTCTAGGTGTAATAACAATGCTGCTGTCACATGGGTTAGGGACCGTAATAAAAGAACCAACTGGAACAGGCTGGTATAATAAGTCAATTATAGATCAAATGATTGCAGATTCCACATCTAGTTTGGAATGTAAGTTATTCCTTTTTGATTTTAGGTTTTCTGACCACTGTGTCCAGACTCTTCAAATATCTAATAAATTTAATAAGAACTTGCAATACTACTATAAAGAAATTAGAAACTGCATAATGATAATATTCAGGAGTTACAACACATGACAGAGGAAAAACATTATACAGTTCTGTAGATGGGGTATTCAGCAATTTTTCTGTATGCTTAACCATTGATATAAAATTGCAGTGCTAACTAAAAGGATTAAAATAATGAGTGACAAAAAAGAATGGGTCACATGGCTAAGATTTTTAAAAAAATTAAAAAGGGAAAATAAAATAACTAAAAGCTTCAACAACTGTTATAAAAAGTATAGAGAAACTCATTATAGTTAATAAAAGGAAATACAATTATTCTTACAAATGCAACCAATAAATCTAAGACTATGTGGTAAGTAATAAACATTGAAACTAAAATACCAAATTCTAATATGGGAAATATAACAATACTAAGTAATGTTAAAACAGAAAATGATCAAAATAATGTAACTAATCTATTCAACAATATTGCTACCAAATTAATTAATAATGACCTGAATTTTATTAGGCAACCTACACCACAACACAATTTTTCAAGGACCAGTTAAAGAAATCACTAAAATTATTGGAAGTCTATTACCCAAAAAAGGTGTAGGAAGGGATGGTATACCAGATTACATTATAAAAAAATGTGACAGGTTAATAGCTTCTCCATTATGCCTTATTGCAAATTTGTCTCTCTCTTTTGGTAAGTTTCCAGTGAGTTTAACACGTTGACCTATGGCTATTGTTGGGGCTGTTATACATCTCCAACATCCTATAAGCATGATGATTTTATTATGGCAGCAGGCCTCAGAGTCCAACACAGCTGAATGCATATATAATGAAATCTACAGGCACATAGAATTATTATAGTGACAGTTTTTTTGTTCTCGGTATAACCTATGAGTTTAGATGGCAGCTGCTGTAGAGGTGGTGTCAATCTCTGGAGTTTGATATTGTAATAAGGTTCCACAATACACAACTTTATTGCTATGCAAAGCTGTGGCAAATGGGAAACTGGAATAAGAATTATTTGCAAAAAACAAATCTGCCCTCTTTTACATCCATCCATGAGAAGAGTTGATGTACAATTACTTCCGAATGGCTGTGTTTGTCAATCCTTTCATTTGCTCCTGTATATCCTGTAACATTTAGAATGTTACCCTTAGTAGCTTAGAGTTTAAAGAATTTGATGCCATATTTATGGGCTTTATTTAGGATATGCTGTTTGAAAAGCACCTTTCCCCTAAATAGTATCATGGACACATCAATGATAATATCTCTTCCAGGCTGAAGGTTATTTTGAAAATTCTTCAAAATCATACTGAGAACTTTATGTTGTGCAGAGAATTTGTTTTATCTGCTTCATCATTGTTGCAAAAATGGAGGTTTCTCAATAATGATAAGAATCTATCTCTTGGCATGATGTGTGAAATAAATTCCTTTCTATACATTTTATCTTTTGACCAACAGCTAAGTAAGAATTAGCAGGTGTAATTGAAAAAAGTTACAGGTCTCTTCTATATTTGTATCTTGCCCAGACACTTTTCTGAGCCAGAATCAGCTCTTCCTTTGCTGCTTACCTGTTAGTCTTATCAACAATTAAATCCAAACTTCTGTAGTGATCATATGTTTGAAAATCTGCAATGGCATGTCTTTTTTTTTTTTTGGTAGTGTTTAATGCCCGCTTTTACAACTTAAGACATTGCAGGCGATGCCACTGGTGATAGATGGAACGAAGATGGAGCACCGGTGGAATGCGATGGCAGGGGAAACTGGAGAACCCGGAGAAAACCTGCCCCTGCGCCGCTTTGTTCACCACAAATCTCACATGTGGTCGCTTGGGATTGAACCTGGACCATCTAGGTGAGAGGCGAATGGTTTAACCACTCGGCCACAGCACGGCCATGTCTGTCTCCATATTTACATTAACATGCAACTTCTCAGAAAAATATTAAAATGCTGGAACCGAGATCTTAATGGGTTGCTAAGGATTGATTGCAGTATTAATCAGCAGCCTCTGTGGCCTCTTCTAAGTCATCGTGCATCGTTACTCCTTCAGGTGTATCTTCAAAATTTGATTCACCGTATCTGTTGATTGGCAATGTTGTCCTGAATGCTATCATCACTACTAAATACTTCAGTTTCAGTGGCACTGGAATTGCTAATTTCATAATTTCCAACCATAGTTAATGCTAACGCAATTAACTTCTGACTGCATGACATTGTGACCTCTTAACACTGTGACATACACATGATAGTAACTGGAATTCACAATCAATGGTAAACATGATGCAAAACCCCACTTATGTGTGCTGGTCTCCAGAGGGTAGTACTATACTGTAGCTAGGTTCATAATTTCAGTACAGTACCGGTCTCTAGGGGTGGTACAAGATAATCACGTATATTTAATAAAGAGATTTCAGCAAATCTATTTCATACTTTTAAAAATTTTATAGCTTAAACCTTGCAATTTATGTGACCTTTATAAGTTATGTAAAACAGGTGCAATCCTAATGTTACATGAGGAAGGATATCAGACTCCTGAGACCAACCCATAGCCAATGTGTTAAAACTAGCAAAAATAATCTCAATTTATAAAAAAGGATGTAGACAAAGATTTTCCAAATATTAGAAAAAGTTAGACATTGTCAAAGTTTAATATTATCTCAGATAGTCAACATGGCTTTTATAGACGATTAACACATACAGCAATAAATCAATTCCTTAAAGCAGCATATGATGCAGTAGAGAGCAAGGAATCATGTTTTAGTCTTTTCCTGTATCTATTAAAGGCTTTTGATTTAGTAGAACAGGATCTTTTGTTAAAAAACTTCATACAATAGGTTTTCACGGAATAGCTGGTTTTAGTCCTATTTGGAAACTAGAGAGCAAACAGTAGAAACTATCCACCTAAATAAATGATAAAGCGCAGTAGAGGCAGTTTAATCGCAGAAGAATCCAACTCAAAATGGAGTACCACAAGGATCAATTCTCAGGCCACTTCTCTTTTTAGTATATGTAAATGACCTGATCTCTAGTATAAATGGAGCACAAACCACACTGTATGCGGATGACACAAGTGTACTAATAAAAGGATAAGACATAGTTGAACTAAGTATCAATATTGAAAACATTAATAAACCACTAAGTAGTTCCAAACCATTAATTAACAAAGAAAACACTGTTTCATTGTACCTCTGTCATTATCAAAACAATAATGATGTTCCAGTAGTCAATTTTGATGGAAAGAATACTCCTTTATGATCAGAGGCAACATTTTTAGGTGTAACAGTAAATTATAACTTGAAATAGAGCTCACATATTGAGTTCCAATAAAAAACGCTCAGTAAAATATATTTTATCCTGAGACATATTAGAGAGGCAGTAAACAAACAGGTTTTGAGCATATATTATTACTTACTCCTACTTTATGGTAGCTCTTCTGGGGTAATTCAAGCTCAGCAAAAGCAATAGTTAACATACAAAAAAGAGCCATTCTTTCACTTGTGAACCTTGTGAAACTTCAATATATATGTATATTTTATTTGTGTATTAAGTTTTACAAGAATTTATCTTTCGCAGGTGTCGAGTAGAACACGCTGCACAAATTTTGCGACTTACCAGTGAGGATTGAGGATTATCTGCCACCACAGATTTGCTTGCCATGTATAAAGGAAGTGAACACATACTACAAATTCAAGGTTTGGTGTCTTTCTGAGGGACTTCTTTGATGTTTAATCACTAACTGATAAATCCAAAGCAGACACCAGCAGTGTTTCAGGAGACTTTTGCAGTGATATTGGTGTGGATCAGTAGAAAAAGATGGCAATTAAAGCAAATTACCCTCAAAATGAAGCTAATGAGGATAGTATTTCATTGGAGTTGGAAGAGGAGCAGAATCAGGACCTTATGGAAGCACAGTTGCAACAAGGATATACGTGAAGCACCTGTAAGGTACAAAAATAAGATCACAACATGACAAATGCCAGATGGAATATCAGTGCAATGGAAGAAATTTAAATAGATGCAAAAATGTTTGGGTCTAAGACCACAACTACATGCCTGTATTCAGTTGTTTAAAGCCAAATAGAAAACAGTAGTTTACATCACGTCACTTTCAAAGCACAAGAATGCACCAATATGGAAGTTGGAAATATGAATATGGAAACAACAAATGTGGGTGAAACTGAAGATATGCACCTATATGAAGGGGAAGTACCAAAGGTGAAACTATAATAGAAATTGCAGAAAAATATAACAATGTTGAGAGTATGGATATTAAAGAAGATAACTACAGTGAAGAAAATATTGTGGGGTACATTAGCTCTGAGAGCAAGCTTTTAAATAGTGCCCCATAAGTGACATCTGAAGCTCAGGTAAAAGTAGCAAAGGCAGCACCTCAGGCAAATATTGGGCAGTGGACCACATAGCACTATAGTGGTGATGTACCAAGTAGTGACAGCAGCAGCACCGCTGAAGACTTGTATTGGAGACTGACAGAAAAGAGTGGCCTCGTGATGGAGATCCGCGAAACAAATGAATATTTGGCACCCGTCATTTCTGATGAATCATTTATACACTCAGTGGTTATCATCTGGAAGAACAAGTGTGCTAGAAGATTTTCTTAAAATATTTTCACATGAGGAAATTGTTGTAGTTATTAAAGTGGAGCACAATATTATCCCAGATGGGCTTAGTAGAAACCTGGCTGAAGGGAGAAAATATAAAGTTAAAGGATTTTATATATTTTGGATTAAAAGGGAGATCAGTAACAGTGAAAGGGAGAGTGTGGTTTTTTTTTAAGAAAATCCCAAAACAAAGTAATACAAGAAACTTGGTCCAGGATAAAAAATATTTTGTGGGTGATAATGGAAGACAAACAGATTGACGAGAGTACAATATGTCTAAGTGTAGTGTACAATTTGCCGGCCTCCTCACAGTATCATAATCCTGACTTGTTGATCGTTCTAGTGACATTGAGAGATTAAGAGGGAAATATGGAAAGTAATAATAATGGGGGATTTCAACATTAGAATAGGCAAAGGAGATGTGAATATAGAAAATGGCATATTATATGGAAATGAAATAAGAACTGAAAAGCACATTCATTATAAGACATAGCAGAGAAGTTCATAGACAAGAAAAGTGAAAAGTTTATAGAATTTTGTGAAGTCAATGCACTAAACATTTTGAATGGTAAACATCGGGAAGATTTAGAGGGGAATTGCTCTTATTCATCAGTATGGGCAAAGTATTATTGCCTATGCCAGTTAACATGGGGTTCATGATGAACAATTTTAAGGTACTGGATTTTATTTCAAACAGTGATCACTTCTGATTGATGATGGAAATAAAAATACAATCAGAGGAAGTGGAGAAATTGTTATGGGATGGGAATATTGGGCAGTATACTGAATTTAAATGGAAGGAGGATCAGCAAAATAATTTCAAATTAACTTTAGACTTCAGATATGAACAAATTTCTCAACAAGGAATAAATTTTATATTAAAGGACTGTAAAATAGAGAGGGCAGTCAGCATCTTGAATACATTAATTACAAAGAGCAGAAGATGGAATGAGAAAGTGGAAGGGAAAGATAAAAAAGGGGGATATGTGGTTCGATGAGGAGTGCAAAATAGCAAAAAAATTGGTGAGGCAAACATTAGTGGAATGGAGAGAGGTAGGGGGTGACAAGGCAAACATTAGTGGAATGGAGAGAGGTAGGGGGTGACAAGGTAAACATTAGTGGAATGGAGAGAGGTAGGGGGTGACAAGGCAAACAGGAGTATTTAAGTAGTAGACATTTCTATAGTTTACTGTTAGAATATAAGAAACACAAGTGGAAGAAAAAGAATGAAATAAGAACTAAAGCTTTCCTGGCGACGTGTTAATTCAAAATCTTCTCGGGCTTCTAGCCAGGTAAAAACTTGGCTTGACACCAACGTTTCGAAGAAGTGCATCTTCCTCGTCTTCGAAACGTTGGTGTCAAGCCAAGTTTTTACCTGGCTAGAAGCCCGAGAAGATTTTGAAAAAGAATGAAGTTTTTTGATTAGGATATAAAGTGAGAATAAGCTGAAAATAAGGCATGGAAAAAGCTAAAATCTATCTATTATAAGTTTGTAACAAAAGTGAATATTACTCCAGTAAATAGCTATTTAAGAAGGACTAAGTCAAGGTAAAACCAAGAGTGGATTTTGGGACAAGCTATATAGAAATATTGGATAGTGAAATGAGGGTTGAAGAGGTAATAATTGTCTTTAATGAAAAACAATAAAACAACAGGAATAGATAGAATCCCTCCAAAATTTATAAAGGAATGGTGTAGTGATGTAAATAGAGTAAAGCTACTTACTGTTCATCTCAATCAAAGCAAAGATAAATGTACAGAATATTGGAGGAAAGCAATAATTCATCCTATATAAAGGCAGGTGGATTGTAGACAAATGAAACCATTACAAAGGTATATAGCTCTTTACAAGAATTCTAACAAATAGACTGCAAAACTGGTTAGAGGGATATAACATTATTTTGGATTTTAAATGGATTTTCTCATGGGGGAGAACAATAGACAATTTATTCCAATTAAAACATAGTGGACATGCATTTAAAAGAAAATAAATGGAAATTTGTACATGGCATTTGTAAACTTAGAGCAAGCATACAACCGGATTAATCTAGAATTGTTATGGTGTAAATCTTTTATCAAGGGAGTTCGCCAGCATATTGTGAATATTCTTAAAGCCATATACAAGAACACATTTTGTGTAAGAGTAGGAGCAGGAATGGTAACAAAAGAAATAAATCAAAGGAAGGGGTTAAGACAAGAATGTAAATTAAGTCCTGTGCTATTTAACCTGTTTATAGACGATAGAACTTAAAGAGATAGGAAAAAGCAGTAATTATTTGCAATCAATTAATAATGTAACAATGGACTATTATTTGCTGACAATAGACAAGCACTGTGAAGAATGGAACTTGAGAGTAAACCAGAAGAAGACTCAAATTGTAATTTTTTTGTTCTTTTCTTGTAGTGTTAAATGCCCACTTTTACTACTTGTAGCACCGCAGGCAATGACACTGATAATACATGGAATGAAGATGGAGCACTGGTAGAATATGATGGCAGGGGAAACCGGAGAACCCAGAGAAAATCTGCATGAAATTTAGGGGCTGAATTTGATGGGGGTGGGAAGTGGGAGAAACAGAAGAATCTGGCTCTGATGAAAGAGAAAGGAGCATTGGCTGTAGTTAGAAGGTGTAAATATTGGATACCATAACGTCAAATGGCAGAAAGAATACATAATATGATAGTTGAAGCAAAAATGCTAATGGAATTGAAATATGGGAAGCGGTGGACACAGTGGGTAGAATATTCTGTAGAGAGTTTTAGGCTTACCAAATGCAAATTACCAGTAAACAAATTTGCTCAAATTGAAATGAGAAGAGTGGGAAGGAAAGATAGGATAATGGAGAGTGCCCTTAAGTACTGGAATAGAATACTAAATTTAGATGAAAGGAATTTGTTAAGGCAATGTTTAGAATTTAAAAAAAAAAAAAAAAAAGAATTTATGAAAAAGTGAATGGAGTTATAGAGAAAAATAGACTCAAGAGAAATTTGGAGAAGGAGAGAAAGCAACGTAAATAGGTTTTGGAAAGGTGTTAGGAGGAGATTTGAAGATATAAAAATACAAGAATTGTTTAGGAACATAAGGGATAAAAGATCTCTAGAATTGTATGTACAAATGAAAAACACATGGAAAAGCAAAGATATATGGATAAATTAAGTAAGGAACAAAGAGAGAGAATTGCTTGGGTTCGAGGGAGGGTGTGGAGATTAAAAGTGATGAGGAAAGGCTTCCAAAAGAATGCATGTCCAATATGGAGGAAAGGAAGATATGGAGCATATAGTGTTTGAATGTAAATGGACAAAGCTTTGGAGGAAAGAGTAGGTATATATAAATAGAAAATGGATGAAATTAGACAGAAAGATAGCAAAAATAGTAAGAAGGTAGGGAAGTACATGACCAAAGTTAAGAAAAATGATTAAGGTTCATAAAAAGGGAAGCAAAAGAAACATAAGTTTATGGGATGTTAAAACACAAGTTTAATGAGTATTATAATCTTAAACATATACATGTCTTAAATCCTAATTACTATCATTATTTATTAATATTATTGGGACAAGTATGCAACACTTTTATTGCAATTATTCATCACCATTAATAGTATTGTTATTACTAGTAGTATTGGTATTAGCAAGAAAACATGGGTTTAGAATATAGCAAGATAACAGCCTGGGCTGATGATAGCCATATTCTTTGTGTGGGTACTTAGTACAAATAAATACATTATCACAGACACCTTTATAGAGATATGTAATAAAGTTCAGGAAAGGCAACACTGAAAACCAACAAAAATAATAATTCTAAAGAGTATAAGTATCTTAAATACTTAAAGCATTGCAGCTATTGATTGATTTCAGTATAGAATGTGATACCATGTTGTATTGTTACAGAAAATATACCTGGATGGGTGTCATTGCACTCAGTAAATGTAATAATATCCCAAGCTTGTGAGCCTAACTGCATACATAAAGTGAGCTGGTATGCAATGTAATAGATTTACCCTGCAAGATGAATATCATTCAGTCATGTTTATCAAATCATATGGCACAAAATATTACTATTAATGTAGAAATGAGCCTTTTGTAAAGCACAAACATAATAAATCTGTCACATTCCTTTAGTGAAGTTAATTTACAAACACTGAAAATGGTTTAGCTAATGAAAATTGGGTAACAGTGTTTGCTGTACAAGACCCTACATAAAAATAAATGATTTCTGTCACACTTAATATTATTACATAAATTTATATTGTCCTCTCATTTATAAATGGAAGTAACTCCAAAATTACTATAAATGAATCACACATAAAGTAAAATATTTTTGTACCTTACTCAGAATCGCCTTTACACAAAAGAATAGTGGTAATTCAAGTTTTGATGGTGTTGGCTTAAAAATCTAAAGAAGGTATATGACCAATCCATAGTTGAAGCTAAACATTGCATTATTAGCATTAAAATACTATGAGGGTCATCAATAAGTAATTCATCCTTCTTTTTTTTTTTCTCCTGAACTAAGTTATGTGAACAACTTGAATTTGGCACAATTCCTCAAACCTTCTTCTCCACTGCACTGCAATAGCAACTTCATACGTAAATTGGTGGCAGACCTGCTTCCTGTTGCAAAATGGCTGGCATCGATGTTCATACTAAACAGCATTTTGTCATTGAATTCCTGAATGCAGAGGGTAAAATGCCCATTTGTATTCATGAAAGGCTCATAAAGGTGTATGATGATGCAACAGTGGATGCTAGCACGGTTAGAAGATAGGTTCATCGCTGTAATGAAGCTGAAGGACCAACATCATAGGCTGATGAACAGTGGAGTGGCAGATCCGTAAGTGCAGTGACTCCATGCAACATTGAATGAGTGGACAAGAAGATTCAAGCTGCCCACTGGATAACAACAGCTGAATTTTGTTGCATTACATTCCTGAGTAAAGGCAGTGTAGTGACATTTATTCAAGACCTGGAGTACTCAAAAGTGTTTTATTAATTTGTTGAGTTGGTTTTTTAACACTACGTCACTTACATTGTTATTATGAGGGACTAGTTTCGAAAGCCTATGCTTTCATTTTCAACCTCACAGGTCCAACTGCCATTGCTGGCTGCATTTGCTTGTACACTCTTCTCTGGTGGCGAAATGATGAACTTCTTAACTAAGCTGTCTACTGGCAGGATTTCAAAGTTTATTAGCCGATCTTTATTTTTCCACTTACCACCCCTGAGCATTTACAAAATTCAAAAAAATCTTCAAAGAACAAGACATCACCCTAGCTCCAATAAACAGATTTTCTGTCATAAAATTACTAAATTCAAAAATAAAAGATAAAATTCCACCAGAAAATAGGTCAGGAATATATCAAATTAAATGCACAAATTGTGAAAAGTTCTACATAGAACAAACCAAAAGAAGTTTAAAAATCAGATCCAAAGAGCTCTTTAGAAATTTAAAATTGAAACAAGAAGATAAATCGGCAGTAGCATTTCACTTTTGGAAAGAAAACCACAATCTAGATCCAAATCCAAAATTGCTTAAAACCATGTCAGGCCACAATGAACTCACAACCTGGGAAAACATCCTCATATGGAAAAATAAAGATCGGCTAATAAACTTTGAAATCCTGCCAGTAGACAGCTTAGTTAAGAAGTTCATCATTTCGCCACCAGAGAAGAGTGTACAAGCAAATGCAGCCAGCAATGGCAGTTGGACCCGTGAGGTTGAAAATGAAAGCATAGGCTTTCGAAATTAGTCCCTCATAATAACAATGTAAGTGACGTAGTGTTAAAAAACCAATTCAACAAATTAATAAAACAATAATTTGACCGTCACTGTCACTAAATTCCTCCAAACATCAATCAACTCAAAAATATGTTCATGGTGGATACCCCAATGTTAATCAAGCAGAATAAGGAGACACGAAAAATAATAGCTTCAGAACATTTGCAATTCTTCAAATTGGAAGGAGAGGAGTACCTGGACAAAACTGTGACTGGAAATGAAATGTGAGTTCATTTTTTTGAACCACAATCAAAGGAAGAAAAAATTCAAAACTGTGCCATTGACAGGGAAAGTGGTGGTGACTGCCTTTTGCGATGCCTAGGGTGTAATTCTGGTTGATTTTTTTGGAGCAGGGATGCATAATAAATTCTATGCAACATGTCAGCATGCTCAAAAAGCTGAAAGCACGTCTTCAGCGAGTTTGTCTAACAAAAATCATGGCAGTGTTCTGCTTTTGCATGACAATGCAAAACCACACACTAATTATTGCCCCAATGAAGAGATTGAGAAAATTGGATGGGAAGTTTTGTCTCATCCCCCACAGAGCCCAGACTTTCACCTGTTTGGACCGCTGAAGGAAGCTCATCGTGAGATTCACTCCAGATGCAGAGGCCGTGAAAAAATCTATTTGTCAATGGCTTTGGAAGCAAAGTCATGTGTTTTACCACATATGAATACATGCTCTCATTAAAAGGTTGATTAAAACTGTGGATAAGGAGGGATTACATTGAATGGTGGCAATTTGATCCTCAATGCTGTGTAATCAATGTTTAATTTTCTTGCAAATTAAAAGAGAAAAAAAATAGAAGGCATTGGTTATCAACTTACCCTCATAAATTCTCAAAATGTAAGTGAAGTCAGTTGGAAAGTAATTAATGAATTTTACAGGTCTGAGCCTCAAAATAATAACTCAAATTGAAATTCAAGTTTGTAATATTATTATAAATGAAGCTAAAGCAGTAGTAGAAATACTAAACAATCACTTGGCTTCAATAGGAAGAAATCCAAATTTTCAAAATATACCTCAAATTAAAACACAGAAATCAAATATAAGCACCAGCATTTTCTTTTATTCTGGGAAAAAAAAAAAAAAAAAATTATACATTATAAAGTTAAAATCTAAAAATAGTATTTGCATTGATGACATATCTACTCACTTGTAGAAATGTGTAGCATGAAATAACTAATCCTCTTGTAGAAATAACAAACTCCTGCCTAAAACATGGCATTTTCCCTGACAAACTAAAATAGCTAAGGTACTTAAAGTGTGCAAAAAATGACAAATAATTTTAGAATGATATCTATACTAGCAGAATTATCCAAAATGTTTGAGTAGATAATACATAATTGTATGAAAAAATATTTAGACAAGTTTAATCTGATCCCTAAGCAACAAAATGGCTTTGTGAAAAATAAATCCACACAAGTGTGTTATTGGACCTTGTTGAAATAATTATTATAAGCAATGTTGATTCAGAAAAAAATTACTGCAGCAGTGGTATTAGACCTTACAAAAGCTTTTGACTGTGAGTACAAACAAATTATTGGTTCAACTACAGAATTTAGGCATTAGAAGTATTGCAAACAAGTTAATTGAATTTTTTATGACTAACAGAAAGCTAGTAACTATAAAACCAGAAAACGATGAACATTATTCACAGATGCTATTTAACATATGGAGGGCCAAAGGGATATATTAGGGCCTTTATTATTTATCTTCTATGTTCATGATATAAATGAAATTATGCCTGAAGATTCTAGCTTAGTTCAATATGCTTATAATGCTACCATTTCAGTAGCAACAATTACTCATATGCACTGAGTAGATCAATCAATGATACTATGAATATAATAGTTATGTACTTTAGCAACCTAAACATGTACGTAAATGAAGCCAAATGTGAATTAATTACTTTTGGATCTAAAAATAATGAGTCATAAATTCAGCTATGTATAAACTATAATTCAATCATTAGTGTTACTTCTGTAAATATTCTAGGATTGAATATGGACAAATCATTTACCTGGACATGTACAAGGTTTGTTCAAAAAATTCCGGAACATTCGTAATTTTGTGCCAATGGAGTGCTGGAGCAAAATGTGGTTGGCATCCTTTCACATGCCTGTATTTAAAGTGTAACTGTCGGAAGTTTCATTATTCTACCTCAGTGCTGTATTGAGTAGAATGTTGTATCACACAGTTTGTAAATTTTGAGATGCCAGAATTAGAGGAGCAATGCGTCTGCATTAAATTTTGCATGAAACTCAAGAAAACCTTTACAGAGGCACACCAAATGATACAGGAAGTCTATGGTGAAGAGTGGTTAAGCCATACTCGGTGTTATGAATGACTCATGAGGTTTAAAAATGGCCAGACGGAAGTTAAAGATGACCCTCATTCAGGGTGCCCTTCTACATCTACCAACAATGCTCATGTCAGGAATGTCAATGCATGCCAATTGGAGACTGTCTGAGAGATTGCAGAAGAATGTAACACTTCAGATGGATCGTGTCATGAAATTCTGACACAGCATCTTGGAATGCATCATACTGTCACCAAGTTCATCCCACGGCTCATGAGTCAAGACTGGAAGTCCCTTGCAATCTGTGAAGAGCTTTTGGATTGCGCAAATGAGAATATAAATCCACATTACAAACTAATTCTGATGTCCACAGTTACAGCACAAGACAAAAATGATTATACAATCCCTAGCCATAGATTACATTTGTATGAAAAACTGCCTAGTTTTACTGGAACAAAATTTTATAATGCTCTGCCAGAAGAAATAAAGAAATATAAGAATTGTAATAAATTTAAAAAAAAAAAAAAATCTACAGTGTTGATGAATATCTTTGTAAATAATTCCGTAAATAGTATTACATTAAAACTATAGAATTGTATTGCTTTTAGTAAGTTAACTGTAATACTATAACTCCTCTTACTTGACTACTTAATGATTTTGGATTATTAATGGTCCAAGTTGTTGTTACAATTCATTGTATATATTATTTTATTACTTTATGTATTTATATGCATTTCTTTACTCTGACTTTACTCAGTTGTGTGTAACACCATATTGAATTGCAATAAAATTTAGTTAAATTTTGCAGCTGGAAACTTTACTGTGGAAGTTTATAAATGTATAGTGAAAAACATGATGAATTTTTGAAGACGTATGTTTACTTCTTAGTCATATATAAAATATAAGAATTAAAAGGAATATAATAGCTGAAAACAAAAGAAGAAAAAGAGAATGGTGAATCAAATGCATTTAATTTTCTTAGTTGACTTAGGAGTATGTTCCTGAAAATGGCATGATAATTACTTGCACAATTTTCCATTGATGTTTTGATATTAATTTAGATAATTTCCCTATGCATTCAATTATTTTGTATTCAGCTCATGACAGTATTCTCTTTGTAGTGGATAGCGGATGTTCTGTATCATCACACTTAATTTTCTCCGTGTGTTTCCCATTGATAGGACTCAAGAAAATATATGCAAGTAGTAGCTAACAATAACATCTATAGATTCACATTAATTTGGATGTTCCTCAAGGGTCTCACTCAACAGTAATGCACATACATAACACCTCAATATGGTAAGCTGCAAAAATGTTTGAAATTTCAATGGGGCAGAAAAACTTTGACTGGCATGCAGTTGAGACAATCAAAATAATAAAACAAACATACACAATGATAAGAAAATAACAAATCACGTAAGTATACAAAGAAATTGTGTTAAAAATATCTAACTTACAAGAAATCAGTAAATTTATAGCTGCATTTATCCTTGTCAATTTATAAAATACATTTTTCTTGAGGTTTATTTCACAGCCTCAGTTTTCTATTAGTTACATTATCATAGAAGTGTTGCAAATAGTAATCAGGATAAAATATTAATGATAATTTTATTAAATAATTAATGTCAATTTTATTGAAAACTCAACATCACATATAAACCAAACCAAATTGTTTTTATGACTATCATGTCATCATCAAGCAAATCTAATTAATATTTTAAATACAATATAAATAGCATGGCATATCACATTTAAAATATATATGTATGAATGTGTGTGTGTGTGTGTCTATATATATAGACACACATACATACACTTGTTAAAGATATGTCAAAAATGTTTAGTGCAGTGTATAGAGAGCATATTATGAATTCTGAAATACGTACTGTCCACTGATCCTGAATACATTTGTTTACCTGTTAGTGTGTAAATGATTGGTAACCCACAGCAACAAATAAATAATCAAGAATGATAATTGTTTTCCTGAGACACATTTTTGTTTAATTATGTTTTTAAAAATAAGTGAAGCTATAAAGTTACTAATTTAATGCAGAATAGATAATTATGAAACTTGCTTTGCTATTACTAACTTAGCTTTCTATTTGCTGTTAAAAATTCTGGTGTTCATTAACAGAAGTATTTTACTGATTACCAAAATAATACTGAATCTTGAATACCTTTGATATCCTGCACTTCTTTCTATGCATGTCAGAATAACAAGTATTAACAAGCTGTTATTTTTCTGACATTTATCACGAAGTTATTTATCAGTCTTAAAATGCAGCATTTTATGAACAAATGTAACAAATTAAGTACACTCAAGAATTCTGATGCAACAAAACAATCAAAAATATCTTCTAGCTCTATAGCTACATGAGCATACAGTATTTCATGTATCATAAACTTTCTCATTCATGTGTAAATGAGGATTTGATAATCAGTAATGTTTATAATATCAGATGTCCTTTGGCAGGGCTTTAGTTGGAAAATATAAACTACTGACATGTATATAAATTTTCTGCTTCAATTTGGACACTAATTTTCTCCTCCAAGTATTAAAGAATGGCTGTAAACAGAAGAAAGCAAGGTACTCATGTATAGTAGCAGATTATAGAGTGCAGTATGCAGTAGAAACCTATTATTTGACATGTATTCTTTGTATTATTTGTGCAAAACCTCTGATGATATTTCTCCTTTTTATGAGATATATGCAAAGATTCCATGTTTAAAACATTAAGGTTTGTATATCTAATTTTATGTGTATCTTAACTTGTTGCTTCTTATGGAATTACATTTTATAAGCTAATAAATCTTCTCATTTTACCATTTCAGTATCTCTTTTCCAAACATGACTTTTATTTCTTATATTTACAAATGAAACCTCCCCTGTACTTATACAATGTTCAATAGGTATCGCAGTCAAAAATGAGAATTCATCCATTCTGTTAGTTTCGTATAACATTGCAAGGCTCACCACAATGTTGAAAGCACAAGAAATCTTTCTTCCCAAAATAAAACTTGCTGTAAGTTCCCAATGACAAATTCCCTTTATGACATCTATCATGTGTTTTATCAGTTTTCTTGGAAACCGTGTATGTAAATGATAGCACTGTATTTTGCAGTAACAACTATAAAAATCAGTTGCAAGTAGAGTGGACACAGTAAATACTCATTTTTATTTCCTTAATGTTTCCCCCTCCCCCCAGAAACATAAACTTCAAACTATAAAAATACCTGTTTTGTTCTTGTTTTGTCTGATTATTTCAGTATTCTTTTTTTTAAAAAAAAAAAACTAGATTATTATTTATAGTTATGACAAAATCATGAACAAATAATTTTAGATGATATAAACAGAGCTGTTTCTCTATAAAAAAAAATAGTGTCCTAGCCAGTGGCAGCTTGTGACCGAAATTTTTGGTGGGTGCGAAAAATGATTTTGGCAGTAATAATTATTACAACTATCAATTCTATTAGTTATTTCTTCACATTCTACTCTCTAACCCATGAAAATAATGTTTCTCAATGTAACATAGACCTAAAAAATTAGTACAGGAAGCCTAACACAATTGAGGAGCATTTTTTTGAAAACTCAACAGAATTGAGTAATATATTTGTTTTTTAAGTTATTTTCAAAGTGATCACTTTAAACTGATACCAATTTCATGTATAGTAAAGTCCATTATTACGCTCCTGATTATAATGCTATCCTGTTCTTTACGCTCTATTTGTAAAGTTTTGGACATTCCATATTAATATATGATTTTACCCCCTTAACACTTCCAAATCCTGCTATTAGCATTTTTTAGTGTCAAAAAGAATACAAATATTGTAAATAAATTGTGAAATTTTGAATGTTTTAATAGTATGAGAAAATAATTTAACTGTACTCAGCGGTTGAAGGCTTGAGCGCTTTGCCTAGAAAACCCCTAGGGTTAGCAGTATCTGGCTATAACATTCCTTTTCTTGACAGAAATTTATACTTTCAAAAGGCTTCATATCAAAGTGTTTTATCTTTTTATTGTGTTGCTTTAACTTGAAACATGGTAAGTAGAAAGAAATAACAATACATTCCACATGGCATTTGGCAATCCTTAACATCCTTATCTCAATTGCTGATTGCAAAGGTTTCCCTCATTTCCTAACACCTGCTTGGAACAATATGAAAGCCAGCAAAGCAAGGACGGTGAAAGATATCAGCATATTTTCCATATTTCACTGCCAGAAAACAAGTACAACTAGTAACAGCACAATTTCAACTAATACTGAAAGGGTAATAGGCAGTGAAGGATGACTATGATAGGGTCTTCCACCACTCAGATATTAATGCACTTCATCCTCTAGGCTGGTCAGATAGCAGAAAATGGCCATGTTTCAACATAAACCTCATATATTGCAGTTTTTCTTTGAATTCTGTGCAGTATATAAGAAGTACAGTAGTACAAAATGGCAAATTGTAAATGTAATAATTAGTGGTAAGAGTAAACAGCAAACAACAAATGAAAGATTTTTTTGATAAGAAATGATCTCTTGTTCTTCATTTTGCACTGTACTCCACCCAAATATTCAGAAATATTTATTATATTGTATTGCCTGTTAAATTACGTCAAAATCGTATTTTCATACCTAATAAACCATATCGTGTATAGCACTGTCCTGAATTATTGCACGCTTAGGCCATAAATACAGGTTTAACTGCAGTTTATTTTCAGTTAAAACTGACATCCTTAATTATTTCTGAAGTTTTGAATTAATGCATGATTGCATGCACAGTTTATTGTGCAGATGATACAGAATTTAGTAATCTTTCAAAAAACTCCCCATGCACACCTAGCAGATCTAATTTAAGGTAAGCTTTGTATATAAACATGTGTTCTTTTACAGGTAAGTGATGCACCCTGTAGACTTAACAACAGAGGCACCTGAATAACTGGACCTGACACAGCAATAATACATGGTGCCAACGCACCTTAGAGCAAGAATTAGCTGTCTGAAGTTCTGATAGATGGCTAGGGAAGAGCTAAGGAGACAGGCCACAAAAGCAGTTACTTTATAATTTAACAACCCTATAGTTTTGAACTCCTACAGGCATAAACAAATTGAATTGGAAATATTTTAGTATTTTTAAAAGCTTCAGAAAGTTATAAAACTGCTGATATTGAGTATCAATCCAACTAAACCCCTGCTCTTAAGGCTAGAACTGCAGGAAATGTTTCAGAAGTTTAAGACAAACTGGGTTATTATACAGAAACTTATGAAGAAAAGCACACATTAAAATTATCATGAGGGTTGACAGGATAGCACTGTTTATTAGACTTTCAGTGCAATGCTGCTTTGCACAATGAAGTTACCTGCTGTATTACATGAAATAATATGCACTTTACAAGCGAGAGATGTTACAAAACTTTATATCCTGCTTTGTTTATAACCAATGTATCTAGGGGAGGCCAGCCTTCGTGGTTAGAAAGTACATTATCATATAAGCTACAAACGTTTAAAATATACTTATAAAATACAAAATCAGGCAACCAACCCCATGTTCATGTTGTTTGTCATACTTGCTAGGGCAAATTGCTACAAAATAAAATCTCTAAGCAAAAATTCTTTGAGAAGAGTGAAATATTAAAGAAAAAATTTACACAAGTAGGCCTCTAGGAAGTAACTTATACAGAAATCAATGTAACTTAGATTCAGATAGATTAAATGGTTTGTTTATAAGAAACCGTGTTGTAAATATATATCTTATAGTGTTTTCAATAAAGAGTGAGCAAATGCCTGCTAGAAAGTAAGACAATCAATGCATGATGGCATGTACATCTCATTATCATATTATGTTGTCATGCTAAGCATATGTTGGATACTACAGCATTATGAAAAATTTTAAACTAAACTTATTTGTTGGTATGATATTGAGAAACTTTTAAACTTACTTTTTTTAGATGCAGAAGTAATACACATTGTAGGTAATAAAAATATTTCAAGAGTAACAATAAAAATAATACTTTTTCCCCCTCAACAAGGAGAGATTAGAACCTTTTCTACTTAACGTAAACCACTTCTGCCATCTATAGGCCCTCTTACACACCACTATGATAACCAAGGATGACCCCCCCTTCTCCATGTAAAAACACCACTATCACACACTTCATTCTTTGAAAAAAGTTAGTTATATGCAACAAATTTCCATGAAAATTATAAAACAAAAAGGATTAAAATTCTCTGCGAGACATTCAGTGCAAGTACCATTTGATATCTGTTACATTCCAGCAGAAAGTCAAAGATAATATTTTTTTGCTGCCAATGACAGAGAGAGAGAGCTTTGTCTTAAAACAATTATGCATTTAATGCACCATATCTTGCTCTATGCAGTACCACTTAAAACAAAGGTTCAGCTGCTTCCTGTACCCCCTGCCTCTCCTGAAGAGCTCCCAGCCTGTCCAGAAGAGGTTTTTTCTGAAAGGCAGGTCTCAGAGCCTGTTGTGGAGTCTGCATCTTTGGAGCCTCCTGATGGGCAAGAAGCAGCATCCTGAGTTTCATCTGAAACATCACAACAAAATAGTATGGTTATTTTATTTTTTTAATAATAGCTTTTTTACATGCTATGAGCTTGTATAATATTCATCTATCCATCCTTACTTCACCGGTAAATAAACAAACCAGAATGTATTCTTCCAAAAATCCATGTACACACACCATGTGTTGCTAAGCTGTGTTCATCTGCTGTACAAAGGTAAAATCGTTTCACTAATTTCACAAGAAAAGAAATAGCTATCTACTTTCACTGCTCACAGATAATAATTAAAGCTATGGAGTATTTAATAAATAAATTCAGTAAGAAATGAGAAATTCTGCATAAAATTACAAAATGTAAATGTGCTATTTTTGAAGTTTGCTGAAGTATTGCACACGTTCATCACTCCAACTACTTCTTGCAAATTTTAGCATTCACATTTGGACAACCATATATTGCACATTTCTTCAATATACTGCCATGATGGTGGCTTACCAGAAGATGGAAGAGGTTCTACTCCTTCAAAGTATGAGCCATCTGTTGCAGTTCACTCAAAATGTTGGAGTCATCATCACTGGGATTGAAAATTAGTCGCTCAACGACAATGTCCATCATTCTCTCCAAATCCCATTTTGTTTGCTCATCCCCAACAATTGTGATATACACATTCACTGCATTTTCAGCTAACACTTGTTGGAAAACTCCTTGAACAAGATCTTGCACCTCAGCTAAATTAAAAATTTTGCACACTTTATGCTGATTTTGACGACACCAGTAAATTCTGTCATTATCTTCTTACATTGTCTAATGCAAGAGTAGAGTATTTCTCACAAACCTATTACAGTATACTCCTGATTATTTGGTTTGCAGGATATCCATGCACCCCCCACCCCAAAATTAGGTATTTTATTTTAATTTCAATGCATGGATTTTTCGTTTTCTCTGCCATCTCTTTTACAAATTTCTTTTAACTTGTTTCATAGACACTTACACGCTGATTAAAAACAAATTTAGTTTTTCTGATTGATAATTTACATGGAACACTCAGGCTGATAACAATGAAAATGGTAATCTGTTGCCATGTGGTGATCATTTAAACCTATTGTCACGAGGCGGGTCCTTTATTGCTGTTTCCTAAATAAAACAATACCTGTGCACAGAAGTAGAATAAAGAATACATGTTGAAAAAAGCTATTAAACATAATTCCCTATTTACAATGTATGTTGTGCCATAAAAGCATTAAATTACGGTTTTTTTGATTATTCATGCTGCTTCTTCCTCACATTACCCACCGGATAATCAAGAATATAATTGAGTATACTGTAAATATTTTAACAGCAACATTTTTCACAACTTTTTTTTGTTTTTTTAAAGGGTTTTCCTTGCTTTTGTTGCACTACCCGGTTATACATGCATCCACCATTACTTGACTGGAAACAACCATTATTATGAACTAATTGCACAAGTTGCACATTGTTATGTAAAGGAATAATGATTAAAATTCAGCAAATTTCTGTTCCATGTTATTTATATAACATTGTTTTAATATAATATTTTTGTACTCTTTCAGCAATTTAAAAGGAACGATTTTGTGACGAGAAAAGTGGTAAAACATTCAGCAACCAATCAGAGCTGTTGCAGCAATTGCTTTTGTTTACATTACCAATGAAGTAAGGATAGATAGAGAATTTCCAAGAGCGTTGCATAGTTATGATTCTGTACTAATATTACAAGATAGTGTTTAAATTATATCAAGTTGTAATATGCAAATATATGGCAGGAAAATGAAAATGATGGCATTTATTGGACTTCCACTAATAAGAGTGATGTTAGTGTTAGGCAGCGAAATAGTTTAAATGATAAACATTACCAAAAATGCTCTCATCATTACTTAATCCCTTATAAGTAGAAGGGAAATAAGGAACACACTATACTATAGCAACAGTCAAACCTTTTAAAAGATATTGCTATAAGATTGTCATTGAAGTTCTGCTCTCTTTCCATGGCAAGGAATAAAACAAAAGAGAGATGAAATGGATAAGGGCTCCCTTTTTGAGAAAATTTTAAGTATATGAAAACTGAAACCAATAACAGGAAATATCTGAAAAAAAACAAACAAACAAACAAACAGTTATGCAAAGTCATTTAGAATGAGGAGGATTTCAGGAATTATTCCACAGAAATTCAGGGTATATATTTTACTGGTCATTTAAATGTCTTTAGTATACACATTTTAATCAAGATCATTTACAGAATTTAGAAAATCAATAATTTTGAAAAATATTACATGATTAAAATTCAGCAAATTTCTGTTCCATGTTACTTATATAATATTGTTTTAATATAATATTTTTGTACTCTTTCAGCAATTTAAAAGGAACGATTTTGTGACGAGAAAAGTGGTAAAACATTCAGCAACCAATCAGAGCTGTTGCAGCAATTGCTTTTGTTTACATTACCAATGAAGTAAGGATGGATAGAGAATTTCCAAGAGCGTTGCATAGGAAGCGTTGGAAGATATTTATCTTAGTACTAAGTTCGGTATGCAAGTGACTTTTCATATTTGAGTTATAGTACTCACATGCACACATGGATCTGTTTCTAAAAAGGCTTTTTTGTATTCAGGGGTTCTCAAAACATGTATTTCCAGTGGAATCTCAGTATCAAATATATAATATCTTTCTACTACTTTGCACATTACACGTACATGCTAGAGAAAGTAGAAACAACATTATGGTGTTCAAGAAAGCATCAAAATTATGTAAGGAAGAAATGGTTTAGTCAAGGTAGGGAGGGATATTCAAATTTCACTTTGTGAAGTTACCTAGCACACGATGATGTTCGTATATAGCACCAATAATGAGTGAGTGATTTGAGTGAATATATTGTGCGTTGGTTGAATCTAGTGGGTAAGTAGAGCAGAAATTTGCAGGACTAAGGAAAAGTAGGAAAGACAGGAATCACACAGGAGAACATTTTGCAAGTTGGTTTTAGAAATCCCACAGGTACAGTTAATGTAGGAGCAAAGACGGAGTTAGGGAGGATTATATTAAAGGACAGATAGTGGAAAGACCACTCAAGTGTTTATTTTACATTCTTTAAGTAGCAGAGATATCCTGAAAATATGTTTAAGGGAATCTGGTGGAAAGTAATTTATGCTTGCTAATTTTAGTTACAATTGATCAGGATCTGTTTAGGAGATACGTGGTACAGAATTAATAATATTAATAGGGGTTTTGGAGAGAAGTGAGAGAAAGATTGGAGGATGTGGAAATTTATATGCACAAGTTAGGGAGAAAAAAATGTTGCAATGATATAATGAATACATTACAAAGAGGCATATGACAGTATTAATAGGGCCAAACTGAGGAAGGTGCTGGAGGAGATGTGAGTGCCAAAGAAGGTAAATTAGTTTTGTATGCATGACACTATGCAATATTAGGGATGCTGACAAGTGAATTTGAGGTGAGTAAATGTTTGAGACTAGGTGATGCAATGTCAAAACATTATTCAACCTCTGTTTGGAGGATGTCATTCAGAAGATCCAGCAGATTTTGGGGCAATGGTGTATAACAGGTCACTCCATGTCATTACTGGTAGAAACTCTAGGACATTAAAGGAGGCACTGCAGTAAATGAGTGAAAATTCTAGGTACTTGGGGCTAGGGAATTAACAATGAGAAGACAAAATATGTGATTAGCAAAGGGAGAAGGAAATAAGGGTTGAGAGAACTGGAATGGAAAGAAAGAAATTACTAAGCGAATCTAAGTATTTGGAGGTGGTGATAAACGAAAAAAAACGAGGTTAGTGCTGAGATTAAAGCATAGATAGTAGTTAAAAACAGGTGTTGTTATGCTTTCAAGAAGCCCCTCAAGACCTCCAGTCTGTCTAGAAGGCTTAAGTTAACCGCATACTGTGTCATAATTCAACCAGTAGTGGTCTATGGATGTGAGTCAATGACACTTATGGATAGAGACGAAAACAGACTCCAAGTTTGGGAGAGAAAAGAGCTGTGGAAAATCTTTGGGGAGATCTGTGAAAAGGGGGAAAGGCATATTCAAAATAATCAGGTATTATGCCTGTTATGGTGAAATTAACCTGGAGCGAAGAAGCAACAGCTGCATTACATAAATCACATAATGAGAATGGATATAGGAAGGGTTCCCAAGAAGGCCCTAGAAAATTACCCTGAGGTAGACTTGCCAGATTTTTAAAATGACAATATGGGACACACACTCTCCCTTATTTTGAAAGCCAGAGGTGATAATATACATATATATTTTATAGGGTTTAATGCCTGCTTTTATTACATATGGCACTGCAGGCGATGACACTAATGATAAATGGAATGAAGATGAAGCACTGGTGGAATGTGATGGTGGGGGGAGCTGGAGAATTCTGAAAAAACCTGCCCCTGTGCTGCTTTATCCACCTCAAATCCCACATGCGGTCGCTTGGGATTGAACCTGCGATAATGTAGATATTGACTTGTAAGAAAATATTGTTAAATGCATATTTGCACTCTGTGATTAAACTCTGAAGGAATGCCCAGGGTGAATATGCTCTGAAATATATGCATTAAAACAATACTCTTGTACCAGGTTTATTATTTCCATAAGAAAATTGCCTCTAATATACATTAGCCATCTGTATATGTTCTTGAAATATCATATTTCATAGCTGCAACTTTTCAGTACATTTGTCAAAAAAGCTTGTAACCTTTAATAGCCTCACAAAAAACCCTGAGAAGCTTTGGTATAATTTAGTCTGATTTTAATTTCACACTAAACTTGAACAATATTTACTCCTTATAGTGTTACATTTTTAATCAAAATTCAAAATACTTACTCTTACAGTCATATGAATCAAAACAGTCAATAAATAATACATTTAAATAAATTCACTGAAAAATGTTAATAATTTCTTTACAAACTACTAAACTATCTCAAAATACAAATTTCTAAAATATCTCAAAATACAAAGTTATTCATAAAAGAAAACTTGTATTTTTCGGTCCCAATGCATTCACAACTAAAACTTCTACTTAAGATTCTTGGCTTGAACATGTGACCATGTGGTTACCAGAGGTTACCATGTGGCCAAGTGGTCAGAGCATTCGCCTCTCACCTAGATGGCTTGGGTTCGATCCCAAGCGACCACATGTGAGATTTGTGGTGGGCAAAGCGGCGCAGGGGCGGGTTTTCTCTGGGTTCTCCGGTTTTTCCTACCATCTCATTGCACCATCTTCATGTATCATCCGTGACATTACCTGCAGGCCAGAGCAGTAAAAGCGGGCATTAAACACTACCAAAAAAAAAATGAGGTTGCCAATATCAAATGTACCGGATGAACATGCTGGGATGGGAAGGCTTCACTATTCTTGCAGGCCTACTGCAGTGAATCGCACTCCTGACACCAGTGTAACAATTATCTGTAATTTTTGAAGCAAGCCATTCACACACAAATACACATGTGTTTTTTTTTATAGTTTTTAATGACCACTTTTATTACATATGCCACTGCAGGCAAGGACACTGATGTTACATGGAATGAAGATGGTGCACCGGTGGAATGTGATGGTGGGAGAAACTGAGAATCTGGAGAAAACCTGTCCCTGCACTGCTTTGTCCACATCTGGGATCAAACTCGGATGCCTAGGTAAGGGGCGAGTGATCTAACCACTCGGCCACAGTGCGGCCACACATGTGGTGATTATGGTCGCAAGGTAATCACAATACAATCTTTAAACAGACTGAAATACAGGATTTTTATATGGCAGTAATACAGTAAACAATTTTTCCTTCTCAAATGTGGGAAATCCTGTATAATACCAAAGATGTAGCAAGTGTACCACCCTTGGGGCAGGAGGAAGAAACATAAGAAGGCTGATATCAGAGATGATGGGCAAATGCTGGCAACCAGGAGCTGGAACAGATGTATGGCTGATAAGAAAGACAGGGTGAAAGCTGCAGAAGAGGGCAGGGTCCTACATGGACTGTAGTGCCAGGATAATGAGTGAATGAATGGTACAGTAATGAGAAGGAAAATCTAGGAAAGGAAGAGTATCTCAAAGTTTTGTAATAGAAATGAGAACAGGGATACTTACTATCAATTAGGGATCTGGAAACTGAAAAATTTGAAGGGTGGAGTGATGCAAGCGTGCCAAATTTGTGGGAAGGAGGAGGAGGATGAACTGCATATAATGTTTAAATTTAAGAGAACAAATGAATGCAGAGTGGAGTTGATCAAATGAAAATGTGTAGAGAGAGAGAGAGTTAATGGGATATGGATAAAAGTTCTTTAAGAATCAAGGGCAGTTAAAAGATTTAGGGAAATTCCTATGGAAAGTTAGGATGAAATGGACAAGCTTAATAGATAAAGTGTGGATTAAAGCAATATCATATGAACAAATTACCTAGCTCCCTATAAATATATGGGCACATGCTAAGCTAAAATGATAGTCAAATCTTTTAATAGCTGTTGCTATGCAATTGTCATTGAAATTTGGTTGTCTTTCCATGGCCAGGAATAAAACAAAAGAGGTATGAAACGGATGAGAGTTTCCCATTTGAGAAAAGTTTAAGTATATTAAAACTGAAAGCAATATGAAGGAATATCTCTGAAATGATCAGTTCTACAAAACAAGAGAGACACAAATGGGTGTCTTAACGAGGTCTACATTTTTTGTTTGGTAAGCTTTTGTCTGTCTCTTATGGTTTACCAGTTATGGAAAAGTCATTCAGTATGAAGAAGACTTTAGGGGTTAATCCAAGAAATTCAGGATGTACCTGTTATTTGCCACGTTAACATCTTTAACAAACATTATTTTAATCAAAATTGTTAGACTTTATTTTTACAAAATTGAAAATTTTGGGCATTTTAGGTTAAGGGATTTTTCTGAAAATTTTCACGTCGCATCCTTGGAAGATACTATAGATACCAAGTTTGGTATTTAACCAACTTAACATTTTTGAGTTATGTGGTCATCCCCCTCTCATCCCCAAAACACCCGCACACTGATCTTTTTCTAAAAATTTGAATTTTTGGAATCAGGGATATTCTAAATGCATTTAGGGTAAAACTTTTGGGTAGAATATGATATACTTCAATATCTACTATATATACTTTACATACCTGCTAGAGAAAATGAAACTAGATATATTATATAACTTATTAATGCATACCAGCATAACTGGAAATACCATGCAAATAGAATGCCAACTTCATGTTTGACAAGAACAACCATGAATTATCCATTAGGAAGGAGTCTATAGAACACCATTAAAGCAATGGCCTGATCAATTTGATTGAGATGGACCAAAGAGTCTAAGCCCAGAAAATGAAGAAAAACAATAGGAAGTAGAAGAAGAAAAATTACTACACAAGCTATAATGACAGTAGTTGAGTTGTGAATTGCACAGTAACACTAGTAATATAAACTAAAACAATCAAAAACACTTTCTTTGAACCCAAATTTTTGTTATTACTTTCGCTACCATGAATGTATGATGTACATAGTAAGTAGAGAAGGCATTATATACCACCCAAAAATAAAACCTGATGTGCTCCTTTCACGTTACTTTCTCCACACTTCTGTAACAAATTATTTAATAAGCTTATTCTATTTCATGCTAATCAAGATAAACATTTGACAGAAATGGTATTAATACTTAGTTCCTTATAAGTAGAAAGGGAAATAAGGGAATACACAGGTTAAACCGATAGTAAAATGTTTTAAAATGTGGTGCAATGGGATTGAAATCCAGTTCTTTGCATGGTCAACTATTGACAAGTATAAGAAAAGTGTATAATGAAACAAAAAATATGGATTATTTGAAAAATACAGTCATCTCCACAAAAAAAAATGTATATAACATAAATTGTGTATTTTAATGAGTTCTACATTTTTTGTTATGTAAGTTTTTATCTATCTTTCATGATTTACCAGTTATGCAAAATTCATCCAGAATAAAGATGTCTTCAGGGTTATTCCAAGAAAATTCAAGATATACATCTTATTTGCTATGTAAATATCTTTAATATGCAATATTTTAATCAAAATTGTTATAGCCATTTTTAAGAAAATAAAAAATTTTCGAAAATTTGTCCATGTAAAGGGTAGTTGGGATTGGGGAAATTCTCTTGAAAATCTTTGTGCCGCTTCCTTGAATGATATTGAACTTAAATACTAAGTTTGGTATTTAACAGACTTTTCATTTTTGAGCTGCAGCATGTGCATGCACTCACTTACATGCACACACCCACTCACACACAAGTGTGCAGGATATTTTTCTAAATACTGCTTTTGGATTCAGTGGTCTCAAAAAATATATTTCTGGTGAAATCTAGGTATCAAATTTTTGGGTGCAATACAATACCTTCTCTATACACTATGTACATAGTACGTGGACAGAAATTAATAAAACTGCTAAAATACATGTTTTGAGGTCACTTGAATTAAAACGTTTAGAAATAGGTCAGTGTGTGTGGTGTGTGTCTGTGAACAGCATTAACTCAAACTTGCAATTATGTTTTAGTATCTTCCAAGGATGCACCACCAAGATTTTAAGGGACATTTTGTACTCAAAACTGCCCTTTATATGGAACATTGTTTGAAATTTTTGATTTTCTCAAAATTGGCACTAACGGTATGGACCAAAAGGTTATACATTAAAGATATTTACATAGCATATAAAATGTATACCTTGAATTTTCTGGGAATAGTCTCCAAGGCCCTCTTCATTCTGGAGGACTTTTGCATAACCAGTAAACCATAGGAGATATACAAAATCTTATTACACAACAAATATAGATCCTGTTAGTACATACAATTTATGACACATGCATTTTTGAAACATTTGACTATTGCTTAGACCTACTGTATTTCCTTTTGTTACTACATAAAATAAGTAAAAAATTAAAAATAAAGATTAAAAAATTACTGCTACTGGTTAACATGAAGCAGATAGAAGAATAAACATTAGGAAAAAAAGTTTGTAGAAGAATGTGCAGAAAAATTTGCAAGAATGTTTTTTCTGGGGCATCCTTAACCCCAATACTATTCCCTTCACTGAACAAATGCAATAAGTCTAATGTTATAGCTCTCACTTTACCCCTTGTCTATGTACAGATTGCATGTTACAGAAGCAATATTCATCAACACAGTACCAACTCTAGTAACAAAATTTACCTACAAACAACTAGTGCAACTGAAAAGATCATCTCAATATTGCACTGGCACTTGCATTTTATCATCAATTAAATATTTGAAAAACACCCAACCCAATTTAGGAAGCTGGACAAGATGTTTTTAATAGATTAATGTTTTTATACTATAAAAAAATTCAATGTGCATTTCAAACATTGCAAAAAATGCTACCACTGAAATTAAATTGTAAGAAATATAGTTTTTAATAGACTGAATTGACAAAACCATGAAATTGTAACAAATTTCCAAAAGGTGAATGAAGTATTACATTATCATCAATTTAAACATAATTACCTGGAATGAAATTTGCAATCTTGGGCACAGAAATTGTCGTGAAAGCAAATGTCTGATGTAAATTCAGACCATGAAGTGCAGAGCAATTATAGAAACTAAAGAGTGTAAAGCAAAGAAGTTTGGAGCAATAAGTAGGATAATTCAGTGACAAGGTAAGTTTAGGAATTTTGATACAAAAAGAAACAACACATAAAGATTTTTACAGAGCTGTATTTAAACCCTAGGCTGTAGCTGTGGTTCTTCTGGGATGAAATACTCCCCCCCCCCCCCACGTCAGGTAAAAATTCTTTCAAAATGAAACTGCAAAAATGGCTTTTTAATGTAATTTTCCAACTAAAATCCAAAAAAGAAACATTTAAAGTTCATTTATAAATTGCAGAACATCTTACTAACCAGTATTTAGAAACTAATAAAGGTGAGATATAGAGTAAAAGAACTGAAAATATTTTTAAGGTATTCAACACATTTATTGAGCAATTGATTATATTAAGAACAGAGCATAACATTGATATTTGTTGATGTTCCTGAGTATTCACAAATTAGTATTTTAATTTTAAAATTAACATAATTGTGATTTTCAGTAAGCATATCAGAAAATGTAAGATAAAAATGGAATGTAACAAACCAACAAATTTTACGCATATTTAATTCACATATTTCTTAAACAATCAGATTTAAACTGAAAGAATCCAATAATTCCAATTCCAACACTTCATACTGATGAAGCTGCATAACCTTCATAACTTAGTTGTCTTAAAATATCACTTTTAATGCTGAGCAAAACAACAACATTAAGCCTGTCTTGTAACATCGAGATTCAAAGCTTTGTTTTTGACCAACATCAGTATTGCATATGGGATACACTTCATTAATAAGCATATTCATAATATGCTGTGTCCATAAAAATTCTATCATACTTTGAACTGGTATTGTGTTGCTTTGGATAGTTGTATTTGGGTGAAGTTGCTAACATTTGAAAGAAAAACTCAATCAAATATTTTTTACTATACCTCATACACACTGAATGTCGCTCTCATGAGTGATGTTGCAGACATCAAGGCAATACTCCCAATCACGCCACACATGCTCCAACATATTTGATGAAATAGACTGGGTGGCAGCAGTGATATGAAGTTGCATTTCCTGTAGGTTTTAAGGTAATGGGGGTACACAGATTTTAACCTTTATGTAACCCTATAAAAAGAAGTCACAGGCCGTCAATTCAGGTAACCTCCGCAGCCACATGTAGAAGACATTATCATCATTTCCAGGATGCCCAATCCATCTTCCTGAAAGTCCCTCATTCAGATGTACCCAAACATGTAAATGACAGTGAGAAGGTGCTCCATCTTGTTGGAAAATAAATTTTTCTTCTTCCAATTGTGAAAATAATCATTCAGTAAGCATGTCAAGATAAGTTGGACTGTAGACAGTGGCCTCTTGAAAGAAAGATAGGCCATAGACTTCCATTTGGATAAGGCACAAAAGACATTCATTTTAGGGCCAAAATGACTAGTGGATTCTTACTCCCCCAAATCCTAACATTATGCCTATTCACTACCCCACTAACATTCAATGAAAATTCTCTTTGCTGACAGATTTTCATTATTCTGAATCAGTACCAAAATTGCTCAGAGAAATCTAATCATATTTGCAGGAGTTTAGATACACAGGATTTAGGAATGTTTAACTGCTGACTAGTTCTACAGACACACTTCTTAGGTCTATGTACAAATGCCTCTTGCACTTGTTCCACAATTCCCACATTGACAGATGGTCTTCTTGAAGGGTATTTCCTTAGATGATATATGCAGCCATGAGACACAAAATTACAGTGCCACTTCAAAATTGATGTGTGTTTAGGAGCTTGATGTTGAAACCTTCACCTAAAAATACGTTGAACCTGCACTAGACTCTGCATGCTATGATATTCCAAAACACACCACCTGCATTCTTGTAGGTTTGCCATAAGTCCTTAAAACCTCTTTAATAACAACAATTAGATCCCTTGCCACTCCCTAAACAGCCTGGTTCAATCCTAAATGACTGCCTGTTAGATTTGTGGTGGACAAAGTGGCACAGGGGTATCTGGGTTCTCCCATTATATTCCACCAGTTCTCCATCTTCATTCTGTGTATCATCAGTGTCATCGCCTATAGTGCCACAAGTATAAAAGCGAGCATTAAACACTATCCATGAGTGAATTTAATTTCTGTGTTTGATTCCTGCTATCCTGTCTATTGCTGTCCATTGATGACATGCACAAAAACATTTGAGTTTTTCTTTCAAATGTCACCGATTTCATTTAAATACAGTTATCCAAGGCAATGTGATACCAGTATGGAATATGAGAGTATTTTAATGGACACACTATAATTCTGAAGTACAGAGGGGAGCTCAAAAGGCACAACCCCCCCCCCCCCCCTTCCTTCTCTCAGGTATCCAAAGCTATAATATCAAAGCATTGCAGTGTCATTTTTGTTTCTGTAACTCTTTTATATTTTAGTATACTGTTAATATGCAGGAAAATAAAAATATTAGAGAATTAAAACAATGGTAAATCTTGAGGGAAGAGAGAGAATTTAATCTGTTCATTTGTAAAATTATAACTACATATGTTGGTCGGCAACATTGGCCAAACATCACACTGCTTTTTACACAATCCATGCATGTTTAGAACCAAACCTGATGTAAACATATGATGTCATTAACTAACTTGCGAAACACAGGAAACCAAAGCACACCAAAACATTTATTATCTTGAATATGTGTGATTATTTGTGGATTTTCAAGAAGCGAGTTCAGTAAACATAATACAAAAATTTGATTAATATGAAATAGCAAATGATATGAACAATAAAACTAAAGAAGGCTTTATTTAATACTATTTGGTGCTATTCACTTTTCTACTGCATTCATACGTTAAAAGGGCAGTGAGGAAGACAATAAGCAAGTGCTCTTACTTATGTGGTGTGGGGGTAGTGAGTCTACTCACAGTCAAGAGGTTCCAAGATCGAATCTTGGTTATGATAAGTTACCCATATAAGATTTTTGCTTTCTCTACTTCATACATAGGACATAGGCAGAGAAGGTATTGCATTGAAACAAAAAATTTGATACAGAAATTTCACTGGAAATACAAGTGTGTGTGGGTGTGTGCATATAGCATAACTCAAGTTAAGTTCAGCATCTTCCAAGGATCTGACTTCAAGACTGCACTTTACATGGAAAATTTTAGAAAATTTTGAATTTCTAAAAAATGGCTTTGAGAATTTTGATTAAAATACCATATATTAAAAATATTTACATGACAAATAAAATTTATATCTTGAATTTTCTGGGAATAGCCTCTGAGATCTTCTTGATTCGGAATGACTTTTGCATAACTGTAAACTGCAAGAGATAGACAAAAACTTACTACATAAAAAGTGTAGATCCCATTAAAACATGCAAGGTATGTCATATATATTTTTTTTTGCAGATTAATTTTCAAAATATTCCTTGCTGTTGGTTTCAATTTTAAGATACTCAAAACTTTTCTGGAAAGGGAATTTTTCATTCCTTTTTCTTTTGTTTTACTCCAGGCCATGCAAAGAGAAGTGAATTTCAATCACAACAGCTTTTAAAAGATATGACTATCACTTTAGCCTAGTGTATTCCCTTATTTGCCTTCTACTTAGAAGGAACTAAATAATAAGATAATTTCTGCAACTTCGTTTAGCATGTTGTAGGTAGAAGAATAATCTTTCGCAAGGACAGTTTATGTGCTGAACAGATAGAGAAAGTCACATGAATGGAACATATAAGGTTTTATGGAGGGTTTTGCTTATCCTGAGAAGATGAATGTTGAGTAACTCTAAGTTCAGGTTACTGCAGGCTCATTTGGGCATCATTTCATTACTCATTCATTCAGCTAACAACATGACCTAGCAGGTTAAAGGACATTAAATTAAATTAAAAAAAAAAAAAAAGTTAGCTTGGTATGCAACAGTAAAGCTAAAACAGAGAAATATTCTAAAGGTAAGTCATTAAAAGCAGCAAGAAATAAACTATGCTAAAAGCAGGAAAACCCAATGGTTGTTGTGAATAGCATGTGAAACTGCAGAATATACTGGTGTTTTCATGTGGAATGTTCCTGGCAAGCACCAAGAAAAGATAGAAACTATACGACTACCAAATGTTCTAGTCCCAGGAAAGTACCTACACAAGTTTTCTTTGATAACAAATTACTAGTGTTAACAAAAGTCTTAAATTTTGTCAAAAATTATCCTATGTTACTTTCTTTTATAAATTATTACTAGAAATTAGATTATGGTTTTTGAAGAGAAATATAGTTATTGAGAAACACATCATGTGATGGTGACCCAGTGATAGTGATGCAGCTACAAATTGAAGCTGAGTTTCATTTTATATACCTTGCATTTAATTTCAACTCAAGTTTTTTTTTTGGGAGGATAGGGGTTATTTTTATGATTATTATTGACATAGTACACAATTCTATTATACTGTAAACACAAAACATGAGTTTGTGTAGCTTTTGTTTGTGTTTGTCCTTCACACAAGGTTAGCATGGAGTGATACAAAATATTTTGTTTGCAACAAATCTGGTTCTATGGCTGCATTAAGAGCCACATGCAGTTATTAGTAAAAGGTTACAGAACACTTCCTGTAGTTTAATAAAGCAAAAATGACCACCCTCCCTGTAGTCTAATGGTACACACCTGATTGGTATGAGTCCTGGTTGGGAAGTTTTTGTTTCCATGTTTGCCTTATGGCCCTATAAATACTTACTTACAAAGTTGGCTGTTGGTTGTGCTTACTCAATATATCCTATTCAATTAGGAATGCTAAACGTTGCAGATTTTGCAGACAATCCACAATTTTATGCTAGAAGACAAATGTCCTGGATGAAGAGATAAAAGTTCGTGAAAGCAATGAGTGCTAACAAAAAATGTTTTTATTATTAACTTGAGTTTTACCGCCAAATGCCATTCAAGTAGGTATTTCACCATTCCTTACAATAGAAGTTTCCAGAAAACAGCACCATGGCTGATGAAGACCATCGATATATCACCAATCTTGCACTAACAGTAACAGCAGAAGCAATATTATAATTGATTCTCTGTGGTTTTGCTAATTCCGGTTCTTTTACTTCTAGTGTCTGTCTTGTGTTTCTACGTTCTGTAGTTTGTATGAGATTAACATTCACGTGGAGGGTAATTCTGAACCTGAATCCGATCCACAGTTACTGGTGACATCATTACGTGGATAACATGAAAAATATAAGTTGCATTGCATTTCAAAGACTCATTCAGAATTACAGCAAGTTCCTTTTTTTGTTCAATGCTCAGAGAAATATGATTGGTACAAAGCTTAGTGTAAAATAGATCTCGACTGTAGCAACACAATTGTGTATATTTTAGTAATTTGTGTTTAATGTTTTGATTAAAAAGTTATTTAATACAAACGCTACTTTTCTTTATTAATGACACTCCTTTGCTGATAGTGTTAATACTTGGATTAATTTTCATCATTAATGACAATTCCTTTGTTGATGGTGCTAATGCCAAAATCAAGACAGTAATTTGTCCTTGATTTTGGTTCTTGCCTTATGGCAACCCTATATTCAATAAGCTAATGGATATACCTCTCACATGGATAAATCACTAAAAGTGACCATGGAATGAGCATACCACTGACTGTGTTTCAGTTAGTCCTGTTTCAGCATCCCCCAAATTCAGTCTCTGAGTACACCCTTGATCAAGTAGTTGTATGTCTCGGACCTCTGCTGTAATTAAGATTGAAAATTTATCTATGAGAGGAAGGAAACTCGGTGTCCAACATTTTTCTGATGGGAAAATCTCAACTTCTTGGATACAGTCAAAATGTGCTTGTGCTGTGCTTGCTCACACTGATTGCAAATATATTCCCTGAATTAAACTCATTTATTAAAAACTAGATAGGTTAATTTTTCATTATCAATAAATATTTTTAATATTTGGAATAACAAAGAGTGCTCAAACTCCTTTTTCAGCTTGATTATCAGCTGCTATCCTGTATCAGCATTACTTCATTCTTCAACTAGCTTCTTCTTCTTCTTCTTCTTCTTCTTCTTCTTCTTCTTCTTCTTCATGGGGGGCAGACAAAGTGTAGGCCTCTTTAGGCTGCAACTTGATAGCCTACATGTAAATGTGGCCCTGGATTTGTAATTGTTTAGGGAAGATGAAGATAGAACAACAGAAGTTAGGGTTAAAGTGACAGAAAAGAAGATGTATTATCACAACCAAGGGCAGGGAACCTGAAGAGTAGCAGGGATAGAAATAACTACAATTCTGATAAATGTAGAAAACAGTAGGATCCATAATATACAAACAATCAGGTCTCAAGAGTGAGGTCTTGAAGAGTACCAATCAACTTCTAATAAAGAAGAATGTGGTGTATTGCAGGTGAGATTTAGTATATCATGAAAGAAATAAACCATTCCATTCTGTTATTTGGAAAGCTCCAACATCTGTGAAACAATTGCATGCTCTCAGAGGGGCAGAATAAGCCACAATTTGCTATACCTGAAGTGGACAGTGTTTTTAAAAACTCTGGAAGGTCACCAGTAGATACACTGGCATGCTCACCCCGGATGTCAGGAAGGGCATTTCTGCGTCCTGTTCTGCCTGTTGTCAGGAACTCTTTAACTGGATCTTTGTTGGCATCCGGGGACTGCTCAGACATCACTGCCAGCATTTTTGTCACTGAAACAGAGAGAAAGTTGCAATTAACTTTCTACTCCTTATTTCCTCAGTACAGAAGTTTCATTCTCATATCTTGGTTTGATGGATTATAACGGTTTTATTTATATATTGTAACACCCAGCTTGAACATTCTTGTAAAATATAACACACTCAATATTTGCATAATAAAAAGCAATAAAGGGATAAACTAATAGTCTTGTTGGTACATGATAAATTCTTAGTTTTATCACATTATAATTTATAAAATAACCCTTTGTGAAACCAAATACAGTAAAACTTCATTAATAAACTCTACAATGGGGTATTCTGAATATTATACAATACTAAGGGTTGTTCACACAGTCAGAGCAACATACATATTTCCTCACAATGTTTTCAAAACATAACATTTGCAGCAACCAGAGATATTTTATTGAATTGCAATTAGTGTACAAAAATATCACTTTTAAGAAAATCACTGATCTCTCTCTTTTTAATAAAATTTCTTAATCTTTACATGTTTCTTCTGCTTCCATTGTCCATTTTTGTGCAAACTAATGATAGCCACAATAATAAGCAAGTACTTGTCATATCCAGGGCTCCAATAATTCTTATTAAAGATGATAATGTTTAGAAGAGCATTTATAAGAGGATTGACTGATATACAATCACAACAGCACCAAACTCTGTGCTGTCTTCAAGTGAATATAAAACAATTTGTTCCCATAAGAAAATTGTGTATATAAGTGATACATAAAAGTATTATGGGATTTAGCAAATCAATTTCTAGAATGTAGTCATTACAATTTTAATTCAAGAAATATGTACCAGTAAACTTTTTATTCAGTGAGAAGTGTAAGTAATTATAAGTAAAAATGGTCAAAAATGTTATTGTTACAGAAATTTGATTATTTACTCAATTACTTCTTACCTGGTTGTTCATTTTTATCCCATGCAAGAAATATTGTCACTGATGAAGTGAGTTTATGTACTGCCCTGTTGTGATAGAAGATTGTATTGAATGTGATGTCATGTTGATGAGGCCAATTGAATATTCTCTCTCTAGAGGCAGGTATTCATATTTGATGGTTCAAATTGGTATTGTATCTACAATGTAGCAATATAAATCATATTTATACATTACTCCTATGTTGACACCAGCAGCTATAAGGCTCAATCCGTCAGAGTTCATATTCATTTTGTCAAAAAGAATAGATCAACGTTTAAGTGTTATTCATTACCATGATGGGAGGGGGGGTGTGGAAAGGCTGGTTATACTAGTTATGTATAAAACCACATCTGGAGTGCTGCAGTTTGCTTTCTCTTCTGCAAATCATTACTACTCATGTAGGGCTAATTTTTTTCTAGGTAGTCATTGTGACTGCTTATCCTTCTGGAAATGAATAATACCACTTCTTAGTAGAGAGCTGTGGCTTCCATGTTGACACACTAGTCAACTCTAAAATCATTCTTGCTCAATTGTTGTCCGGTAAATTACAGATAAAAATAAATACTCATGTATATATAAGTATAGCATTTTTTTTCATTTTTTATAAAAGATACAAGTTTTATTTAGAGGTATGATTAGACGGTAAAGTTGTAGAGAATTCTATAGACTCACCCTGGGATCATAAAAACAGAGTAGGTATATTAGCGAGGTTTTACTGTACTTATGCATGGAAAATGTTCAAATTTAAAAAAAGACAAAAACAGAGCATTAAATGGGAAATAGAAGTGAATAGCATTTAAATTACCCTGCCCCAAATTAAAAATTAGGAATTATATTTTTATTTTAGCTAAAATAAGAAACATTAAGTCTAACTCAAATAGATGAGCATAAATCAGAGATTTTTCTAGTAATGTTAGATATGTATTAAATGTTACAATGCAATCACATTAATAATGTATTTGTGCAGATGATAAATGAAAATATAATTAGTATGTTAGTACAAATACAAATAGGATCTTGAAATTCTATTTATTTGCTCTTTTAAAGAGGTTATTTATACTAAATTAAATGGAATGAATTTCATCAAAGTTCACAGCTTTACACAATGCTTTAAATGATGTAGATATCCATTAAGGATTCAAGGAAATGTCAATCAAGTTATCATTAGATGGAAAATGTGTATAAATAAATATATATATATTTTTTTTTTTATTTTCTCACAAATGTTTCTGACAATTTTAATGTCATATTTTTGAAATTGCTATGAAGAAGTAAATGTAAATACCTTTATTAAGACCATTTTACCATTCATTTTTTAAGAGAATTCTACATGAGTAAAACACTATAAGAAACAGAGAGGAATTTACTATGTACAGAAATATTATAAAACACTAACTTTTGAAATTTGTGCTAAATAACTTTTTTAAGAGTTTGGATATTTGTGAGATATTTCCTGTTATTGGTATGAATTTTTCAGCTTTTCATGCGGTACACTTTTGAAATACTATATTAATTATTTTGTCCAATATTAGCTGAGCAGTAACCAGATAAAATATTACGAGCTGATTTTTAAGCATATAAATGTAATATTAGCGACCAATATGTTTCTATGTAGTTACAACTTTAGTTTTTATAACGACATAGGGTTCTAATTGCGACGTAATCCAGTACCACCTTGATTATGTCGCAATTAGAATTAGCTTGTCAGTTCCAAAAATATATATGAAACTACTCTTGCTGTAAAAGTTAAGGCTGGTTCTCAACGACTGAGAACGACAAAGTTGAAATATAGGTATAAACATAGGTAACGGAAGTATTCACACCTAACGGGAAGCTTTTCCGGGCCCTGGGAATAGTTGAGAAGATTGGCCAATATTGTGTATAATGATCAGTTCCCGGGCACGGCCCATCAGATCTAATTTGCGCATATTAGACTTAGCTGTAGAGACTCTTGGCGGCTGTGACATGAAACTCACTCAAGTCGCAATTCTTTCGAAATTTGAGGTTAGCTAAACCACATTATTTTGACTGGATTGGAAGCAGGTAAAAAATATAAAATATTATAGGCCAGTTAAAAGCAAATGAAATTCCAATGCGCAAAATCTATGAACTCTTGGGGATTTGATAGCTCATCGACATGTTCTCGTTATCGGGCTATTGTGCACCAAAATATTGTAGTTTCTGTTTTGGTTACCGTTCTCGGGTTATTGTGAACCAGCTTTTACAGCGTTCAAATGCAGCACTTTGACATTACACAGACTCTCGAAAACGAAGCATTTGTAAGTGTGTTTATATGACTTTTTATTCTCGTCATGCTATCAATAACACGGCATTTGTTCCCATAATTTATGTTTGAGTTTTAGAGATATGAGATCAAGTTACAAAACAAATTTCAAACATTGTCTCAATGTATGGTAAAAGTATTTCTTGTTGAACACTTCCTGATACCCGATGATCACAAATCGAACAGCAGTGCAGCCAAGAGTGGAAATCCTTGGTGACGAACGCCTTGAAAAATGTATAAGATTATTCAATATAATTTGCGGTAAGCCGTGTCGAACTTAGGTTACAGGTTTGCTACGTGGACCAATGGGTATAGTGTAAAATGAAGATAACGAAAATACTTAAAAGGAGAAATAAATCATAGATATGTTCATAGCGTTAGATTTCAGGTGCGTTCCTTGTAATGGAAATGGAGTAATTGGCATTTATTATTTCTGGGAATTGAAATGCGTAATTTTAAAACTTTTAGAGTGCTGTTGAATAAACTACATTTCATTTTGTAGTAGTCGTCATCATCCATCACTCACACGGTTCGAGCGTCAGGCCCGCTCTGTCCCCATTAGAATTGTTCATTCCATAGAATTGTATGTCCTGTATTTCGGTTTAATTTTATACCGATGTTAAAAGTGAAGTTTAAACGTGTTGAGGAATAGCCCCGAAACACTCAAAAATAACATTTCAAAATTATACATAAGCATTTCCCAAATATTATATTATATCTACCGATTTCAGCCCTAAAGGTTAAATGTATCGAGAAAATGTCTTCAAACATTTAAACATAAAATTTCATTTCCGTGCATGCAGCAAGAGAACGCACAGAAGATGACCACAACACAGAGATAACTATACGGATAATTTTATTGGAAAGTATGAAGGGCGCGAAGAAGCATTTTCAGCTGAAAGGAATGGGGAGAAAGATAAGGCTTGAGAAAAATACTGAGAATGAGAAGTAGATAAAGGTACGGTAAAGATGGGGAAATAAAATATTTAAATAATACATCTGAGGAATTTAAATCACCAAATAGCACACATGTATTTCCATTGTAATATAGTTATGAGCATAACTTAAGTTCCCTTCTCTCTTCTTCAAACTATTGTAGCTAGTGAACGTTTTAAGCGAATCACACTACTCCTACAAGGTCAAAGTGCTGGTTTTCAATCTCTGCCGTTTTACACCAAATCGCTGCTAATTTACACTGATATTTTCTCGCATTGGATCCCATACTTTATTTCAGGCAGTCCAAATTAATGAGCAGAGGGGAAGGCGCAGTAACTTTGTCCTCCGTTGAAGCATTGGGGCCTGTCGCGATGCGACGTAATGGAATGTTGCAAACATAAGACCTTCCTGAACTATATCTAGTATTGCTTTTTACTTTCTCTATACGCACTATGTACATAGTGTATAAACAATGTATTCCACTCCACCCAAAAATTCGATACCGAGATTTCACCGGAAATATATGTTTTAGGGTCCCCTGTATCCAAAAAGTATTTTCAGAAAAAGGTCCGTGTGTCTGTGAACACGATAACTCAAAAACGAAAAGTCGGTAAAATACCAAACTTTGTATTTAAGTATAGTATCGTCCGGGGATGCGCCACGAAGATTTTGAGAAAAATCCCCCCACTCCAAACTACCCTTTACATGGAACTTTTTTCGAAAATTTTGATTTTCTAAAAAATGGCTCAAACGATTTTGATTAAAATATCGTATACTAAAGATATTTACCTGGCAAATAAAATGTATATTTTAAATTTTCTGGGAATAGCCTCTGAAGACTACTTTATTCGGAGTGAATTTTACGGAATTTTGCATAAGTGCTAAACCGTAAAAGGGAGACAAAACTTACCACACAAAAAATGCAGAGCACATTAAAACACACAATTTATGTTCCATACATTTTTTCGTGGAGTTAATTATTTTTGAGATATTCCTTGTTTTTGGTTTAAGCTATAAAAACTTATATTTTTCTCATGCAGGACTTTGTGAACTCCTGTCTATACAAACAAAGGAACTTCAGTCACATAGCAACCAGCTTTTGACTATCACTTTAACCTATTTTTTCTCGATTAGCAGGAAGTAAATAGAAGCATGAGGTTTTTAAAAATAATTTATTGCAGAGATATAGAGAAAGCCATGTGAATGGAACACATCCGATTTGTTTACTTCGGCAAGGTTTTACTTTGGATGAGTTCATCAATATCTGCTTCTAAGGATGATTTATAGAATCTTAATGATGATCGCGTAGTCTATGCAATGCTGGTTTTTAATATAACTCAGTTTAGAAAGGGTTGCTGTAAAATGTGGAACAAAACATTATCATTAAATGTAATGGAAATAATCGCAATTTGGAAAATGAATCCTTAGGCAATGATTTAAACAATTACCAATCCCTTTCTTTTGAACATTTTGTGTTAGTGCACTTTTTAGAGCGCGCAATTGCATTTGCAGTTCGTGTGGATCCTCTAAAAGTGATATAAAATGGTATTTCCCGCAGTTTCGAGCTGACATTCTGTTGGTGTTTGCTTAAAAATAGAACATTTGCTACCAAGCACTGCGTATATATGACACTAGGCGGACTCACCAATATTTCCCCACCTTAACTGGGATCGGGAGAAACGAGTTTCGTCATCAGTACCTCCAAGAGTTTTAATGATTTCTATCCTGAAATGTACTTCAAGCTACCAGAGAAAGAAGCATTAGGAAAAATCCTAAGGACCTATTGCCGAAAAGATCGGCAAGTTTTTTTCCACGTAACTAGAGCGTAAAATGTAACACACTTTATTTTTAAAAACGTATAATAGTACCGTTAAAACAACCTGCCTTTGCATCTTATTTTTGTTGCAATTTTTAAAGGATGGTTTTAAAATTAAGAATACTTTCGACGAATTTAGAGATTAATTTTGTAAAAAATATTTAAGCTAAAACCTAGAATATAGCTATTTTAAATTATATTTTCAAACTAAAGAATAATAACATTTCGGCTTTTTTACGGATGTATTACGTTTTATATTGATGGAAGGAGATGAGAGAAGCATATCATAGGTAGCTTACGAGTTTAAACTTATCTCATAAAAGTGATTCGTAATCAAAGAGGCAAGAAAGGCAGATAAATATTATGGAAACAAACAATAGCTAATTAAGCCCATAGTGATATCGCATTTGTTAATATCACTTCGCATCGAGCTCACCAGTGCTATTATATCTAAATGCAAAGTATTTAAAGAATGAAAAGAGTAAGTTAGGAAACACCAAAAAAAGAAAGTGCCAACTTTTCAAAGCAAACCAGAATTGTTAATGTTAATATGAAAATCAATTTGAGAAACCCGACAAATCATTGAATGAAAATTTTATAAGAGAATGCCCCGCCCCTCCCCCCAAAAAACTCTTTTACTATCGAAATTGAGAAGATGAAATATCCTTTATGGTTATATTTTTAGAGCATACATCAATTTTGTCTTCACAATGAATCATATCAGTGGAGAAATTTGGCAAAAGAAATGTTTTATACTCATGGACATAAGGGACTTCACAAATTTGTCAAAATTCTGAGAAAAAAAATTACACAAGCTATTGTTTGTTCAAAATAATAAGCAAATTTTAAATTCTGAAAAAATTACACAAGATATTGTTTGTCCAAAATAATAAGCAAATTTTAAATATTCTGAAGCATATTCAGCCGTCGGATGAATCTACGTGCTGAAATCACGAAAGCGTCATTTCTTTAAAAATACGGCTTTTCTACAAATAAACGACGTTTTCTTTTAAATATCATAAAAACTAAATAAAGAGGATTGAACTCTTTTGCCTTCAGATACGTGCAGCTAGTCAAACAGTTTATGAAACTCAAGCTTGGATCACCAGTTTGCACGAATGGAGCGGAAATGTATGATAATAATTGGTTTAGTCTGCCATTTCAACAGTTAGCATAGCAACTCCAACTTCTCAGCAGAACGCCTACTCTGTAATTTAGTTTATTGAAACCGTTGGGTGTTATTGATACATGTTGGATTGATTTACTTGTTCAACATAATAACTCTACCTCCAAACCACAACTTTAGAATTGCTATTTCCTAACGGGAGGCTTAGAGGAGAACAGATCCCATGGTCATCAAATCCCGACCTTACACCACCTGATTCCTTTTATGTGGGGTTATGACCAGAACTTGATACATACTGAGAAGATTCGACCTTCGTCATCTACTCGAAGGATTGTACGGTCCTACTGAATGTAACTTCCGATAAGCTGGCGCGTACTTGAGAAGAGATTGAATATAGGTTGGCTGTATGCTGCACATATTTTAGAATTCACCAAATGCCCAACCACACCTTTTTCTCTTTCTTATGAAATATAAATTAAAATTTATTTTGTTGATTCTAGTAGATTAAGGTTTTTATGAAACCGGAGATTTTTTTGTCGAAATCATACTGATACACAAACCAAGAAACTTAAAACAATATTCGAAGGGAAAATGTGTGCTCGAGTGTCAAGGGTTTTATAAGTTTCATAAGCAAATGCTACAAAGCCAGCCTTCCACTAGCTACACTAGTGCTTCGAAACTTTAATTGCATTTCCAATTGTGCATATGACGTTTATGGCTTAATATTACTTCACATGAGTATAAAAACAAGACAATAGCTGGAACTAATCTTAAAGGGTAATAACTCACGTAGAGGACAGGTTGGAGTCCTGAATCTTCACTTTAAGTTCACCCAGCTATATTTTCTTTTGCAATTATGCATTTTTTCTGAAATATGACCTGTGTGGTTTCTCAAATTCATGATTAACCCGTTATGTTAGTTGTTCAAGTGCACAAATGAGGTTGTTATTACCTGAAGTTAAAAGCACATTCATGGGGATATGGGCAGGAAGGGAAAGTGGGAATGGATTTGCCGGTTTTGCCCTACCTGATCTGCGAGTGAACCGCTTGCCCCTGTTGGGACGCGCGATCCCGGGCCCAGGGCCCATGTCACTTCTGGAAGATTGATCCTTCACCTTCATATCCAAGTGCTGCAAGGGACATATCATAGATCACATCTCCTCAAGCTAACACAGTTGCTACAGTGTAAACTCCAAAGCGACGGTTAGACATTTATTCATATGGTGACAGTCTCTGGACGATATCGCTATGTAATACAACAATGCTAATAATAATTTTGCTTTACAAAGTAATATACTAAAGGGATTATTCATTAGATTGCAGGCAGACATGATTAGTAACCTTTAGTTCTTTTTTTTTAATGTTTAATACATTGTGCAAAATGTAGGGGTATATCCATTGTCTTACTTGAGGGACACTCTCGTTCGTCACTCACTCTCCTCACTTGGTAGCCAGAGAAATTAACTTGCGGTGAGTGACCTTAAACTGCAAGGCCATTAGAGTACCAAGGACAAACTTCGATAGATCGACAATTTTCGTCTTTTCCGAACAAGCGTTGATTTTGAACGCTAGAGAGGACAGCGAAATCTGCTGTTATCGTGCTCAATGGACTTCATTGATGCGGATTTGACGATTGCTATTGTGTGTATGCTTGGTGTGTAAAAAAAAAAAAAAAAAAAAAAAAAAAAACAGAATGTAAACGAGGACCTATTTGGAGTGAACATATTTTGAACGACCTTAAGTTCTTTTGTGCAGCTTAACGTCCTTTAGCCGGGTTGGTTATATGGGATGATAATGAAATCGATGAAAAAAGTTCACAGATACAACATGTTGAAGATATTTAAAATATTAAAAAGCATGCTTTGTTAATTGTTGAATGTTAAAGTTGATATGTTGAGCAGTGTAGACTCACGTTTCCGGAAACAGAAAAGTAACCAAGGTATTGCTATCGTGATTAAACTGTGAAATCGAATGTAATTTTCGAAGTCCTATTCCGCGAGTCTTCTAAATAAGTTAACTTTTCTCTTAGGAAACAACCACAGACATAGCATTGCCTCTTTTCATTATAATTCAGGTAGTGCGTTCATTTAAGTCCTGACGCCTAACTCTGACCCGAAACATTGTCGTGGCATGATCTACAGTAAGAGCACCATCTAATTCATCTCTCCAAACTTTGAACTCAGAGACAAGTTTGTAGCTCAAGAAGTTTGGAATCTTGCTTGGGTCAAGTTACTTGGTTGCGACGTTGTTTCAGCACGTTCCCCTCTACGGAACTTGAATGTTTGATGTCTTCTCCAATTTATGGGAAGCAGGATACTGGCCAAAATGCCTTACTGGTTGTTAATAAATCAAATGTGTAAGTAAATTATAACCTTTTTTGAAGTATTCGGAAGTTATAGAACCTAGGTTTTTATTTAGCTCTTTTAAGAACTTGCTATTTGAATTATAAATGCCAATGCTTGCCTTTTTAAATTGATTTTTCAAAATTACCAGCTTTGAAATTAGTATATTGCGATTAGACTTTTTAGTTAACAAATCTTCTAGAGCAAATTCCGTTACATCATATATATCCACTGAATTGTAACTGCATGTTGGAAATCTTCTAAACGAACCTGTTTTTTTTTTTATGATTTACGGCACGTAAAAGAACTTCAAGCCTGATAAAGAGGACTCAGAGCAAAATTAAGCGGTCTTTAGCGTCCAATATAGAATGGGACGCTAAGAGCCGCAGAAATTTCAATTTAATTGTTTTCAGGTCGTAAAATTGTCATCTATATTCAATTATATCCACTGTTTATTTAAACCCATGCTGCATGCTGTTGTATACATCTTATATTTATTTTAATTTCGTACACTACTGAACAAAAGACATTGTATGGTACATATATTGATTAAAATACCATATGTTAATATATTTAGATCACAAATAAAATGTATATTTTGAATTTTCTGGGAATAGCTTCTGAAGATCTCTTTATTTGGGATGAGTTTTACAGAATTTTGCTTAGCGGTTAAACGTAATAGATAGACAAAACCTTAACTCCTTAGCACGACAGCTCACGGGGAACTTTGGCCTACCGCCCGGCCGCTGCGTCCCCCATCTCGGTACACTACAGACGTCATGGATGGGGTGCAGTATTGTAGGGTGAGACGTGGTCAGCGCCTCGAGTCCCTCCCGGCCGGTTAATGCGGTCCTCATGACCTGGAGCCACTACTTCTCCATACAAATTTAGATCTCGTTAAAGCACATAATTTATATGATGTATGCTTTTATGAGATATTCCTTGTATTGGCTTCAATTTTGAACTACTTAAACTTTTCTCAAACCGGAAGTGGTGTTTCATTTCATCTCTCTTGTATTACAGCAGGACATGCAAAGCGAACCGAACCAAACTTCAATTGTTTCACATTGGACAAGATTTTAAAAGATTTGACTATCACTTTAGCCTAGTGTATCCCCTTATGTCCCTTCTACTTACAGGAAGCAAGTAATTAGACAATTTTTTCTAATATTTGTCTTGATTAGCATGACGCAGATAAAAGAATAATCTCTTGTAAGGAAAGTTGTTTGTTAACAGAAAGTTCTGTGGATGGAACACATCAGATTTTTTTAAACAATCCTACCGTTTATTTAACTTTTTTATTATTTTATGTCATTCAGTTGTATTTCCATCGCCCCAATATTTTATTTGCTTTCCTTTTCAATCTCCTACTAAATAGATCACACAAAGTAGATTTGTATTCTTTCGTGCCACGAATGAGAGAGAAATAGTAGTGTAACGGAAATACGCCTAAGACTAGGTACGTACAGTTGCATGCTACTGAAATTTACAACTGCTTTCCTAGCGAAGTTTGCTGATAACTGGTGAAAATAGAAATCGCTACCTGAGGGTAGGTAGAAATTTCCGTGAACCGTGAGCATATTATGCATATCGCCTCTTTCCAAGAAAGTTAGATAGCTTTATGCAATGTGAATTCTCGGAAGTGGAGTTTTAGAGACTCTACGAAAAAGTAACGTTTGGTGTTCAACTATAAACAGAAAAAGATTCATATTTCTACGAAAGTGGTGCTGTTACACAGGTTGTGTTAAACTGAATAAAATGTTGCATTAATTATATCTCTGTGCAAGTCGTGCTGTCTGCTTAAGTTATTTTAAACTGAATAAAATGTTTCATTACTCATCTTACTGTACACATGTAATTTTAAACTGAATAAAATGTTGCATTACCTATTTATTCTATCAGCTTTGCGGCATGTAGCTTTTCGGCGAGTTTCTTTTATAAGCGCTTAACGCCCGCTTTTACTACCTTGGCACCGCAGGCAATTTCGGGGAGTTGACTGATAGTTATTAGTCAACTGTCATCAACAATGGAGTAGTTGCAATTTTGATGTTTAGCACACACTATACGCTGTCTCCTCCTAACACTACATTGCAGGAGAAAGACATTTCAAACACACTTGTCTATTTATTTTCTCTCAATCATACTTACGCACTTATTCCCAGAATTTGGCGGTGTATCGGTAGATAAAAATCTCTTAATAAAAGATGCAAAAGCAAATAGAATATGAAAAACTTAAATTACAGTAAATTGCATTTTTACACATTTTCTGAAAGTTCTATTGAAAAATTAAATAATTTCATGTTAATGTTTACATAGTTTGGCTTAAACACCTCATGAAGTCGCTTTAGAATTTACACTGCAGCTTTCCAACTTGGATAGTACAGAACACACACTGTTGCCCAATATATAGACATTAAGATAAAAGTTTGAGCTAGTAGCACCAGAAAAAGCATTTTACTTAAATACACATAACATATAGTAGCATATATAAACTACACACAGAAAGGCACATTAATCCCTAAAAGCAACATACCATATGCACAAAACAGGATAAACATTAAAAGAAAAAGTTAAGAATATAGATGAATAAAAGCAGAGTTGAGAACTATGTTAACCTTATTCTTGAATTGCGACACTTTCAAAGCAGCATGTAGTTTAGAAAATAACTTATCACTAACAAATTGCTGTTTATAGGCTTTTCGTACAACATTAATAAAAATTCATAAATATAAATATAAATTTAACAAAGTTACAGTGTTAAATGAAAACACTTTTAAAAAGCTATACTTAGGAAAGTCTTACACATATAATATACATTCTGCAATGCAAAATAGGCTAATGTCTGATGTATATATTCTATAAACTGGTTAATTCCCTTATGTGGCAATCAATATTAGAGAAAGTATTAGATTTTGCGGTAAACTGTTTTAACAGTTTTAAATAGTACTCTATGTACAGTTGGTTGTATGGGACTGTGTCGATCGTGCACTGCGGTTTTTGTTGGTAACGAAATTCTGCTTCCAGTTCCCACTACTTACTTGAGTTTAGCTCCATCTGATGCTTGTCTTACTCTCTCCCGCAATTCCTTCGCTCCTGATACTGGCCCGACCTGTCTTCGTAGGTTTGAGTGCCAGACGTTTGACACCACACCAATACGAGACGGGCTCATCTATGGGCTCCTGTGGACTGTCGTTATGAAGCACGCAGCCACTCAGTAAAAATGTTTCGTACTCCTTCCCTGAACTTTGTTGATACGCTAATGCGTGTGTTTTTCACTTTGATTAAAACCAATAAGGGGTTGTATGGAACACACGCGATAAGGACTTTCCGCTAACATTAAATAAAACAAGAGCTGTAGAAAACCAAAGCGCCGGCACTTTTCCGTACTTACAACTGCAATAGTTATGCGGGTAGTGTTGGTAGCGCTGTTTACAACCACGCATTAGAGCTACTCCAAGTTGGTTATAATTAAAATTGTATAGAAGCGTATACTATAGCCCTGTAAACACAAAAAAGCAACCACAAAATAACAAGGCTAGTATAGCCCTGCTGAGCCAGCCAACTAGATTAATTGTGACATCACAGAGCCTGTGTGATGTAAGAGTATTGTAACATAGCTGCTCCTGAGAAATACTGGTAAGTTTTAGAAAGAGTTAAAATAGGGCAGCTAGCTAGGTGGAAATTTACAAGCATATGGATGCAAAATGCACCTGCATTCTCCTTGCACCGTTCTTAACAATTACTTTGCCTTAACTTTAGCACTTCTCAGCGAGTTCCTCTCTCTGGGCCGAGAGCAGAAATAGACGCTTTTCGTCCTCACGATTAACATATTGAACCTATAGAAAAAAGTATAAAATATTTATTCAAAGATTACGTTTATGTTTAGATACTCAAATACTAATAGAATTGATCTGATAAGATAATTGATATTATAGCATTACATCCTGATAATAAATAATTAGAAAACAATTATAATCCATCCTAATAATAAAATATTAATAATACATATATTAAAACAAAACAAAAATGAATTAAATGCAATATCTCCTATTATATAATTTCACTAAAAGACTTGTATAGTTGTCCCCAAAACATGATAGCCTTCAAACGGGATCGCTAAATCTCTGTTTTCTAGAGACTTGAAGACTCTACTTGCAAATCGAGATTCGTACCCCATTTAAGGGACCAGTAAGTGGAATACTTAGCAACTGCGAGCGTTGGTTTCTAACCGCAAACTAGCTAAACCCAAACTTCAAAGTCACACCGAAGGTTATCGTATTCTGAAAAATACTATATATCTTTAATTTAGGATTTTATTTTTCTGCTGAAGGAATTTTGAAGGATCATAGTAGAGTTCTCAGTGTTTGATAGCTCAGCCGAATAAGCTGACGTAATTCCAATGCTTGATAAGAATATGGTTTCTAACGGGGCATTAATAACACTCTTAGAGCACCTGCCTGCTGTACGAGGGGTCCCGGGATCGATTGCCGGCTGGTGGGTGGACAATTTTTTCTCTTGACCAGAGTATTCCCTATCCTCCCCAGGAGTCTGGAAGCATGAATATGTGTGCGCGCGCGCGTGTGTGTGTGTGTGTGTTTGTGTGTGTGTGTGATGGAATGAATATGCACGAAGCCACTGCCAATAGACAATATGTTCTACAGGGAAATGGGGGCCAATAGGACCATGCAGTTAAAGGTGGGGTATTGATAATAATTACAAAACACACTCATACTCTTATGTCACTTGGGAAGCAGCACACAACTTCAGTTTGGATTTTACTCTCTTATTTATTTTTTTAAAAATGTTTTATATCATTTTATGGCTAAAACAACCATGTGGTGGTTACCATGCTAGACTATAAACCCCAAGACTAGGGCGCAAGTTGTGGTTTCATCCTACAGTGCCATTTGTGGGTAACGAGCCGATTCCTCATCACAATGGTGTATAGCGGCGAACTCAGGAACTAGATATTCAAATCCGATCAAGGAAACATCGTAACGATGCCCTATGCTCTACTTAGCAGTTACAGGAAATAAACTAACTAATTAGCGTTGTTTAAATAGTAATTGAAAATTTTTATTTAAATAGCAATATTGACAATTACAAAATAATGACAGCCGTCGTAGTCGGAAAGTTAGACGCATGGCTCTCAGCAAGGTGGGCCGGGTTCGATCACAGAGATCGATGTGGAATTTCTAGTGGATAAAGTGGCGTCTGGGCGGGTTTTCTCCCTGTTTACCGGTTTCACCCGCCATTTATTTCACCGCCTGCTCCATATTCACCTTTTATTTCATCCATTATAAATTCTTCATTCTCATACCAGGCATCGGGCTGATCCAGAGCCCGTCTGCTCCTCAAGAGGCATCTGACCTAGGCGATGGCTTGCAGGTCCTGGGAAATGCAAGTCCTCCATACCAGAAGGTAAATAGTGCAATAATAATAATAATAATAATAATAATAATAATAAATGACTTCTCAAATGCAAAGATACCTACTTTTATTTCTTCTAAGTGAATTACTACCATAATGTATTATTGATAGCAATTGAAAACACGCATGTAATAACAGTGTAACTTTCAAAACCAAAAACGTTTCTGATTAGTGCTGCCATCTCTGTTTGGGACAAATACTTATTATTTATGGATGGTCTTAGTATAACACCAAAAGGCTTGATAGTAAGCAAATATAACTACTTTAATTTCTTGCATTATATGTCTATACGTCATAATTATGAAAATCCAAGGCCCATAACCCTATCAAATACAAAGATGCACTTGAATTGCTCAATTATGTGCCTACAATATTTACTTTCTCTATACGTGTACACACTGTATAGAGAAGGTACTGCATTCCACCCAAAATTCGATACCGAGATTTCACCGGAAATGGACGTTTTAGAGTCCCATGTTTCCAGAAAAAGCATTTTTAGAAAAACGTCCGCGTGTGTCCGTGTGTCTGTGAACACGATAACTCAAACTTGGTATGTAAGTTAAGTATCTTCCAAGGATGCGACACGAAGATTTTCAGGAAAATCCGCCCACTCCAAACTACCCTTTATGTGGAAAAAATTTGGAAATGTTTTATTTTGTCAAAAATGGCTATAATGATTTTGATTAAAGTACTGTGTATTAAAGATATTTACACGACAAATAAAATGTAGGTATATCTTGAATTTTCTGGAAATAGCCCTTGAAAATCTCTTTATACTGGATGAATTTTGCTGGATTTTGCATAACTAGTAAATCGTAAGAGAGATACACAAAAACTTACTACACAAAGTATGTAGATTTCGTTGAAATTCACAATTTATGTCATATACGTTTTTTGTGGAATTGACCATTTTTGAGATATTCCTTGTTATTGGTTTCAATTTTAAAATACTTCAACTTTTCACACACGGGAATTTGACAACTACTGGCATCGCAAACAATCGGATTTCATCCACATGGCAACTAGCTTTTAAAAGATTTGACTATCATTTTAGCCTAGTGAATTCCATTATTTCCCTTCTACTTACAAGAAAGATCTTCTAATGTTTATTTCGATTAGCATGAAATAGATGAATAAGGTTTTAAACAATAATTTGTTTCAGAGATGTAGAAGAAGTCATTTGAATGGAACACATCACATATACCTATATGTATATCACTGGTCTGGTGATGTTAATGAAGAAGAGTCACTGTTTGACTTGCCTGATTTCGATTGAATGAAGGAAATGGGCCAAATAGGAGCAGTTTTTGGAATACGCACTGATGCAATAAATCTAAATTTAATGTGTAAGAGTATTTTTTTGTTAAAAATAATTTAAAGATGTGCAGCCTAACTTATACTTCATTCAGAACAAGGAGTATTAATGTTATTATTGTTAGGTACGTTTTCTTTAAGAAGTACCAAAAATAAATTTAAATATTTTGGATCTGATTAAAATATAAGTTTAAGGTTAGTGGCTTAACCGTAACTTTAATAAAACATATCACAGTGTTACATATCTTTTTATTGAGGGGTGTACAAAACTCTATTTTTCTCATTTTTAAAAAAAGTGAGGATTACACCAATTACTGGTGGAAATTTGTGTGATTACAGAGAAATAAACACTATCATATTTCATTTATATTTAAGTGCTACAAATATTTATATTGTATAAAACCCAATACTCTTCGATTTTCTGTAATGCAGAAAGAACGCCTGCAGGAAACAGAAGTAGAAAGAAATATTCTGTAGGGGCAGATCTAGTACGCTTAAAGACAACAGTGGGCAACACTGCTTGCTCAGATCCGGACAGTGGAGATGATCGAGCACATGGTATAAATGCGTTCTACGGAGTAAAGAAACGGTTAACTGCGCCAAAAAAAAAAAAAAACAAAAAAACAAAAAAAAAAACAAAAACTATATGATTAAATTGTGTGTTTTAAAGAAATGCATATTTACATGTCTACCTCTTTTGGTTTACCAGTTATGCAAAATTCGTTTAGAATAAACAGGACTTCAGAAGCTATCCCCAGAAAATACAAGATATACATTTTATTTGTTATGTCGAAATCGTTGGAGCCAATTTTGAAAAACGAAATTTTCAAAAAATTGTCCATGTAAAGAGTAGTTTGAGGTGGGGAGATTTTCTTGCAAATCCTTGGAAGATACTAAATTTAAAAACCAAATTTTCGTTTTTGAGACATGCTGTCCACATCCACACTCACACATAGTCACACACAAACGGACCTTTTTTAAATTTTGGGAGGGACTCATGATGTCTTAAAACATGTATTTCCGATGAAATCTCGGTATCAAAATTTTTGGTGAAATACAGCAACTTCTCTTTCTACTATGTACATCGTACATACGATCTAGAGAGAGTAAAACGGTTGCTTTATCAACTTTAACACAACTAGGGATAGTAAGTATTTTATCAATAGATTTTGCTGATTTTCTTTTTTCATGTTATTATCAAATGTTGCATTTAAAGTATATTATTTATAAGTGTGTGCAGAGTAACTCATCGCTAGCAGCCGAAAATGAAGCAGCTACAACATCACTTGCAAGAATTATTGCACTAAGCTAAACAGATACGATTATTGATGATGCCTATTTAATGTTGCAATTAAAAGTTCCTTTGGAGGCACAGTAAAAATCCGATAAAAGCAGACAATTGACAGTTTGACTATCGAAAAAACAAACAATTACACACAAAATAGATTTTCCTTCATTATTCATTTATACTCAAAACTGGGTTAATAAAATATGTATATTGGGTCTCTCACAGAGCTACTACGCAAGGTGTCTCTGACCGCTCAAGAATTCAGAGGATCCAAACGATGCATTTGAAAGGAAATTGATTTTCCACTCGACAGCCTGAAGCTGGCCATTACTTCCGAGTGCATAGCAACATTATCCCCCTACTTCATGCTCCTCTAGTCGCCCCCGGCATGGATTGGATGGAACGGAGGACCATCTCTACGTAATTCCATCAGCTTTGATGCTCGTATTCACCAAGGGGGTGAATTTATCTTCAGCATGGGATGGCCTCACTTATACCCCACGGCAAGAAATAAACTGCTCTTAACCGCGCTATAACAGGATCTTTCGTAAGCATGGATGAAGGCAAATAAAACTGAAGTCAACTATTTTTACTTTCTGTATCGAGTACTATATATGTATGTACATAGTAGGTAAAGAAGGTATTGTATCACATCCAAAAATTTGATACCGAGATTTCAATGGAAATACATTTTTGAGGTCCCCGGACTCAATACATTTAGAAAACGCTGCATGTGTGAGTATGGCTGTGGGCAACACAACTCAAAAACGAAGATTGGTATTTAAGTTTAGGATGAGACACGGAAATGTTCATGAAAATCCACCGACCCCAAACTACTTCTACATGAAAACATTTTCAAAATTTTTTGATCTTCCCATTTTTTAGAAAATCAAAGTTTTCGGATGGGGGGATTTCCCTCAAAATCTTCGTGTCACACATTCTTTGAAGATGCTTAACTTAAATACCACGTAAAATATTTTACCGACTTTTCGTTTTTTGACTTACCGTGTTCACAGACATGAGGACAATACACACACACACGAACCTTTCTAAGAATGCTTTTTTTTCGGATACAGGGAACCCTATAGCGTGTATTTCCGTTTGAATCTCGATATAGAATTTTTAAATGGAATGCAGTACCTTCTCTACCTATGTATCATGTAATACGCAGAGAAAGTAAAAATTAGTATACTGAGAACTTTTGCGTATGTTGTGCTACACTTTAATTTGTGTTTTTGAGTGCCATACTAATTGTATTGTAGTTAGTACTTTCAAATTGATACTAAAGTTACAGTATATTTTAACTTTTTACAATTTATAATTATAGTGTTACAAACACAATGGTATGACCAGTGATTTATATAAATATATACCCCAAAAATCTATAAATCCCTTATCTGAACATTCAAGATCCTATATATACTGCTAGAACCCAATTTTCACATTTAGAACGTAAACATTCCGGGCTTGCTTTGAGGCAGTACTAATGAATGCAGCATGGTGTAAATAATTAATAAGCAAGAAAGTGTAAATAAATATATGTAATATAGAAACGAGATTATATTGTTAGAGGATGCTAACATAAGCTTAGACGTGATAGCTGAAACTGTACATGGGTCATGAAAGAGAAATCTTTTGCAAGTCTTTTGAGCAATTGTCAGGGAGCTGGGGTGAAATGTTTAAAAGAATGACCTTGAGCTAAAAACACAACGTAAGCTTGAAGGGGTGATGAGATCGTGAAAGCACTGGAAAGTTAAAGCTAGCAGCCCAAGTGAAATAGTAGGATAGTTTCTATTGGCTCATGAAAAGAGAATGCTACTGGGACAGGAATAACAAACCAATTAGAGCACATCTTTAATGCTTAGACAGAAGAAGTATGTTCGATATGTAAGCTAGAAGGATGCAAGTTTTAACACATAACGTTCTATTTATTGTACAGTTCAGTTCATACTCATTTACTGTACAAGTCAGTTCGTTCTTAGGTAGTAGTAGTAAAGTCAGTTGTTCTCCACAGTACTACGGCCCTACACTTTTTTTTTGTACAGCTTAACGTCCTTTAACCTGGCTGGTCATATCGGGCAATGAATGAAATCGATAAAATGATTCTCAAATCATCTCGAGGGCCATAGATCTTTAAGTTACTCGACATTCGTCTTCTCAGGATTGGGGAAACCCCTGAAAAAACTCTTATCCGGGTAGCTAAATAAGATTCGAACTCGTAACCTGTTGAATGAGAGGCAGACACGCTACCCCCAACTAACCAGGCAGTTTAATTAAAATACCAAACTAGAAGTTACAAATGTGATATTTCTGAAACAGTTCCTTTTACCTGTTTTCACGGCCTGTTAAAAGATACTTGCTTGACCGAAGAGCCCAACTAGCCGGAGAAAATATGAATAATATATTAAAAACATAATAATATTAATAATCAGAGATAACAGCAAATTAGAAGGTTGACGCCCAGTCAGGTGGCAACAGCCATATTTGATTTTTAATAACCTCTATATGCTGCGTTCCTCTTTTCGAATTTAAAAATTGTGGAAAGAAATGTCGATGGAGCAGTTGGCGCATGCAAAATTGATAACATAGGTTGTGCCAACGCAAATGCCTAGAGCTAATCTTCAGGTCCGTAGCAATTAGCAGCATACGACCCGCTGACATTTTGTGAAAACCCAATACAATCCCTAAGCGCATTGCCTAATTAAATCAATTGCGGTCCATGCCCATCATTGCTCTTCTCATGTTTTTGCTGCCCTCCCATCCGGATTATCAATAATGCAATTTTGTACTCAGTTTTTTTCCCCTACCAAAATCCAGAAATAATAGCGAAACTATTACGATATAATCAGACTGTGGTCTTTCATTTCTTTATTGTTTATGTTTTATGCTCTCTTAGTTTAAGCAATGCATCACTCACAGTCCAAATGAGCCATAAATACAAACATCAATAACAATGATTAAAAATCTATGTGTTAACGCTCACATGACTTTCTCTACCTATTTAGCAACAGCTAATCTACAAAATATTAATTTTCCATCTATTTGATATAAGTAAACATTAGCAAAATTATTTTATTATATATTTCCATGTAGATACAAGAGAAATAAGGAAATACATTAGGCTAAAGTGATAGTTAACTCCCTCAAGATCTGGCAGCTATGTCGAAGTCGAAATTAGGTTAACTTTGCAAGAATAAAAAACACAAGCAAAAAGAATGAGGACTTCCAAGTTGGCAAAGTATAACTATTAGAAAACTTAAATGAATAACAAGGAATGTCTCGGAAATTGTTAACTCCACAAAACGTATATGACATAAATTAAGTGTTTTAATGAGTTCTACATTTTACTTTCTCTATACGAACTATGTACATAGTGTATAGAGAAGGTATTGTACTGCACCCAAAAAATTCGATAACGAGATTTCACCGGAAATACATGTTTTGAGAATCCCTGAATCCAAAAAAGCATTTTTAGAAAAATGTCCGTGTGTGTCTGTGTGTCTGTAGGCAGCATAGCTCAATAACGAAAAGGCCGTTAAAGCCCAAACTTGGTATTTAAGTTTGGTATCTTCCAAGGATGCGACACGAAGATTTTCAAGAAAATCCCCCACCCCAAACTACCCTTTACAGAGAAAAAAAATTGAAAATGTTGATTTTCTTAAAAATGGCTCTAACGATTTTGATTTAATTACCGTATATTAAAGATATTTACCTTACAAATAAAATGTATATCTTGAATTACTGGGAATAGCCCCTGAAGACTGCTTTATTCTGGATGAATTTTACGGAATTGTGCATAAATGCTAAACCGTAAGAGATGGACAAAAACTTACTATACAGAAAATGTAGCTCAAAATAAAACGCACAATTTATGTCACATATATATTTTTTTCGTGGAGTTGATCATTTTTAAGATATTCCTGTTTTTTCGTTTCAGCTTTGCAAAACATACTTTTCTCACACAGGAATTTGTTACCTCCTGTCCATACAAACAAAGGAACTTAAGTTACATAGCAACCAGCTTTTGGCTATCATTTTAAAGTATGGTACTCCCTTATTTCGCTTCTACTTACAAGGCATCAAGTAATAAGACTATTTCTGCTAATTTTTCTCGATTAGCATGAAGTAAATAGAAGCATAAGCTTTTTAATAATATTTTTTGCTGGGATGTAGAGAAAGTCATGTGAATGGAACACATAAGATTTTTTTGTGTAGTAAGACTTTGATTCTTACGGTTTACCGGTTATGCAAAAGTACTCCAAAATAAAGAGGGCTTCAGAGGCTATTCCCAGAAAATTTTATATACATTTTATTTAAATGGTAGTTTGGCGTGGGGACATATCTGAAAATATTCATATCCCATCCTTGGAAGTTAATAAATAATAATCCTATGCCGCTACAGCCGTAACAGGCTACTAGTAATCTCACGCCCACTTGTGCACCGAAACGGTTAGGTCACATGACCAGCATTACACATCCCTCAGTCGGAATATTGGCAATAATGGCCGAGATCGCCGTCTATCGCAGCTCCTCACTTTTCTCACGATCTGAATGGGTACACATCCTCTATCAGGAACCAGAGCACCCCAGCCCACTGTGCCACGGCATCAGGACATCCTTGAAGCATATTTAAATTAAATACCATGTTTGGTAATTAACCGACTTACCGTTTTCGTGTTATGCTGTTCAAAGGCGCGTGCACACCCACACACTATACACGCGGGCGTTTTCTAAAATGCTCTTAGATTCAGGTGCCTTCATAACATATATTTCCGGTGAAATCTCGATATAGACTTTTTTAAAGTAATGCAATATCTGCTCTGCCTATGTACATTATATATATATAATGTACATATAAAATGTACATATACATATATATATATATATATATATATATATATATATATATATATATATATATATATATATATATTTATAGAGAGAGAGAGAGATAGAGAGAGAGAGAGATAAAGCATTTAAAAAAAGGTTCGCGGGCACGTGCACGTGTGTGCGTGTATGTGTCTGTGAGCACAACTCAAAAACGAAAAATCTGTAAAATACCAAACTTGGTATTTAAGTTTAGTATCTTACAAGAATGCGAAACGAAGATTTTGGGGAAAATCCTACCACGCTACATGGAAAAAGTAACGACAATTTTAATGTTTTGAAAAAATGGCTCTAACGATTTTGATTAAACTACTGTATATTACAGATAAATACATGGCAAATAAAATGTATATCTTGAATTTTCTGGGAATAGCCTCCGAATCCCTCTGTACTCTGGATGACTTTTGTATAGTAACTAAATAAATCGTAACAGATAGACAAACATTTACTACACGAATATGTTCACCTCGTTAAAGCACACAAGTTGTGTGACATACATTTTTTTCGTGGAGTTGACCATTTCCGAGATATTCCTTCTTGTTGGTTTTAAAATACTTTTCTCATACGGGAATTTGTCAACTCCTGGCCATGCAAAGCAAAAAATTTCAATCACATAGCAACCGCTTTTAAAAGATTTCACTATCGCTTTAGTCTAGTGTACTCCCTTAGCAAGTAATAAGACCATTTCTGCTAATGTTTGCTTTGATTAGTGTGAAATAGATAGAAGAATAAGGTTTTTACTTTTTATACACGTACTATGTACATAGTGTATAGAGAAGGTATTGTAATGTATCCAAAAATTCAATACCGAGATTTCACCGGAAATGCGTGTTTTAAGACCCCCGGAATCCAAAAAAATTTTTTTTAGAAAAATGTCCGTGTGTGTCTGTGTGTGTGTGTGTCTGTGTGTATGTGTGTCTGTCTGTCTGTGGACAGCATAGCTCAAAAACGAAAAGTCCGTTAAAAACCAAACTTGGTATTTAGGTTTGCTATCTTCCAAGGATGCGACTTTAAAGAACATGCCTCTACCCCCAACTACCCTTTAATTTTCTCAAAAATGGCTCTAACGATTTTGATTAAAATATCGTATTTCAAAGATATTTACCTGGCAAATAAAATGTATATCTTCAATTTTCTGGGAATAGCCTCTGAAGACTTCTTTATTCTGGATGAATGTTACGGAATTTTGCATAACTACTAAACCGTAAGAGATAGACAAAACTTACCACACAAAAATGTAAAGCACTTTAAAACACACAATTTATGCAATATACATTTTTTCGTGGAGATAATCGTTTTTTAAATATTCATTGTTTCTGGTTTCAGCTTTAAAAAACATATTCTCATAAGAAACTTGTTAACTCCTGACCATACAAACAATGGAACTTCAGTCACATAGCAACCAGCTTATGGCTATCACTTTAACCTATGGTACTCTCTTATTTCTCTTCTACTTACAAGGAAACAAGTAGTAAGACTATTTCTGCTAATTGTTTCTTGATTAGCATGGAGTGCATAGAAGCATAAGCTTTTTAACAATAATTTGTTGCAGAGATGTAGAGAAAGTCATGTGAATGGAACATATCAGATTTTTAATAAAATATTTTCAGAGATGTAGAGAAAATCGTGTAAATGGAACATATTTTTCCCCTCTCATTTACTACTTATAGGATCTTTAACCTTGGGACAGGGCCAACATCGAACAGGAAGATCTTACATCACTTCGTTTTCTTATATACCCCAGGTATGGGTTCCCGGAATAGTGTGCACTAATGTTCAGTAATGTCTCCCATTTACAGTGGCAGATGGAGTGATAATTTACGGCATAAAGGCGCCCGATGTATCAATCAAGTGAGCTTATGCGGCGGATCATAAATCTCTGCAAGAAGAAGCCGACAGCTAGTGGCACATTTGATAGCGTGCGAGTGTTCATTGTTAATCTGAGTGTCAGTCAACATTTCCGACATAATCATCGGGAACGGAGTTAGTTAAATCAAGCCTCTGGTACACTTCGCTGCCAGTCTTCAATATACAGTTTAAATGGTTATCTGATGGTGTTTATGCCATAGACGTGAAGCAGATGCCTATGTCTTGATAAAAACCGCACAATATGCTCAGTCTATCGTTGATTTCTCTTCTGCAAAACAAATTTAGTTTCCAAAAAGTGTAGAGGTTTGACGTGTATGCGTGCAAGTATCTCTAACGTCATCATTATGTGCATGCAAAACTTCTTAAAAGAACTTACAGACTGTTAAGGGTATACGTGCAGATATTCGTATTGGTAACTGTGGGCAATGTAGAGAGAATGTACTCTCAAAACATTAAAAATATAGATATGCCTGGAAATACTTGTCGTAAGACGGGGTCTTTTCGTTGACTCCGCCCATGTCTTCCACCTGTTTGTATGCTCTTAAAAGCGCATTGGAACAGGTCTCATGTTGCCCGCCTGAACACTGGACGGTAAATTTCTGTCTCACATTCAACAGGTCGCGAGCTCGAATTTCACTTTACCCGGATAAGGTTTTATGCGGAGTTTTCCCTTATCCTGAGCATACGAATGTCGAGTAAATTAAGCTCCAAGAACCCTGAGATCATATGAGCAGCATTTCACCAATTTCATTCATCATCCGGTATGACCAACCAGAGTTTTATATATATATATATATATATATATATATACAAAAATTAGACTAATCTTTTCCCTCGCTACATAGTGAAGTTCTATTGCCAAGTTAATTCAAGCTCGTGGTTGACAAAATTAATACACTGCTTATAGAAGACAACCTGTTCTGAGGGAGCATCGAGCGGGGTTGAGGTGTAAAGGTGTTTGATTGCTCAATGGGTTTTGCGTGGTATGTTGTACAGAAGGGCACCAATTAAAATCCTATAAGACCCGAGCCCAGGTATTTTTGTTGTCTTTGGGTGTTCTTCAATATTTGCTTCAATTCCAGATTTATAACTTTAATTATTAAGAGTAATATGTTTTCAGGTTGATTAGAATCTCCTAGTAGGCGTGGCATACACAGGGAATACGTATTTATTTTCCCCGAGAACGCAGAGCGGGAGTGTTGGGCGGCGTAAAGCAGAGTGAGCAGGCCTCCTGATAACGAATGTCGAGGTCATTTGCACGAAACTAATAACAAAACGGAGGAATCAATTATGATTCTTACATATCCAAATATTCTTTGTATTATCTAAAACTTATAATTTCATAGAAAATAAATAAGAATGGAATTTTAAATACGTTTGATTGAGGATTTAATGCCTATACTTGGATTTCCAATACATTAATTGATTATTTTGTGTGAATGAGTTCCAATGGTTTCCCCAAACATAATGACCGCTGCAGGTAACGAGGTATGAACACGCGAAAGGAAAACGGATAGTTTATACCGACAGACATTGTTCATTTCGCGGCGCAGTTAAGACCCTGCAAAAAAGATATAGTAAATTATGTGATGTGTTTGTGCACAAACTATTATATAAAGAGGGGGAGGGAACTAACACACTGAAGTGCATACGTATTAAGGTACCAATTATTAAAATCTGTACCTTTCCCTAACATTCCTGTATAATAAAACTGTAACAAAAAATGTTAAATATACATCCATAGGTAGCTTAAAGTTGGAAAAATAGAATCAGATGATTGTGGTTTACAGGAGAAAATGCCAGTCAGTTCGGGCATTTTATGTCGTGCACACGTGTTGTCATGTCAGCTCAGTTAGCAAGAGCAAAGGCACGGAAAAACAAAAGTCCGAGGTTCATATCCCGGCTATGAATTTCTAATAGAAAAAAAGCTTTCTAATAGTGTTCGATTTTGATAAATGTTTAATACTAAAATGCACAAAGGACGCACATGAAATCACAAATTGAATTTTAATAATAAACCTTTATCTGCGTGAGTCCATGAGTGTATCAGTATGTTACCATGGTAGAAGAAACCTGGGATGACCAAGAAACGAAGAACACTGCAAATGTATTTCTGCAGGGGTAAGAGGCCATTTTGTTCTAATCCTGAAGGTGTGTAGTAATGATGCTGACGCTTATAAAAAAATCTGATGTATTCCATTGACATGAATTTCTTTATGTCCCTGTAACAAATTATTGTTTAAAAGCTTATTCTTCTATCTACTTATGCTAATCGAGACAAACATTAGTAGAAATGGTTGCACTAGCTCCTTCTAAGTAAAGGGAAATAAGACATTACACTAGGATGTTTTAAAAAATCTGATGTGTTACATTCACATGATTTTCTCTATATCTCTGCAATAAATTATTTTTAAAAAGCTTATGCTTCTATTTACCTCATGTTAATCGAGAAAAAGTTGGCAGAAATACTTGCTTCCTTGTAAGTAGAAGCGAAATAAGGAAGTACCATAAGTTAAAGTGATAGTCAAAGGCTGGTTGCTATGTGCCTGAAGTTCCTTTGTTTGTATGGACACGAGTTCACAAGGTCCTGTATGAGAAAAGTATGTTTTTATAGCTTAAACCAAAAACAAGGAATATCTCAAAAACAATCGCCTCCACGAAAAAAATGCATATAACATAAATTGTGTGTTTTAAAGTGCTCTACATTTGTTGTGTGGTAAGTTTTTGTCCATCTCTTACGGTATAGCAGTTATGCTAAATTCGTAAAATTTACCCAGAATAAAGAGGCTATTCCCAGAAAATTCAACATATACATTTTATTTGTCAGGTAAATATCTTTAACATACGATATTTTAATCAAAATCGTTTGAGCCATTTTTTAGAAAATCAAAATTTTCGAAAAAAGTTCTATGTAAAGGGTAGTTTGGGGTGGGGGGGGATTTTCCTCAAAATCTTCGTGCCGCATCTCTGGGAGATACTAAACTTAAATACCAAGTTTGGTATTTTACCGACTATTCGTTTTTGAGTTATCGTGTTCACGGACACACATACGGACCTTTATCTGAAAATACGTTTTATGGATACAGGGGACCCTTAAACATATGTTTCCGGTGAAATCTCGGTATCTAATTTTTTGGTGGAGTGCAATACCTTCTCTATACACTATGTGCATAGTACGTATAGAGAAAGTAAAAATCGCTCACTCTGTGAAACAAGTGAAATTAAGATTTCGCATTGCACGGCAAAAATTAAAATGAAATGAAAGATGACCTCCCTATTAACTTTTAAATTGAAACGAATATAAGGAATATCTCGGAAACGGTTAGGTAACTACGAACAAAAAGTAGCTGGCATAAATAGTATCAAGAGATCTCACATTTTACCAGTAATGCAAAATTCGTCCATAATAAATAAGTCTTCAGAGGCTATTCCCAATAATTCATGATGTACATGCTATTTGTCATGTAAAACACTTTTCATGTAAAAGGTAGTTTGCGGTGGGGGGGGGGGGATTTCTTGGAAATGTTCGTGTTGCATCTTTGAAAGGCTCTAAATTTAAATATCAAATTTGATTTTAATAGCCTTTCCATTTTTGTGCCATGCTGTCCTCACACATAAACACACCATTTTCTAAAAATACATTTTTTCTATTCAGGGATCTCAAAAACATATTTCTGATGAAATCTCGACATCAAACTTGTGAGTGGAATACAATATCTTCTCTACCTACATGTGCATAGTAAGTGTAGAAACAGTAATAATTACAATTCAATACTAGGATAACTGTGACCTGACTAGACAGAGATTAAAAAAATCTGATGTGTTCCATTCACATGACTTTCTCTACATCCCAGCAAAAAATATTATTAAAAAGGTTATGCTTCTATTTACTTCATGCTAATCGATAAAAATTTAACAGAAATAGTATTATTACTTGCTTTATTGTAAGTAGGAGCGAAATAAGGGAGTACCATAGGTTAAAGTGATAGTCAAAAGCTGGTTGCTATGTGACTGAAGTTCCTTTGTTTGTATGGACAGGAGTTGACAAATTCCTGTATGAGAAAGGTAATAAGTATTTCAAAGCAGAAACCAATAACAAGGCATATCTAAAAAACGATCAACTCCACGAAAAAATGTATATACATAAATTGTGTTTTAACGTGTTCTACATGCTTTGCAATGTTAAGTTTTTATCCATTTCTTACGGTTTCGCAGTTATGCAAAATTTCGCAAAATTCATCAAGAATAAAGTAGTCTTCAGAGGTTATTCCCAGAAAATTCAAGATAAACATTTTATTTGTCAGGTAAATATCTTCAACATACGATATTTTAATTCAAAGTCGTTAGAGCAATTTTTGAGAAAATTAAACTTTTCGAAAAAAGTTCCATGTAAAGGGTAGTTGTGGGTGGGGGGATTTTCTTCACAATCTTCGTGTCGCATCCTTGGAAGACACCAAACCTAAGTACCAAGTTTGGTTTCTAACGGAATTTTCGTTTTTGAGCTATGCTGTCCACATACACAGATAAACATACACATGGACATTTTTATAAAAATAATTTTTAGGGATTCAGGGGGTCTCAAAACATGCATTTCCGCTGAAATCTTGGTATCGAAATTTTGGGTGCATTACAATACCTTCTCTACACACTATGTACATAGTACGTGTAGAGAAAGTAAAAATTCAGCAAAATTCATCCAGAACGAAGCTATTTGCGGAAAATTCAAGATAAACATTTAATTTATTATATAAACATCTATAATACACAGTATTTTAATCAAAATCGCTAGGATCATTTTTGAGAAAAGTAACATTTTCAAAAAATTTTTCCACGTAAAGGGTAGTTTGGGGTGGGGGATTTTCTTGAAAATCTACGGGTCGCATCCTAGGAAGATAATACAAGTCTGGTATTTAACGGTCTTTTGTTATGCTGTCCACAGACACATACACACATGGACCTTCTTGTAAACATATTTTTACTTAGGGACCTCAAAACGTACTTTCCTGTGAAACCTCGGTATCGAATTTTCGGTGAACATAATATCTTCTCTCTGCACTATGTACATAGTAGTGTAGAGAAAGTAAGAAAACCAAACAAAATTCTGATGTGTTCCTTCACATGACTTTCTCTACCTATCCAATACACATCTGCTTCATACTAATCGAGATAAATATTAGCAGAAATCGTTTTATTATTTATTTCCTTGTAAATAGAAGGGAAAGAAGAGAATGCACTAAGCTAAAAGCTACGCGATAGTCAAATCTTTTTCAAAGCCGGTCGCTATGTGAAGCAGTTGAAGTTCGGTTTTCTTTGTACGGCCAGGAATAAAACAAAAGAGAGGTAAACAAAAGATGACCGTACGCTTGAGAAAAGTTAAAATAGCTTAAAATTGAAACCAATAATAAGAAATATCTCGGAAACGATTAAGTGTACAAAAAAAAAAAAAAAAAAAAAAGAAGCATATGACATCTACATTTTTTGTTTAGTACGTTTTTGCCTATTTTTTTATGGTTTACTAGTTATGCAATATTCACAGAAGGAAGAGATTTTTAGAGTCTAATTCCATAAATTTCAAGATTTTATGTAAATATCTTTAATATGCGGTATTTTAAGCGAAATCGTTAGAACCATATACATTTTTTCGTGGAGTTGACCAATTTTGAGATACATATTCCTTGATATTGCCTTCAATTTTAAAATACTTTTCACACGCGGGAATTTGTCAATTCCTGGTAATGTAAAGAAACGGATTTCAAACACATGGCAAGCAGCTTTTAATACATTTGACTATTGCTTTAGCCTAGTGATTTTCCTTATTTCGCTTCTACTTTCAAAGAATTAAATAATACACTTATTCTGCTATGTTTATTTCGATTAGAATGAAATATATAGAACAATAAGCTTTTTAACGATAATTTATTATAGAGATATAGAGAAAGTCATATAAATGACAGATTAGAGTTTTTTTTAAATTAATAAAGTAAACATTTGAACAGCTACCAGCACAGTAAATGCAATAAAACTTCAAACCGACTTACTCAAAAGCATTTTCTTGGAGTTGAATCACTGCAGAACTAGTTATTTTAGGTTCACAGTCTGTCGCAGTACAAGAAGCCAAATAATTACTGAGCATAGTGCTGCTTCTCGATTATTTAATAGATAGCAATTGATTAATAGATTATATCCCTTATTAAGTCTTCCTCGCAGTCAACAGCTTCATTAATTTACAATCTACAATCGATCCGTATCCTTTGCGTGCTCCCATGCTCAGTTTTACATGAAAGGACATGTAGTAATTATATCTTCTGTTGAAATACCTTGGAACTCTAATAAACTAGCCAGAGAGAGAGAGAGAGAGAGAGAGAGAGAGGGAGAGAGAGAGAGAGAGAGGGAGAGGGAGAGAGAGAGAGAGAGAGAGAGAGTTACGAAATCCCATGGCAATACTACAATTAATTTTTTACACCATTCTCCGTTTTTCAAACAGAAAACCCTACTGAAGAAGAGGTCATATATACATCTGGCACCACGTAACCCCAATTAGGCCAGATAACAGAAGTACAAGAAGAAGGATTACATAAGACAAAGTAATGGCTTTCAGAGGAAACCACCCAGTTACAAGTAAAATAATGGTGATGATGATAGTAATAATAGTAATAATAATAATAATAATAATAATAATAATAATAATACGAGTGCCTTTTTTTCAAGCTCCGATAGGCTCTAAATAAAAGATAAGTTCATAGAAAACAATTATTTTATTACTAAAAGTTTTGTACACTTATGGTTACTTTTCAACATAATCAACGAATAAGATTGAGACGACTATCATACCTATGCACAACCTTTGCAATACCCGCTTTAAAAATGTTGCCGTAATGATGTCAAATGAGCATTGATGTTGTTTTGAAGATCCTCGTTGGTTTGAAAGTGCTGCCCTCCTAGCCACTGCGCCTTCAGTTCAAGGAAAAGGTGAAAGTCGCTGGATGCCAGGTCAGGACTGTACGGCGGATGATCTAAAATGTCCCACTGAAATTGTTCAAGGAGCCAATGGGTTGTGCCAGCAGTGTGTGGACGAGCGTTGTCATGGATCATCACAATTCCTGAAGTCAGGATTCCCCTTCGTTTGTTTTGAATGGCTCTCCGCAAATGTCGTAAAGTACGAATATCTTCAAAAAAACATCAATGCTTATTTGAAATCATTGGCGGCAACAATTTTTGAAGCGGGTATTGCAAAGCTTGTGCACAGGTACGATAAATGTCTCATTTTTTTCGTTGATTATGTTGAAAAGTAACCATAAGTGTACAAATCTTTAAGTAAAATAAATAATTGTTTTCTATGAACTTGTCTTTTATTTATAGGCTATCGGAGGTTGAAAAAAAACGGCCCTCGTAACAACAACAACAACAACAATAATAATAATAATAATAATAATAATCGCCGTTTTAGAACAAGCGAGGCATTTTAAATGCCTAGGTTGCGATGCCACTTACGATTATGATAATGTGAATATTAAAACACAATTCTTCCAGGCTTTTATGTGGTAATTGCACAGAATTGAAAGAAACCCAAATAAAATTCCATAAGACAATGGCTATATCGACTCTTCTATATGGATGTGAAGTATGAACCTTGAAGGAAAATTATATTAATAGAATAGTCAGCGGAAATGAGGCTTCTCAGCAGAGTATAAGAATGTACAAAATTCTGATGTGTTCCATTCACGTATATACATCACTGTAACAAATTATGTTATAAAGCATATTCTTCTATCTACTTTATGATAATCAAGAATAACATTAGCAGATATAGCCTTAATTACTTGCTTCCTTGTAAGGGAGTACACTAAGCTAAAACATAGTCAAATATTTTAAAAGCTAGTTGCCATGTGGTTGAAATCAGTTTCTATGCAGTGCCAAGAATTTACAACTTTCCGTGTGAGAAAAGTTTAAGTATTTTAAATCTGAAACAAATAACATGGAATATCTCAGAAATGGTCAATTCCACCCAAAAAATCGTATATAACAGAAATTGTTTGTGTTAAACATAATCTATATTTTTGTGTAGTAAGTTTTTGTCTAACTCTTGCAGTTTATCAGTTACGAAAACTTTAGCAAAATTCATTCAGAATAAAGAGGTCTTTAGAGGCTATTCCCAGAAAATTCAAAATATACATTTTATTTGTCCTGTAAATATCTTTAATAGTTAGTATTTTATCCAAAATCATTAGAGCCATTTAAGAGAAATCAAAATTTTCGATTTTCTTTTCATGTAAAGGGTAGTTTGGGGAGGGGAGATTTTTCTCAAAATTTTTGTGTCACATGCTGGGAGATAGTAAACTTAAATACCAAGTTTGGTATTTTACCGACTTTTCGTTTTTGAGTTATCGTGTTTACAGACACACACACGCACACACACGGACTTTTTTGGATACAGGGGACCCTAAAACGTATATTTCTGGCGAAATCTCGGTATCAAATTTTTAGGTGGAGTGCAAACTTTCTCTATACACTGTGTACATAGTACGTGTAGAGAAAGTAAAAATGGATAGATGCAGAAATGATGATATAAGGAATGAATTAAAACTGCTTCCAATTCTAGATAAAATAAAGGAATAAAGAATTCGTTGGTTGAACCATATAAGAAGAATGAACAAGGAACGATTAACGAAACAGGTTTTGGATTACAAGCAGCAAGTTGGAAAGTTGAGGACGGAACAGGAGACTCTCTTACTCCATGAAGAGAAGAAGAAGAAGAAAATATTAACATCCGGCCCTTAATATAGTTCATATGTGCAGTTAAATAACCAAAAAAATACTGGTAGGTTCGATTCCCAACACAGAATGTGGAGCTTTTGCTTTCCATTATGAGCATGAACGAAAGATGGATCAAAAATGATCATTAAAATAATTACCCGTATTCCTCATTGCAGTAACTTGATGTGCTTTGTGCCCTTCGGAACTACGAAACTATTTAGGTTGAGATACAGAAATAGCACAAATAGAACTATCTATCCGTGATTGTGATAGGAGCATTTTGCCTTTATTGTTGTAGAGGCAGCTTGTCTTTCCCACGGCGTGAGTGCATGAACCGAGGTGGTGGAAATGTTGAATGCTAATTGCGCGTGTAATTGGTGGCTTTTGTTCTGTTATCGACCAGTAATAGTCTTTGTTTTGCTTTGTTGTATCAGCGGTTTTGTTGGTAGTTCAGAATGAGACGATGCGGCTATTCATTATTTCCCTCAACATTACTTTACAGAGTTTTCTGTGATAGTCAAGTTCGTTTTGTGAAATTCTAAGACTAAGTTTAAACGCAGTGATTCTGCGCAGCATCTATTAGCATTTATTTGTCTGTCCGCATGTCAAGGCTGTAATAATGAGCTGAGCTTGATGAAAATTTGTCGACATTGTCGTTAACTTTTAAATCGAATTACAGCTGAACGTTTCCAAACCGAGCCTATAGGCTTTAAAGCTTTTCGAACAGAATTACTATAACGAGGTTATACATACAATATATACATTTTTTGATAGTGTTTATCGCCCGCTTTTACTACTTGTGGCCCCGCAGGCGATGACACTGATGGTACATAGAATGAAGATGGAGCACCGGCGGAATGCGATGTCCACCACAAATCTCACATGCGGTCGCTTGGGATCGAAAAGGATCTAGGTGAGAGCGAGTGGTCTAACCACTCGGCCACGGCGCGGCCTTATACATACAATATATATGTAATTGAGTGCTAACAAGCGGGATTCTATTGTTTTACTTTCTCTACCATGCTTAATGTACTAGCAGGTAGAGATGGTTTGCATTCCACCCAAAAACTCGATACCGAGATTTTACTGAAAATACATATTTTGAGGATCCGATTCGAAAAATAAAATTCTCTACCATGAATAGTACATATAGTAGTAGAGATGGTATTCAATTCCATCCAAAAGTGTGATACACGACGGCGTGCGCTATAACTAAATGAATCTACCTGATCTCTCTCCGTGACTGGCGTGATACGCTGAACAGTATTTCATTGAAGAACCGTTGTTCAAAACTTACTTCTCAACAAGGAGCATATCAATGGAATTAATACAGTAGAAAAATGTAAACTAAGGTAAACCGCAAGGATATGAGTAGGAGGGGCGTTCAGTAAGTCCTTAAAAAAGTTTGGGAGATGACCTCTTCGTTAGTTGTGAATCGTTTTCCGCCGAGCCACTTTTTCAAGTTTAGGAATAAAAAAAAAAGTCACTGGAGTCCAAATCTGGCGAATGCGGTGGATGTTACAGTAATTCCAACCATAGATCTACAATTTTCGCCATCGAAATTGCGCAGGTGTGCACCCTTGCATTGTCTTGATGAAGGTGAATTTTTTTCTTTGCTAGATGAGGGCGTTTTTTCTTGATTTCTCCGTTTTACCGATGCATAATACTTTCCTTTCTGCATATAATCAATTAAGAGGTCATCAACTTATCTGCAAATTTCATCACCTTTGCCTTCTTCGGAGCCGGTTCACATTAAAAAAAAAAAAAAAACCTGTTTTGACTGAACTTTTGTCTCTGGAGTGTAGTAGTGTATTCTATGTTTCATCCAGAGTTATGCATTGATGCAAAAATTCGACAGGATTGCGACAGAAAAGTACCAAATCAGCTTCCGAATCGATTACACGATTACGTTTATTCTCCATTGAGAGCAAACGCGGCACCCATCTTGCCGAGACCTTTTCAAGACCTAATTTTTGGTTCAAAACTAGGAACGCTGTACCTTGGGATATGCCTTTGACCTCTCTATTATTTCGCGATCTTTGATTCCTCGATCACTCAAAACCATATCCTGGATTTTGTCAATCATTTCGGAGGAAGTCACTTCTATTGGACGTCCGGTACGATGTTCATCATTTGCGGATGTACGGCCACGTTTAAATTCTTTATCCAATTGTAAATTGTTGCAAACGCAGGAGCAGATGTACCACGAAATTCATCCAATTCCGCTTTTATCTCTTTTGGTGTTAAGCCTTTTAAATAGAGCTGTTTAACCTCCAAATTCGTTTTTTTTTTCCTTCATATTTTTAAAGAAGCTCAAGATTGTTGAATTCAATCGCCCATGGCAACCAACGAAGCCACATGATGGATATAACTGAAACTTTAAATGTCATCTAGTAAGAGACGACGGTTACTAAATACGAACTTTTTTCGATGCTACGAGTGTAATTTCTTGGATTTTCTTAGGACTTATTGAACGCCCCTAGTATATCACCCACATTCATTGACGTTACGCCCTGATATTCACCCTTCAAAATGACACATTTCTCCCCAACATTGGATGATTTGGCAGAAATGTTGGTGCTAGAAGTCTGTATTTTGGTTGTTCATGAAATATTTCACCTAAAATCGAACGTTACATAACTTGAGGATTCACGAATCTAAACAGAAAAAAAAAAAAAAAAATGATGCTAAAATGGCGAGATTCATGTAAAGAAGCACCATGTCTGTGGCATACGTTCTCTTGGGTATTTGTGAAAGAAAAGTGGGACAAAACTGCAAAGATTAGTCGGCCTGCGGGAATATTAAACACATGGAAGTGCAGCGTACATTCACGAGCAATACTGGAAGAATATGCTCGTGGCGTTTTACAGTTCGGATCTATACAGCAAGGGAATTTTTCTCTCATTGCTGCATTGTTTCTCATTTTGTTCTTATAGTCCACTTTGTGGATGGAAGATGACAGTATATATGGTCCGTAAACTATAAGTGTCATTAAAACTGAGTATATGGTAGTTGCAGGACGCTCGGAAGATCTGCAAATAAATGATGTGACAATTTAATGTCTTGAGGAATTCAACTATATTGGCTCTATTATTGATAAATCTGGTGACAAAAAGCTGATGTGTTTATATTCACATGACTTTCTCTACATCTCTGCAACAAATTATTGTTAAAAAGTGAATGCTTCTATTTACTTCATACTAAAAAATTAGCAGGAATAGTCTTTATTACTTGCTTCCTAGTAAGTAAAAGCGAAATAACGGAGTTCCATAGGTTAAAGTGATAGTCAAAAGCTGGCTGTTATGTGACTGAAGTTCCTTTGTTTGTATGGGCAGGAGTTGACAAATTCCTGTATGAGAAAATTATGTTTTTCCAAGCTAAAACCAAAAATAAGGAATATCTAAAAGACGACCAACTCCACGAAAAAAATGTATATAACATAAATTGTGTGTGTTAACGTGCTCTACATTTTTGTGTGGTAAGTTTTTGTCTGTTTCTTACGGTTTAGCAGTTATACAAAATTCCGTAAAATTCATCTACAGTAAACTAATCTTCAGAGACTATTCCCAGAAAATTCCAAGACATACATATTTTTTGTCAGGTAAATTTCTTTAATATACGATATTTTAATCAAAATCATTACAGCCATTTTTGAACAAATCAAAATTTTCGAAAAAAGTTCCACGTAAAATTTAGCTGGGGGTGGGGGGATTTTCTTGAAAATCTTCGTGTCGCATCCTTGCAAGATACCAAACTTAAATACCAAGTTTGGTATTAACGATCTTTTCATTTTTGAGCTATGCTCACCACAGACGCACACACGCATACACGGATCTTTTTCCAGAAATGCTTTTTTTTTATTCAGGGGGACTCAAAACATGTATTTCTGGTGAAATCTCGGTATCGAATTTTTGGGTGCATTACAATACCTTCTCTATACACTATGTACATCGTACGTGTAGAGAAAGTAAACTCTGATGTTTTTCATTCGCATTACTTTCTCCAGCTGTTCCACAAATAAACGTTCCTTACAAAAGATTATTCTTTTATCTACATCATACTAATCGAGATAAACATTAGCAGAAATGTTCGAAGGCTTTCACGGCCGGTGTTAGAATCACTTATAGAAGCCCGGTTTTGTTTTCTATAAGTGATTAGCAGAAATGGCTTTATTGTTTGCTTCCTTGTAAGTAGAAGGGAAATAAGGGAATACAATAGCTGAAGTGACATTCAAATATTTTAAAAGCTATCTCGCTATATGAAACAAATGAACTTGAAGAGGAAAAAAGAAACAAAACAAACAAACAAACAAACAAAACAATGATATATTCCCCTCACATGTAAAATACCTATTTACCTGTAACTGAATACATTGATATGATATATTGCATTCTACGTTGGTGTTTCCCCCTAACATGAGTGAACCGCACATTCCCAGCTCTACCTATACATATTACGCACTATGCAGCTCACAAATTCTTAGTACATTTTCCATCCCTTCCGTTTCACAATCAACAGCCAAGACATCTCTCTGGAGAATGTCCCCTTACAGCTTCCTGTCTCACTGGAGGGTGATCTGTTCCACCCTCTGTCTCTTGTTTCCTGCTCCCCTTCTTAAATAACAACAGATTCCTGGCGCTCGCTATTACAAAGTATGTATCTCTCCATTTCTTCCTTGAACACCATATACTCGTGTACCACCTCATTATTCCACGGCACTCTCTCACTCACACTCACATGGATGTTCTACGAGGGCCGGTTTGTTTGTTTTTTTTTTCAACATCCGATAGGCTATAAATAAAAGATAAGCTATAAATAGAAAACAATTACTTTATTACTAAAAAGTTTTGTACACTTATGATTACTTTTCAACATAATCACCGAAAAGATTGAGACATTTATCGTACCTGTACACAACCTTTGTAATACCCGCTTCAAAAAATGTTGCCGCCAATGATTTGAAATGAGCAATATTGTTGTTTTGAAAGTGCTACCCTCCTAGCCACGTCTTCAGTTCAGAAAAAAAAGGTGAAAGTCACTGGGTGCCAGGTCAGGACTGTAAGGCGGATGATCGAAAATGTACCATTGAAATTGTTCAAGGAGCCGATGGGTTGTGCCAGCAGTGTGTGGACGAGCGTTGTCATGGTTCAACACAATTCCTGAAGTCGGCATTCCTCTTCGTTTGTTTTGAATGGCTCTCCGCAAACCTCGTACAGTACGAAGATCTTCAAAACAACTTCGAAGCTCCGATGTGAGAGTTTGTGACACCTGCGGTGGTTTTCAGATGTAACAATAAGTCCTACTGCTGGAAGTTTCTTGCCACGTCATCGACAAATATAAAAAGGAGAGAACCAGCCATTAGTACTAACCATTAATCCCGCTTAAATAATGCAAACTTGTACTTGAAATAAAGAAAACAATATCTGCCCTGGCACAAAAATTGAGCCGTCTCTTAATTAACTAAAAATAATAACTTGGCTGAAGAAGGTAAATCCCCTAAAACGCCTTGAGTAGTACACTTAAATCCGAATATCCAACCCATCCATCCCGGATAGTCCGTTTCGACGAAGTTTGGAGCGTGCAGTACCTACTGCCACCTCAGCGAGCGTCGAAAGAAAAAGAAACGTTTTTTATCCAAAACTGAGAACACTATACCTTGTGATATGCATGTAGCCTCTACTATTTAGCGAACTTCGATTCGCGATCTATCATTTCGTGGAAGTCACTTCTTCTGGACGTCGGGAACGATGCTCATCATTTGTGGATATATGGCCACGTTTAAATTCGTTTATCCAATTGTAAATTGTTGCAAACGCAGGAGCAGACGTGCCATGAACATCATCCAACTCGCTTTTATCTATTTCGGTGTTAAGCTTTTTAAATAGAAGTGTTTAATCGCCGCACTAAACTAGGTTTTTTTTTTTCCATGTTTCTAAAGAAGCACAAACATTGGCAACGAAACCACGTGACGGATATAGCTGCAACTAGTAAGAGACGACGATTACTAAATACATTCTTTTTTCAACGCAATGAGTGTAATTTCTTGGATTTTCTAAAGACTTATTGAACGCCCTTGTGTTAGCTTATCTTACCTTGAAAGTATATAGCCTTGCCATATGCGGTTACATTAATGATGCAAGGTAGTAAGTTTTGGGCCAGGTGGTGCCAGTATTTTTACTTTCTCTGCACGTCTACACGTGCTATGTACATAGTGTACACAGAAGCTTTTGTATTCCATCTGAAAATGGATACCGAAAATTCACCGGAAAGATATGTTTCGAGACCCCTTGAATAAAAAAAAAAAGAATTAAAAATGTCCGTGTGTTTGTGTGTGGGTGTGTGTGTGTTGGGCAGCATAGCTCAAGAATGAAAAGATCGTTAAATACCAAATTTGGTATTTTCGTTTATTACTCTCAAGGGTACGGCACGAAGGTTTTCAAGAAAATCCCCCCACTCCCAACTACTCATTACAAGGAACGTAACATTTTGATGTTCTCAAAAATGTCTCTAATGATTTTTATTAAAATACCACATGTTCAAGATATTTTAATGCCAAACGAAATTCCTATCTTGAATTTTATGGGAATAACCTCTGAAGACCTCTTCTTTCTGGATGACTTTTGTACAACTGGTAAACTGTAAGAGACAGACAAAAAATTAGATCTCATTACTACACGCAATTTAGGGCTATATTTCTATTTTTTTTTTTGTTTTTTTTTTGTTTTTTGTTTGTAGATTTAATCGTTTTCGAGATATTCCGAGTTATTTGTTTCCGTTTTAAGCTACTTAAAGTTTACTCAAACTGTCTTAGTTGTCGTCTCTCTTTTGTTTACTCCTAGCATACAAAGAGAACCGAATTTTAATTGTTTGACAAGGCGACCGGCTTTTAAAAGATTTGACTGTTGCTTTTGTCTATTGCATTCCCTTATTTCCCTTATACTTACAAAGAAGGGTAATGGGGCCAACTCTAGTAATGTTTCTCTTCATTAGCATGACTTATATAAAAGAATAATATTTTATAGTATCGTGCTACTGAAAAGGTTAACATGTCGGCATCAAAGGCTGCGATAAGACGTGTTTTACTCCACGTCTTTCTGTCATTTGTCATTTCTTTGCATCCATTGGCTGAAGTGACGCGCTCATTGGTGCACTACAAAAGCGTCGGCGACTTCCCAGAATAATCAGTGCGTTATCTTAGAAGTTTGTATTATGAAAGATAAAACCCATGTTAACATTCAGTAGCACGGTAACAAGAAAAGTTTGTTTGTGGAACAGCTAGGGAAAGTTATGTGAATGGAACACAGCTGATTTTTTTACTTACAAATACACATACATATACACATTTAGAAACACAGACATTCCATGCTCGAGGCGAGACTCGAGCCCGCGATCTCCTGTGCCACGAAGCAGCAAAGCTCCACTTCAGCGAGCGTGGCCATGGGGACCCGCGGGTATATTGTAAGCAAGTATCCAAATGAACACCTTGTTTCAGACAAGGTGTTGACTGGGTAAAGGAAAAACTGCCTTTCAGATTAATAACTTAGCGGCACTTAAGTACATACTATGTGGTGCGAACTACTACTACTTCTACGTTTGGTAACGTAGTAAAACAGAGTGGGACGCCTGGCGATAACAAAGTTCGTAGCGGTGGGATGATAACGGTGTCATAAAACCGAATGGCCTACGTGGTCGGTTTGTTCTTAAGCCTTAACGCAAATGTTGATGCGAACATTTCCTCAGAGATTAGCTGAAGAGTGAGTATCTCCATGGTTACCTACAGGGCGCTTAAGTGAAATTTCTTGGAAGCAACGTAATGATCAACCAATCCTCAGCAGCTATTAAAAGCTGGCACGTAAAAGCACAATTAGTTTTATATCGATATATTAATAGACCTAGTTGCTATAACGAACTGCAAAGTCTCCTCTCTAAAAGGAGATCCTTCGTGGGTTTATAGGGTCGCATAAATTGGAGTCTGAATCAGATTCTCGACGCCGATCAGTGTGTAATCCTTTGTATATGAACATTGTAGGCGCTGAAAGAGTTCAGTATTTGTATTAAATTGTGAGGGCAGTCATTTGCTTTGCTTCCAACATTAATATTATGAGTTAAACCTAAAGATCCGTGTAAGAAAACAATGCCCCGTTTATTTATGTAGGCGCTGCGGTCAAATACGAATCCCTATTATGATTTCAAGAACTACTGCGTAAGAAATGGAAGTACCTGACTGGTTATTGCTTCTTCTTTCTTCTTCTGCATGCCCGTTATGGCTTCAAAACATATCTGACCATTTTATTTTTCTTCCCGGATGTATTTTCCCCTAGGCCAGATGTCTCCAAAACTGTATGAAGGGAGGACGAGTGACGGTGTGGGCTATGACGTAACGGTGAAGTTCATTCACCCCTTCCCTGAGACGTGCAGTTGTCGATTGTCTGTCGTAGTGAAATGCCTGCTCCAAATTATAAAAAGAATCCACGGAAAGGTGTATGCACATTAAAGGACAAATTTTCTGTACTGCTTCTGACGAAAATGTAAGGTGTCTTATTTGTTCCGAGAGTTTACGGAGGATATATAAGACTAATTAATATAAGACGTCATTATATAACAGGTCACAAGGAGCACATGAACATTATAGACAGGTAATTTTATCAACATGAATCAACTGTAAGTATATTGGTTACCATAATCTATCATATTATTATTTGTTGTTGTAGTTGATTTTTAATGTCGAATAGACATAGTTCATGAACATCTACACCCAAAATTAATGTTAAACCTGGTAGTAGAAGTAGTCTACAATTAGCTACCTGCTATAAGCCTTATTACTATATTTATTAACATTATCAGCATTGTCATTAAATACTAGTAAAAGTATACTTTAATAAATTCTTCGAGTAGTTATAAACATAGTTTAGAAGGTATCGTAAATGGAAGCAGAGTATTTTCTTAGTGATGTAGAAATGTAATAATCGATAAAATTGCGTAATTCACAATCACACTATACGGATGGAAGCACTTTTCAAAATTAAAAACAGTAAAATTGTATTCACATCTCGTATACCAGATGCAATGCACAGTTAAAAATAGTCGCATGTGGCAGTGAAGTAGATCTGAATTTGTGTCATAAGTTCTCTACCAAATTTAGTCTTCACTTGACCTGTGGCAGGTATTTACAGTGCAGCACTGCAACTCTGTCCCCTACCGCCAACTGCCCCCCAATACCTTTGTAGTGCGGTACAATGTCTCTGTGACGTAGACTTTGGAGACGCCTCCCCCAGGCCTATAGTATAACAGTCTTCTCCCTCGGTATTCTATCACAAGCTGTCTACATCCATTTTTATAGTTTTTATTTTTTTTAAAGAATTTATTTCTAACTCTTCCCTTTATCTTTTTTACGCTGGAAATTTGGTTCAAAAAGCTGCATTATTTTACTATTCTTAATAATCTCATTTCGGCGGCGTGTGTTTTGTTTTTGTCAATGTCCATGTTTCAGGTCCATAAGGAAAAGCAGTACTTTGTTAAACTACATTCGTGTTTCTTTTCTGGCTATGTTGGAACATAAATAATTTATTTTTAAAATCGTTTTCTTATTTATAACTGGTATATGTTCCTAAGAATTTAAACCGTGACTTGCTCTTCTACGAGGGTCTTTTTTTTTTTCAACCTCCGATAGGCTGTAAATTAAAGACAAGTTCATAGAAAACAATTATTTTATTCTAAAAGTTGTGTACACTTATGGTTACTTTTCAACATAATCACCAAAAATATTGAGACATTTATCGTACCTGTGCACAAGCTTTACAACACCCGCTTCAAAAAATGTTGCCGCCAATGATTTCAAATGAGCATTGACGTTCTTTTGTATTTAACACACACATACACACACGTAACTTTTTCCAGAAATACTTTTTTTTGGATGCAGGTGGACCCAAAACATGTATTTCCAGTGAAATCCCGGTATCGAACTTTTGGGTGCATTACAATATCTTCTCTATACACTACGTACATAGTACGTGTAGAGAAAGTAATTACACTGAGGTTTCCAATTCGGCCACCATTCGGCGACACCTGCTCCGGCATAGATAAAACTCCACTGGGTAAATTGAGGATGTACATAATCTTCTACTAATTACCATATATTCATAAATTTCTGAATTAAATGTACCCATGATCAACGGTTTGCGTGTAGAGACTTGGAAAGATCCAGACTAACATTCAAATTGATCAGCTGCTCAAAAATTGCCTTTATCATTTCTGTATGTCTGCATTTATCGCTTGTTCAGAAAATATAGGTCACATTATTCTACACTCATTTACTGCACCAAACACACACCAATTTTCGCATCATGAAAGAGACTATCGTGTATAAAATCGGGTTTCTCTGTCCTCCAATATCTGTTATTTGCGAGCCATATAAATGGAAACATGGCTCCTCATTAAAAGAGGCCCAAGTTCTCCATAATGTCACAAATTCCAGTCACAGAAATGTACCAGAGTATGATGAGCACACAAAACGAGTGTGCAGTAGACCCCACACATAGTAAGAACTAAGGTCTGTTTCACATTATAAGTTTGCCCCGCATTTCTTAACTGGCTCTTGCAATAGTCACTTATCATGTGTGGAATAGACGTACGGTACAAGCAGCCATGCAGTGGCCACAGTGTGAAGGAAAAATTGTGCTTCTAACATTAGTAATTCAAAAATGATATACTAAGCGTAAATCCTTATCCTTAAATCCCAAATTGAAGCTTAGAGTATCAAGTACCTAATGACCTGCATACGAATGTACCAGGGCAGTTTTTTCTTAACATCGATAGACTACAAATAAAAGACAAGTTCATAGAAAACAATTATTTTATAGGACAGCCTCCGTGGTCGAGTGGTCAGCGAGCTGACTTCTCACCCGGAGGTCCCGGGTTCGATTCCCGGCTGGGCGGGGAACTTTTCTTTAACCAGATTTATTCCCTATCCCCCACAGAGTCTGGAAGTATGAATGTGAGAGTGAATGTGCGTGTGCATTAATAATATAATAATGATTAACCTAATGTTCTAACGTACAGTAATTTGTTTCACAAGTCAAAGCCCCCGATATGACCATTGAAGTTAAAGGGGGCTATACAAATGAAACAATATAAAAAAAAATATATTTTATAGCTAAAATTGTTCTACACTTATGGCTACTTTTCAACATAATCACCGAAAAGATTGAGATATTTATCGTACCTGTGCACAAGCTTTGTAATACCCATTGAATCCCTTTTTTTGGAAAAAGGTCCATGTGTGTGTGGTCAGCATAGTTCAAAAACGAAAAGACCGTTAAATACCAAACTTAGTATTTAAGTTTGGTATCTTCCAAAGATGCGACACGAAGATTTTCAAGAAAATACCTCAAGCCTGATAGAGAGGCCTCTGAGCAAAATTAAGCGGTCTTTCACGCCCAATTTAGAATGGGACGCTGAGAACCACAGCAGTTAAAGAGTGTCCATAAATAACACGCCAGTTATATTTACGTTCGGGTTCGATCCGAAGCGCCCGCATGTGGGATCCGTGGCGGACGAAGCGGCGTCTGCTAGGGTTTTTTCCGGGTCCTCCGGTTTCCCCCGCCACTCATTCCACCAATTGCTCCATCATCACTTTTCCAATCATCAATTTCGCTTTCATTCATATCATCTTCTTCCTCATGTTTATGCCTGGCTACGGACCGACACCTCGTAACAGGTTCTCCATTCTGTGGTTTTAGTGCCGTTGGCTCCCCGACAGGCTTCTGACCCCTAGGCATTGGGGGGGGGGGTCAGTCCTACAAATACGGGGGGGGGTGTCAGTCCTACAAATACGGGGGGGGGGGTAAGGCGATTACGAAACGAAACAGAAAATATGCATCGAAGGTATACGGGATTCAAAAGGTCAAGGACGGCTTAGAAAGCGAAAGGCTAATGACACGGGGGAGTTGTCTCGTTTCTTGCAGCTGATAGCAGCAGCTATTGGAATTTTAATTGGCAAATGAATGCAATGCTCCGCGCACAGCCGGTGTATACCAGATTTGTTTCGTGTGGCATCGATAGTCACGTAATCATAAGCTTACTCATGCACTGCAAAGAACAGATGTACCGTGTAGTCCGAATTACCATTCTAGCCAACCTCCTGAAACTGACACAGGTAAAACTTTCCCTCACTCAGCAAGGCATATCTCGAAAATGGTTAACACGGAAATAACATGTTATTTGAGATAAATTGTGTTCTTTAACGCGATCATCATGTTTTACTTTTTCTACATAGTGCATAGAGAAGCTATTGTATTCCACCCAAAAATTCGATGTCGAGTCCAAAATAAAGGATTTTTAGAAAAAGGAAAACTAAAAGAGAGTTAAATTCCAAATTTTTTAATTTAGTTCAGTATCTTCCAAGGATGAAATATTTTCAAGAAAATCCCGTCCTCCCAAACTATCCTTTACATGAAAAAATATTGGAAAATTTCATATTTCTCAAAAATAGCTCTAACGATTTTCATTAAATAGCGTATATTATAGACGTTTACATCACAAATAAAGTGTATCTTGAATTGTTTGCGAATAAACTTTGTGAATTTTACTTAATTGGTAAACCGTAAGAAATTGACAAAAACTTGCTACACAAATACTTGCTTGTGAAGTTGACCGTTTCGAGATCTTTATTTTTATTGGTTTCAACTTTAATGTACGGAACTTTTCTCAAATCTGGTTATCTTTCTTTTCATTTCTCTTTTATTTTACTGACAACAGAAAACGACCTTAACTTCAATTGTTCACATATCGACCACTTTTTAAAAGTTTTGATTATCGCTTTAGCCTAGTGTATATCTTCTCTTCTACTAAGAAGGAAGAGAGTAATAAGACAATTTCTCTTAATGTTTATCTCAATTAGCGCGAGGTAGATAAAAGAATGCTTTGTAAGAATAGCTTGTTTGCAATGCAGATAAGAAAGCCAAGTTGAATTGAACACATATTTTTACTTTCTCTAGCCAACGTACATAGTAGCTAGAGGAGATATTGTATTCCACCCAAAATTCAATTACCAAGATATCAACGGAAATATGTTTGAAATGCCTGAATAAAAAAAAAAAGAAAAGAAAGAAAGAAATTCTCTGTTAGAAAAAGATCAGTGTGTATGTGTCTGGCCGTCTAAACGTGTGTGTGTGTGTGTGTGTGTGTGTGTGTGTGTGTGGAGAGCATAACTCAAAAACGAAAAGACCGTTAAATACCAAACTTGAAATTTAAGTTTAGTATTTCCAAGCATGCGACACGAAGATTTTCAAGAACAATCCCCACCCCAACTACCCTTTACGTGGAACAAATTTCGAACATTTCGATTTTCCAAAAAATGGCTCTAACGATTTTGATTAAAATACCGTATATTAAAGATATTTATAAGCCAAACGAAATGTATATCTTGAATTTTGTGGGAGTGGCCTCTGAAGACTTCTTATTTCTGGATGACTTTTGCATCAGAGATAGACAAAAGCTTGCTGCACACAACATGTAAATCTCATTAAAGCTCACAATTTATGTCATGTACATTTTTTAGTGGATTGGACATTTCTGAGATGTCCTTGTTAATGGTTTCAGTTTTAAAATACTTTAATTTTTCTCATACGGTAACTTGTCAACTCCTGACCATGCAAAGCGACGAAGTTCCTCTCCGTAGCAACCAGATTTAAAAATATTTGACTATCGCTTTAGCCTAGTGTATTCCTTTATTTCACTTCTGTTTATAAGGAAACAAGTAATAAGACCATTTCAGCTAATATTTACGAATGTAGGACAACAATCTCTTGTGCCTTGTTATATGTAAGAAATGAGTAATTTACAAGAGATCGATTTTTAAAGTTTCGTCTAAAACTTCAGCTACCTTGTACCTATAACTAAATGCGTAATGAAACAATTTCTGCAAACGTTTATGTGAATTAAGACAAAGCATTAGTGAAATTTTGTTCAAAAGTGGCTAAAAATTTATTTTTAGATTTTAGAGTTGCATTTTGTTTATACTTTTTCTAGAATTTAGCACTTTTGTATTTTCTCTAATGAGTATGTCGGTCTAGGTGACACAGTCGGCTAGGTGCTGGCTTTCTGATCCCAAGGTCGCGAATTCAAGCCCGGCCCGACCGATGATTTTTAAGTGTGCTTAGAAGCCACAGTTCCATGTCAGTAGATCTACTACTCCCGAGGGTAGATATGACCCTGGCGATTGGCAGCTTTGTAACAAAGCAATGTAAATAAAATATACTGTTAAGGGAATAGTTTTAAAAATAGATACACAAATTCTGTGTTACATTCATATGGCCTTCTCTACCATCTATCGCTTAATAGTTGCTATACGAACTATTCATGTGAAAGCTTAATTTTCTATCTACTTTATTTTAATACAGACAAATCTGTGCAAAAATAGCTACATTACACTTTCGTTATAGATACAAAAGACGCCCTCCGTGGTGTAGTAGTTACCATATATCTAAAGTCGAGGATTCAAACCCGGCAGAGGACGATGGATTTTTTTCAGACAGTGGATTCCTCCGGAAAAGAAGTAAAGCCGCTGGTCCCGTATCGTAGATTTACGCCACGTAAAAGAACCTCAAGCCTGATAAAGAGACCTCTGAGCAAAATTAGGCTGTCTTTCACGCCCAATATAGAATGGGACCCTGAGGACCACAGAAGTTAAAATAAATAAATAAAATTCCATTTCATTTCATTTGGTTATAGACACAAAGGAAATGGTGAGTCAAAAGTTTAAAAACTGGAAGCTATATGCTGGCCTTAAAATGTCTACCCTTTCCTTGCAATCGCGATAAACATATGAATGTCTAAAGGACTTTCCACTATTAAAGATATCTCGGAAATGGCTTGTGCCACAAAAAAGTCATTTGAAATAAATTGTGTATTCAAAGAGATAAATTGTTGTTATTGGTATTATTATTTTTATTCTTATTCTTCTTTTTATTATTATCATCATCATATTTTCCCACTTTTTTGTAGACTGTTTGTCTTCACTTAACATTTAATATTTGTAGAAAATTACACAAAACACCTTCCGAATGAAACGTACTTTACAGGACTTTGTCAGAAAATTCAAGAAATACATTTTATTTTCCATGTAAATAGCTTGGCTCTATGGTATTTTTATCCAAATATAGGCATTTTTGAGAAAATGTAAAAAAAAATCGTGATATATTGCATATCAATGGTAGTTAAGGTGGGAAATTTACTTGAAAATTTTCGTTTCGCACCCTTAAGAGATACTCAACTTAAATACCAAGTTTGGTATTTGCCGACTTTTCGTTTTAAAGTTAGAGGTTTACAATTCACAAATGCAGACCTATCAAATTATAGGGTGGAATATAGAACCCTCTCTATGTATGTGATAGAGAAAGAAATAAGCGTTAGTGGTTTGAGAAAAATCTATATTAGATTTTTACTTCCTCTTCACGTACTATGTACACAGTGTATAAAGAAAGTATTGTATTGCACCCAAAAATTCAATACCAAGATTTCATCGGAAATATATGTTTTGAGACCCCCTGAATTCAAAAAAAGCAATTTTATAAAAATATGCGTGTGTGTTTTTTTTTGTGGGTAGTATAACTCAAAAACGGCCGTCTCCTTAGCGCGGTGTAGCTCAGCCGCATACAAAGCGGGAGACCTGGGTTCGATTCCCGGTTCTGGCGTGGGAATTTTCGGCCGGGGAGGCTCTGACCACGTCTCACCCTCCAATACTGCACCCCATCCATGACGTCTATCATGGACCGAGATGGGGTATGAGGCGGCCGGGCGGTAGGCCAAGGTTCCTTGCGAACTGTCCGTTAATACCAAACTTGGCATTTAAAGTTCAGTATCTTCAAAGGATGCACACAAACATTTTCAAGAAAATCCCCCACGCCAAGTACCCTTTACATGGAAAAAAATTCGAAATTTTTTTGATTTTCTCAAACATGGCTGTAACGAGTTTGACTAAAATATCGTGCATTAAAAGTATTTATATGGCAAATAAAATGTATATCTTGAACTTTTTGAGAACAGCCTCTAAATACCTCTTCATTTTGAATGAATTTTGCGTAACTGGTAAACCGTAAGAGATACACAAAAACTTACTAAAAAAAAAAAAAAAAAAAAAAAAAAATGTAGATCACGTTAAAACATATCATTTGTCATTTACGTTTTATTTTCGTGGAATTGACCATTTCTGAGACATTCTTTGTTATTTGTTTCAGATTTAAAATACTTATACTTTTCTCACATGGAAAGTTGTAAATTCCTGGCTCTGCAGAGAAACGGAATACAACGTTGCAACCACTTTTAAAAGATTTGTCTGTAATTTTAGACTTATGTATTCCCTTATTTACCTTCTAATTACAAGGAAACAAGTAATTAAGACAACTTCTGCTAATGTTTATCTCGATTATTATAAAATAGATAAAATAATATGCTTTTTAACAATCATTTGTTACAACGAAATAGAGAAATCTATGTGAATGGAACACTTTTGCATGTTTATTAACAGTGGTAGCTTTAAGTTTAATTACCAGCCTGCACCGAATCGAACCCGATTCTGCAAGGGGAAAGGCTAAACACTCGCTGCACGCCACAATCATGAACTCGAGAAGAGTTAATAACTTATCAAAGCGTATTTAAGCATCTGGCTTCAATACCCACTCTACCCCTTCCGCTCTTGGTAGCCCGGTACTCTGTACGTTTGTTTAAAGGGGGCTTTTATTTACGGTCACGTCCCCTAAAAAGAACCCCTGCCCCCATCCCCGCTTGCACAGTCCGCCCTCGTAACACGAGGTGCGTATCTATGTGCATGATAACGAAATAACGAGGACATGTAAACATTTGCAGTCGGTAGGGCGTGCAGGATTCTGTCGCCTGTTTGTCAGGCAATCCGCAACACACTCGCGCTCTTCACATAGTAGCATAATCCCGGCGTAACCACTCCGGTCACGGCTCTCGTTGCTTGTACAATGTACGTACATGAGAGGAAGTAGTTCTTTCGAAAAGCTTCGCCGCTTTGATCTGCGAGTAACATTCAGAGATCCGTGGCTAAAGCGACGTTCGTTGCGTGTCATTAGGGATTTGTTTTCGAGTGCAATACCAATTTCTGTCACACGTTTGTTGGTTCGCGTTTGCAAGCACTATTAAATCAAACCAAAGGGCAGGCACATTAGACAAACATGCATAGAAAGACACAGCAATACCAATGAATAACACATTTTTACTTTCTCTACACGTACGATGTAAATTGTGTATAGAGAAGGTAATTGTAATGCACCCAAAAATTCGATACCGAGATTTCACCGGAAATACATGTTTTGGATCCCCCTGAATCCAAAAAATGCATTTTTATAAAAATGTCCATGTATGTGTGTGTCTGTGGGCAGCGTAGATCAAAAATGAAAACACCGTTAAATACTAAATTTGGTATTTAAGTTTGATATCTTCCAAGGATGCGACACGAAGATTTTCAAGAAAATTCCCCACCCTAAACTACCCTTTACATGGAACTTTTTTCGAAAACTTTTATTTTCTATAAAATGGCTCCGACGATTTTGATTAAAATGTATATTAAAGATATTTACCTGACAAATAAAATGTATATCTTGAATTTTCTGGGAATAGCCTACTTTCTTCCGCATGAATTTTACGGAATTCTACATAACCACTAAACTGTAAGAGATAGACAAAAACTTTCCGCACAAAAAATGTAGGACACGTTAAAACACACAATTTATGTTATATACATTTTTTCGTGAAGTTGGTCATTTTTTAGATATTCCTTGTTTGTGGTTTCAGCTTTAAAAACGTATACTTTTCTCATACAGAAATTTTTCAGCTCCTGTCCATACAAACACAGGAACTTCAGTCACATAGCAACCAGCTTTTGACTACCACCTTAACCTATGATACTTCCGTATTTCACTTCTACTTACAAGGAAGCAAGTAATAAGACTTCTTCTCGATTAGCATGAAGCAAATAGAAGCATGGGCTTTTTAACAATAATCTGTTGCAGAGATTTAGAGAAAGTCATGTGAATGAAACATATCAGATTTTTTATAACTGGAAAAACTAGAACTTTAAACACAAAATGCACGAACTAGTAGTGGGTTTTATCGTACTTAATGGAAATGGAGTTTTATTTATGGGCGCTCTTTAACTGCTCTCAGCGTCCCATCCTATATTCGGCATGAAAGACCGCTAAATTTTGCTCAGAGGCGTCTTTATGAGGCTTGAGGTTCTTTTATATGGCGTAAATCTACGACGCGGGATAAACGGCTTTACTTCTCTCCCGAAGGAAGCCATACGCCCGTAAAAATCCATCCGTGACCCTGGGTATATGAGGCGATATAGATATTTATGATAGCTATTGTGTAAAGTCGTTTTTAAATCGAGTTTTATGAAACAGGTATTGCCGCGTTTCATAGCCACACGAGATTGTTCATTCTTTGATTCACATGATTTTCTCTACATCTCTATAACAGATTATTATTAATAGGTTTATTCTTCTACTACTTCATACTAATCGAGATAAACATTAGCAGAAATGTGGTTATTACTTAGTTCCTTATACACAGAAGGAAATTAAGGGAATGCATTACGCTAAGCCAGCAGTCAAATGTTTTAAACTGTGGTTGGTATGGGATTGAAATTCGTTTGAGTGGCCAGGTGTTGATAAGTTCCCGCATGAGTAACGTTTTACGTATTTTAAAACTGAAACCAAAATCTCGAAAACATCAACTCCACGAAAAAAACGTATATGACGTAAATTGTGTATTTTAATGAGATATACACTTTTTGTATAGTAAATGTTTGTGTATCTATTACGGTTTAACAGTTATGCAACATTTAAGATAAAATTAGCAGAAATGGTCTTATCACTTGCATCTTTGTAAGTAGAAGCGAAATGAGGAACACTAGGCTAAAGCGATAGTCATTCTTTTAAAAGCCGGTCCCTAAGTGGAACAATTAAAATCCTGTTCGCTTTACTTGCTATGAGTAAACAAAAGAGAGACAAAAAGAAAGATGCCCTCCCTTTTGAGAGAAGTTAAGTATCTTAAATCGGAAACCAATAACTCGGAATATCTCGAAAACAGTTGACTCTATCAAAAAATGTATAAGACATAAATCGTGTGTTTTAATGAGATCTACATTTCTTGTGTAGTGATTTTTGTCTATTACGGTTTACCAGTTATGCAATATTTATACTAAAATCATCAAGAATGAAGAGGTATTCAGAGGTTATTCTCAGAAAATTCAAGATATACACATAGTTTGTCATGAACATATTTTAAACATATAGATTTTTAATTCAAATCGTTAGAAACATTTTGAGAAAATAAAAATTTTGAAAAATGTTTCATATAAAGGGTAGTTGGGAGTGAGAGGATTTTCTTGAAAACCTTCATGTTGCATCCTTTGGAAGATACTGACTTGATTAACAGTTTGGTATTTATTTTCGTTTTTGGACTATACGGCTCACAGACACACTCACACACACACTCACACGGACAAGTATCTAAAATGCTTATTTTGGATTCAGGGACACTCAAAACATGTATTTTCGGAGAAACCTCGGTATCAAATTTTTGGTTGGAATATAAAACTTTCTGTATCCGCTATGTACATTGTACATAATATGTGCTAGAGAAAGTAAAACCAGGGCTCATTTAGAATACTTTGCAACATGCAGTTACAGTTCAGCAGAAATAGGTGATGTGGCGGAACTTGCTATAGTAGGTTTGTTATTAAATACATTTAATAGACATTGTGTGTTGTATACTGTCTTTTTCACGACAGTGCTTTAAGTTTTAACTTGCAATTTTTACGGTTACGTGTTACAAAACTTCATTCATTCTTACACTCTCTGGCCCGCATGTACAATGTACATAGTGGATAAAGAAAGTATTGTATTCTATCTAAAAATTCGATAAAATTCGAGATTTCACCGGAAATGCATGTTTTGAGGCCCCTAAAAGCATTTTTAGAAACTTGTATTTGTGCGAGTTTGCTAGTCTGTCTGTCTGTCTGTCTCTCTCTCTCTCTCTCTCTCTCTCTCTCTCTGCAGCATAGCTCAAAAATGAAGAGTCTGTTAAAACCACACTTGGTATTTAAGTTTAGTATCTTCCAAAGATGTGACACGAAGATTTTTAAGAAACTTCGCTCCCCCCCCCCTTTCCCAACTACCCATTACACGGAATAGTTTTTGAAAATATTGATTTTCTAAAAAATGGCTCTAACGATTTTTATTAAAATGTCATGAGTTTCAGATATTTTCATGACAAACGAAATGTTTATCTAGAATTTTCTGGGAATAGCCTCTCAGAACCTCTTCTTTTGGGGTTGATTTTTATGTAACTGATAAACAGTAAAAGATAGATAAAACGTTTTACATAAAATATAGATCTCATTAAAGCACGCAATTTATAACTGCATTTTTTGTAGAGTAAACCGTCTTCAAGATATTCCGAGTTGTTATTTCAATTTTAAGGTACATAACATTTTTCTCAAATGGAAGAAATCTTTTCGTCTCTTTTTTGTTTACTCCTAGCAACAAAGAGAACCAATTTTCAATTGCTTCACTTAGCGACCGGCTTTTAAAATATTGGACTATCGCTTTAGCCTAGTGTATTCCCTTATTTCCCTTCTACTTAAAAAGAGGTAAATAATAAGACCAATTCTGGCAATGTTTGGCATAGCATAGATAAAAGAATGAGCTTTTATAAGGAAAGTTTATTTGTGGAATAGCTAGAGAAATTAATGTCAATAGAAAATATAAGCTTTTCTGCATTACATTTCGGAAACGTTTCATTCGCAGGACCGATTTTCCCTTTACTCTTGAGGAATCAATAGCTGGGTAATAACGAAATACTATTACTGCGATGTAGACTCTCATTTTCTCTTGATCTTCTTGGGATTTTCTTTGTTATATACTCAAGTTCGTGTCTGTGATTTTATTACATTTATACTAAATGGCCATAGAAAATTCCGTTGTTGGAACATTTCTGGAGCTAAATTCTTCAGTTGCACTTATCGCCCAAATAACTAGGACATTGCCTTGCCTTACTTTTAAGCTTGCAGACTCTAAAACGCCAGGAAAAAAACTCAAAGTGATCAAGAGCCTGAAATTTAAGAGCTCAGAGATGCATAAAAAACAAGAAAAGCAAAGACTTCGGGTAATTATACCCGCTATTCATATAAAAGGAGCCCCCCTGGATTGGACATAATGGTGCAAAATATTGAATTGTAAAGAAAGAACTCGATTGTTATTGCGGTCAAGTCTTTCTGGCTTCTCATCTAGAGATCTCAGGTTAGATTCCAGGCTGGGGCAGAGGATTTTTTCTTAACCACAATCACTTTTTATCCCTAGAGAAGTGAGAATGAATATGTGCGCGTGTTGACGAGCATAAAACTGAAAAAACCATAAGTTAAAAATCTGATGTGTTCCATTCACATGACTTTCTCTATCTCTGTAAAAATTATTGTTAATAAGCTTATCTTTTATTTATTTCATGTTAATCGAGGAAAATTAGCAGAAATAGTCTTATTCCTTGCTTTAATGTAAATACAAGCGAAATAAGGGAGTACCATAGGTTAAAGTGACAGCCAAAAGCTGGTTGCTATGTGACTGATGTTCCTTTGTTTGTGTGGACAGGAGTTGACATTTTCCTTTATGAGAAAAGTATAAGTTTTTCAAAGCTGAAACCAAGAAAAAGGAATATCTCAAAAACGATCAACTCCACAAAAAAAATGTACATAACATAAATTGTATGAGAGAACGTAGGCTTTCACGGCCGGAGTCATTGTAACTAAGAAATGTTTCCGGGCTGTTTTGCCGTGGTCTGCTGGTGTTATATAAATTGTATGTTTTAACGTGCTCTACATTTTTTGTGTGTTAAGTTTTTGTCCATCTCTTACGGTTTAGTAGTTATACAAAATTCATCCAGAATAAAGTAGTCTTCAGAGGCTATTCCCAGAAAATTCAAAATATACATTTTATTTGTCAGGTAAATATCTTTAATATATGATATTTTAATCAAAATCGTTAGAGACATTTTTCAGAAAATCAAAATTTTCGAAAAAAGTTCCATGTAAAGGGTAGTTTAGGGTGGTGGGATTTTTCTCAAAATCTTCGTGTCGCATCCCTGGAAGATACTAAACTTAAATACCAAGTTTGGTATTTTACTGACTTTTCGTTTTTGAGTTGTGTTCACAGACACACGGACACACACACACGGACCTTTTTCTGAAAATGCTTTTTATGGATACAGGGGGTCCTAAAACATGTATTTCCAGTGAAATCTCGGTATCGAATTTTTTGGTGGAGTGCAATACATTCTCTATACACTATGTACATAGTGCCTATAGAGAAAGTAAAAAACCCTACAGTTCAGCAAGCAAAAATACAATCAATTGCCTCTCAAATCAAAGCCCCCGATATGACCATAGAAGTTAAAGGAGGCTATACAAATGAAGCAATTAAACAGACGATAACATTCGTTTGTTTATATTGGTGTCATGATTGCATCAGATACACAAACTAATCAACTCAAATGAAGCATAATTCACAGTGTTAATCTGCTTAGGTAGATCAAAACGCTTTAGCTGAGAGTTTGGAATTATTATTGTTTTATTTGCATAGTCCCCTTTAACTAAAATGGTCATATCGGGAGCTTTTGACTTTTGAAACAACTCATATTAAGGTAGGTTTTTAGAACATTACATTAATCATGTTTACATAATTAAACATACGCCCATTCACTCTTACAGTCATACCTCCAGACTTTGAGGGGGATAGGGAATTATTCTGATTAAAGAAAAGTTAACCGCTCCAGCCGGGAATCGAATTCGGGACCCCCGGATGAGAAGTCAGCTCGCTGACCACTCGACCACAGAGCCAGTCAGCTTTTGGAATTGTTATACAGATCTGGTACCTGCAATACATCATATTAATGTTAGATACCCATTGTCATAAGCCGAGTCTATTTCATACACCAAGTTCTCAGTTTAGGTACATATTTTAGAGCGATTACTAGACAGAACGCTGTTTTGTGCTGCTACATCGGGCAACCTGGTGGTAGAAACCATGAACCTATGTTGCTTGATCAAGTTATCATCATTCTGAATGTTTTAAAATGCAGAATGCAGTGCTGATCAATAATAGTGTTATAAATTCGCATTATAGATGGCAACACCTAATAAGAATATTTGATTTGTTACACTTACAGGACTTTCTCTAACTGTTCTACAAACAGACTTCTTACAAAAGATTTTTCTTCTTTCTACATCGAGATAAGCATTAGCAGAATGTTCTTTTTATTTAGTTCCTTATAAGAGGAAGGGAATGCACTATGGTAAAGCGATAGTCAAATGTTTTAAAAGCTATCGTTATGCGATTGTAGTTGAAAATTGCTTTTTTGCTTTGCCAGGAGTAGAACAAAAGGAAACCGGACACCTCCTGTCTGAAAAAAGTATAAGTATTTTAATATATTGGAAACGGCCAACTCTACAATAAAAATGCATTTAACATAAATTGTGTGATTTAAAGAGATCTGCATTTTTTGCGAAGTAAATTTTTGTCTATCTGTTATGGTTTAACCGTTATGAAAACTCTGCAAAAATCAAACAGAATGAAGTGCTCTTCAAAATATACATTTTATTTGTGTTGTAAATAGATTTAACATACAGTATTCTAAACAAAACCGTTACAGCCGTTTTTTTTTTCAGAAAAGAAAAACAACAAAAAACACCTAGAGTGTAGTTTGGAGTAGTGGGGGATTTCTGAAAATCTTCGTGTCGCATCTTGGAAGATAAACTTAAATACCAAGTTTCGTATTTAACGTTCTTTTAGTTTTTAAGTTATGCTGTCCACAGACATAGTCTCACAGACAATACCTTCTATGTCCACTGCGTAAGTTGTACATAGGGGCTAGAGAAAGTAAAAAGAAGTGCAATATCCCGTTCTGCCCCACGTCCCCTTATATAAAGCTGGAAGAGATGTGGTTATGAGCAGCTTCGTTCTGTATAGAGATGAGTATATGTTGTCATGGCAGATGATGAATGCTGGATGATTTAAGATGCCATCGCACCTCGTATCCATTCAGGTCAATATCGTTCGGTTCACTGATCTGAAAAGAATCGTTCTCTGTCGACATGAGATGTCAAAACAGAAGTGGAAGAAAAGAGAAAACTGAACGCCTCTCTAAACCTGCCACATTCATCAATCACCTTCCTCACAAGTATAATCCATTATATGTCAGCAACACTTCTATCAAAAATGGAATTGTAGGGGCTTCATCAAATTTAGCGCGGCTGCAGAAATTATATTTAAACAATACTTTGGATTAAACAATTAGGCAAAAAGTAATGCAATTATTATCGTATATTAAAGATATTTACCTCATAAATAATATGTATATCTTGAATTTTCTGGGAATAGACTTTGAAGACTACTTTATTCTGGAACAATTTTACGGAATTTTGCATAACTGCTAAACCGTAAGAGATGTACAAAAACTTACCACACAAAACATGTAGAGCACGTTAAAACATACAATTTAAGTCATAAACACTTTTTTTTCGTGGCGTTGATCGCTTTTTAGATATTCGTTGTTTTTGGTTTCAGCTTTGAAAAACTTTTCTCATACAGGAATTTGTCAACTCCTGTCCATACAAGCTTCAGTTCAATAGCAACCAGCTTTTGACTGTCAATTTAACCTATCTACTCCTACTTCTACTTACAAGGACGCAAGTAATAAAACTATTTCTGCTAATTTTTTCTCAATTGTCATGAAGTACATAGAAGCATAAGCTTTTTAACAATAATTTGTTGCAGAGATGTAGAGAAAGTCATGTGAATGTAACATATCAGATATTTTATGTTGTATTAGGTGTTCCTTGATTTAAATATAAAAAAATTACACATTTTTAAATTTTTACCAAATATATTTAACATTTTTGTCACATAAAAATAAATATTTTTGAGTTTTTAGCACATAAAAATCCGGTTCCTTGTGACCACACTCACAGTGTACATATAAGCTTACTCTGAATTATTCCTTATTGCTATAACTCTGCTTCATTTTCTAGTATTGCACTGTTCTTCAACATGGCGTGACAGTTGCGTCCTGTTATTCTATACGCGGACAGAAATGCCAATTACGTTGGAAAGGTGGCGGTTAACATGCGAGTCAGTTGGAAAATGTACTGCCTTTCGGCACGATGCCATGGTAGCTCAGTGGTTAGAACAACTAGGCAAAGACCAGGAGATCCGTGCTATATTCCCGTCTAAGGCATTGCATTTTTCAGTCTGGCTATATCTTTCCCAAGATCGGTTAAACCTGGCGGAGGGTGATGGATTTTTTTCGGACGCAAAAATCCTTAGCATGGCTTTCTTCGGAAGGGAAGTAAAGCTGGTGGTCCCGCTTAACGTTTATTTGCACGTAAAAGAACCCCATATCCTGAAAGAAGAAGAGTTCTGGGCAAAACTCCGCCATTTCGCGTCCGCAAGTCGTGATTTCGTCCTACACTGGCATCTGTGAGCCATGAGCCGATCCTTCGTCACCATAGCGCATGGCGGTGAACTCACGAACTAGAAATTCAAATCCTATCAAAGAAACATCGTAACGATACCCCATGCTCCATTTATAGGAAATTAACTAATTATACCTTTCTATCTCCTGTCCTACACACAGCTAGTGTGGAAGAAACAATCATTACACTAACTGGCCCAATAGTTGGTTAAACTATGAAGCCCAGGACTTAAAGTACATACGACATTGTAAGTCGCCAATAGATTATGTCATCTTTAAATAATTTGAGAGGTTATGTTTGACCAATCGAACTTTATAGGCAAATAACACAAATGTATGGCGATAATGCAATGAACAGTCTTCGGTAAAGAAATGTTACATCATTTAATAATCAAGTAAGAACAAATATGCACGACAAAGATCGTTATGGAGGAGTTAAAAACAAATGTCGACAAATAACATTCAGAATAACCGGGGTTTCATTTTGGACACCGTACACGACTTTTTGGGTCCAAAAGATTTCCACTGATGAGGACCTCAAAGTGGCAGCGACATCTTGGCTTAGATCTTTAGCAGTGGAAGAGCATTGAAAAATGCGGTACCAAGTGACAATAAATACCTTGATAACAATGGTAATTACATTGAGAAATAGAGTAAGGTACTGTAACTTTTAAAGGTTTGTGCTGATATCTTTATTATTTAGTTATGCATAATACTTTCTGGATATTATAACCCTTGTCAACGTTCAGGTTCAGCGCCCGTAGCCTGAACGAAGTCGATAATAGCTGCACGTGTTCACTTAATCTGTTATTGTTTCATCTGGAGGGCTCGGCTTAGTTGTACGCTTAAAGGATTCTCGTTAACACCAATCCTCCTCTAGGCGCAAAAGTTACAGGACCCTCGTTTTCAGCCATTCTTGTTATACAGACCCTAACGATTTGATAACAAACACATATTTTTAGTTTCTCTACTTAGTAGTAGCAGATACATAAAGCAGGTATTAGATTCCATCTATAAATCGATACCGAGATTTCACTGCAAATACACGTTTTACAGTTCCACGAATCAAAAACAGCGCCTTAAGAAACATGTCCATCCATGTCTGTGAACAACATAACTCTAAAACGAAAAGTTCGTTAAATACAAAACCTGGTATTTAATTTCATCATCTTTCAACGATGCGACTCAAGAATATTCATGAAAATCCCCCCCACCCCAAACTATCTTTTCACGGAACGCTATAAAAATTTATGATGAAAATACTGTGTATTAAAGACATTTACGTCAAAAATAAAATATGTATATGAAGCTTCTGGTAATACTCTGAAGTCCTCTTCATTTTGGAGGACGTTTGGATAACTCGTAAGCTATAAGATAGACAAAATGTTACTACACAAAAATTGTAGATTTTGTTAAAACACACAATTTATGACATATACATATTTGGGGCGTTAACTTTTTTCGAGATATTCCTTGTTAATTGTTTAAATTTTATAAAATTTAAATTTCCTCAAATGTGAAGGCGTCATTCGTTTCATATATATTTTTTTATTTATATAGCCCCCTTTAACATCTAATAGTTATTGGCTTTGCACTTGAAACAACTCGTTGTCTGTAGGTTCTTTTATGTTTGGTTTCAATCATTTTATTTTCCTCAAACTGGAGTAATCAGTAATTGGAGCATGGAGACCATACTGGACTCTGTTTTTCCAAATATGTCCCCTAGAAGAACGGGATGAAGGGGTGATTCGATGGGCGCCAAGATCAAATGACAGCGTTTACTAGCTAGGACGGGGTTCCTAACGATTCCAAGAAGACAACAACCAACTCGCGACCGAGTGGCGAGAATATACGATACCTGGAATGGCGAGAATAGACGAGACACTTCAGGAAGGAAGGGGGCTTCAGTAGTCCTGCCAAATGTCAGAGAAAAATCCATTCATAGTGCATATTCCATCGTCCTGCCGCAGCACACAAACTGCCCTCGCCTGGTCCTACAAATGAAAGGAAATGATGGACAGAAAATTCGTGGTAGAACTACCTCGCTTAAGAACCTAGGAAAGCCAGGTAAAGCCATGCTCAAAGGCCGGTCCGACAGACATTGAAACCTTGAGCTAAGAAAGGATTGCGAATCTCATAAATAACAGCGAAGCCTCTTCTCTCGGTATCAACTAGGTGATTCCTGGTTCCTAATGTCCGTAGTGTCCATTCTCCCATCTTCATCTGACGAATACAATATTGACTTGGATATCTCTTTAATCACTTTAGTTTTTGAACTTTCCATGAAAAAATGAAATATATTAGATACTTCTGACGGTATTAATGCCTCCACAAAACAGGATAGTTTCGCTCTTGGCTTAGTATTATACGCTACAGTATCCCATGCAGTGTGATAGACTTAATGTACTTAAAAACCACTACACCAACAACAAATTTCTGATGATGTTCTGGATGAAGTTACTCCAGAATAAATAATAAACATTAAAATGTTTTAATATTTATTCACAATTCGGCAGAGTTGAAACTTTCTTTTTCAGGCTTTCGATATGTCAACAGCTTCCAGAAGTGATTCGTAAACAAGAAAACTAGCTAAAGAACTACACAATGTGAACATTTATTGTACGTTTTCAAATAATACGATTGGGGGTTGAAAGTATTTCCGACCATAATTCCATTATTGTTCCAGTTAAGGAGCTTCTCTAACAAAATATTGTATCTTATACAATATGGCATTGAAATAGTTCAAACTATCAGGGCCAGAATATGCACTTACAGAAAACGATGGATCTTAAGCTTGCTACGCTGGGATATCAGAGAGAGGCCTGCTTATCCTTGACTGAAAATGTAAGTGTAACAAGGAAAGTTGCTGATATGATGAATCTAAGAAACTGCCTCCTTTCTTCAAGTCCCTTTTCTAAGACAGTGCCTTTATCTAAAAAGCTGCTCATATAATTGATCCAGTAAGTGAACTAATATATGAATGCAAAAATACAAAAAAAAAAAAAAAAAAAAGCATCTATTGGAGATACAACATAATTGCGAATGGACTTTCATCCTCTAGATGACCATAAACATTATGAACAATTAGAGAACATCTCTACTTCATGAGAATATCTCAGCCCCTTCTCGGGAATAACCAGTCATGAACAGTTTCGAGAGAAATCTTGAAAGTTTGGAGAGCTTTTGAGAATATGGTTAGAGCACTTTAAAGATTCTGGTACACTTGAAGATTCACTGAAGTTACATAACATCCCAAATCTTCAGTTAAACTTGAAAAACTTTTCTTTAGTTGCTTTTGCGTATTATATTGCAAGAAACCACATTTTCCAAGAAAATACTTCAAACATGTTGCAAATTTAAAGTTAGGAAATCATATTAGTCGTCAATTTTCACGTGATTATGAGATAAACGAAAAAACATCAGCATAGTTTCTACAGATTATCGATAAAAAGATAGCAGGGAGACAAAAATTCCAAAAATGTTACTGAAACAAGCTTCCTAGTCTGTTGTAATAGTAGCACTCACCTTTTAGTTGTTTTGTTTTTGTTTTATTTATTTTTTTAACGCATTGAACTCCTTTCGTGATCAGAACGTTTAAATTCAGCTCAAAAAGGAGGTTGCACTTAATAAAAGCATAATATGTAGTCACTTTCAATGTGTGCCTTGCGCTTACTTCATTTTGGGAATTTTATGCTCAATTTTATGTTCAGTTACTAGCTGAAAAGCAAACTGATACTTTTATTAATACCTGTCTTTGAGTCCAAATGTCGTGGAGCCCAAAACGTGGGTAATACATTTTTACTTTCTCTAGCACGCATATACAATGTATATAGTATGTAGAGAAGGTACTGTATCCTACCGAAAAATTAGATACCAAGATTTCACCGAAAACACACGTTTTGAGGACCCCTGAATCAAAATATCATTTTATAGAGAAAGGTCCGTGAGTATATGTGTGTCTGTGAGCAGCATAACTAAAAAATGAAAAGTCCACTTAACACCAAACCTGGTATTAAAGTTTAGTATTATCCAAGGATAACATACAAAGATTTTCAGGAAAATACCTTCCAAACTACCTTTTACGTGGAAAATTTTTCAAAAATATCGACTTTCTAAACAATGGCTTTAACGATTTTGAATAATATGCCGTATATTGATGATTACATGGCAAATAAAATGTATATCCTGAATTTCTTGGAAATAGCCCCTGAAGTTCTTTTCATTCTAAATGACTTTTGAATAATTGGTAAACCGCAAGAGATATACAAAACGTTATTACATACACAAATGTAGACATTGTTAAAAACACACAGTTTATCATATACAGTATTTTTGTAGAGCTGGAATTTCAGAAAAATTCCTTGTTATTTTAAATTTTAAAATACTTACAGTTTACTCAAACGGGAAGTTCTCGCCCGTTTCAAATTCGTTCTGTTTTCTCCTGGCCATGACACCTTTTAAAATATGTGACTTTTCCTATAGTCAGTATATTTTCCTATTTCCCTTCTATTTATTACGGAACTTGCATAAAGACAATTTGTGGTAATGTTCATCTTGATTAGCATTATGTAGATAAAAATAATCTTTTTTAAGAATAGTTTTTTTGCAGAAAGGATGAAAAACAGAAAGAAAAAAACATGTGAATGGAACGCATCAGAATTTTAGTAACTTTAACGATCACGTAAGAGTTAGTCAGAATTTGGTAATATTTTATATTCTAAAGAATACAGCTAAAAAGGTGGATGGGCCACAGAAACGAATATTTTATAGGTTTCTTCGAGAAAGAAGCTAAGGTTTGTATATTTCCACAGAGAGTTTGGCGTAGGTCATTTAGATGAGGGCAGAAATTTTGAAACAGATTGCGGACTTAAGTGTCGGAATGTATACCACTCCTACACTTTTTCTTGAGCTCTCGGATAACGTTGTTATCGTAGACGCGAATAGGACTTTTCACGACTTTTATGCAGTTATACCTTAAACTATATCATAGAAGGCCGAGAGATGCAACTTCCGCCATGGCTTTTTCTAGGCTAACAATGGTTGAATTAAAAGGGCACTGTGTGGTTATGTACTACACAGTTAAAACATTAACCATTATATTTAGTAGAATCAGACTGAAACATTAAAGACCATAGCCAGAATTTTAACCATGGATCTCCCGGTTTGCGTTCCAATTGCTAAAACCTGAAGCCAACTAACCAGTGGCGGCTCGTGGATTAAAAATGTAGCTGTTCACAAAATCAGCACTTTGCTGCTGCTGCTGCTGCTGCTCCAATAATATTAGAAACAATGATAGTGCCTAAAAACAAGAATTATAAATTTGTAACACAAATCGTCACTCACCCAGTATTGTAAAGATGTTGAATTTCTTAGTCTCCGATAGTTAACAGCAATATGAGGTTCCCAGATGATGATGAAGGGGTAAAGTCCTTTGATATAGTTCATGTGAAGAATGGTATTTACAATACATGATATTTACATTGTTTGAATTATGCAATGGACACCAAAGTTATTTGTACAGAAATTCCACACGCCTGTTTTCCAAGCGTGCAAACTTTTCTATCACTTGGTGATTAAAGTCTTTTATGCTGTTGACCAGTTTCTTCTCAATAGCAAGCATTGCCAATGCTGAGAGTCGGTCTTCAGCCATCGTATTCCTCATAAATGTTTTAATTCTTTTCAATGTGGAAAAGCATCTTTCTGGTTCTGATGTAGTCATGGGCGTAGTGATAACAATCTTCAGTAGCTCGGTTAATTGCGGAAAAGTTTCTTTGTTGAGGCTGTTTTCTGTTATGAACTGCAACATAGATGATGCTCCTTCAGCGTTCATCATATCACGCCAGTTATACAGTACTTGAAGTTCTGTTTTAAGCTGTGACTTGAGCAACCATGGGTAGATTTCAACAGTAGTGACGAGATATCTTTTTGGGAAATCTTCGGAGAATGTCTGGAAAGAAGCGACATCAACTAGCCTCGAAGCCACTAAATGATCGGTAAATGAAAATCTGTCATTTACGTGACTAAGTATCGCGTCGCACACTTCCTTTCCTTCTGCCACTCGATTTTCTTGCCTCTTTCTCTTTCGATTTTCGGAAACTTCACATCTGTTAAGTGTAGTGTCTCTAATTTCCTGCGCAGCAGACGAGAGCCGATCTAAATAGCGTTTTGCTTTTACAGCATCGATTTGTCTGTGTTGCAGTACTTTAAATAAGAGCTCCGCCTGAGGCATTATTCTATGAAAGAATTCCAACCAGAAGGTGAATGCAGAATCATTCAAAGCTGCTAAGAGGCCGCTTGGCTCACGTCTTGTTTTGTCATCAATATTATCAAGCAGGCTTATTTCCTCTAGACACTGGATGGGACGTTTTTTATTTTCATACACAACATTCACTGAACGAATGTTGCAAATCCAGCGTGTAGCTGCTAGCCTCGGAACTCTGTTTTGCACAATTCTGTCAAGTATTTTGGTTCTTAGACAAGATCTTGAAAAAAAATGCAGGAAATCCTGATAGTGTTGAAAAGAAAATCCTGGATGAGCTGTTTATGGCAGCAGCCTTCTGCAGAACCAAATTGCATTGATGGGCGTAACAATGTATATAATATGCATGAGGGTACATAGCTCGTATTCTCGCCTGAACTCCACTTGTACTGCCACTCATAACAGCTGCACCATCGTAACATTGACCTATTAATTTATATTTCTGCTCTCCTATAAGCTCCAGCAATGCAGTGTTTGTTACCCCAGATATAGCATCAGCATCTTGGGCAACAGGATTGAAAAAAAAACCCAAAAACGCTCAACAGCCGGCCCTTGCATCTCGTATCTGTACACAATAGCGAGTTGTTGCTGAGTAGACATCCGTTGTTTCATGGCCATGACTGCTAAGTAATGAGCTACCTTTATATCTTCTGATATAATTTCCCTGCAGACCGCAAGCATGCAGTCGAGGATGTCATTCTGCACCGTCTTTGAAGTACCTTTGAACACGGTTGCATTTTCTAAGTGTTCTTGCATTGCTATGTCAATAGAGCTTACAAAATTAACAAGCCCACGAAACACCCCGGGATTTTCAGAATTCTCCTGCTCATCATGACCGCGTAGAGCTAGTTCAAATGCTCCACAAAATTTTACGCAATCAATTAGCCTAGAGAGAATGTACCTATTTTTGTCAACTTGCTCGTTGTGTCTCTTTACCGACTGCCTGTAAGCGCTGCCTAGTTGAGTGCTGATATTCACACGACCAAGCATGGCGAATCGAATACATGCGTTCTTATGTGCACGTGAATTCTCATGTTTTTTTATCTTTTCACTGAGATGCCCATCTACTCTTGTCCAGTTACTCGTCGCATTGGAGCTAAACATAAGACAAGGAAAGCAAACAGCGAGTTTCTGATACTGCAACCGCAAAGCCATTTGCATGTTGCGTATACATTGCTATTAAATTTACGTCTATAGTCCCGCTTTTGAGTTTTTGTCACATGCTTAATTACCAAATCGGGTTGTGGACGTCCCAGAGTTTTATTTCTATTTGTTCCTCATATGTAAGTTTTTCATGGCTTCTTAATATCGAGTCTACCGAATTCATGGCTACCTTTGAAAAGTCACAAGAATTGAGAACGACGAGGTCACTTGCTCAACACAGAGAACATTGTTGGTAAAATAATAAGCTATGTTTAAAACATGCTAGAAAATCCACACTAGTCTCACCTGTTAATTCATTAAGTATTGTCACAGTAAGTTAATCACATTATACCAGAAATAACTTAGTAAAACTGCAGCACACGCTAGTCTTAAGCAAGCTCTTGCATAAACTGCAAATTATTAAGAAAAATAGCGCCTCATCAAATGCAGTTGCATTTCCGGATAGTTTCAGGTAAAACTCAAAGATAGCAGCACCTCCCGTTAATAAACAGAACCCTGGTGATGTTACTGAGAACTAAAGTGCACGATTGCAATGTGCTCATTTCTGGCTGTAAAATTCCAAGGTGTTTTGTTGGTCGCGCAAGCACAGAGCTGCTAAACGTTAGTAATACGCTAGCACACGAGGCCTGTGCTACAAGCGTTGTTGCCACATACTCAGGTTCTCGGCTGTGTTCAATCTGAAGAGCAGAGCGCGGTATATTTAAACAAGTGGCACCGGATAGCGCATTTTATTAAACGTTTCCTGAAAGTGTAAAAGGAGATCCACTAAGAAATATTGGAGGTTCACGTGCTCTTGTGCTCCTATACAGCAGCCGCCGCTGCAACTAACTGTCATTATAGTTGGTTAACTATAACGCCCGGGACAAATACGAGAGTGTAAGTCTCCCCTGAGGTATACTTTCTCAAAATAATTTGAGAGATCCTTATGGTTTACCGGGAACAAAGTGAGTCAATTGGGAAATTTAATGTCGTGTTGGCATGTTGCCATGGTCAGCTAAGCGGTTAGAGCAACTGGGTGGATACTGGGAGATCCGCAGTTCAAATCTGGTAGTGATATTGCAGTTTTCAGTTTGACTGTACCTATCCAATGCCTTTCATACATATGGAATTGTGGGAGAAATTAACATTGAGATTCAGGTTATTTCACTGTAACAATTTAAACCGCACGTTAAATGCTGATGACCCAGGATCTGCTCCAGCCATTTGGAAGTCAGAATTACTGTTTGAAATGATTAAACACAAAGTAAACCAAAAGAAGATAATGCGATACAGTTAAATACCAATTGAAAACTGAAGCATTGTCAACGATACTCTGTTGTTCTTCACTCCGACCGATCATAGCACTGGAGTGCAGAGTTCAAGAAAAAGTATGCTAGTACCAGTTGTATCCAGAGGTTTTGCATTTTGACAGGAAACAGACTGGCCGAACCAAACAATCAAGAGATGCCAGGCCTAAACTCTATTCGCTGAGGATATTGTAGAGTTCCCGATAGTCATGATAGGTAAATTACATATTTTATGAAGCAGAGGTAATGCTGCCTCAGTTTGAGCAACCGATATTGAAGGAAAGAAGTCGTGAAATGACGACACATAAGCAAAATGTTGGTATAAGCATGGATTTAACTATAAAGGCCCCGAGAGTAGTTCAGGAGAGGCCCTATAGACTCGGCAGGACTGATAAACTTTGAACAAGGGGGCAAGTTATATTTAAACTGCCAGACTTTCAACCAGAGCATAATGTACAAAGTGAATTCTGTGGAATTAAGGTAATCTATTGGGTGTCTCCTAATATCTTCTCAACCACGTATTCTATCCCATTTCCATGAGTGGCATTGTGACTCCTCACAACCTTGGATGTACTTATTTATAGCTCCCCGATCTCTCCCTGAATACACACCTCCCTTGAACATCTTACCTCCGAGGCTTCAAATCTCCCTCTCTACTTCCGCGAGCATTAGCTCTGTCCTGAACCTACTACCCCCAAACGATGTGCAGTGGCAGGGCAACTCCTACCCTACACTGGGTACGTTACGATCTGGACGTGAATAGTGACCGACAACGATCGCAATAATACCATAATATTAAAAGCAATCAAATGAATGGTCTGCCCCACGTGGAAATATATTATTTTCCGGCAAGACCACAGTGCGTGCTCTCAACAGTGTATACCATTTTTATTTTCTAGTTCCCTCTTTAATGCTGAGCTCATATAAAGTCATGGTACGTACCAGCTGTACACAGGAAAGTACTTAACCTGCATTTCTCCGCATGAGCGGGTTGGGCTAGATTTCACTTTGTTTACGACATAATTCTGAGGAAATAGGTGAAATATCTTGTTGAAGATATAGTTGGGATTAATTAAATGAAGTCATGAGTCTTTATTACTTCATAATGCAATAATGTTAAAATTATGCGCCTGATAAAATAACATATTATCAGTGGACTACCTTATAATTCAAATTTGAGTTGACTGGAATGGTATCGTCCCGTTCGAGCACACAAACTTGTGGAGATATTTCGCATGCTTTTTACCCCGTATGTACAATGTACATAAGGATAGAGAAGTATTGTATTCCACCCAAAAATTCGATAACGAGATTTCACCGGAAATACATGTTTTAGGACCTCCTGTATCCAAAAAAAGCATTTTCAGAAAAAGGTCCGTGTGTGTGTCCTTGTGTCTGTGAACACGATAACTCAAAAACAAAAACTAGCTAAAATACCAAACTTGGTATTTAAGTTTAGTATCTTCCAGGGATGCGACACGAAGATTTTGAGAAACCCCCCCCCACCCCAAACTACCCTTTACATGGATTTTTTTTCTCGAAAATTTTGATTTTCTTAAAAATGGCTCTAACGATTTTGATTAAAATACCGTATATTAATGATATTTACCTGACAAATAAAATGTATATCTTGAATTTTCTGGGAATAGCTTCTAAAGACCTGTTTATTCTGCATGAATTTTGCTTAATTTGGCATAACTAGTAAACCGTAAGAGATCGACAAAAACTTACTATACAAAATATGTAGGTCTTGTTAAAATACACAGGTTATGTCATATACATTGTTTTCGTGAAGGTTACTATTTTCGTGGTATTCATTGTTATTAGTTTGAGTTGTGAAGTACTTATGCTTTTCTCAGACGGGAGTGTCCGTTTTTCTTTTGTTCAACTCCTGGCCAAGAAAAGAAGCGATTTGTAATGACAATCACATAACGACAGCTTTTAAAACATTTGACTATCGGTTTAGCCTAATGTGTTCCCTTATTTTCTTCCTACTGATAAGGAACTAAGTAATAATAACATTGTGCTAATGAGTACCTCGATTAGCAAGGTGCAGAAAGAAGAATAATCTTATGTAAGAAGTTTGTAGAATAGCTAGAGAAAGTCATGTGGGTGTAACACATCAGATTTTTCTAACATAATATCATAATATGTTTACTGCAAAAAGGTAATAAAAAGTAGCAAAAGTTTTTTTTTCCCGATATGCCAGGAGCTATGGAAGTAGTCAAAACGAAAATGTTTTAAAACACATAATAGAACAATCTGGCAGTCAGAAGCTCTATGATGGTCTTTACAAATCAAGGGACAGTATTCTGTGAGCAAAAGTCTACTCAATGAGAAATACTGTAGAAGTAAATACAATTTTGTAAATAAAACTTGCAAACCAAAAAATATTGCCTTAAATCTAAATGTTACATTCACATGCATTTTTTTCTCTCTATCGTTTAAGTAGTTATTTTCACAAACGATTGCTTTATATCGATTTCATTATGATAAGATAACGCTTTGCACAAATAGCTTTGCGTTAAAGATTAGCAATACAACCGCGACAAGCAACTGTAAAACAAAGGAGCTAGAGAGAATGACAAATATTGAACAATTCGTACTGCGAGCCCCGTAGAGCACCTGTCTGTATACATAGAGTCCTAGGTTGGATTCTCGGCTGGAGAGTAGATGTTTCTCTAGGCAAGATTATTCCCTACTCTACCAAGAGTCTGAAATTATGAATGAGAGTGTGTGCTCTAATGTTTAAAATTAAAAATATGAATAAAACTTCAATGACTTCAATGCATCAGGTAACACCATTACTGATAGGCAATATGTTCCAAAGGGAAATGCCGCCGATATCGCCCTGCACTTAAAGGCGGGATACCAATGGAAAAAACAAAACAAAAGTAATAATAATCATAATAAATAAAACATAAACAAAACTACCAAACTAACGGAGAATTCGGATATGTCTTACAGAAAAAAAAGTTATTTGGAATAAATTGTGTGCTTTAAATAAATCTACATTTTTAGTAGTGTGTTCGCTTATCGCTTGTGTTATCGATAATACAAAAATCCTTCTGAATGAAAACGTCACAGGCCATTTCCAAGAAACATATTTTATTTCTCATGTAAATATTGGTTAGACCGCTCACCTTCACCTAGTCGGCCCGGGTTTATTTCCTGGTGGGATTTGTGTGAAGGACGAAACTGCGTCTGGGCGTACTTTCTCCGGGTCTCCATTTTCTCCTGCAATTCATTCCACCAAATGCTTCACCACCGTTGTCCCTAACATCCATTTCGCCTACATTACATATCATCTGCTTCCTCACACTCATACCAGGCTTCGAGCTGATCACCCAGAGTCTGTTCCTCAACAGGCATCTATCCCAAGCCAGTCCTCCATATGAGGAGAGTAAAAAACCGAAAAAAGAAATGTAAATATTTTCAACATGGTATTTTAATCAATATCATTACAGCTGTTTTTGAGAATATAGGTAATTTTAAAAAATCTTCTATATAAAGGGTAGTTTAGAGTGGGGTGTTTTCATGAAAACCTTCGAGTCGTGTCTACGAATGATACCGATATTAAATATCCAGTTTGCAATTTAACAGTTTTGAATAACACTGTTCACGGACAGGCATGCGCGCATCACACGTGCGCGAGTAACTTTTTCTAAAATTGTTTTTTTTTTGTTTTTTTAATTAAGGTAGTTCTTTGGAATCTCGGTATCGAGAAAACAATACTTTCACTATCTCTCTATGTAGCAGAGCAAATAAAAAAACTGAGGTGCTCCATTTACATGACTTTCTCTACATCTCTGTGACAAGTTATTGTTAATATTGTTATTATCTATTGTTCATACACTTATTCTTCTACCTAATTTATGCTAATTGAGATAAAATTTAACAGAAACGGTGCTATTGTTTAGTTCCTTATAAGTACAAGGGAAATAAGGGAATACTCTAGTTGAAACCACCGGTCATGTTTTAAAATGTGGTTGCTATGGGATTGAAATCCGTTTCTTTGCGTGGCCAGGAGTTGACAATTTCCCAAACACAAATAACAAGGAGTATCTCGAAAACGGTCAACGGTCTATCTCTTACAGATTACCAGTTATGGAAAATTCAGAAGAAAAATCAATCAAAATAAAGAGGTCTTCAGCGTCTATTATCAGAAAAGTCAAGATATACATTTTATTTGTCATGTAAATACCTTAAGTATAAACAGTTTTAATCAAAAGCGTAAGGGCCATTTTTTTGAGAAAAAAAAATTGTAATTTTTTCCAAGTAAAGGATAGTTGGGGTGCGGTTATTTGTTTAAAATCTTCATGTCGCATCCTTGGAAGATATTGAACTTGAATATCAAGTTAGGTATTTAAAGAACTTTTCTGAGATATGATTCCACAGAAACACACACACACACACACACCTGGCCATTTTTCTAAAAATGCATGGACTCACGAGATCCCAGAACATGTATTTCCCAATGAAATCTCGGTATCGAACTTTTGGGTGCAATAAAACACCTTCTCTATACACTATGTGCATTTTTTTTAAATACTAAGCACCCATACAAAGAATATGGTTATACATCAGCCCAGGCTGTTATCTTACCATATCTTTACCCAAATTGTCCTTATAATCTAGCACATTTATTTTAATCATAGAGATAATGATGATGATGATGATGATGATAATAATAATAATAATAATAATAACAATAATAGTAACAATAAAAGTGTACAACAGTCATGCTCTACGTTTCTTGAAAGAACCTATAAACATACGTTTCATCTACTTCTCTTTTTACTGACCACATCCATTGCTTTTTACTTTCTCTAGCCCCATATGTACAATGTACATAGGCATAGAGAAGTATTGTATTCCGCTTAAAAATTCGATACCGAGATTTCACCGGAAATATATGTTTTAGGGTCCCCTGTATAAAAAAAAAAAAAAAAAAAAAAAAAAAAAAAAAAAAAAAAAAAAAAAAAAAAAGCATTTTCACAAAAAGGTCCGTGTGTGTGTGTCCGTGTGTCTGTGAACACGATAACTCAAAAACGAAAAGTCGGTAACGCACCAAACTTGGAATTTAAGTTTAGTATCTTCCAGGGATGCGACACGAAGATTTTGAGAAAAATCCCCACACCCCAAACTACCCTTTACATGGATTTTTTTCTCGAAAATTTTGAGTTTCTTAAAAATGGCTAACGATTTTTATTAACATATCATATATTAAATATATTTAGCTGACAAATAATATGTATATCTTGAATTTTCTGGGAATAGCTTCTAAAGACCTGTTTATTCTGGGTGAATTTTGCTTAATTTGGCATAACTAGTAAACCGTAAGAGATAGACAAAAAATTACTATACAAAAATGTAGGTCTTGTTAAAATACACAAGTTATGTCATATACATTTTTCTCGTGCAGTTTACAGTTTCCGAGGTATTCATTGTTATTAGTTTCAGTAGTGAAGTACTTATACTTTTCTCAGACGGGAGTGTGCGGTTTTCTTTTGTTCTATTCCCGGCTAAGAAAAGAAGGGATTTGTAATGACAATCGCATAACGACAGATTTTAAAGCATTTGACTATGACTTTAGCCTGGTGTGCTCCCTTATTTTTTCCTACTTATAAGGAACTAAGTAATAAGAACATTGTGCTAATGAGTATCTCAATTAGCAAGGTGCAGAAAGAAGAATAATCTTATGTAAGAAGTTTGTAGAACAGCTAGAGAAAGTCATATGAGTGTAACACATCAAATTTTTTACTTTAGCCAATAACTCGGCTATCTTTTTGCTATCCTTACAAAAAAAATTTTCTAAAGCTATCTTTCTGTCCATTTTCAGCTATTTACCATTTATACACTATTTCCTCCAAAGCTCTGTCCCTATACAGTCAAAAACTATATGTTCCATATCCTCCTTTAGACCACATTGTGCATTGATTCTGTTGGAGTCCTTTCCTCATACCCTTTGGTCTCCACACACCCACTCGTACCTATAATACTCTCCCTTTGTTCTTGATTTAATTTAATATACATTTCTCTTTCCTATGTAACTATGTACATAGTACGAGTAGAGAAAGTAACAAAGCATTGTCCTTTACAGTACAAGAATATTAGGGTGAGAATGAGAGCAGCTGTATCCTAGGACGTTCGCGTAAAGATTTTAATGAATCGAACGGGATCTATGAGATGGAAAACTGGGTCACTTCTTAAGAAAACTCCCACGGATATATAACTTACCGATACTCAGATGATTCTTAGAGCTTCTGGGAAACAGGATATCATCGCTAATATTCTGGGAAAACTTTCAACTGCTTCCCCTCAACCTAAGTCGAAATTGAAAAGAGGGAGAAAATTGTTTTCGCACGATATCTGATCAGGCTCTTGTTATGATGATTGGTTCACAGCTGACTTAAAATAAAAAATCTGACGTTCCATTCACATGATTTTTTCTATCTGTTCTGCAAACAAACTAAAGAATATTTTATCCCCATCTACTAATTGAGATAAATATTACCAGAAATTGTCTTATTACTTGCTTTCTTCTAATACAAGGGAAATAAGGGAATCCACTAGGCTAAAGCGATAGTCAAATATTTTAAAAGCCGGTTACTCTATCAATAATCGAAGTTCATTTCTCTTTGCATGGCCAGGACTAAAACAAAAGAAAGATAAAACTAAAGTTAACAACTTAAAATTGAAACAATAACAATAAATATCTCGGAATCGGTTAACTCTACAAAGAAAAAAAATATGTGACAGAATATGTGTGTTGAGATCTACAGTTTGGTGAAGTAAGATTTTATCTATCTGTTACGGTTTGCCAGTAATGCAAGTCATTCAGAACGAAGAGGTCTTCAACGGCTATTCCAGAAAAGTCAAGATATACATTTTATTCGTCATGTAAATATATTATTAATATACGGTACTTTAATCAAAATCTGAAATCCATTTTTGAAAAATTCGAAAATTTCAAAAAAGTTTCCATGCAAAGAGTGGTTTGGGTGGGGTGGGGGTGGGTTTCTGAAAAGCTTTGTGTTTCGCGAAATATACTGAACTTATATATCAAGTTTAGTATTTAAGAGCTTTTAGTTTTTGAGTTACATTTTTCACATTCATACGCACACAGACAGACGTTTTTGGTAAAATGTTTTTTTTTATTCAGGGGACTTCTAAATATATTTCCCGTGAAATCTCCACATCAAATTTTGGGGGGAAATACAAAAACAAGATTACCTATATAATTCGTGTAGAGAAAGTAAACATGCTATACAATGTAACAGTGACTTATATTCTACATATTATTTAGTGTTTAAAACCATAAAAATGATACGCTCGTTAAACAATTAACAGATTCATGTGAAACAATTAAATGACTTACAACTCTCATACGGCAAGTAGAATTTGTAAAGCATGCTGCTGTAGAAATGTAGGAATGAGAATCACTCACTTGGGAGGTAAAGATCGACTAGTAAAAACTCACACATGTTTCCTTCTTGTGATAGTAATAGTATCAAATATTTGTCTGGAGTTCTTGACCTCAAGGTTCAATACCGCAGCTGCAGGTTATTTTATTTTGATGAGCAAAGCTGTGTTAGACGCATTGTAGTAACAATACATCAATTGTATTTGAACTTTCTTTTTATTTCAAATGATACATTGTAAAGAAATATCTGAATCCATACTAAATTAACTTAAAATCAACTTATGATACACAATTCCTAAATACAATTACGTAATTTATGCTTAACTTTTTTTTTTCTTTTCACTTGTATAGCCCACTTTAACTTCAATGATCATATTGGGAGCTTTGACTTGTGAACAACTTATTTTACTGTAGATTTAGAACGTCAGTTTAATCATGTTTGTATCGTTAAACTCTCTCGCATTCATACTTCCCAGCCTCTATGGGGGATAGGGAATAATTCTGGTTAAAGGAAAATTCCACGCTCCGGCCGGGAGTCCGACCCGGAGCCCCCGGGTGAGAAGTCAGCTCGTCAGTCTTGCATTATAGTTCAGTTATACTATTCACCTGTTGTCAAGAATAGTTTAAAAATGCGTAGAGAGTCAAGCGAATGTAACATCTTTTATTCATAGCAACTTTTAATATTTTTATTGTTTTTAAATTTCTTTTAATATTTGTGTTTGGGAAGTTGCAGGCGGTTCAAGCGCAAGAGGATGTGTTATGCGCTCACCCGATCAGGGGCCTAAATAAAGCGGCGCGGCGTTGTGACGCAGTTCTGGAGTTCCTATATAAAAATCTAATGCACTCCATTTACTCAACTTTCACTATCTGTTCTAAAACTTCTTACAACAGATTATTCTTCTGTCTACTCCATGCCATTCGAGAAAAGCATTAGAGGAATTGTCTTATTACTTAGTTACTTATTCATAGAAGGGAGCTAAGAGAATATAGTATATTAAACCGATAGTCAAATGTTTTAAAATCTGTCGCTATGCGATTGCCGGCGAAATTCGCTTCTTTGCATGACCAGGAGTAATACAAAAGAAACAAAAATGGATGACTTCCTGTTTCATAAAATGGATAATTATTTTAACATTGAAGCCAAACACAAGGAAGAATATCTCGGAAACGGTTAGTTCCACAACAAAAATGGACATAAATTGTGTGTTTTGACGATATCTACATTTTTTGAGCAGTAAGTTTTTGTGTATATCTTACACAAAAAACATTCAGAATGAAGAAGACTCGAGGCTATGCCCGGCAAATCCAAGTTAGAGATTTTGTCATGTAAATATATTTAAAAACAGTATTTTAAACAAAATCGCTAAGAGGTAGTTTTGAAATTTCGAAATCTTCGAACAATTTTCCATTTAACGGTAGTTTGGAATGAGAGCTTTTCTTTAAAATCTTCGTGTCGGTCCTTGGTAGATCAAGGCTGGTATTTAGCGGACACCCCCCCCCCACATACACATAAACACACAAAACGAACAGACACACATACTGACCTTTTTCTAAAAATGTGTTTTTCACATCTTCCTGTGAAATCTCGGTATCGAATTTTGGGTGGAATGCAATACCTTCTCTACCTACTATGTAGATTTTAATATGTGCTAGATAAAGAAATAATTTGAAACAATAAGTGATGGTTGTCTGTTTAGTATCTCACTTGTGCAACTTCAGCTTCTGAATATTGATTTATAATAGCAAGCAGGTTTTTATTTGGGCTTTTCAATTTTTATTGACGTTAACATTAAGAAATCAGATTATGTGTACAGAAAAATAAAGTCATCAAGGACTCGTGGTTCGCATTCTGATGACAGAGTTCTATGATTATGGAGTTTAGGTAATTTCTGCTCATTTTATGCTCTTTTATATTTTAGGTTTTTTTTTTCGATTTTACATAATCATGTTGTAGCTTCTTTTCATTTACATTCAGTACATTATAAAGAGTTTTGTACCCGGCGATCCATATAAAACTGAACACACTAAACTTGGAAACCTTTAATTTTCCTCTGGAAAATGATAAAAAAAAATCTAATGTGTTCCATTCACATGACTTTCTCCACATCTCTGCAACAACTTATTCTATTTACTTCATCTAATCGAGAAAAAATAAGCAGAAATAGTCTTATTACTTGCTTCCTTATTAATAGAAGCAAAATAAGGGAGTAGTACCATAGGTTAAAGTGATAGTCAAAAGCTGGTTGCCATGTGACTGAAATTCCTTTGTTTGTATGGACAGTAGTTCACAAATTCCTGTGTGAGGAGAGTATGTTTTTCAAAGCTGAAACCAAATACAAGGAATATCTCAAAAACGATCAGCTCCACGAAAATAATTATATAACATAAATTGTGTGTTTTAACGTGCTCTACATTTTTTGTTTTAAGTTTTCGTCCATCTCTAACGGTTTAGCAGTTATGCAAAATTCCGTAAAATTCATCCAGAATAAAGTAGTCTTCAGAGGCTATTTCTAGAAAATTCAAGATATACATTTTATTTGTCAGGTAAATATCTTTAATATACGATATTTTAATCAAAATCGTTAGAGCCATTTTAAGAAAATCAAAATTTCCGAAATTTGTTCCACGTAAAGGGTAGTTGGGGGTGGTTTTTTTTAAATATTCCTGTCGCATCCTTGGACAATACCAAACTTAAATACCAAGTTTGGTTTTTAATGGTCTTTTTGTTTTTGAGCTATGCTGCCCACAAACACACACACACATACACACAGAGACAGATACACGGACCTTTTTTTAAAAATTAATTTTTTTTGGATTTAGGGGGTTTCAAAACATATATTTCCGGTGAAATCTCTATACACTACCTTCTCTATACACTATGTACATAGTACATAGTACGTGTGGAGAAAATAAAAATTAAATTAAGTTTTATTAGCTCTGGGAAAATCGATTTTAGTACTGACGTTGGTACTCCTACCTTCCATTGTTATCTCATGACTATTATTGTCTGCAGTCATAAAAGAAAGTGCATTTCTCTCAGCATGCTGTGAAAGGGTTTGCAGACAAATTCGTTTATTGCAATATAACAGACGTTTCGTATACAATTCATGCGCGCAATATTCCAACAAGGGCAACAAGTTTATCTAGCTGGAGACAACTAGCTCTCTCCTCAGGGAGCCTGGGGAACAAAAGGTCTGCAATGAGTCACACACGTGTTGCTGATGTTCGAGATCGTTTAATGAACTCGCCAAAGAAAGCATTGCGCCGGTCGAGTCTGCAGACGCCACATGCCAGAGAGATGCAAAATATCTGATGTTTTCCATTCACATGACTTTCTTTACATCTCTGCAACAAATTATTGTTAAAAAGCTTATGCATCTATTTACTTCATTCTAATCGAGAAAAAAAAATATAGCAGAAATAGTCTTATTACTTGCTTCCTTGTAAGCAGAAGCGAAATAAGGGAGTACCATAGGTTCAAGGCATAGTCAAAAGCTGCTTGCTATGTGACTGAAGTTTCTTTGTATGGACACGAGTTGACAAATTTTTGTAAGAGAAAAGTACAAGTTTTTCAAAGCAGAAACAAAAACAAGGAACATCTAAAAGACGAACAGCTCCACGAGAAAAATGTACATAACATAATTTGGGTGTTTTAACGTGCTCTACAGTTTTTGTTCATCTCTTACGGTTTAGCGGTTATGCAAAATTCCGTAAAATTGATCCAGAATGAAGTAGTCTTCAGAGGCTATCGCAGAAAATTCAAAATATACATTTTATTTATCGTGCAAATATCTTAAATATATGACATTTTAATCAAAATCGTTACAGTCATTTTTAAGAAAATAAAAAATTTCGAAAAAAGTTCCATGTAAAGGGTAGTTGGGGTAAAGGGATTTTTCTCAAAATCTTCGCGTCACATCCCTGGAAGATACCAAACTTAAATACCAAGTTTGGTGTTTTACCGAGTTTTCTTTTTGAGTTATCGTGTTCACAGACACACGGACACACCACACGGACCTTTTTGTGAAAATGCTTTTTTTTTGGATACAGTGGACCCTAAAAATTTCCGGTGAAATCTCGGTATCGAATTTTTGGGTAGAGTGCAATCCTTTCTCACATTCTCACATATTACGTGTAGAGAAAGTAAAAATAGCAGGTGCATATCTCTGTGTGTCTGTACATATGAATGCCTGTGTATAGATATATGTATACATGTATGTAAGTATGTATGTATGCTATGTATGTACGTAACATAATATAAGTAAACATTTATCGGAGAGGATGTATGTAATTATTTTGAGATGACATATCCCAATGGCGGCTTACAATGCCGAAATTTAATTCCGTGCCGGAATGTTGCCATGATAACTCACTGGTAGAGCAACCAGCTAGAGACCGGAAGATCCGTGGTTTAAATCCCGGTTATGGTATTGAATTTTTCAGTCTGACTCTACCTCTCCAACTCCTATCCTACATACCGCATGTGTGGAAACAATTAAATCAACTCTATACATTTATTGTAACAAATTTTTTTACTTCAATAACTCCTGAACAAATTATTGTATTTCTCATCACATCGACGCTCGTTCACTCAGTTGTCGACTATTTCGGCTCTCACTAATCCAACTGCTCGGAAAACTGTTACAACTGACTTCCCCCGTTTCCCCCCTTTCTTTTTCAATAGGAGGGAAAGTCTATCTTATACACTAAGCCAGGCAATACATAGGAAGCAATACCTCCCTTACTATTACGAAGTAGAGAAAATAAAAATAAAAAAAATCACAGGAACACGAAAACTTTGTTTTTTCTACACTTTATTTTTTTTCCCCACCGTTAATCTGACTACTAAAATTATTTAAGCAGATACAAATCCTTCCCATATACACGTGTGTGGATCTGTGCTCTGTGCTCCGGTTCCTAGGAATGGATGAATCTGAGGATCACGATAGGTAGGTCAGGAAAGAGGCAATGTTCAGGCTGGGAGAAGCTAAGTATGTCATTATTCCCCGCAGCGGTTGATGATCATGCATCCCTGCCTTGGGTTTGTGGACGTAAGGTTCGTAAGTCAGGCCCACAAGGGCTGCAATTCCACACATTTAACTTATATCGCGCTTCTAAGATACAGTATAGGCTTTCTATGTTACTACATTTTTATGTTCCCTACGACGTACAATGTACATCACTCACTGTCACTAATTTGCCCTGTGACGTAATCACGCAGAGCAAGTTTGTCGGAAACAGGGATGATGATGATGATGATGATGATGGTTGGCGCCCTTATAAAAACAAGTACCAATTAGAACACCAGAGGTAAAAGCCAATGTAAAAACCAAAAACGGGTTTTGTTAAAACGGCCAAATAGGATAAAAACAGGTGACTAAAACCACCCCTTGGTTAAAAGTAACCAGTGAGAAATAGAATGCAGGGACTATCACTTCATTAAAACTGTCTGGATAGAATAAATAAAACCTAAACCCTTATTGGAAATGTCATCCGAGATAAAAGACAATAAAACCTTCTCTACTGCTCTGTGGTCATGGGCAAGAACCTCCTTAAGGGAGGCCACCAGCTGTATGGATGGGAAACAAGGATGGCGTATAGTGCGGGCATTGTTTACTCAGCACGCCTGACGATGGGGCAGCAGACCGTACAATAGCGGGACCCATCTGTCTAAGCGACACATTGTGTTACATATCGTGGTTATGAAACTTAAACTATTGGTGATAGCTACAGGATATAAAGACAAGGAGGGTGTTCAATATTATTCATTTGTACACTGCAGCTGTAAACAGAAATGGACTTTATTGCACAAGAAACAAAATACTACTATTTGTCGCATAACGAAATTGCACCTACAGAGCATTGAAAACTGTTTACAGAATAACATTTTCTATTATCATTCTTTTGTCCCTGTGAAAATGGTTACTGCTTATACAATGCATACACTGTTGATGTAGTCAGAATATAAACTGTACTACTTTTCCGAGAAATTTAAATTATTTTGTACTTCAATAGTTTTTCAACATTTAGGCATTATGCTCTTACTCACCACAAACGAAGAATGAATTTTCAGTTATGATCTGATAGCCGATTTCTGTGATGGTTTACAGAATATTAGACTTTCACACATGAACAGTCACTGAACAAATGCTAACCGTTATCGCCACTACAGTTCTGGCTTCCTCTCTACTCTGTCCGTGTTGCCCGCACAGTCAGTGCCCCCTAACGCATTCCGCTTCGCAATGACGAACTGATATACATAGTAGGCAGAGAATATTTTGCATTCCTATTCCACACAAAAAATCGATCCGGGATTTTCACCACAAATACATTTTCACCCTCTTCATTCTGAGGATTTATGCATAACAAGTAAACATTAAGAGATAAACAAAACCTTACTCCACAAAAAATGTAAAGCTCCTTAAAACACACAATTTATGTCATGTGTATCTTTTTCGTTGAGTTGACTATTTCGTAGATATTCCTTTTCTTATACGGGAATTTCTCAAATCCTGGCAATGCATAGAAACTGATTTCAACCATATAGCAAACAGCTTTTAAAAATGTTGACTATCGCTTTAGCCTCGTGTACTCCCTATTTCACTTCTATTTACAAGGACGCAAATAATAAGAGTATTTCTGCTAATGTTTATCTCGATTAGCATGAAGTGTATAGAAGAATAAGTTTTTTAACAATAATTTGTTACAGAGATGTAGAGAAAGTCACATGAATGGAATACGTCAGATTTTTACTTCTGTGGTATTTATTGAAAATCAATGTTATTCAGCCAAATCCCAACAAAGGATGTCTACACGAATACTCAGCATACATTTCAGAAAGAGAAAGTTGAAGCCACAAGATATGGAAAAAACCGTGTGCAAATAGAGCAGGGAGAATCAGAAGAGATGTTATAAGCCCGTGTTACGCCGAGGTATTACCCTACCGTTGGATCCCTCGTCACTGCGACTTTATTACAAGTTGGAACTTGAGGCTTCTCAAAGTCTGCGCTATTTCCCTTCATGTGGGCGGTCGTAATTTTCTCTGCAGACAGAGATAGTATGTACACGGAGAGAGAAGGCCAACTTTTGATGATAAACTAATTCCCTCTTCGTCAATCTGCTACAACCACAGCAGTCTTTAGAACTGCAAAGATCCCACAGAAACCAAATGGATCTTTTTCCGAAATATATGGATTATAAACCTTTGATCGCACGGCCTTTGTTAATATATCCGTTATGTCTATGTCCACTGACGCTAAGGACTAAAACAGTTAGCAGGTAAACTTAAATCAGCAAAGACTTCTATCTTAAATACTGCAAGACACAAAAGTCAGTCGACAAATGGGGGAAAAACTCGCTATCTAATATATTGGAGAATGTACACATAATGTATTATTGTACAATTTTAAATTATTTATTTATTATTATTTATTTGCTTATTTCCTTTGAGTACCCAAAAACTTATCCAACTCTTATCTATCCTTTTTCTGTGGATTAAAAGCATTACAAGTTGGCGTAGACCACGTAAACAACAGTTCACAATAATTATTTTGATGCGAGAATCAAATGACCCTGATGCTCCAAAAGCTATGGTCTGATGTGGAATAAACGGTGATATGATAGTTGGACCACCTTTCTTTAATGGAAATGTAAACCAGAATACAGATAGGGAGTTCCTGGATGGTGTGCCTCTAAATCAACACATTATGCTCTGATTGTTCCACAGAAAGTAACCGAGATGTTCGGTGCGCGATGGATTGGACGAGGTGGACTTCAAACGTGGCCTCCACCGTCACCAGACCTCATGCCCTTTGATTTCTTTTATGGGCGTATGTAAAGCAGAAGGTTTTTCAGACAAATCCCGCAACTTAGATGGTTAAAACAAAGAATCATTTGTACTATTTAGAATATTTCACCTGAAATTCTTATAAGAATCAGTGAGACACTGTCTTCAAGCATCTCCGGCAGTGAATATACATGCTATAATAGAACTTTTATTTAACAGTAAGAAATAATTATTTGTTACCTATATTCAACATAAACCAACCGTATAAAACTGATATATGATAAATAATGCCAACATTCTCCAATAATACATTATACAAAAGTGTACGACCTTTTAAGTCACGTGATACGGAATCAAAGGACAAGTCCCTACTTCCAAGATTTTAGGCCATTCCCTAAACCTCCCTTAAGTGCGCCTCTTTTGCACTCTCCTCTGCTATTTCACTCGGCGTAAATGAGATAGAGTACAAAAACAAGGTTTTTCAACCTTTTCCACAACTGCATAATTTACCACGAGCAGCTACTCACGTAGGACATAACTAAAAATATAGGTTTGCTCTGTGCGCCGTATGAATTATTAAACTATCAGAAGATAAATATAAATTAAGTAATATTAAATATGTGTAATTAATATAACAAGCGCAAACATTACAACTAGGCGCACTGTGTAATCGTAGAGATATTATAAAATAACATCTCCAAGTTTATTACTTTCCAATGATACAACACGAAGATATTCAGAAAAATCCTCCCACTTAAAACTATGCTTTACAAAGAAGTTGTTTTTTTTTTAATTTTTTTTGGTAGTGTTTAACGCCCGCTTTAACTACTTGTGACACTGATGATACATGAATGAAGATGGAGCATCGGTGGAATGCGATAGCGGGGGAAACCGGAGAACCCGGACAAAACCCGCTCCAGCGCCGCTTTGCCCACCAAAATCTCACATGCGGTCGCTTGGGATCGAACCCGGGCCGTCTAGGTGAGAGGCGAGTGTTCTAACCACTCGGCCTTTAAATTTTCGATTTTCTCAAAAATGGCTCTAACGATTTTGATTAAAATACCCTATATTAAAGATATTTATACGACTAATAAAATTAATTTCTTGAATTTTTAGGAATAGCTTCTAAAGACCTCTTCATTCTGGACGACTTTTGTATAACCAGAAAACCGTAAGAGAGATGGCTGAAAACTTACGTACTACAAAAAAAAAAAAAAAAAAGATATCAGATACTTTTCTGTTTTTTGTTTTGCAGAGTTAATCATTTCCGAGATATTCTTTGTTATTTGTTTAAATTTTAAACTACAAACATTTCTCAAACGGTAAGTCATCTTTCGTTTCAACTCTCTTTTCTTGTACGGCTGACCTTTGCAAAGCGAAGCGAATTTCAATTACTTCAAATAGCACAATAGCGAGTTATTTAAGGATTTTCCTTTATTCTAGTGTATTCCCTTATTACTCTTACTTATAAGGAGATAACTAGTAAGGCCGTTTCTGTTAATGTTTATCCTGATTAACATGAAGTAGACAGAGGAACAAGCTTTTCTAAGAATAGTTTGTTTGCAGAACAAGTAGAGAAAGTAATGTGAAAAGATTTTTTTTTAATTTGATGCAGCGTCTGCGCTATGCAGTAGTAGCTCCAAAAGACATTTTCAGCAATAAGAGTTAAAAAGTCTGTGTTACATTCACAGGAGTTTGTCTAATACCTATCGTTTGTTAGTGGGATACAAATTATTCTTTAGAAAGTTGGTCTGTACAGCTACTTCATATTAATTCAGATAAACCTTTGAAGAAATTGCGACATTGTCCATAGTTATAGTCACAAAGGGAATCGCTATAGTCAACTGTTTAAAAACGGGACGCTTTAACGTTCCATAACGTTTCCTTGCAATCGCGAGAAACATGAATATTGAGAGGAACGTTAAAATAATGACATTTTAAAACCGAGTGCGACACAAGCCGTAATGTCTATGGTCCGTATTCGGGAGGTCCTGGGTTCAACACCCATGGGCCGATCAATCTGGCTCGGATTTATTCGTGGTTTTCCTCAATAGCTAAGATTGATATTTAATACAACCCAAATTTCCACTTTCAGTCATAAAAAAAGCAAAACTGAAAAAAATGTTGGTAATTGCGAATTGGTAAGCAATAAACTGGATGGCACCCCAACCCCATCTTCTTGTCGCGGAGCTAAGCAGTAGGCATGTGTGAGATGTTACGTTAAAAGACTAGCTGCAATTTGCCATCTAACTACGATTGGTAGAGCAGCTATGCTGGAAGGCCCTCTAACACCATCTGCTTGGCGCGCAGCGAAGGTTCGGGGGTGAGATCTTAAAAGCCTGCCGTCAACGAGATATCGAATGGTTCACTAAAGCGACGTGACATAAAAACATAACATTTACAGAAATTAAACACTCGAACCATTATTAAAGAATGATTTTCGCACAAAACATTTATGCCCGCCTGGGTAGTGTGGTGGTGGCGTGTCTGCCTCACATTCAAAAGGTCTTGAGTTCGAATCTCGCTTAGGGTGAGTTACCCGGATACGTTTTTTTTTTTTTTTCGGGTTTTTCCCTTATCCTGAGAAGACGAATCTCGAGTAACTTCACCGTCCGATATGACCAAACCAGGTTAAAGGACGTTAAACTAAAAAAACTAAAATTATTTGCAATAAATTGGGTGTTTTAAAGAATAATGTGTTTTCGTCTAACACTTAACATTTGGGGGCTGCGCCGTGGTTGAATGGTTAAGACAACTAGCCTCCCATCTAGGCGACCCGGTTCGATCCCAAGCACCCGCATGTGGAATTTGTGGTGGACGAAGCGGCGTCTGGGTGGGTTTTCTCCGGGCCTCTGGTTTACCTCGCCACTCATTCCACCATCACCTTTCACATCATCAATTTCCCTTACATTTCATATCATCCTCCCATGTTCATACCTGGCTACGGGCCGACCCCTCGTAGCAGGTTCTCATTCTGTGGTTTCGTGCCGTTGGTTCTCTGCTGCCCCTAGGCATCCACGTGTAAGTCCTATGAATGCGGGAGGGTAAGCCGATTACGAAACGAAACTTAACATTTACCATTTAGATGTATTCTTGTCATAGTTATCGTAAAGCCTCCCATGAAGCAGAATCGTACTCAAGTAAAGAATAACTGTATAAGCTTCGTACTTTATAAATATTTCATATAATATTTGAATACTTAGTCTCACAAAAGTGCTCAGGAAATTCCAAGGAAACACTAGCTTTCATCTTCGGGAATTAGAACTTGGTATTTATGTGATTTTCTGTTTTCGAGTTACTCTGATTCCCAATGCTGAGTTGGACTCAACAGGCCTCAAAAAGTTGTGTTTTTAGGGCGATGAAGATTGAGTCTGTGCACTTCGTGTTTTATCTAGAGAACTAAAAGAAATGGAGACGTAGTGACTACTTCATAGGAGAAATTCAATGAACATACTTCTTCATCGGGATAGAATTCTGATGAAATTTGAGAGCATGCTGTTAACCAGAAACTGAAGATTCTTCCTGGAAACTGAGAAACAGAGCCCAGCAGGCAGCTGTGATTAACAGTTCCAGGAACCAGATTCGTGAAATCGATATCACAGTCTGGGTTCCATGATACCTCCACAAGCTACACAATTGGTGCGCATCTAAAAGCCTAAAAGGAGGTTTCGAGTATTGTACTGCTGAATCCCCAACCCCGCCCGGGCTGTGCATTGTAAACTCTTTCTTCCTTGATGACAGACTAAGGTTTTCCATGCAGTATATTTTCACAAAATATGCATGGTACTTACTATAACTTCAAAGAAACAGTCTTATTACTTGCTTCCATGTAAGCAGAAGCGAAATAAGGGAGTACTATAGATTAAAGTGACAGTCAAAAGCTGGTTGCTATGTGACTGAAGTTCCTTTGTTTGTATGTATGGAAGAAGTTGACAAATTCCCGAATGAGGAAAGTAAAAGTATTTTAAAGCTGAAACTAATTCAAAAAGTATATTAAAAGAGATAAACTCCACGAAAAAGAAATGTATATAACACAAATTGTGTATTTTAATGAGCTATACATTTTCCTTTCAGTAACTTTTGTTCCTTCTTATGGTTCCAGTAATCCAAAATTCCGCAAAATTCATCCAGAATAAAGATGTCTTTAGAGGTTATTCTCAGAAAGTTCAAGATATACATTTTATTTGACATATAAATATCTTTAATATATGATATTTGAATCAAAATCGTTAGAACCATTTTTGAGAAAATATAAATGCTCGATATTTTTTCCATGTAAAGCGTAGTTGGGGGTGGGAGGAGTTTCTTGAAAATCGTCGTGTCGCATCCTTGGAAGATACTGAACTTAAATGCCAAGTTTGATATTTAACGGACATTTCGTTTTTGAGCTATGCTGCCTAAAGACTCACACACGCACATACACGGACATTTTTCTAATAATGCTTTTTTGTACTCAGGGGTTCTCAAAACATATATTTCCGGTGAAATGTATATTGTATTGCACCTAAACATTCAGCAATAAGACAAATTCTGGTATTGCTTAAATTGATTAGCTGACGTAGATAAAAGAATAGTGTTTTGTAAGAAAAGTTTGTTTGCGGAAGAGCCAGTGAAAGCCATGTTTGCTTGCACATTCGTTACAAACAAGTGACAGGTAAGTCGTGCCATTAAAGGATAATACAAGTAATAACTATCAGATTAATTTGGCCGTCTTCACGAACTTGAGTCAGGCTGACAATTGTCTGCACTTCCTTCGTGATGAAAAAAGTGTTTAAACTTCTATAAAACACACATTTGCTAAACATACCTCGCTACTTAACGTAAGACAACACAGCATTTTATGCATTGGTTCTGAACTCCTAAAACTGTTGGTCTCCATTTCTGTTTTACTTTCTCTGCATAATAAGTGGTACACAGTTAGAGAGGGTAATGGACTCCGCCTAAAAATTTGATACTGAGATTTCACCAGAAATACACATTTTAGGGTCCCCAGTATCCAAAACAAAATGTTCTTAGAAAAAGGTCCGTGTGCTGTCAGTGTGTCAATGTGCTCGTGTGACTGTGAACACGATAAATAAAAAACGAAAATTCAATAAAATACTATACTATAAGTTCCAAGGACGCGACACGAAGAGTTTGAGGAAAAAGCCCCATCCCAAAATACCCTTAATATAGAAAAAACATTTCTAAAGTTTTGATTTTCTCAAAAATGGCTCTTACAATTTTGATTAAAATATCACACACAAATAAACTTTATATATTGAATTTTATGGGAATAGCCATTGAAGTCCTCTTTAGTTTGAATGAAGAGATAGACAAAAAGTACTACACAAAAAATGCAGATCTCATTAACAAATGTATGTCATATACATTTTTTTCCTCGTGGAGTTGGTTATGTTTGAGATATTCCTTGTTATTCGTTTCAGTTTTAAAACACTTAAAATTTTCACACACGGGAATTTGTCATCGCCTGGCAATGCAGAGAAACGGATTTCAACCACATGGCAGCCAGTTTTGAAAATATTTGACTATCGCTTTAGCCTAGTGTATGACATTATTTCCCGTCTACTTACAAGAAAACAAGTAATAATATCATTTCTTCCAATGTTTATCTCGATTAGCGTGAACTAAAAAGAAAGAATAAGCTTTTTAGCAACAATTAGCGAGATGTAGAGAAAGTACGTAACTGAAACACATACGATTTTTTGTAAAGCAATGTATTCAAGAACAAATGGTAAATATGACTTGTTAATAATTCTATCCATGATCTTAATGAGTTTTTTTTTTTAATTTTAATTTTTCTAGACTGTACCTACTATTATTTTATGTATTGACGAAGTCTATTGTATTGTTTACTTAAGGACTCAATTGTAGAGAGTAAATGAAAAAGTTAGGTAAATAAGTTTCAATAAGTCCAGGTAAGGTCTTTTAAAATATATCTTGAACTTCAGATTTATGCACAATGTGTTAAGATTGAGTAATATACGCTATTTTTATTCAATACTATATTATGAAGACAAATCTGGTATCTTACTTTCACATACCTTCCTCTACCCTCTATTGTTTATTGGTCACGATACTGTAACAAAAGTCCCTTATTTACTTTTTAACTCGTTATTAAATAAGTGTCCTTATTTCGCTTCTAAAAACAATTCACTCGACATTACGACGCGTAGACAGTTGACGACTTTCTCATGCCACTTGCTAATGTTCCTAGTTGAAGACTAACTCAAGACTAACATTTTTTTGGCTTGCAACTCTTCCTTATATAGCCGTCAATGGCTTCAATAGAAGTTGCAAGGAACCGAAGCTCCTGGCGCGTGTCTATTGTGTGTCGCATTGCAAGGCTTCCAGTTACAGCCGTCGTGCATGCCAAGGCTTCTGGAAACGTGAGAACGGCCGCGAACATGTGCGGCAATCCTTTGTTATTCGTATTGGCGGCACTCAGTCATCAAAGCAGGAGTTCCACAGGGCTTGATACTAGCTCCAATCTTGTTCAACGTCTACATCTATGATCTCCCACTTCCATAGCTTTATACGCAGACAATACTGTATTGTTATACTCAAACACAGATCTCTCCGAGGTTATTCACACACTTAAACCTTGTCTTAATCGTCTTGCAGAGTGTTTTTTTTTTCCGCGAATACTTAACACAAAAATAACTGAATCTAAGATTTTTAATTACGACGTACCATTAAACCCTCTGCCCTCCATATTAATAGTAAACTAATCATCTAGTTACTTTCTACCACACCTGCCAAGTAATGCTCCACACCCAAACTCACTTGGTGTGCCCATATCAATCGTCTTATTTCATTGACATCCGAAAGACTTTCAAACTCTATCCATGTTTCATAAACACACAACTCTTAGACCCTGCTTTTTTACAAATCTCTTGTTCGATCTGTCCTTACATATGCTTCTCAAGTCTGGGGCACTGCTAAAGCCAGGAGCCAGGAGCAGGAACTAGTCGCCCGAGTGTACTCGGGCGGGGGCAAATCACCACGGTACCTATCCGCTTTTCTCGCGGATTTACCCGTAACACTCACATACGCCTTTTAAAGATACTCAAAACAACAGATTCCTGAGAATCGCTACCAATGCTCCTTGGTTTGTCAGGAACCAGTTCACAAGTTTATGCGCAGGATCGTCTCTCGCTTCTTCTTACACTTGCCGGACGTTCCAGGAGCTGTGACATACAACATCGGCCATCCCACACGCCTGAAGAGAGCCGGTCCCCGCGCTCGCCAAGGCGTCCCGCTTTGGTGCTTCGTAGCGCTGGGGATCGTGGGTTCGAGTCCCGCCTTGGGCATGGATGTTATATGTTTGTGTATATGTGTGTGTGTGTTGTAAAAGCAAGAAAACAGTAATAAACAGTAATAATACGGCAAAACAAAGTAAAAAGAAAAAGGTAAATAAAAGTGGGGTATACAGTGCCGGAGTCCTGATCAGACTCCGGTACTGTATTTAAAATAAAAAAAAAAGAAAAAAAAAAAAAAAAGACGACTACCACAGAATTCTGCTACTCAGTAACTCCGAGGATCCCAATCACTAGTCACACTAATTTACTCTCATAATATCATTTTTAATCAGAATGCAGTACTTTATTCATATTCCATAGTTAAAGGAGCCTCTTAGGTTTTCCTTAAATGCTATTAATAATTATGTATTTACGTATATTCTAACACTCACAGACATCTTCAAAGCCTGTAATGTTGATTGATCATTAATAAATAAACAAATAAATAAAACTGCACCGCAATTACGGCCAGCAAAACAATATATACATATTCTTACGAAACATTACTTTCTTTAGGACTATATAGTAGGAAGAGAAGGTATTCCATTCCACCTAAAATTTGGGTACCGATATTTCACTGGAAATGCACACTTTAGGGTTGCCTGAATAAAAATTAAAAACAAAAAGTATTTTTATAAAAATGCCCATGTGTGTGATGTGCGTGCGTGGTCTGTCTACGTATAACTCAAACTCGAAAGTTCAGTTGGTATTTAAGTTCAAATGTGGTAACAGGAAGATTTACTAACAAATCTCCACCTCTTCCAAATACCTACCCTTTATGTGAAAATTTTTGGAAAATGTTGATGTTCTCAAAAATGGCTCTAACGATTTTGATTAAAATATCTACTAGTATTAAAGAAATTACAATACAATTAAAACGTATATGTTGAACTTTCTGGGAACAGCCTTTGAAATGTTCTTCATTCTGAATGAGTTTTGAACAACTGGTAAACCACAAGATTTAGAAAAAAAACTTACTTAAAAATCTGATGTGTTACACTCCAATGACTTTCTCTAGCTACTCTACAAACAAACTTCTGACAAAAGATAATTCTTCTTTCAACACCATGCTAATCGAGATAAACATTAGCAGAATTTTATTACCTAATTCCTTATAAGTAGAATGAGACTAAGGATCTGCACTAGGCTAAAGTGATAGTCAAATGTTTTAAAAGATGTCGTTATGTGATTGTCATTGCAAATCGCTTTTTTGCTTGACCAGAAGTGGAACAAAAGAAAGACGGACAATTTCTGTCTGAGAAAAGCATAAGTACTTTACAATTGAAACTAATAACAAGGAATATCTCCAAAACGGTAAACTCCACGAAAAAACTGTACGACATAACTTGTGTATTTTAATAAGATCTACATTTTTGTCGTAGTTTTTGTCTATCTCTTACGGTTTACTAGTTATGCCAAATTAAGCAAATTCATCCAGACTAAACATGTCTTCAGAAGCTATTCCCAGACAATTAAAGATATACATTTTTACTTTCGATAGAAATGACTTTAATAGTGGTATTTAAATTAAAATCATTAGAGCCATTTTTAAGAAAAACAAAATTATCGAACATACACACAAACACATACACACGGACCTGTTTCTGAAAATCTCGATATCGAATTTTTGGGTGGAATACAATACATTTCCGATATATACATGATTATTGGATCTTCATTGACTGTCGCTATTCACAATTTCTCATATTGATCAAGCAATATCATCACATAATGACCGGGTTTTAAAATATTTGATTATCGCTTTAGCTTATTGTATCTCTATATTCTGTACAAGGAAATAATAAGACAAGAAAACCATTATGTTTATGTTCATTTTTATAAGCATGAAGAAGATGGAAGAATCAGCGTCTGTAAGAATAACTTGCAGCATAGGTAGAGAAAGATATGCTGCTGCAGCACTTCAGATTTTTCCCATATTTACTTCGTTTTAATCGAGATAAACCTTCACAGGAATAACTAAATTACAGAAAATTTAGTTATAGATATAAAGTGATAGCGACAGTCAGATGTTTAAGAACTAGGCGTTACATTCTATACTCTTTAAAAGTACTGACTAAATCAAAGCATTAATAATGAATATCTCGTTAATGGTTTATGGCGCAAGAGAGTAACGTTACTACTTGCTATTTTTACACTTACGTGTAACAAAACTTCTCTTTGAAAACAGTGCGTTAAATTCAATTTACACACTATCGTGCAAAAAATATTTAAACTAGCTATTTAAAAGTAAAACAAACGCAACAAATATTTTAATGGCAAAATTGCTCCATAATTTAAAACTATTAGTCAAGAAAGTGGAAGTTTCAACATGGAACATTTCAGTGATAATTTTCACTGCAGATTACGTTTACGTGTGCTAAGAGCAAATGAACTGTTTCTACCCATGTTCCAAAGTAGAACACGTGCCATAAAGACAACCTAACTACACCAATATCCGGAAGACATGTCTCGGTTGCTAGAAATTTACGGACTCATTTAAAGCTCGTTTCTAAGAAAATTGGCTCGTTCTCCACCAGGATATTCTGGTGTCTCAGGAAATTAAACCACTCTGCACAAACTCTACATCAAACGGTTCTCAGATATCTCTACTTGTAGGAAACGCACAGCACAGGTTAATTTCACCAGCCTCAGCAATTCAAGACATATAAACTAGGAATTACGATCTATATAAAACTTAAAATGATATCCCACATTACTTGGAAAGTAAAGACGTAAGACTTTATTATGGAAATAAATTAATAATCGTAAACCTGTAATGCATGTAAATTTCTAGGATAAAATAAACAGATAACAACAAAAGATGTCAATGAAACTCCGCAAAAATTAATTTTTAGGAACAGGTTTCATGATGTTATTTCAATTATCTATTCATTTGAAAATTGAACAGAGCATTTCACTATAAGAAATCTTAATGCAAAAAACCTAAGTGTATGTATGCATTGTAGGTATGCTCCTTATGGATTTCTACATCGTTGCACCGATTTCGACTACATATAGTCCTTGACACAAGGCGAAATTACTGTCTATCTTATAATTCATAATATTGCTCAACTTTCACCAATAATTATTTGATGTTCGTATATACGCCTTTGAAAGCTCTTAAGACCATTTATATATTTCGCAACGCTAATAGGAATAGCTCGACATTACCAATATAAGAATAATACTTTCTTAGCCTTTCACGGTCTTAGGAGATGAGAAAGGAACAGCCAGTTCACATAGTTGTTGACATCTTCTCCGACATTGATCATAGAGTAATGAAACAAATAATTACAACCGCAATGTCATTTGTGGCTAGTTTGCGCAAATAAGCTGCTACAATGGCTTATTTAGAAATTACAGAACTTCGAAATTATTACATTAGATTATGTTAACAAAAACAATACACATCAGATTAGGTACTTTTTTTTTTTTTGCGTTTTCTTCCTCTTCTTCTTTTATATCTCCAAATGATTATTAATTAGTATTGATTTAAAATAACACAAAAGGATCCAACATAATCGCACTGAGCATAAAAGTCTCTATGACCTGCTCAAAACTTGCTTACATAAAAGTAATAAATAAGTCGAATATCATATAAATACATTCTGCAATCATTCTCCGAGGTTCGGATACGCACTATTCTCATTTTTCTAAGCAGCGGGTTTCTTTTCTATGTGAGGTTTATGAAGTTTTATAAGCAGAAAAACAAAAACTGAGTGGCTTAAAAATTATAATGGGCATGAAATCAATAGCGTCAAAACAGACGCTTAGTGGTCTTATGTGCATGGTTATTGAGAATAAACTAGCTTATTTTGAGGTTGCTTCAATTCTTCTATCTCTTCCCAACTGACATGTTCTCTATAAACAGCGACGAGGCAGTCCGATATGACAACACAGACGCCCCTGAACTTCATTCATGGAAATCGCATTACAAACTGTGCTATTTATGGCTATTCAACAGTCATTTTGCAAATTTATTTTATTTTTCTTCTTTTTTGTCCTGAGAGTGTTATTCAAGTTTCTGTTTAAGTGATTTATGTAATAGTTTTTCAATTTCTCCAAAGAAACGCAAGAATATTGAGAAAGTTAAACCTAAGGCTAAATATAGGGATAAACCGTCAAATCACAAGCAACGCCAGATGCTTCAGTTATTACTAAAATAAATTTGAGGTGTTACAACCCTTTTACTTTCTCTGTACATCGTAGGTAGAGAAGGCACCGTATTCCACCCAAAAATTCGAATTCGAGATATTACCGGAAATATATGTTAAATAACAAAATAAAAACTTAAAAATAAAAAGCTCCCTGTGTGTGTGTGCGTGTGTGTCTAAGCACGATAACTCAAAAATGAAAGCTGGTTAAATACTATACTCCACATTTAAATTCAACATCTTTCAAGGATGCGACAGGAAGATTTTCAAGGAAATACCCTCACCAGTTTCGGATTTTTTTTTTTTTTTTTTTTTATAAAATGGATGTTTTCCGTTCTTGTTTAAAGCGTTCAGAATAAGCACTCTCATGTACATACGCATTACATTGTTATGTGCACGCGGAAGAAATGATAGCCTATATACTTTCTTTCCAAATCATATAAAATTAATGGAGCTGGTTTTATTTGCCCAGCATTGTACTTTTCTCAAATGGGAAGTCAGTTTTCGGTTTTCTTCTTCTCCTGGCCATGGAAAGAGACCCGAATTTCATTGCCGTCATATACCGACAGCTTGACTAAATTTACCTTTGTAAGTGAGAGATACAAGTAGTAAGACCATTTTTGTTAATGTTTATTTTAAATATAAAGTAAGTAGAAGAATAAGCTTTTATAAGAACAGTTTGTTGCAGAATAGGTACAAAAGTCATGTGAATGTAACGCATCAGAATTTTTTACCTTTGTCAAGCAAAGGGACAGAATTTCACTCCATCATATAGCGAACAGCTCTCAAAAGAGTCACCATTGTTTTAGCCTTGTGTATTTCCTTTTCCTGTATACCATAAAGAAATATCAAATAAAATAATTTCTGGTAATGTTTATCTCGATTAGCATGAAGTAGTTAGAAGAATAGACTTTTGTGATAATACAATTGGTACAATATTTTAACTTGGGATGCAATATTAGTTATAGTTATGATTGGGATTTAAACATAAAACTACAAAGACAGCAAATGAAGCTTGGAACAATAAGATTCATGAAAATTACACGAAAGGATACGCTGCTGTAACATTTCTTAAGATAATGTTCCTGCTGACACTTTTGTATGGTAATGGATAATGGATTCACAGGCAAAATCATGAAAAACGTATCTAAACAACAAAGGTGAAATTCCTAGGAGTCGCTAGAATACGTAACACAAATATGCAAATAAGGGGAGAACGAAATATTTATGCAATAAATGATAACACCCTAAAGCAAGGCAAAATTGGAGAAAACACCTACAAAGAATGGAGGAAGCTCGTATCCCGAAAATGGCATTGAATTATCATCCCTCGGGGAGCAGGAATGTGAGACGACCCAGAAAAAGATGGCAAAGAGACTGTAAACGGCTGCAGGAAGAAGAAGCAGTAGAGGAACTTTTGTAAGAACTTTGCTGTAGAACAGGTAGAGATTTAGGTGATGTAATATATCAGATTTATAAAAATCAGACATGTTGCATTCACATGATTTTCTTTACCCGTTCTACAAACAAACAATTGTTATAAAAGAAATTATTTTGTCTACAATCAGTTTTTATCTGATTAATCGAGTATTAGCAGAAACGATCTTACTACAAGATTTCTTGTAAGCAGAAGGAAAATATGACTAAAGCGGTAATTATATTTTTTACATGTGGTGCTTTGTGAACAACTGAAGTTCGGTTCGCTTTGCAAGGCCAGCAGTAAACAAAGGCGATATGAAAGGAAAGGTAACCCCGTTTAAGAAAAGTTACTTAGTTTAAACTTGAAACCAATAGCAAGAAATATCTTGGAAACAGTTAACTCTACAACAAAAATGCAAACGATATAAATTGTATGTTACAACGAGATTTAAAGTTTTTGTCTATTCCTTAGGGCTTACTAGTTTTACAAATGCAGCAAAATTTATCCAGAATGGACAAGTCTTCAGAAACTATTCCCAGAAAACTCAAGCTATGCATTTTATTGGTGATGCAAATATTTATAATATACGGTATTTTAATCAAAATCGTTATAGTCATTTTTGAGGAAAACCATTTTTTTTCCATATAAAGCGTAGTTTGGGGTGGGGAGATTTTCTTGAAAAATCTTCGTGTTGCATCCTTGAAAAATACTGAACTTAAATACAAGTTTTTGGACTATACTGTCCACAGACACACACACACACACACACACACACACACACACACACACACATTTTTCAGGGAATCTCAAAACATGTATTTCCGGTGATATCTCAGTATCGAATTTTTGGGTGTAATACAATAAGTTCTCTATACACTATGTAAAAATATAATCTATTCATTAATCTTAATCTTAAACAAATAAAGGAGTGACATAACAAAACTCTCTGGTCAATTCTATTCGGTCCTGACAGTTTTGTCTGCCTGATGTTTATTTGATTTACTGAACACAGTTATAATTGTCCGAAACAAAGCAGAGCTTTAGTCTGTACTCAAAATATTATATCTCCGTTTGTGTCAAAGCGGCGGGGGCTTTTGAGTGATTAACATTCCTACAGCGGTAAAACTCTGGCCTAGGGGGGCGCGCTCTTGGTGCCTTGTTGAAAATCAATACTCGTATATTTCCAAAAGTTTCCATTATGGTAGGAAACATAAAACAATTGATATCCCAGAGCAATGCAAGCGGCAATGACGTGTATCCATGCGCCTATATAATCAAATACCTTTCGTGCATACTACCATATCCGATTGAATTCGGTCACGAAAGCCTTGCGCTACACATCTGGAAAATATATCGAGGAACATCCAGAACACCGTCGCAAGTTGACATGTTTATCACGACTAAATCCAAAGAACTGGCCGACATTTCTTATGTTTTAAGTATTGTTTTGCAATTCCTGTTTGAGTGTTTGTTATAAGCACTGCTAATACTATTCGTCACCCTCCGTTGTGTAATAGTTACCATGCTATTTTCATATGCCCAAGGTCGCAGGTATAAACCTGGCGGAGGACGATGGATGTTTTCGGGAGTAAAAATCCTTAGTATGGCTTCCTTCGGAAGAGAAGCAAAGCCGTTGGTCCCGTGTCGCAGATTTACGGCACGTAAAACAACCCCAAGCCTGATAAAAGAGGCCTTTGAGCAAAATTAAGCGATCTTTCATAGAATGAAACGTTGAGAACCACAGCTATTAAAGAGCGTCCATAAATAAAATTCCATTACCATTTTGCTAACATAATTCTGTGTATAAGGAACATTGTAACGATAAAAAATCTGATGTGTTACACTCACATGACTTTCTCTAGTTCTTCTACAAACTTCTTACATAAGATTATTCTTCTTTCTGCACCTTGCTAATTGAGATAATCATTAGCAGAATGTTCTTACTACTTAGTTCCTTATAACTAGACAGAAAATAAGGGAATGCACTAGGCTAAGCCGATAGTGAAATGTTTTAAAATCTGTCGTTATTCGATTGTCATTGTAAATCGCTTCTTTGCTTGGCCAGGAGTAGAACAAAAGAAAAACGGACACTTCCTGTCTCAGAAAAGTATAAGTACTCACAACTGAGACCAAAAACAACGAATATCTCGGAAACGGTTACCTCCACAACAGAACTGTAAAGGACATATATCGTGTGTTTTGATCAGATCAACATTTTCTGTGCAGTAAGTTTTTGTCTATCTCTTACCGCTTAGCAGTTAAGCAACATTTAGCAAAATTCATCCAGAATAAAGAGCTCCTCAGAGGCTATTCCCATAAAATGCAAGATATACATTTTATTTGGTATGTATATATCTTTAATATACGGGATTTTAATCAAAATATTTTTTAGAAAATCACAATTTTCGAAATTTTTTCCATGTAAAGGGTAATTGGGGGTGGCGGGATTTTCTTGAAAATCTTCGTGTCGCATCCTTGGAAGATAGCAAACCTAAATACCAAGTTTAGTATTTAACGGTATTTTCGTTTTTCAGCCTTGCTGTCCACAGACACACACACAGACACACGGACCTTTTTCTGAAAATGCTTTTTTTGGATTCAGGGAGTCCTAAAACATGTATTTCCGGTGAAATCTCGGTATCGAATTTTTGGGTGGAATACAATACTTCCTCTATACACTATGTACATAGTACGTATAGAGAAAGTAAAAAGTGTGTACGTGACACTTCGCTCGTTTGGGGGATACGTACCTAGTTCTTTGTATGAAAAGTGAAAGTGGCAGGCAACCTTTGTGTGTGTGTGTGTGTGTGTGTGTGTGTGTTAAGGGACAAGGCTAGTTACCAAAGGTAAGGTGCAAGAGAGGTACATATGCGGTAATCCAACATGTCTGTTAATTAAGGAAGATTAATTACTTAATTTTACCATCTTCGTGCATTGACAAATTCACCAAACCAAATGTACGGCAAAGTCGATCCACAATAGAACTTTGGAGTCTTTTTATAATCCTAAAAATTAAATTAATTCAATGATTTCTGAAACAGTGGATCATTATATCAGAAAATATAATTGACAGAAAAGGCGTATCAAACCAAAACATCTGATTTTTGTTTATGATCCATTTCCTTATATAGAGAACACAACTAATATTTGAAAAAAAAATCTTACGTGTTTCACTCACATGACTTTCTTTGCCCGTTTTGCAAACAAACTATTCTAACGAAAGAGTATTTTTTATCTATATCATGCTAATCCACATAAGCATTAGCAGAAATGGTATTTTACTTGCTTCCTTAAAGCTCATCGCTATGTGAAAAAAATCTTATGTGTTCCATTCACATGACTTTCTCTACTTCTGTGTAACAAATTATTGTTAATAAGCTTATTCTTCTATTTACTACATGATAATCGAGTAAAAATTAACACAAATAGTCTTATTACTTATTTCCTTGTAAGTAGAAGCGAAATAGGGGAGTATCATAGGTTAAAGTGAAATCAAAAGCTGATTGCTATATGACTGAAGTTCCTTTGTTTGCGTGGACACGAGTTAACAAATTCCTGTATTTGAAAAGTACAAGTTTTTCAAAGCTAAACCAAAAACAAGGAATGTCTTATATACGATCAACTCCTAAAAAAAAATTATATAACATAAATTGTGTGTTTTAATGTGCTCTACATTTTATGTGTGGTAAATTTATTTGTCCATTTCTTACGGTTTAGCAGTTATGCAAAATTCGTCCAGAATAAAGTAGTCTTCAGAGGCTATTCCCACAAAATTCAAGATATATCTACATATTAGTTGTCAGGTAAATATCTTTATTGTACAATATTTTAATCAAAATCATTAGAGCCATTTTTGAGAAAATAAAAATTTTCGAAAAAAGTTCCATGTAAAGAGTAGTTGGGGTGGGGGGAGTTTCTTGAAAATCTTCGTGTCGCATCCTTGGAAGATACCAAACTTATATACTAAGTTTGGTTTCTTGCGGTCTTTTCGTTTTTGAGTTATGCTGTCCACAGACACACAGACACACAAACACACACACGGACCTTTTTCCAAAAATGTTTTTTTTTGGATTCAGGAGGACCCAAAACATGTATTTCCGGTAAAATCTTCGTATCGAATTTTTAGATGCAATACAATACCTTTTCTGTACACTATGTACATAGTACGTATAGAGAAAGTAAATATTTAGGTTTGGTTCGCTTTGCATAGTCCCGTTTGAGAAAATAAGGGTAGTTTAAATTTGAAACCAACAAAAAATCACACACACACAACGTACATGACATAACATTGTGTGTTTTAGCGAGACCCATATTTTTTTGTGGAATAAGTGTTGGACTATTTCTTACTGTATAACATTTATCAAAAGAGCTCTTCAGAGGCTATTCCCAGAAAATTCAAAAAATACATTTTATTTGTGATATTCATATCTTTAATATACGGTATTTTAATCACAACGGTTAAGAGTTATTTTTGAGAAAATAAAAAAATTCGAAAAATGTTCCACGTAAAGGGTAGTTGGAGGTGGGGGGATTTTCATGAAAATCTTTATGTTGCATTCTTGGAAGTTAAATACTAAGTTTGGTATTTAAGAGTCTTTTAATTTTTAAGCTGACAGCAGACACACAAACACACACACACACACACGTACCTTTTTACTTTCTCTACACGTACTATGTACATAATGTAGACAAGATATTGTAATGCACTCAAAAATTAGATACCGAGATTACACCGGAAATACAGAAAGTTCTAGGACCTGCTGGATCCAAAGAAAGCATTTTTAGAAAAATGTGTGTGTGTGTGTGTGTGTGTGGGGGGGGGGCGGTATAGCCCAAAAGCGAAAAGTCCGTTAAATACCAAACTTGGATTTAAGTTCAGTATCTTCCAGGGATGCGACACGAAGATTTTGAGAAAAATCCCCCCACTCCAAACTACCCTTTACATGGAACATTTTTCGAAAATTTTGATTTTCTCAAAAATGGCTCTAATGAATTTGGTTAAAATATCGTATATTAAGATATTTACCTGACAAATAAAATGTATATCTTGAATTTTCTGGGAATAGCCTCTGAAGAGTACTTTATTCTGAATGAACTTTACGGAATTTTACGTAACTGATAAACCGTAAGAGATTGACAAATACTTACCACAAAAATTTAGAGCACGTTAAAACACAAAATTTATGTTGTATACATTTTTAAGATGTTCCTTGTTATTGGTTTCAGCTTTCAAAACGTATATTTTTCTCGTACAGGAATTTGTCAACTCCTGTCTATACATACAAAGGAACTTCAGTCACATAGCAGCCAGCTTTTGATTATCACTTTAACCTATGGTACTCCCTTATTTCGCTTCTACTTACAAGGAAGCAAGTATTAAGATATTTCTACTAATGTTTTTTTCGATTAGCATAAAGTAAATAGAAGCATAACTTTCTAACAATAATTTGTTGCAGAAATGTAGGGAAATGCATGTGAATGAAACAATAGATTTTTGTTCTAATTATGTCTTTTTGACTCAGGGGACCTCAAAACGTATAATTCCAGTGAAAACTCGGTGTCCCATTTTTGGGTGCAATACGACACCATCTCTACACCCTGTATACATAGTAAGTGGAGAGAAAGAAAAAGGATTACATTACATGATATATCTTGAGGAAGGACCGAGAGATTCCTTTAATTTGTGGGAGAGGCTGGATATCGAAAGTTGAGAGGAGAAAGACAAATGAATCACCTGAGGCATGATGAAAGATGGATGTTTTATGATCGTTTTCTGGATAAAGAAACAAGAGGAACTGCAGAATAAATGGAATGGGCAAATGAAAAGGGTCCAGAAGTTATACCGCATTCCAGCCCCGAGGAATGAAGAGATGAGGAGGAGGGCTTTAAAAAGCGTGCATTTATAATACTCTTCGCCGAGGCTGATAATCAGGAGATGTTTTTCATTGCATATTGTTGGAATTACTGAAAGAAAGATCCTTCTGGCGCAAGAAAACAAGAATCTAGGAATCTACTCAAAATGGCGCATAAATTAGAAATAATCCAAAATTACATCACGCGGTTAGGTCAGGGGAGGTCGTGACGGTGATTTGTATCCAGGAATGCTAGTGTTCAAACCAAACTTTTTTTTTTTGGTACAAAAATGCAGTTCCAGCGTCTGGTTGGCACTCCGGCGCTATGTCGCCCTCCGTGGTGTAATGGTTACCACGCTAATTTTATCAAGGTCGCGAGTTCAAACTCGACGGAGGACGATAGATTTTTTCGGGGGTAATACCCTTACCTTCGGAAGGGAAGTGAAGCCGTTGGTCTCGTGTCGTAGATTCTCCGGCGCCATATCCTCCCCCCCCCCCATTTTCCTAACATTTACTGTGTTTTCTGTTTTGATTAGCGTTTTTGCTGTATTCTGCCGATACACACATACATATACACATTGCACAATTATATAAACACCCATGCCCAAGGCGGGACTGAACTCACGATCCCCTGCACGAGACACTTTAGCGCGCGCGGCCTTGGGGACCGGCACCTTCACGGCTTCTCTGAATCGCCCGGTGAAAACCAGTTTCTTTATTCGTTCGCTACTACCCTAAAGCCGAGCACAAAAGAAGACATTTCTTGTAGTAGGAATGTCACCATACTGTGGTACATCTTATGCCATTGCTTGTATGCCATCTAGCCGTAATGTACACAGGGGACCACTTCAGTGGTTATATGCATTACTAAAATGGCTGATACAGAAGTTGCAAATACTGTAGCTGCGGTTGCTGTGGTCATTCTTTCGTATATAGCTTAATTATAATTCCCTTACATTTCTACACACGTAATGGTGCAAAGTTGCCATAGCTACTGTGACTACGACTTGCTTCGAAAGTCATATTTGATTGTTGGCGTCCTTTGTTACACCTGCGTTAGTACCGGCAGCGAGTTCTTTTGACATCGAAGCTGTGGCTTTTACATCTGTGGCAGTGGACACCTGTGCTGTCGGAAAGTTCTTTGACGTTGAAGCCGCACATTATTACATCTAGTGTAACACCTGTGGACGACTGTTTCGAGAAGTTCCCTGCCACGTGATCGACAGATATAAAAGGGGAGCGAAGGCTGCAGAGAGGTTAGTTTGTCCTGGGAATGCATAGCGAGCAGCAATTGACTGAGTTTCGACGGGAAATTCGTAGCGAGCAGTAGTAGTCATCGCCGCAGCGAACGTTGAAAGAAATCTTTACCTCAGAATAGTTGCAGACGGTTAGTTGTGAATAGATTTTAATTTGTAAACAGAGAAAGAAATAAAGAGTTATTTGTTACAGTAAAAAGAAAGTTTGTTTTGTTTTCTTTTTACAATTATGCTCATTAAAGCTTACAGAAACGAAGCATGTCTCCACAAAAAGTCACAGATCACTACAACAATATGAGAATAACTGCATAGCTAGTCGGTAGACAGTCTGTCTGTTGTGCAACGTGTCTCGAGTTCGAATTACTGTCTCTAACACGTATGTACATGCAATTACTTTCTCTATCACGTATGTGCATGCAATACTCATAGCTAGAGAAGGTATTGTATTCCACCCAAAAATGATGTCGAGATTTCACCGTTTTTTTCGCTGCCGTTTATGAAAATTACAAGACCAAGAAGGGAACTCATGTATGAAATGAATTTAATACCACGAATTAGGTACATGGCAAGTAACAAATGATAAACGTTTCAATTTTACACATGATCTTTGAGCCCTTATATTCAGTATTTGGTGTGGTCTCCATGCTCTGCAATTAGAGCTGCTCTATGCCGTGGTATTGAATCAAAAAGATTCTGAATAAGTTCCTGAGGGATTTCTCTCCACGCAGTTTTTATTTGAGCCCACAAATCCGTGACACTAGTTACTGGAGGACCATGATGCACCAGGTGCCGAACAACCATATCCCAGACATATTCGATAGACGACATGTCAGGCGAACGTGCAGGCCAGGGAAGCAATGGTACCCGTCGCTCTTAGAAGAAGGCTTGTACATTCCTCGCAATATGTGGCCGGACATTGTCCTACTGAAATATGGCCTGTGAGATACCTGAAGCAGGGGAGTACCTCGGGCTCTACAACTACTTGTAGATACGGCTGCTGTTCAAAGTGACCTGAATTCGTAAGAGGCGTGATCGGCTGTTGTAAACAATGGCGCCCCACATTATCACACTTGGCGCTATGACGCTCAACAATGCAGCCCTCCAGGTTGCGCTCACCACGGTACCGCCAGACACGAATGCGACCATCACTGTAGGACACGTTGAAGCAAATGCCATGTGTGCAGTCAGTCCAACCTGCAGCAGACGGCGACGAACTGTTGATACAGACAAGCTAACACATGCTGGAGGCTCCAGCGTCGAGCCAACACAATGCTGTGCGGTCCGTTCTGACCATGCGGACAAGATGGCAGTCATACCGTGCGATGATCATTTTGCGTGGTGAGAGAGAATGAGCAAATGAAAAGGGTCCACACTTCGCTGCGTACGACGTTCATCAATCCACCGATTCCACACACGCATCACTGTCGTAGCAGCATGCCCTGTACGAACCGAAATGCCAAGGTATGATAAATCCGCTTCCTGGAGACCAATCACTCTGCCCCGTTCGAACACTCTCACAAGCCAAATTGGCTCCCTTTGACGTTGACGAGGCATACTGGAACTCACTTTATCGTTTCCACCTTGTTTGACAGCTATGCATTTGACTACTATTGCAGACCTTGTCGGGCTGACACGACAGGGCTCTGCTATGCCTACGTGTACCCCATCTCTCTGCAAACCTAATTACTTATTGCTTACACATTCTTCTACACTTCCACCAAGTTTGGAGTTATTCGGGAAATTCTTTTTTGGTATTGCAATTTTCGCAAACGGCATAGCTCAAAAACGAAAAGACCGTTAAATACCAAATTTGATATTTAAGTTTAGTATCTTCCAAAGATGTGATAAGCAGATTTTGAGAAAAATCGCCTCATTCTACACTTTACATGGACCATTTTTTTGAAAATGTTGTTTTCCTCAAAATGTCTAATGATTTTGATTAAAATACCATAAATTAAAGATATTCACAAGACAACAAATAAAATGTATATCTTGAATTTTCTGGGAATAGCCTCTGAAGACCTTTTCATTCTGGATGAATTTTACATAACTTGTAAACCGTAAGAAATAAATTACATTAAATGTAGATCTCATTAAAACACATGATCTATGTCATACATTTGTTTTGTAGAGATAACCGTTTTCGAGTTATGCCTTGTTATTGGTTTCAATTTTAAGCTACTTCAACTTTTCTCAAACAGGAGTTTACATCTCGTTTTATCTTTCTTTTGTTTTACTACTGGAAAAGTGAAAACAGAATTTCAGTTGTTTCATCTGGCAACCGCCTTTTAAAAGATTTGACTATCGCTTTACCTAGTGTATCATCTTATTTTCTTTCTACCTATAAGACCACATCTGGTAATGCTGATCTTGGTTAGCACGATATAGGTAGACAAAAGAATACTTTTTTGTAAGAAAAGTTTCTGTGTACACAGAGAAAAGCATATGCATGGAACACAGCAGCATTTTTTAAAGTATGTAAGAACAACAGTCCACTGATATGCATTGTCCACTTGTATATCTCGATGATATCCAAAGAGTCTACCATCTAAACATTATTTCAAACCAAGTATGACATTATTGGGATTTTGCAGTGTTTAATTTAGTTTTAGTCAAGCGCTTCCGTGCTCAAAATACCAATGCGTCAGTGTTAGTACTGAAACTTCTCTTTGGATAGATTATATCGACCCGCAAGCGCCTTTATCTCCAGTTTTATTCTTCGAAATGGAATATGCTTAAGTTTCGCAAAATTTCGCAATGTCAAAAGAACCGGCGACATTGAACCTGCGTTTCAGAAAGTATAAGACAACTCATTCCCCTTGTTGTTCTCTGATGTGAAGACAGACTCGAGAAATGTGCCTTCTATTTAAAAGGAACGTGAAGTAAGATGAGACAAGGACAGCAGATTGTATTAGTTATTTCAGAACAAACTTAAGCGAGAACGGAGATGACGTTAAGTGGTGTCGTCTGTATGCGATGTGGAACTCTTAGATGTAAAATTTAATTTCATATTCTCCACAAAACTAATTTAATTTCTGCAGAATAATTTCTTCGCATCGTTTCCTAAGATACGGGTTGCTGATAGTAGGCAAAATATAATCCAGGCTTTCGCAAACAGTAATCGATTACAGAAAATTAAACTGAGTATTGTCTATGGTCGCTCTTGAACTGTTGGGTGCTTTGGCGTCTCAGCCTATATTGGGCCTGAAAGAACGCTTTGCTCAGAGACCTCTTAATCAGGTGAGCTTCTTTGACATGTCGTAAATCTATATCACGAAATCAACGGCTTTACTTCTCTTCTGAAGGATGTTTAAGGGTTTGAACCCGAGACCTTGTTGACCAGAGACTAGCATGTCACTCCTAGACCACGGAGGAGGATATTGGTTAGTTATACACAGTGTTGCAATTCCCTCCTAACAATTATGTAGAACAAATTAGTTCCCGAAGCCAGTCTTATTATCATTGGTCCCGAGATAACTTTGCAGATCCAGTTTCCGGAAGTTGAAACTCCTCCAATTCTGGAAAATAACTTCTATGTGTTGTATTCACATGCCTTTCTGTAACAGACTATTCTAAGAAAACCTTATTACTTTCTCCAGCCCGTATGTACAATGTACATCGTGGATAGATAAGGTATTGTATTCCACCCAAAAATTCCATGTCGAGATTTATCACATATATATGTAATGAGGGCCGCTGAGTCCGAAAGAAAGCAGTTTTAGAAAAATGTGTGCATATGAGTGTGGGTGGACAGCATAAACCGAAAGAGATAGACAAAATCTTACTACACAAAGTTTTGACTATCGCTTTAGCCTAATGTTTTCACTTATTCCCCTTCTACGAAGTAAGTTAATAAGACCAATTCTGTTAATGGTTATATCGATTAGCATGATATAGATAAAAGAATAATTTTTTTAGTACATGGACTAGCTAGAGAAAGTTATATGAATGGAACACATCAGATTTGTTTTGTGTCTACTTCATGCTAATCATGATAAACAGCAGAGCTGATCTTGTTACTTAGCACTTTGTAAGTAGAATGATGTAAAACAAATCTGATGTGCTACACTCACATGACTTTCTCTAGCTACTCGACAAACTTCTTACAAAAGATAATTCTTCTTCTAACAACATGCTAATCGAGATAAACATTAGCAGAATTAATACTTAGTTCCTTATAAGTATAAGGGAACTAAAGGAATGCCCTATGCTAAAGTGATAGTCAAATGTTTTAAAAGCTGTCGTTATACGATTGTCATTGCTAATTGCTTCTTTGCTTGGCCAGGAGTAGAACAAAAGTAAAACGGCCACTCCCGTCTGAGAAAGGTATAAGTGCTTTACAATTGAAACCAATAACAAGGAATATCTCGGAAACGGTTACCTCCACAACAAAAACGCAAAGGACATAAAGTGCGTGTTTTGACGAGATTTACATATTTTGTGTAGTAAGTTTTTATCTATCTCTTAGGGTTTATTAGTTATATCAAATTAAACAAAATTCACCCAAAATAAACAGGTCTTTAGAATTTATTTCCAGAAAATTCAAGATATACGTTTTATTTGTGATAGAAATGGCTTTAATATGTGGTGTTTTAATTAAAATTGATACAGCCATTTTTAAGAAAAACAATATTTTCGAAAATTTTTACATGTAAAGGGTAGTTAGGGGTGGGGGATTTTCTTGAACATCTTCGTGTCGCATCCTTGGAAGATACCAAACTTAAATAACAAGTTTTGTATTTAACCGTCTTTTCGTTTTTGAGCTATACTGTCCACAGACGCACCTGTATTTCCGTGAAATCTCGACATCATATTTTTGGGTGGAATGCAATATTTCTCTATCCCTATGTGCATTGTATATACGGGACTAGAGAAAGTAACAATGTGAATACACTACATACTATTTTTATTTATTTGTTACATTTTAATTTTATACTTTTCATATTTGACACTGCTATACTGCAATTGTTTTGGCAAATAAACTATCTAGGACAAGGGGATGAACTGAAGAGCGACTACACTTGATAGCTGTTTTTGTGCAAGGATTTAGTCGTTAAACTGCATACTGAGACAAAGTGATTCGGTCGTAAAGCCTTGCACAACCTAACCGGCGAATTACCTTTTTCTTCCTGGGTTCTTACTCCGTCTAGCGCGGCTCTATTACACATATCCTCAGCACTCTTTAGAGTGCGCTGAAGTAATGCACTGTCGCAAAATGCTGGATGTCTCCTCTCTATTTTTATGGCTCATTTCCCTTTTTGAATTTCTCCTTTGATGGCTCTCTCTCTCACCAAAAGACCTCGATAAAACGAAATGCAATCGTTTTTCTCCATTCCGCACCCTTAGCAGAACTTTTACGGCCTCGTTTCAAAACACATGCCTCAAAGGAAGAGGGGAGGATTAATGGTTGGGCACTGCAATAAATCCTTTGGCTTTGCAGACTGATTGTGCACAGCTTTCTAGTCGGCTATCATAAAGACAGAGACATTTTAGAAGATATCAAAGCGCATAATCACAATGCAAGTCAACGCTTTTATTATAATAACATATCATATAGTAGATGTTCTTAACGAGTGAAGCATAAATTATTTATGGAACTGTTAAGTGATTTCGAGCTTCTACAAGTAACCGTTTATCGCAGCCCTTTAACATATTTTTAATTTCCCTATACGTACTACGGAAATAGTGTATAGAGAAAGTATTGTAATGCACCAAAAAATGCGATACCGAGATTTCACCGGAATTACATGTTTTGAGACTCTCTGGTTCCAAAAAGCCTTTTTAGAAGCATCTCCGCGCGCGCATGTGTGTGTGCATTATAGCTCAAAAACGTAAAGACCGTTAAATACCCAACTTGGTACTTAAGTTTGATATCTTCCAAGGATGGTCGTTTCTTTAGCGCGGTGATAGCGCAGCTGCTTACCAAGCGGGAGACCTGGATTCGATCCTCAGTACCGGCGTGGGGATTTTTCCCTTGCTGGGAGACCTGGCCCGGGGTGCACTCAGCCTCGTAAGGTCCCTGGGGGACTTGATGGAGAAGTAGCGCACGTGGTTAGGGGGTAATGTTTTAATAATCACGCCAACTTTCAGTGCCGCTGCCTTAGAAAATGTGCACGTAAATCCTGTTAACCTTAGATTTCAAACATCTCTTCTGCATTTACTGTTATTCTCTATGGTTAAAACGACCCTTCGTAATGCCGCTTTTGACCTCTAAGTTAAACTTCCTTGGAAAGGCTTGCTAAAGGCAAAACACCTGTGGATCCTCTTCCTTTAGCCGCCACTTCATTTGCTGGAAGTTAAGCTTCCATTGAGCTGTCCGAGTTGTGAATTCTAATGATACTCCAACTTAATGGAACAGATGGAGTTCGCTGTAATTGTACGTCTTCGAAGCGAACCTAACGACTAGCGGAGAAGAACAGCTGTGATTCAGGGAAGAACATTCACGTGATTGAATTTTTAGTACTTTCAACGCAAGCCCTTGATAATAATCTATATAACTCGTATATACGGGTCAACCTTTTAAGTGGATCAAGAAAGTTAAATACCAACAGTTTTTATTCTCATGGTTGTCCCTAGAGACAGAATAAGGGGCGGGCAGTGGACCCTAAATGGGACGAGGGGGTGAACTTCACAATAACATTTTAAATAAGATATTCTAATATTCCTTAATAAATTAAGAACGTTTGGTTTAAAACATGATAACTTTAGAATTCATACCGTGTTCAAACTTATTTTTTTTTTTTTTACGTAGCAGATTTTGATCTTCCGGATTTAGTCTTATACTTCACACGTCCCATGTCGTACTTCACAATTTTTCACACCGTGGGCGGAGTTCCTTTTTTTATTTGGATCCAATTCATTACATATATCTCACATCTTTTCGCGTTCTCTTCCTCTCTAGAAAACCAACCATCATTAATATTTATATTCCTAATTTTTAGTGAGATTCGTCATAAGTAAATTCTCAATAAATTATTTGTTAGTAAATAAATGCAAATAAATGAATTTGCTGTTTATGTTCTACAGCTTTTTAACTCTCAAATAATTACAAACATGAAATTTTGGAAAGTAAAAATGTTACTTTCAGTGCTTAGTACATAATATGTATTATTCAAAATATATAGGTAGAGAAGGTATTGCATTCCATCCAAAATTTGATGCCTAGATTTCACTGGAAATACACATTTTAGGGTCCACTGTATACATAAAAAGCACCTTTAGAAAAAGGTTTGCGTGTGTATGTTCTGTTTGTGAACACGATAACTAAAAAATGAAAACTTCTTATTTATGTTAGCATGCTGTGCTGACATGTTACCATGGTACCTCAGTGGTTAGAACAACCGACTAGAGACCGGAAAATCCGTGGTTCAAATCCCAGCTATGGCATTGAAATTTTCATGGATCTAACGAACCAACTTAATATTTAGTTTAGTATCTTCTATGGATGTAACACGAACATTTTCAGGAAAATGCTCCCACCCCAAATTATCCTTTCCATGGAAACATTTTCGAATATTTTCTCAAAAATGGTTCTAACGATTTTGATAAAGAATACCGTATATTAAATATATTTACATGAACAATAAAATATATATTGAATTATCTGAGAATAACCTCTGAAGATCTCTTCATTCTGGATGACTTTTGCACAACTGGCAACAAAACGTTACTATACTAACAATATAGATCTAGTTAAAACAAGCCATTTATGTCACAGCCATCTTCTTTTGTAGAGATAAGCATTTCCAAAATATTTTTGTTATTGGTTTCAGTTTTAATAACTTAAACTTTTCTCCTTGTCAACTCCTGGCCATGCAAATAGAACTGAATTTCACTCACGTAGCAATCATCATTTAAAAGATTTGACTTTCGGTTTAGCCTAGTGTATTGCCTTATTTTCCGCCTACTTATAAGGAACTAAGTAATAAGAGCATTTCTGCTAAATGTTTATCTGGATTACCATGAAGTATATAGAATGATAAGCTTTATAAGAATAATTTGTAGAGGTAGTCAAAGCCATGTGAATGGAACTTATTTTCTATAATGATGATTAATAATAATAATAATAATAATAATAATAATAATAATAATAAGGGTTTAATACTAAAACTATAAAATATAATTCTATTTTTAATTCATTCACTATAAAATATGAAACTGTTTTGTAAATATTTTTAAAGACGCAATCTCTGGAGCATCGTTATTAGAAGGATGAATTTAGACAAATAGTTATTATTTAAATAACCATAAAAGGCAGAATTCTGAAACGTGGCAAACTGATCACTGTTATTGTGTGTAATGAATGCTATACATTTCAGCAAGATCTCTTGCATACTGTAGATTTTCCAAATTTCGCAGATCAGAATGCTTCAGGCAATCAGTATACCACATATACTCTGAATCATAGAAAACAGAAAGCTTAGAATTTGACCCTTTAAAATACTGAAAGAATAGTCTTTATATTATTCGAGCATTTTGGCCGGCATTCGTTCTGCGTTAGCAATTCCAGCATCTCCCCTCAAAAGCTTGAAAATGGACTTTACCACAACAACGTAAACATGCCTTTGTTCAACTGTTTTAATTGGATATTATACTGTCCTTCGCCGCAAGGAAATAATCAGGGTTTCGCTTTATGTAAGCTCGCATGTCAACGTTACCATGTGCTCTAATCAGCCTCGTGATCGCTATAAAAATTACCTTTTTATTTAAAACAATAATGTTACCCTCATATGCTGAAAGAACCTCACAAAACTTACACTTTCCCGTGATACTGGCCATTATAGATTATAACCAAGCACTTAAATCAAAATCGTTAGTCATTTTGGACAAAACATTTTCCAAATTCTTTCCTTGTAAAGGGTAGTTTGGGGTGGGGGATTTCTCTGAAAATCTTCGTGTCGCATCCTTGGAAGATATTAAACTTTAATACCGAGTTTTATATTTAATGGACTTTTCGTTTTTGAGTTATGCTGTCCAAACACAGAAACACTTTTTTCTAAAACTGTTTTTTTTTATTCAAGGGACCCTAAAACATGTATTTCCGGTAATTCTCGGTCTCGAATTTTTGGGTGAAATACAATACCTTCTCTATATAGATACTATATACCTAGTACGTGCAGAGAAAGTAAAAAGTCAAAGCATCATTCACCCTAAGGTAATAGCCGAAATGAAGTTCGTATCTCTTGCCTCACGTCAAGTGGAGCGCAGTTTCTCCCCTTTCAAGCGCATTTTAACGGAATACTGAAAAATTCTCAGGTGTAAACTCCCTTCTAAGTACTCCTTGTTCAGTGTCGCACTAAAAATGCAAAATGAGTGCTGAAAACTTTTGCGATGTAGTGTTCAAAATTGTGTTTTTCAGCTGCTTACTTACAATAAGTATACATTTTGCGCATGTGGTGTCTGAAATTAAATTATGAGTTCTTCAGAGCAATATTAATACAGAGAACTATTACGCGTGTTGTGCTTCAAATTAATGTATGTTTTACAGTACCATACTAATCGTTGGTGTATTCAAATGGGTACTTTTAAACACATACTAAAGTTAATTTAAAATGTTACAATTTAATGTCACTATTTTTAACATAATGGCATGTGCAGTGATTTTTACAAACATATGTTGTTCGAAAAACCTTATGCATTTATAAATTAAGCAATAAGATCCTATAAAATCCTAATATACTAATAGGGCCTACGTTTAAAACCTAAAAACCCGTGCTGGTTATCCATGCTATGTTCTTCTTTCGCTATTTACAGGTAAAGATGCCTGTTGAGTGGTAGACAGATTCTATATCAAAGAGAATGGATGATAACCGAATTGGAGTGAGAAATGAATCAAAGGAAAGGTGATTATGGAGCAAGTCGTGGATTAAATGGCGGGGGAAACCGGAGATAACCGTCCAGATGCCGCTTTGAACACCACAAATCCCACGTGCCGGGTAGATGAGAGGCAGCTATGATTAATAAATATGTGCTAGATTAAAATCATTCTCTCTCTATCTGACGCATTATGGTAAGAGCAGGTGCGTTCGCTTAGCATTTGACTTTCGCGGCTACAGGTTTATTAAAATAGATTGACCCGATTTCACAGATTTTCTGCAGCTATTGTTATTTCACAATTTGTCATATAACTTTGCAGATACATATATACAAAAACTCAAAATATTTAAAACTGCTCCATATTTGCCCCCATATAGATTGCAGATACGAAGTCGATAATTGCAGCATGTTCCCATAAATCTGTTTAAAAGGATTGTGAGCTCATAGTTCTGGTACGTTAGTTGATAATGTAGCCTTTTACATAACCCCACATACAATATATAAACTTAAAAAAACACTTTTGTTTTCCATTCACATTACTTTCTCTATCTCTTCTGCAAATAAACTATTATTTCAAAAGATTATTCTTTTATCTACATAATGCTAATCGAAATTGTGTTATTACTTAGATCCTTATAAGTAAAAGGGAGAAAAAGGGAACACATTACACAGTATTACAGTACTACAAATTTAACTATTGAGTTGTTTATAAAACATTCAATTGTGAAGTTTTTAAGGGATTGAATTTCCCATAGAACTAAAAGTGAAGTCGTGGGCCTTAACAGAGTTTTAGAGCATGCTTAAAATATTATGATGATAATATTTGCTGTTTATGATGATAAACGGAGCTCAAGGGCGTTCAACTTCTGAGTTATAAGCGACCTCATAAAACAAAGAGTGACAAAAGCCAAAGAAAAAATCAAGATAAAACTGGAACTAAAACAGGATAAAAAGCAAGGGAAAATAAAACTATCTATTTGTAAAACAAAGAAACGAATCTATAAAACTAGGCCGAAAATAGAGCTAAAAGAGGGTATAATAGCAAAAGCTATATGGGGATAAAAAGGCGGCATACGATAAAAGTTAAAAACCACAATTCTACCGTAAGAGAAATAAAATGATCTAAAAGCGCAATGTAAAAGGTATTTTGGATAAAAACTTATAACCCATTATTTATTGCTCTCTCATTATCTGTCAGGACCTCCGCTAGGCAGGACGAATAGATGCTGGCACACTCTAGCAACACATTGACTGACGGTCAACGCTGCTCCACAGGGCGGACAAATAGGAGCCGGTTCCTTCTTAAACAGATAACTATGTGTAAAAATACAGTGACCGATCCGCAAGCGAGCCAATGGCACCTCCTCCCGACGAGATTTACGAGAGAAGGTAACCCAGTTTACAGGGAGATCCTTCACTTCCCTATTTGCTTCTTAAGATCACAAACTAATTCTACTCCTGGTTATAACTGTATACACTTTTTAAATGTTTTTTTTTCTGCGTATCGACTTCTGTGTAATGTTTCCAATACAGTTTTCTGTTAACCATGATTAACACTATGTGGGAAAAACAGCGCCGTGTTGTGGGAGAAAAAAAATGCGTGATACAAATTTGAAATTAACTAAAGGTAATTTATGAAAATAATTTAATTTACTCGGTGCAAAATTAACATCCGAGTTTGGGTTTCTAATTTTGAACGTCGCAAAGTTTTTATCCATATGGAAAAGTAGCAAAAACTTAAAAGCATTTCTCCTTATAAATTTAAATCTTGAAACGCTGGAGACAAAAAGGTCTCTTTGTGCCTTTAGACACAAATAATCTGCTACCCCGTGTACCGCCGAAGGCTTTTTTAATCATCGTTAAAAGGCTTTTTAAAGACGATGTCTCACAACGCTACAGTGCTGGCTAAAAGTATTGCCGAATATCAAGCAATTAAAATACTATTATGCAAACAAACGTATTGCAAAAGATTATTTTTGCTTTTTACTGCATGCTAAACGAAATAACCATTAGCAGAGTCGAATATTATAAGGATCTAATTCATTTTGGGGAATTAAGTAGGAGTCGAATTCAATATCTAAAATATCTGAATATTCATAACTTCAATATCATTGATGTCCAATAGCTTTAAGTGTGAATGTGGGTTTAATACTTTCATCAATTAGATAAAAGACCGGATAGATGGTAAGTCAATAAAAAGTAAACCACCAAGAGATAATATTGAAATGAATAATGTAAATTGAATGATTTTTTTGTGGTTTAATGAGTTAAATCTTTGTGAAATGTAGGATAGATTACTTATATTTGTTAAGAAAATAATAGAGGTGATATTGATGGCATAAATAAAGAACTATGTTAATCATAAGTTTATTCCTATGATTATAGTTACTTAGTTTCTAATAAGTAGAAGGGAAGCTAGGGAATACACAAGGTTAAAGTAATAGTCAAATATTTTAAAAGCTGATCGCTATTTCAAACAGTTGCTCTTTGCTTGCCAGAAGTAAAACAAAGGAAAAATGAAGCGAAAGGCAAAAGTTTAACTAGTCTAAATTTGAAATCAATACCAAGGAGTATATTGGAAACGATTAACTCCACACAAAAAGAAAAAAAAAAAAAATTGCATGACAAACTGTAATGAGATCTATTTTTTTGTAGTAAGTTTTTGTCTGTTTTACGGTTTACCAGTTATACAAAGTCATCCAGAATAAAGAGCTCTTCAGATATTATTTTAACCAAAATAGAGGACTTTTTTTGTTTGTTGAGAAAATCAAAATTGTCAAAAATGTTCCATGTAAAGGGCAGAGATTCCACCAACCGGATGACAACTGTATACGTTCATTATGTGACCGGAAGTGCGAACGCTATCACATAATAAAGTGTGCAACCAGAACTAAATCTATAAAAGTCTATAGTGAAAAATAAAGCTACATTTAATGTTCTTTTGTGTGCTCCTTATGTATTGTTATTTTTGTTGCTGTTGTTATAAAGAGCAGTTTGAGGTGATTAATCTATCTACTTCAAGCTATTCAAGATAAATTGAGCACTAGACTAAAGCCATATTCAAATCCTTTGCAACTGTTCCCAAGAGAAAAACTGAAATTTGGTTCTCTTTTCAAAGGTCAGGAGTAAAACAAAAGAGCAGTAGAACGACAGATGACTTCCCGTTTTAGAAAAGTAGGTACTTAAAATTGAAGCAAATAAGAGAGAATATATTAGAAACGGTTACATCTATAAAAAAAAGGTATATGTCAACTCGTATGTTTTCACGAGATCAACATATTTGTTAGTACTAAGTTTTCGTCTATCAGCTACCGTTTACCAGTTATAAAAAAGTCGTCAGGAGTGAAGAAATCTTCCGAGGCTATTCCCAGAAGAATAGAACATTTTATTTGTCATGTAAACATATGTAATATACGGTATTTTAATCAAAATCGATTGAGCCATTTTTGAGAAAAACATTTTCGCAAAGGGTAGTTTTGGGGTTGGAATTTTTCTGAAAAATCTTCGTGTGGCATCCTTGGAAGATACTAAACTTAAATATCAAATTTGGTATTTAATGGTCTTTTCGTTTTTGATCTATGCTATCCACTATCCATAGACACAGAACCTTCTTCTAAAAATTCTTATTTTTAGTTTAAGGGGATCTCTAAACTTATATTTCCTTGAAATTTCGATTGAATTTTGGATGAAATACAAAAGCTGCTCTACCTACTATATGCATTTTATGTATAAATTAAAAACTTCCCCTTGCAAATTTGTTTAAAAAGAATATTTGGAAGTTCCGTGGTCGTGTGGACAGCGAGCTGACTTCTCGCCGGATGTTCCGGATTCGATTCCCGGCTGGGGCGGGGGATTTATCTTTGACCAGTATTATTCCCTATTCCTACAGAGTCTGGAAGTATGCGTGTGAGAATGTGTGTGTGTGTGTGTGTGTGTGTGTGTGTGTGTGAGGAAAATAAAACGATTTAAACCTAAAGTAAAGAACCTACAGGCATCGAGTTGTTTCTAGTGTAAAGCCGCTGATATCGCCTTAGATGTCTATATAAATGAAACTATTAAAAAAACAAAACATTTCATGACTTGCAAATAGCACATTTTATGCAAGTACCTCTGCAAACATGTATTCAATTTAAACAAAATCAATCATAAATACACCTCAAATCATTTTTGATCACTTTAAAGTCTTTTTTTTTTTATTATAATAAGATTTATTTTTATTTTACAAATATAAAAAACAAATACTGGAGCATTGTAACCATTAAAATACACTTGAATTCAAAAAGTATAAGAAACTGGAATAACTATTATTATATATCCGTATATTAAACTTATTTCCATAAGTATGAGTAGCTACGGTGCACTTTAGCTAGCAAATTATATAAGTATTATAAAGTCTGCATGCACAGGAATATGTACTGGATCCGACACTGATACAAGGGGGCGTGTCTGATTATGGTCTGATTAAAAGCCCTTCGGCAGTCTTTTGAGTTTGAAAACATCAATTGTAAACATCCGGCGTCCGCTGACCTGTGCTTTTTGCGCCCTTCCGATGGATCGCTTTATACGTGCTTTATCTTACACCCTGGAGGTCGGCAAGCAACCGCGTTTAACACCTCAACAGAGTGAAAAATCTGATGTGTTCCATTCATATGACTTTCTCTACATCCTGCAACAAATTATTGTTAGAAAGCTTATGCTTCTATTTACTTCATGCTAATCGAGAAAAACATTAGCAGAAATAGTCTTATTACTTGCTTCCTTGTAAGTAGAAGCGAAATAATATTCTGATATACATTTAATCTTGCGTAAAATATTCAAACTGGCAGTATAATTAAAACGTTAGATATTTTTGGATAAGACAATATATTTGTAATATGTTCAGTATAAAAGGTAGTGGCGGCACCGTGGCCGAGTGGTTAGACTCCCACTTAGACGCCCCGGGTTTGATCCCAAGCATCCGCATGTGGGATTTGTGGTGGACGAAGGAAGGGTTTCCTCCGGTTTCCCCCGCCACTCATTGCACTAATTGCTCTATCATGATCTTTCCTATCACCCATTTCGCATGCATTTCATATCATCTATTTCCTCACGCTCATGCCGACCATTTAAATCCTAAGAGGGTGTCGTCCTAAATACGGGGAGGGTAAAGTAAATACAAGGGTAAATACAAGTTTGAGATTAAGGATTTTCTTAGAACTCTTCGAGTCGCATTTTGAAAGATGGAGAACTTAAATACCAAATTACACACACAGGTAAAACTGCTTTTTGGGGGGTTCAAGTTGCCTCACGTTATATTTCCTATGAAATTATGACATGCAATTTTTGGGTAGTTTACTTTCGGTACATACTATGGGTAGTAGAGAGTTATATAATGTTTCATATACCACTTTCAACAAACAATATTATAAATAGCCTGGTTCAATAATCGCTTAATAATGTATATAAGCCGCGTTCTACCCTAGCTTTCAGGAGTCATGGGCGTAGTGTTTTAAATATCTTGCTATGTATTCTTTTCGTTGTCATTCCGACAGATAAATTATTGCGCAACTCTTCTTTTATCTTCTATACTTAGAAATAGTGTATAGGCAGAAAAGGTATTGCATTTTATCCATATAATTCCATACCGAGACTCCATTGGAAAGACAGATTTAGGGTCCCCTGCATAAAAAACAAAAAAACAAGCATTTTTTAGTAAAAGGTCCGTATGTCTAATCTAAAACGTATAGGCGGTAAGTCCAAACTTGATATTTAAGTTCAGCATCTTCCAAATATGCGACACAAACGTTTCCAAGAAATTCCTCCCGTCCCAAACTACTCTTTACGTGGAAAAAATTTCGAAACCTTTGATTTTCTCAAAAATGGTCTTAACGATTTTGATTTAAATACCCTATGTTAAAGATACTTATACGATAAATAATTTTCTGGGAATGACCTCTGAAGACTTCTTCATTCTGAATGACTTTATATAACTGGTAAACTGTATTATATAGACAAAAGTTACTACATAAAAATGCAAAGCTCGTTAAAACTAACAATTTATGTCATACACAATTTTTGTGGGGATAACCATTTCCAGAAATTCCTTGTTATTTCCTTTAAAGTATTTAAACTTTTCTCATTAGGCATTTGCTAGTTCTGGTCATGCAATGAAAGTGAATTTCAACCACACAATAACTAGCTTTTAAAAGATTTTGACTATCGCTTTAGCCGGGTGCATTGCCTTTCTCTTCTATTTATAAAGAGCTAAGTAGTAAGACCATTTCTAATGTTTTTCTTGATTAGCGTGTAAAATATAGACGCATTCATTTTTAAGAATAATTCGTTACAGAGATGTAGGGAAAGTCATGTGAATGGAACACATCACATTTTTTCAAATACGTTTAATATAGAAGTTACAGGCTGCTCACTCCTTCTAGACGAATAACCTCTAGCAAAAATACAATGAGCCAGCTTATACTTGATATACAAGCTAGCAAAAAGTTTGTTACAATAACAAACAGCTCTCCTTCCTTATGATTGCGTTTCGAGAATAAACAATAATGGTGAATAAGTGACTTGCACTTAATCTCTCATTTAAAAAATCTGATGTGTTCCACTCACACGACTTTCTCTACATCTCTGCAACAATTTATTGTTAAAAAGCTTATGCTTCTATTTACTTCACGCTAATCGAGAAAAAAAGCAGAAATAGTCTTATTACTTGCTCTCTTGTAACTAGAAGCGAAATAAGAGAGTACGATAGGTAAGTGATGGTCAAAAGCTGGTTGCTATATCACTGAAGTTCCTTTATTTGTATGGACAGCAGTTGACAAATTCCTGTATGAGAAAATATGTTTTTCAAAGCCTGAAACCAAAAATAAGGAATGTCTCAAAAACGATGACTCCACGAAAAAAATGTATGTAACATCAATTGTGAATTTTAATGTGCTCTACATTTTTTGTGTAGTAAGTTTTTGTCCATCTCTTACGGTTTAGCAGTTATTAAAAATGCCGTAAAATTCATCCAGAATAAAGTAATCTTCACAGGCTATTTCCAGAAAATTCAAAATATACATTTTATTTGTCAGGTAAATATCTTTAATATACGAAATTTTAATCAAAATCGTTAGCCATTTTTGAGAAAATCAAAATTTTCGAAAAAAGTTCCATGTAAAGGGTAGTTGGGGGTAGGGGGAATTTTCTCAAAATCTTCGTGGCGCATCCTTGGAAGATAACAAACATAAAAACCAAGCTTGGGCTTTAACGGTCTTTTCGTTTTTGAGCTATGCTGCCCACGAACGCGCACACACACGGACATTTTTCTAATTTTTTTTTTTTTTGATTCAGGGAGAGTGGAAACTTGTATTTCCGGTGAAATCTCGGTATAGAATTTTTGGGTGCAATACAATACCTTCTCTATACACTATGTACATAGTTCGTATAGAAAAAAGTAAAAAGTCATTCGTTAAGAACTGGTGCGCGACCTATACAATGTGACTTAAGAGGCATTAGAATTTGAATGTTGCTGTATGAGTTTGCTGCTTTTGAGAATCACATTTCCTGCCTTCCCCCTCTAAACACTCTTTCTACGTCCTACGTTCACTTGCTCATTGATTGTATAATGGCCTCGAAACCCTGCCTGCTCTGCGAGGTGTAAAAAAACCATGATCGACAAGGTAGGGGAATGGTACGCCACTTCGTCCAGGGCATGTACACAGTTTTATGGGTTAGAAGTTTTCGTCCCTTTTGGTTCGGAACAAACAACCAAATATCGAACCCATTTAAGCTAAGAAGTTATCAAGTTATATTGTTCTATTCGGCTTTATTGGGTATTACCAGGGCGCAGATTTTGATGACATATTTTCTTTCTTTACATTTTTTGCAATAGCTGTAAATACAGAATTCCTGACTAGGAGCTGCTGATTACAGAAATGTGGAGTTTTTACGTCACTTTTAGTTTTTCTTCACTGCTTTAACCTTTCAAGTCATTTAGGGGGAAAATAAAAAAACACTATGACATTTTAATCAGTTTTTACTTTCTCGAACGCCTATGTACAACGTACATAGCAGATAGAGAAGGTATTGTATTCCATCCAAAAATCAACACAGAAATTCACCAAAAATATATGTTTTGAGACCTCAGAATCAAAAAATAAGTATTTTAAGGAAACGTCAGTGCGTCTGTGTGGGTGTGTGTATGTATATGGACAGAATAACTCCTCAAAAACGAAAACCTTAAATATCAAAGTTGTATTTAAGTTTAGTATCTCCCAGGAATGCTGTTTATATGGAACATTTTCAATTTTTTTTTATTTTCTCAAAAATGGCTGTTTCGATTTTGATTAAAATATGTGTAAAAATATCATGACCAAATGAAATTGCATTCCTTGAATTTTCTAGGAATAGCCTCTGAAATCCTCTTCCTTGCATAGCTGGCAAACCGTAAGAGATGCACAAAAACTTAATACCTACACAACAAATGTAGATCACATCAAAACACACCATTTATGTATTTTACATTTTTGTTGCGGAGGTAACCGTTTCCGATATATTCCTTGTTATTGGTTTAATTTTAAAACACTTATAGTTTTCTCAGATACAAATTTACTCGTGTTTCTTTTGTTTTTACTCCTGGCCAAGCCATGAGGCAAATTCTATGACAATCGCACAGCGACTGCTTTTAAAACATTTGACCATCACTTTAGCATAGTGCATTCGTTTAGTTCCCTTCTACTTATAAGGAACTAAGTCAATGCTTATCTCGGTTAAGCAGAAAGAAAAATAATATCTTGTAAGATGTTTGTTTGTAGTACAGGTAAAGAAACTCATGTGAGTAACGTGTCAACTCTTTTTTTTTAATTTTGAAGTCATTTTTATTCATTCTAACAATGTTTATAACCTTAAAATACATCTTTGATTCGTAAATACGGAAATAAAATATATTTCCAAGCTTATGTGTCAAAATATGATGGGCTCCAGTCGTGTTTCATTACATCATACCAGGAACAGCGAAGTCCCTAAACCTATTTGTACATATAAGGACGATCTTTTCGCTTCGTGTGTCGGACCAGCAGTGTTACCAAGCGTACGGTTTAAGCTCTACATTTGCGTTTTTCGACCTTGTCTATACGGTGTAAGGTCAGAACATTGAACTGTGCGTAGTAAATACGGTCCTACGATACAAGTAAAATTATTTTTGAAATTTGTCAACTCTTACTCCTTGGTGATCCCTACACCATCTAAACCGATGCAGAAATTTTTACAAATAGGAGGTAGGGAATAAAAACAATGTGTTCCATTCACATGACTTTCTCTACACATCTGTAACAAACGATTGAAGTTTATTCTTCTATTTACTTCATCTAATCGAGATGTTCAAACCCAGCGGAGGACGATGGATTTTTCGGGCGTAAAAATCCTTAGCATGACTTCCTTCGGAAGGGAAGTAAAGCCGTTGGTCCCGTGTCGTAGATTTACGGCACGTAAAAGAACCTCAAGCCTGATGGAGAGGCCTCTGAGCAAAATTAAGCGGTCTTTCACGCCCAATATAGAATGGGACGCTGAGAACCACAGCAGTTAAAGAGCGTCTATAAATATAAAAACGCCATTCCCATTAAACGTTAGCAGGAATATTTTCTTGTAAGAAGAAGAAAAATGAAGAATACGCTAGGCTAAAACGATCGTCAAGTCTTTTAAAAATTGGTTGCCATATAGATGAAATCCGTTTGGCACGAGTTGACAAATTCCCGCATTTGAAAAGTATTTTAAAACTGAAACCAGCATAACAAGGGATATTTAAAAATGGTAAACTCCAAGAAAAAAAGGTATATATATACATATTTAATATATATGACATAAATTGAGAGATTCAACGAGATGTACATTTTTGTGTAGCAAGTTTTTGTCTATCTCTTTCGTTTACTAGTTATGCAAAATCCAGCACAATTCATCGTTAAAACCATTTTGGAGAAAATCATAATGTTCGGAAATATTTCCATCTAAGGGTAGTTTGGGAGGGGGCTTTCCCTCAAAATCTTTGTGTCGCATCCTTGGAATATACTATAGATATATAACAAGTTTGGTATTTTACAGACTTTTCGTTTTTGAGTTATCGTGTTCACAGACACACGGATACACACACGGACATTTTTCTAAAAATGATTTTATTGGATACTAGGGAGCATAAAATGTCTATTCTCGGTGAAATCTCGGTGTCGAGTTTTTGGATGGAATGCAATAGGTACCTTCTCTATACACTATGTACGTGGTACGTGTAGAGAAAGTAAAAACGCACAACTTTCGTGATCCATTATTCCCTTTGTTTGCTCTCCTCACACCGTAGAGAGCGTTGGTGGATGTAGAGTGAATTTACTGATACCTCTGCCACACCATTACACAGGAGAGTCTCCGTCATTCACAATGATGAGGCAGGTCTAAATGGGTGGTGAGGGAAATCGACAACGAATGCCCAACGTTGACACCACTTCCTCAGGATGTGAAGATGCCAGTAATTTAAATAAATTGATGCATTTTGGTATCGATTACCGTCATTTTAAGACCGCGCGTGTTACTCCTTTTAGTGAGATTCTTTTTTTTCTTTCCTTCTTTCCTTTTTTTTCAGTTCACTTTTTCGAACCTAAGTTTCGGCACTTGAATTCTGATTTCGAGCGTAATTGCCAAATTACTTTAATATTAAAGCGAGACACAGAAATCGACTTTGTACAGTCACTGGATAATGATGAAACATCCTTTACTTTTGGAGAATAAGTTATGGTGAGTGAATCTATGTTGATGTCTATTAACACATTGATATTTTAAGTTTATTAAACTGATATTTCCTTAATTTCTTACTTTATAATATTGCTTATATAATGCGCATTTTGAAATTGGCACCGTAGGGTTCTCACTTCAGAAAAACAGTTCATTTTTATATGCCTGTCCGATTTTCTCATTGTCGAAGGTTGCAACCCTGCTGACTAGTGACCGCCTCAGTGAACAAAGAGATATCGTGGTTACAAGATTCCCTCTCCCTGTGTAATCATGTTATCTACTTACTTGCAATAATGCCAAAAGTGAAGCCTATCAAGGATACCAGTTAAGAAATAACATTCGTGAGTTTGGAGTGGAAGTTGTTTTTCAACAGATGGTTCTGTGTAATTTTGTAAACTTTGTGAGGTTAGGTTGGAGGTTGAAAGAATGTTTACAGTGCAACTTATCGGCCGCGAAAAAAAGCATATGTGTACTATGGAACATGCCGATAAAGAGAAAAATTCACAATTACTACTTGCTCAGAGTGGTGTATGGTTAAAGGCGTACACACCCTTTGATTTTTGTAAAGAATTATATAACATCTTAGCGTCTGTGAATACTCCACTGAAAAACTCTTAAATTAAAGACTTCCTAAGACGTCAAATGATGATATTCCGATGGAGTAGAGAGCATCCTTATGTATATCTTTCTTAAGAAGCTTTTCTTTAAGTATGTACAAAGTACAAACTATTGCAAATCATTTACAGGTAAATAGGGTTTGTGTCTATTTCATTTCGGCTGGACTTATGTAGAAATGAAACACTAAATAACAATAATGATACTACTTTTATCACTCAACCAATCATAGCTTACAAGAACAGGTCCTTTCGACACGGGGGCTGAGGTCGTTAAGACAAGAAGTGGTGAATATATTCGCGGTTCAGATAAGTTAGGATCGTGTCCTTCCGTTTGTCCTGGATTTCTTCGGTTCTCAAACTGGCAACTGTCAGGGAAGTGCCCTAATAGGCATGTAACTCTTCCGGTCCAAATATCCTTTTAGAATTATCACTTCATTTCATATATAACTTGTGTCACCACCAATTGTACCGTTTGTAGAAATATCGGGCGTTAAACACGATTAAAAAGGAGGTCCTCCATTGTAAACTCAACCCGCTTTCTTCTCTTTACATCCTCATGAACAACGCAGCCGATGGTGGTTGTGGATGATCTGTAACTGTTATGCTTCTCGCGTCCTGGTTTATATTGAACGTGAAAGATCGCTTTATTTTCCTCAGAGGCCTGTCTGTCCCTTTATCATATCAGGCTTAAGGTTCTTTTACGTTCCGTAAATCTACGACACGAAACCATCGGCTTTAATTCTTCCCAAGAAGGATTTTCGGATTTGAGCCTGCGACCTCGATACATAGAAGCCAGCATGTTATCCCTCGGCCACGGATGGTGATGGAGGATGTGGTGGTGGTGTTAATCTAAATACACATCAAAACTGTATCTTTCGATTTTGCATAAAGAACCGATACTAGCGCCGTACGCTTAAAAAAAAAAATAAATAAAAAAATGATGTGTTCCATTCACATGACTTTCTCTACATCTCTGTAACAAATTATTGTTAAAACGCTTATGCTTATATTTCCTTCATGCTAATCGAGAAAAAATTAGCAGAAATAGTTTTATTACTTGCTTCCTTGTAAGCAGAAGCGAAATAAGAGAGTACCATAGGTTAAAGTGATAGTCAAAAGCTGGTTGCTATGTGACTGAAGTTCTTTTGTTTCTATGGACACGAGTTGACAAATTCCTGTATGAGAAAAGTAAGCTTTTCAAAGCTGAAACCAAAAACAAGGAATATCGAAAAAACGATCAACTGCACGAAAATATATAACGGACTTTTCGTTTTTGAGCTATGCTGTTCACAGACACAGACATACAGATAGATAGACAGACAGACAGACAGACAGACAGATACGCAGATATACACACACGCGCGCGCGCGTGGACTTTTTTGTAAAAATGCTTTTTTTGTATTCAGGGGGTCCTAATACATGTATTTTCAGTGAAATCTCGGTATCGAATTTTTGGGTGGAATACAATACAACCTGTACATAGTACGTGTAGAGAAAGTAAAAATTAGTTTTTCATATGGATATTTGTTTTTCTATCAAAACTGATCTACTTCAGGCATCTTCAACTGGTCGCAAATTTAGTAAGGCAGAGATATCTACTTTATTCGATGCTCCTGCGAATCGCCTACTGTAAACTGCGTGACCAACTGCGCGGAAAGCAGGAACACATAATTCCTTCATTGCTGTGGCAGATGCAACATTTTGCATTTGAAATACGTAATCCACCTTTAATAGGTTGACTGACTATACTTGCCCTTATTACCGAATTCTTAAAATATGTAAACCAACTTTTCTTTAGGAGGATCATCTTCTGGATTTATCAAAATTTTTCATGGGCTAATACCCTTATTTAGGTTCATCATTGGTTGAACATTTGACCTATTATAATATCGCTTATATTAGTTTTTGTATTTCTGATATGAACATATACGCATTATTATTATTATTATTATTATTATTATTATTATCATTATTCTACTACTTTATATAAATGAAAGATTCCTTCTAAGTAGGCATAAACTTAGGAATCCGTGGCCTGCATGTTGGATTGCCTTCGGTTCCCGACATAAACTGACACACGACACACTGTGCAAGGAACAAGAGATCATATCACGTATTTACCCATTGAATGCATGGAGCAAACTCGCTTGATCTAACACAAAATTAAGCAATGCTGATTTCTGTTCTAAATAGTGGTAAAGAAGCGGGGATATAACACATAGATAAAATAAATTATTTACCAGAAAGAGGGATACAACACCAAAAAATCCGAATAACTCGCTTATTAACCAGATTTAAAAGATTCAGAATTTATAAGCATATTGTTTCTGAACATTTAATTATGTAAAAATTTTCGATAAGACGAACATTTAAGAAGTTATATCAATTTCTTCTGATATTATTTGGTACGAGAAACTTCTGATTACATTAAAATCAAAAGAAAATAATAATTCTGTTAATCGCACAGAAACATATTTTTGTTACAGATTTTTCAAACGCCGTATGCTATGTAGATACCTATATGCACAGAGAGAAAGCGAGGGGAAGCAAGAGAATGTAAGACAAATGCCCATAAATGAGAGAAGAGTAAATTGCAAGAGACGGATAGAAAGGGAAAGTAAAGACGGGGAGAACTTTGGTCATAAAAAAAGATAATGGAGGGTGGAGGCAGTAAGAGACATAGAAACATTGGATAGGGAGACAGGCGAAAGTAGAATCTCGGCAATTAACGCGAAAAAAGTTGTGGTTTCTGCAAAATAATATAAGCGTTATAATATACATCTTGTTGCAATAATATAAGTAAAGGAAAATATCATTAAACAAACTACACAGCCAAAAAGCAGCAATTACTATATTTGCCGAAATAAACTGAATAGCGAAAAGTTTGAGACAATTTCTAAGAATCCAACGTTTGTTTGAAATTTAGCTTAAAACATATATTACTCTGAAGGAATAATTTGTGGTATGTCTTATTCAAATAAAAACGTATGAAAAATCAATGGAAAGCTAGGTGTTTGAATATCAACAGACTTGTATCTGTGTGACATGGACTTTTTCCCCCTCAACCTATCTTCTTTTTTTGTTTTTCTCTCCTTTTGAAAGCGTATGTGTGAAGGGGTGCTATTGATCGCAAAACAAGAACAGACTCAGCGCCTGGCCTTTGATTGCAATAAACCGTCGGGTTTCTTAACTTTATCACGCAGGTATTCAACCATGAGCCACCAATCTATACCAAGATCTAGAAAAGTCTCAAATTGCAAGACATATATTGGTGATTCAATCAATCGATGAAAGTATGGCTAACTCAAGCATAATTTGCAGCGCGCTCCGGTCGTTTTGATAAAAAGAATAAGGAAGTTTGCTATACGAAGGCCAGTCTTAAACGTTTTAAGATTAAGATTTTAAAAAATCTTATGTGTTCCATTCACACGACTTTCCTCTACATCTCTGCAATAAATTATTGTTAAAAGCCTTATTCTTCTATTTACTTAATGCTAATCGAGAAAAAAAAAATAGAAGAAAGGTTCCTATTACTTGCTTTCTTGTAAATAGGCGGGAAAAGGGAGTACCATATCTAAAGTGATAGGCAATTTTTTTAAAAGCTGGTTGCTATGTGATTCAAATACCTTTATATGGACAGGAGTTGACAAATTCCCGTATGAGAAAAGTGTTAAGTATTTTAAAGCTGAAACCAATATCTCAAAAACGATCAACTCCATAAAATAAATTGCGTGTTTTAACGAGCTCTACATTTTTTATGTGACAAGTGTTTGTCTATCTCTTACGGTTTACCAGTTATGCAAAATCCGCTAAATTCATCCAAAATAAATATGCCTTCATAGGCTATTCCCAGAAAATTGAATATATACATTTTATTTGTCATGTAAATATCTTAAATATAAGAGATTTTAATCAAAATCGTTAGGCATTTTGAGAAAAATCAAGTTTTTTTTTTTATTTTTTTTTTTATTTTTACACGTACAGGGTAGCTAAGCATGGGGAAATTTTCTGGAAAATTTTCGTTTTGTTTCCTTGGTAGATACTGAAATTACATATCAAGTTTGTTATTTAACGGACTTTTCGTTTTTGATCTATGCTGCCCACACACACACACACATACACACACACTTATTTTTAAAAATGCCTTTTTTTTTTCTTTTTTTTTTTTTGTATTCAGGAGATCCCAAAACATGTACTTCAGATGAAATCTCGGTTTCGAATTTTTGGGTGCAATACAATACCGTCTCTATACACTTTGCACATAGTTACTTGTAGAGAAAGTAAAACAAAATACTTCTGGTGATTATATCTTTTCAAAAAATTCTCCACTGTGTTTAATTTTGTGCCTCATCCTTTCAAACCACATTTTAAATGTCGAACGTCATTCTTCTTTGGAAAGAGTGCAAATGCAACTATCATAAGCAGCAATGGCAGTTTCAGATTATTCTAACCGTTGAATCCGAATTTTTCTTTGCTTTTGGGAAATACGAAAAGGTCGCACGAGGGCACATCTGCACTATAAAGAGAATGAGGGAACAAATATCTGATTCTTGCATAAATTAAATTATTTCTAGTGAAGTGACGCGGTACAAGACTGTAGCAGTTTTTAAACGTTATTTAATCAGATATGAATGAAATGGGTAGTTCATCCTAACCGAGATTCGAACTCAAGACCTCTTGAATATGAGGAAGACACGCTACCAGCACATTACAGACTGGCTAGCAAACATGTTGTTGTACACCATCTGGTAAGTACCTACTGTCCTCTCGTCCTCCAAGCGGAATTGTGACAGTATGGGCACTAGCTGAGAAGAATGAGCACACCATTTCATGCCAACACTTCTTACCTGTCTCATATTTGTTAGAGGATCCCCTCCTGGGATCACTGAGTTGATACTGTTGAGAGAACCGCATGTGCTATTTTAGAGTATTTAAGATATGCATTTTATTTCTCAAGCGGATACGTGAAATATATTACATTGCAATTAAAATATCAAATAAATTTTCATAGAAATAAAAAGGTAATTTGATTCTGTGTAAATCAGGCTGTTTCAACTCGAATCGTGTGATCAGAGTACACGCGGGTACTCGACTACAAAATTCCGAGCACAGTTGGGGAGGGGGAAGTGTGGTAACCAATACATCACTGGCGAAGGTCACACCATAATGCTTGCGCCCTGCCACTTCATTGTAACTCTTGATTCAGCCATGACAACAGCCTCAATGATTGCCGTATTACATGTTGCAGGCAGACCCCTTTGCGCCGTGACTTGCTTAGTGCGTTTTTGCGTTTGCGTTTGGCGTTTTTTTAATATGTTTATTCATTCACACGTTCCATTACATTAGTAATACTACATGTCTGATTTCCTGTGTTTATCATTTGATTTTCCTTACATACGTTTTACAAATGTGTTTTTTTGTTTTTATTTATGTGTGGTTAAGTTACTATTTTGTTTTAGATATTATACATTTTCTAGGTTAATGGCATTTACATATTCACAGAAATGTTTTAGAAACTCTCTACTAGTGTTGGTTTACTTTATGATCATTTTGAGGATTTCGCGTAAAGGGTTGTGTATTAAAGGATTTTGGAAAAGCCTTCACCTCCGTTCTTGAAGGGACGTTGACTTAAGTGCCAGCTTTTATTTTTGGAATTATTGGTCTTAGGGTATTTATGGGACTGAAAAGCTTTATTTCCGATAATTCTCGAAATTGCTTCCTCTAGAGGTAAGCGTTAGAGTTAGAAAATGAGCGAGCTTTCTCTTGATCTTTACTTGAATTAAGATAACCTATGTTGTGATAACCGAGTTATGCCGAGAGGAGATGTCAATTGCCGTTCTCGTTAACTCGTGAATTAGTTTCTTCCGATTACGATAGCTTGACGGAGACGTTAACTGAAGCTGTTGCATAGATTGTTGTGCAGGCACCCTACGGCTGCATGTGATGAGGTAGAGACAACGTGCTGAGCTAATTCCTAGCGTACACGCTATTACTCCACCCTTATCTATGGGAATGCTCTCTCACAACTGGGGCACATGATTAGCTGGCAATAGGCTTCAGGGTGCACAACTGCTTAGGTTATTAGCGACATCATCACAACATAAAAGTCAAGATCACGTGCTAGTCCTATCGACAATATACAGGGTACACACAATGATTATAGTGTTTTAGCTTTTGTTGTATTGAATTACACAGATCTCGGATAAATTAGGCTCTTTAATTACAACACGTTATAAAGATATAGTTTTAGGAACAAAATCATTCCACCAGATAAACTTTAGATTTTGTCTATCCAAAATGCATTTCTACTTTCTAGAAGTTTTAAACATTCAATTTATACAGTAGGTATTAAAATGACACAGTAGCAGAAACAGCAAATTCACAAATTATGTTTAGAAATATTTGTCTTAAATTATGCAATCATGGTTGGTAATACATATTGTAAGATGCCCTGCATGGGATAGGAGTTACCTTGCCATTGTGCATCGTTAGAGGGTAGTAGGCTCAGGTTAGAGCTATCTCGCGTAGCATAACTATAAATAAGCACACTAAGGGTGCGAGGAGACAATGTTTTTACTATCGCTCAGAGGTATTAATGAGAATATATGGTTCAGGAGCTATATGGAAAGACCCACTGTATTACCCTATTTCACAAAACTCGCCTGGTACATTCGGATCTAAAAATTAAACACATTGGAACAAACTCTTTCTGTGAATGACGACCAAGAGTGCGTCTGGCAGTGTCTGTAGCTCAAATGTAAGCCCTCCTCTTGTCCTATGTAGTTATTGGAGCTTTTATAGCTAAAACTCTCCTTATGCGAACATTGCTTAATGAGGACACGACTGTGTCTTCATTTACATCTTGACACCAATATCGATTGCTCCAACTGATGTAACATTACCTCTTGCTAAATAAAATATAATTTATTCAATTCGGCTACCCTACATTATGAGCTTAAGGGAATAGAAAGTAGCAGAAATGCACCGTTCACTAAGGATGTATCATTGCGATCTAAATGTTAACCCCAAGAACTTTTTTTCAAAATACAATACATCCATAAGAACAGCAGTGTAAAAGAACTGTTTAAAATGGGCGTGAAAGGCAAAAAAATAAGTAAATAAATAAAAAAAACAAACAAAAAACACAAAAAAAAACAAAAAAAAAAAACAACTGGAGAAGTCTTGTGAATGTGAATATCAAACAGTGGGCGAGGCATGAGAGCCAGAAGCAATGGGAAATACGCCCTTTGAAAGGGATTTCTGCGGTACTGCAGTGACTGATTAATATCTACAACAAACGATAAAGACACTACAGGGAGCGAATATTCAGTTCCTCTTTCTACAAAAGAAATGAATTCTACAAAATTCGATACCGAGATTTCATCGGAAATATATGTTTTAGGGTCCCATGTATCCAAAAAAAGCATTTCAGAAAAAGGTCCTAAGTGTGTGTGTCTGTGAACACGATAACTCAAAAACGAAAAGTCGGAAAAGTACCAAACTTGGTATTTAATTTTAGTATCTTCCATGGATGCGACACGAAGATTTACAGAAAAATCCCCACAGACCAAACTACCCTTTACATAGAGTTTTTTTTAGAAAATTTTGATTTGCTTAAAAATGGCTCTAACGATTTTGATTAAAATATCGTATATTAAAGATATTTACCTGAAAAATAAAACGTATATTTTGAATTTTCTAGGAATAGCCTCTGAAGACTACTTTATTCTGGATGAATTTTACGGAATTTTATATAGCTGCTAAATCGTAAGAGATGGACATAAACTTACCACACAACACATGTAGAGCACTTTAAAACACACAATTTAGTTATACACATTTTTCTCGTGGTGGTGATCGTTTTTGAGTAATTGCTTGTTTTAGATTTTACCTTTAAAAAACTTATACTTTTCTCATATCTACAGGAATTTGTCAAATCCTTCCATACAAACAAAGGAACCTCAGCCACATAGCAACCAGCTTTTCGCTTTGCTTACAAGGAAACAAGTAATAAGGCTATATCTGCTAATGTTTTCTCGATTAGCATGAAGCAAATAGAAGTAAAAGGTTTTTAAATATAATTTGTTGCAGAGATGTAGAGAAAGTCATGTGAATGGAACACATCACCTTTTTTTCTTCAAATTATATCCTGTTCATACAACCAGGCTGTTAGAAAGTATTCGAATAAAACCAATCCCATGATATGAACCTTTATCTTTATTTGCTGCATGAAAAATACCTACACACACATTGTATGTGACAGAGAAAGTAAAGATGAATGAAACACACAAATAGTAAAATAGGTTCTTTTAGGTTCTAAAATATAGATTACATTTTATACAAATCAATGCAAGATATTTAACTAGTTTTAATTCATATATAAAATATAGGCATTTAATCTAAAATGCGAGGTATAAGGTACATCCAACATGGAGCAACGTGGGCTAATTGTGAAAACTTTTTATCAGAACGGAGAAAGTTACGCAACAACTGTAAGGAGATGACGCGCGATTTTAGAGCGAAATAAAGCACCGAAGAATTAACAGTTCGCAGCCTTATGAAACAGTTCAATGAAACGGGTTCAACAGTGAACATTAAAAGTTCTGGGGTCATCGTAAAGGTCGATTCGAGCAAAACATAGCTGAAGTCCAACGAAATCGGTTCTTCGCCGTTCCCAAGAATTGGGCATAGAGAATTCTCCAATATGATATTCATTACCTGATGCACAAAATTCAGTTAACGCAGCAGCTGAAAGTGGCCGATCTCGCAAAGAGGCGAAATTTTGCTGACTGATTTCTGAGAAAGTGCTCGGCGGACGACGGCTTTGCGAGCAAAATCAACTTCAATGAGGCGCATTTCCACTTAAATTGATTTGTGAATAAGCAGAATTACTGTATCTGGGGGTCAGAAAATCCTTGCATAATTCAAGAAAAGAAAATGCATCCACGAGTGATAGCTTAGTGTGGCTTTTGGGCGGGCGGCATCATCGGTCCTAATTTTTTTGAAGATGAGGCAGGACAAGCTGTGAGAATTAATGGAAACCGATACCGTACGATAAATACTTTTTGTGGCCTCATTTCAATGGAATGGACATTCAGAAATTATGGTTTCAGCTGGATGCCACCTGCAATGCTGCCCGCGGAACAATCCAATTACTCAATGAGCGGTTCCCGGATCGACTCATTTCGCGTAAAGTTGACCATTAATGATTACCAAGGTCATGTGACTTAACTTCTTGTGTCTTTTTTCTTTGGGGTACTTTTAAATCATTGGATATGCCAATAACACCGTAACATTCATGACTTAAAGGAGGAAATTCAACGAGTCGTCGACGAAATCCAATTGGAAACTTGTCAGGCAGCAGTTGTCAGTTTTTACATGCCAGCGCAGTAGAGGAAGTCATATGCCCAACATACCTGAAAGCGTAAGATGTGATGATCATGTTTGTGAATTTTGTTAGTGTGTTTTGAAAGAATAAAGTTCATAAGTTGATGTAACAAAATCGAAACGCTTTTTGAATGAAATTGAAGCAAGACTGTAGAAGTTTCCATAACACAAATTATAAGTGTTCAATATGAGATCAATTTTTGACATGTACATCCAGCAAGTAGTCTATTTCTTGCCACAATGAGGTTAGCAAGTCTGGTGTAACTGATCCTTCTACTGCACTAGCCAACCGCCTCAACTCAGGAAGATCTGCACTAGGTATCGATGTCACGTTTGCTGAACAACTTTCAACGTTCATTGCTGGAGTTGCTGGTTCTTGACTCTCCCGCCAAACAATTGTTTTAAGACGGCGAGAAAACCGTTCTGATTGTCTGTCTCAAGAGTCTCATCTGATTCACAACTGGCCTTTTTACTTTCTGTAGCCCCGTATCTACAATGTACATAGGGATAGAGGAGTATTGTATTCCACCCAAAAATTCGAGATTTTACCGGAAATACATGTTTTAGGACCCCTGTATCCAAAAAAGGCATTTTCAGAAAAAGGTCCGTGTGTGTCCTTGTGTCCGTGTGTCTGTGAACACGATAACTCAAAAACGAATAGTAGCTAAAATACCAAACTTGGTATTTAAGTTTAGTATCTTCCAGGGATGCGACACGAAGATTTTGAGAAAAATCCCCCACACGCCAAACTATCCTTTACATGGAATTTTTTTCGAAAATTTTGATTTTCTTAAAAATGGCTCTAACGATTTTGATTAAAATATCGTATATTAAAGCTATTTACCTGACAAATGAAATGCATATCTTGAATTTTCTGGGAATAGCTTCTAAAGACCTGTTTATTCTGGATGAATTTTGCTTAATTTGGCATAACTAGTAAACCGTAAGAGATAGACAAAAATTTACTGTACAAAAAAATGTAGGTCTTGTTAAAATACACAGTTATGCCAATTACATTTTTTCGTGGAGCTTACCCTTTTCGAGATATTCCTTGTTATTAGTTTCAGTTGTAAAGTACTTATATTTTTCTCAGACGGGAGTGTCCGTTTTTCTTTTGTTCTACTCCTGGCCAAGAAAAGAAGCGATTTATAACGACAATCGCATAACGACAGCTTTCAAAACATTTGACTATCGGTTTAGCCTAGTGTATTCGCTTATTTTCTCCCTATTTATAAAAAACTAAGTAATAAGAACATTGTGCTAATGAGTATCTCGATTAGCAAGGTGCAGAAAGAGGAATAATTTTATATAAGAAGTTTGTAGAACAGCTAGAGAAAGTCATGTGAGTGTAACACATCTGATTTTTTCGTTAACGTTCATGTTGATCTAATAGTATCATATATGAGTATCATCGGAAGGGGTCCTAAGATAAAACCTACGTGTATATCTGTAGCGAACTGTAACCACTGAGCTACGTTTCATGAATTTCAAGACAAAAAGCTTTTGCATGCCAGTTATCAGGTTTTGTGATTTATAATAGTGGCATTAATTTTGGGCAACTTTTTCTTTGTTTTGTTAAAGTAACCTTAAAATTTGAATATTGCATTCAACTGTCATTCAGGATGATTCTTATCAGATTAAATTATAGCCAGGAAAAGTTACCATAATACAGTATAGAATCTTTTACCATAGACTGGAGCTAATTTGGCCCTTAAGGATTACTATGGCCGAACCTTGGAAAATATATTATTTTATAATAAATATACACATGTATTACATGTTATATTGTAGTTGATGCGAAAATCGGAATCATTACTCTAATATTGGAGATTAAGCTTTAACTAAAACTCTGATGTGTTCCATTCACACGATTTTCTCTAGCTGTTCTACAATAAACTTCCTTACTAAAGATTATTCTTTCATCCACATAATGCCAATTAAGATAAACTTGCCCAGAATTGGTCTTATTCCTTGCTTCTTCATAAGTATAAGGGAATGCACTAGGCTAAAGCGATAGTCATTCCTTTTAAAAGCCGATCGCAAAGTGAAACAATTAAAGTTCGGTAATCTTTGCTTGCTAAGAATAAACAAAAGACAACGAAAAGAAATATGTCTTCCGTTTGAGCAAAGTTTAAATGCCCAAAAAGTGCAACCAATAACACGGAATGTCTAGAAAACGGTTAACTCCCAAAAAATGTATGGGATCTAGTTTTTTTATGTAGCATGTATCTATCTCTTAGGGTTTTACCAGTTATGCAAAATGCATCCAAAATGGAGAACTTCAGAGGCTATTCCTAGAAAATTCAATATATTAATTTTATTTGCCATGTAAATATCTTTAATATAAGGTATTTTAATCAAAATCGTTAGAAGCATTTTTGAGAAAATCAGAATGTTCGAAACATTTTCCATGTAAAGGGTTGTTGGGGGTGGAGGGATTTTCTCGAAAATATTCGTGTCATATCCACCAATTGTGGTATTTAATTAACTTTTAGAGCTATGCTGCCCACAAACAGACACACACAAACACACACACATACACAGACAGAGACTTGTGTGTAAATTGTTTTATTTACGTCTCAAAACATTATTTCCGGTAAACTCTCGATTGCGATTTTTGGGTGGAATACAATACCTTCTCTATCCACATGTACATTGTACCTACGTGCTATAGAAAGTAAAAAAGTGTGCAAAATTAGTGTCACTGCTTCACAGCTATAATACGAAGCAAAACAAAATCTGCGATTAGGTTTTGATTCAAAATCGCATTGTATACCTCAGAGAAAACGTATGTGTTAAACCATCCACATATGATCATTTGTGTACATTCTGTATAAAAATGAGATAGAACTCTAGATCAACAAAGACACAGAATTGACTTTAAGGTTTAACCCCCCCCCCCCCCGGGGATTTTCACGTGAGTGGCTAGGGTTCGAAGCCGTAAGTAGCAGACAAACATTGAATCAGAGTGAAGAACAAGAAACGGGGAACCGGCCCATAGCCAGGTATGAGAGCGAAAAAGAGGACAATGAAATGTAGGCGAAATTTATAAGAAGATAAGTAACGATACAGCAATTGGTGGAAAGAATGTCGGGAAAAACCGAAGAACATGGAGATAACCCGCCCAAACTCCGCTTTGCCATCCACAAATTCCACATGTGAGTCCCTGGAATCGAAACCAGGGCGGTGAAGTTGAAACTACTGTGCGACTAAAATAAAACTTTTAAAATACTGCGAACCCAAAGATAATTAAAACCAACTCGACCATAGACGCGTCGTTCCCAAGAATGCCAGAGAGGGTGGAGCTCAACGGTAAAGATCTGAAGAGCATTCAGTCCGCGCACATCTTTGGAAGAGAGAATACTGAACTTAATGGGCACTTGGTGTGAAATTTCGAAGGCATTGTAATATACTAAAAAATTCGATATCGAGATTTCACCGGGTCCCCCCAAAAAAACAAAAAATGTCTTGTAGAAAAAGGTCTATGTGTGTGTGTGTCTATGAAAACGATAGGTAACCCAAAAACGAAAAGTCGGTAAAATACTAAAATTGGTATTTGAGTTTCGTATCTTCGAAGGATGTGACACGATGAACTTGAGGAAAATCCTGCCACACCCTTTACATGAAAACAATTCCGAAAATTTTGATTTTCCCAAAAATGGCTCTAAAGAATTTGATTAAAATATCGTGTTTTAACATATTCACAAGAAAAATTTAATGGATATGTTCAATTTTCTGGGAATAGCCCGTGAAGACATTTATTCTAAGTGAATTTTGCGTAACTGGTAAACCGTAAGAGATAAAAAAATCTTACTACGTAAAAATTGTAGATCTTTTTAAAACACAATTTATGGCACATACATTTATTTGTGAGTTGACTATTTTTTAGACATTTCTTATTATTGGTTTCACTTTTAAAATAATTAAACTTTTCCATACGGGATTTTGTCAAAACTCCTGGCAATGCAAAAAACGGATTCTCATCCACATGGCAACTAGCCTTTAAAAGATTTGAGTATCGCTTTAACCGAGTTTATTCTCTTATTTGCCTTGTTCTTAAAAAAGCAAGTAATAAGACAATTTCTGCTAATGCTTATCTCGATTATCATGGAGGAAATAGGAGATTTTTTTTTAAACAGTACCGGAGTCTGATCAGGACTGTATCCCCATTTACATTTCCCCCCGTAGGTTTTACTGTTTATTACTGGTTTTACTGTTTTTACTGTTCCTTTTACAAACATAGACACATAGCACAAACATATAACACCCATGCCCAAGGCGGGACTCGAACCCACAATCCCCTGCCCACGAAGCACCAAAGCGACACGCTTTAGCGAGCGCGGCCCTGGGAACCGGCAGATTAAGCTTTTTAGTAGTAATTTGTTGTTACCGAGACATAGACATGTGAATTGAACACATCAGAGTTTTCTTAAAATTTTACGGTTACTGCATTGTTGTCTTGTTTATATGAAAGCCACATTTAAAACAAATTGGATAAATACTTTAAAATATATATAAATTATTTTATAAATGTTATTATATAAGTATATTGCACAGTCAAAATATTACACATGCCTGAACTTTTGAGAAAAATTGTTGGAAATTTTTGAATTGGAGCGTTGAACGACACGCAAAACCTTTACGCGTTGATGTTTCGATACATTTGCTTACTGAATGAGATAAATTTTTCATCTTTTAATAAAAATATTTTTCTGAAGCATTACTATATATTACAATAAATATTTGCCCGCCTGGGTAGTGTGGTGGTAGCCTCACATTCAAAAGGTCGTGAGTTCGAATCTCGCTTAGGGTGAGTTACCCAGATAAGGGTTTTTTCGGGGTTTTCCCTTGTCCTGAGAAGACGAATGTCGAGTAACTTTAGGCTTCGTGGACCCCGAGATCATTTGAGCATCATTTCACCAATTTCATTCATCGCCGACTACTCAAAGAGTGGTTTTAAGCAAAATTATGTTTAATAAAACAGTATGCTAGCAAACAGGTGTGCTGAACGATATTTCAATGGCTGTAGAGACCGAAGTAACGCGAGGACAACTAAATGGGATTCTACTATATGTTATACTGTTTAACGCCCGCTTTTACTACTATGACACCTCGGGAATGACACTGGAACGAAGATGGAACACCGGTGGAATGCGATGGTGGGGTAAACTGGAGAACCTGAAGAAAACCCGCCCCTGCACCGCTTTGCCCACCACAAATCTTGCTTGGGATTTAACCCAGGGTTCCCTGATTCTGGTCGTCTCCTTAGCGCGGTGGTAGCGCAGCTGCCTACCAAGCGGGAGACCTGGGTTCGATCCCCAGTACCGGCGTGGGGATTTTTCCCCCGCTGGGAGACCTGGACCGGGGTGCACTCAGCCTCGTGAGGTCCCTGGGGGGCCAATTGAGGAGCTACTTGATGGAGAAGTAGCGGCTCCAGGTCGTGAGGACCGCATTAACCGGCCGGGAGGGGCTCGAGGCGCTGACCACGTCTCACCCTCCAATACTGCACCCCATCCATGACGTCTGTAGTGGACCGAGATGGGGGACGCAGCGGCCGGGCGGTAGGCGAAGGCTCCCCGTGAGCTGTCGTGTCATGGAGTTATGTTATGCCTTGATTCTACTATGGAGACCCAAAGGTTCCAATAACCATTTGCTATAAAATCACATAACTTTCTCTAGCTGTTCCAAATACAAACTATTCTTACAATATTCTACTTCTTTTATTTACATCATGCTAATCGAGATAAACATTAGCAGAACTGGTCTCATTACTTGCCTCCTTGTAAGTAGAAGGAAAATAAGGGAATGTTCTAGGTTAAAATGTTAGTCATATCTTTAAAAAGCTGGTCATTATGTCGTTTTGTTCGCTTTGCATGACCCCGTTTGAGAAAAGTTAGATAGTTTAAAACTGAAACAAATAACAAGGAATATCTCAAAAACGGTCAACTCTACCAGAAAAACCTATATGAAACAAATGATGTGTTTTAACGAGTTCTACATTTCTGCGCCGACGTTTTTTCCTCTATCTTTTACAGTTTAATCGTTATGCCAAATTCTGCAACACTCACCCAGAATAAGAGGTCTTCAGAGGCTATTCCGAGAATATTCAAAATATAAATTACATTTGCAATGTAAATATTTTTTAATATACGGCTTTATAATCAAAATCTTTAGATCTATTTTCGAGAATAACAAAAATTTAACAAATTATTCTATGCAAAAGGTAGTTTTTGGTGAGGGGAATGTTTTAAAATCTTCGTGTTGCTCCTTGGAAGCTTCCTTTGGTTTTTAACAGTTTTTTTCGTTTTTGAGCTATGCTGCCCACAGACACACAAACACACACACATACATACACGTACATACACGGACCTTTTTCTATACATCCTTTATCCAGACTCGGAGACTTAAAAAACATATATTTCCGGTGAAATCTGGACATCGAATTTTTGGAATACAATACTTTCTCTAGCTACTATGTATATTGTATGTATATATATGCTAGATAAAGTAAAAACACTATTTTACATTTTTCTTTTGATCGATTGTAATCAACCTTTCGCTCCCAGTGTGCCTTAATTAATCTATTTATCGCAAATTACCAAATTTTGTTTCCGAATTATGTTGTTTTTTCTCTCTCTCATGTGAACATTACTTTTTAAAAAATGCTGCTTTGTTTTCAAGGGCTCAAAATATGTGTTTTCATTGAAACCTTGATGTGGAAAGTTTGGGTAAAATACAATACTTCTTTTAACTAATAGAAGTGACAGGGAAAATAAAAATGATATCATAAAACAACTTCCGTTGACCCGCCTAAAGAAAACCTTTCATAACAAGTAAAATCATCAAAGTGTTAATTAAGTCCTGCAGTGTACCGTAGTGCTAATTGGCAAACTGAACCCAAAGCAAGCACTAATTATCCTTAACTCGTTCGTTACCTTGCAGAAAACAAGCACAGGAAAGCATCTAAGGGATCTCTAATACAATGAGATCGCTATATCTACTCTGTCGCTTTCCTTCTCGACTTTTGTTTCCGAATCTGCATACCTAATTATAAAATAAAATATTACAACTAGATTCCATCCTTGTGGTCTCTATTAGTGTCGTGCAACTTGACATTGCCTGGGCAAGTAACGTGTGCCTTGCTGCATATGCAGCCCTTTAAACATATTAGTGGAGCCTTTAATCAAATGCCCAGGCGCGGTCAAATTCGTTCAAAGAGGTATGCTCGAAGCGATATTTCCTGACTGGAGTGGGTGGCCTTGATTGAATTATTGCAAGCATGTTTAGTCCATTCACAGCTAAGTAAGTTCTTATTTACAAAATGCAGCAAAGTTCGGGAGTTTGAAGGGATATAAAGATGATGAATTGGTTTAACTCAAACCAATATTTTCTCTTCTTAGTACATAGTACACAGAGAACGCATTGCATTCCACTAAAAATTTCTATGCCAAGATTTCACCGGAAATACATGTTTTAGGCTTCTTTGAAACAAAAAAATAGTTTTTAGAAAGAGGCCCGTTTGTTTGTAACACAATAACTCAGAAAAGAAAAGTCGCTAAAATACCTAACTTTGTATTTAAGTTATGTATCTTCCAAGGATGCCACACAAGAATATGAGGAAAATCTCCCGGCGAACCGGCTCCGAAGAAGACAAAGGTGGTGAAATCTGGAATCATCTACATTGATTACTTGTGGAAAGGAAGAACGATAAATGGAGATGTTTATGCATGGAGAAATCAAGAAGAAACTCCCTCACCTGACAAAGAAACATATTCTCACCCATGAAGACCATGCGAGGGTGCACAACTGCGCAGTTTCGATGGCGAAAACTGTAGATTTAAGGTTTGAATTACCACAACACCCACCGTATTCATCAGATTTGGCCCCCAGTAACTTTTTATTTCCAAACATGAAAAAGAAGCTCGGTGTCTAAAGAAGAGGTCATCCCCCAAACAGATGCCTATTTTGAGGACCTTCCGAAATCCTACTTTTTGGAAAGCTTCAAGTAGTTGGAGAAACGCTGAGAAAAATACATCGAGCTAAAAGGAGATTGATTATGTTGAAAAAAAAATACGTTAAGCGAAACGACTTCCATTGGTTCGGTTAACCGCGATGCTATTATAAATTACTTTTTGAAACCAGGCTGCTTATCCTTCCCTCCGTAACCCTTACTTACTACACTCCAGAGTAGCTCTACTATTCGTACGTCACCATATGTGGATCCTGTCTTGAATAGTCCAGGAAAAGAAATTATATTTTTCAGTAATTAAGTTTCCTTAAAAAAAAACAAACAAAAAAACGTGTTTACATCACTATAAAAATCTTATATGTTCCACTCAGACTTTCTCTAGCTGTTTCATAAAAGAACTTTCCCTATAAAATATCCTTTTATCTACGTCATGCTAATCAAGATAAACGTTGACAGAATTAATGTTGTTACTTGCTTCTTTGCAAGTAGAATGGAAATAATGGAAACACTAGGTTAAATTGATAGATCTTTTAATAGCCGGTCGGTATGTGATACAACTGAAGTTCGGTTCTGTCTGCTTGCTAGCAGTAAACAAACAAGAGACGAAAAGAAAGGTGTCTCCGTTTGAGAAAGTTTTTAAATATTTTAAAACAAACCAATAATTCGGAATACCTCGGAAACGGCTAACTCTAAAAAATAAAGTGTATATGACATAAATTGTGTGTTTTAATGAGATTTACTTTTGTGTAGTACATTTTTACTTTCTCTAGCCCCATATCTACAATGTACATAGGGATAGAGAAGTATTGTATTCCACCCAAAAATTCGATACCGAGATTTCACCGTAAATACATGTTTTAGGACACCCTGTATCCAAAAAAAAGTATTTTGAGAGAGTTATCGTGTCTGTGAACACGATAACTCAAAAACGAAAAGTAGCTAAAATACTAAACTTGGTATTTAAGTTTAGTATCTTCCAGGGATGCGACACGAAGATTTTGAGAAAAATCCCCACACCCCAAACTACCCTTTACATGTAACTTTTTTAGAAAATTTTGATTTTCTTAAAAATTGCCCTAACGATTTTGATTAAAATATCATATATTAAAGATATTTACCTAACAAGTAAAATGTGTATCTAGAATTTTCTGGGAATAGCTTCTGAAGACCTGTTTATTCTGGATGAATTTGGCTTAATTTGGCATAACTAGTAAACCGTAAGAGATAGACAAAAACTTATTATACAAAACATTTAGGTTTTGTTAAAATACACAAGTTATGTCATATACATTTTTCTCGTGGAGCTTACCGTTACCGAGGTATTCATTGTTATTAGTTTCAGTTGTGAAGTACTTATACTTTTCTCAGACGGTAGTGTCTGTTTTTCTTTTGTTCTACTCCTGGCCAAGAAAAGAAGCGATTTGTAATGACAATCGCATAACGACAGCTTTTAAAACATTTGACTATTGGTTTAGCCTAGTGTATTCCCTTAACTTCTTCCTACTTATACGGAACTAAATAATAAGAACATTGTGCTAATGAGTACCACGATTAGCAAGGTGCAGAAAGAAGAAGAATCTTATATATGAAGTTTGTAGAACAGCTAGAGGAAGTCATGTGAGTGTAACACATCAGATGTTTTTCTATACTTGAAAATCGTGTCGCATTCTTGGATGATAGAGAACTTAAATACCAAGTTTGGTATTTAATCGATTTTTCGTTTTTGAGCTGTTCTGCCCACAGACACATACACGGATATGTTTCTAATGTTTTATTTATATATTTTTTTTTATTCAAGATATATCATAACGTATATCCGGCGAATTCTCGGTATCGACTTTTTGGGTCTAATACCTTGTGTCTACCGGAAGTAGTTAAAGCGGGCGTTAAACACTACCCCCCCCAAATTACCTTATCTATCTTGCACGTACTTACACGAGCTAGAGAAAGTAAAATAAAATATTGTGTTCTATTGTTTCAGCATGAACTTGTTGGAGCGCGTAACACCAAAAACGTGTTTGGTTTTTTTAATTACGACGTTAATGAGGTGCAATGCCGCTGGCAACAGTACCGCGTCAGAATTATTTACATATGCTAGCAGCAGTCATTAGGCGTCAAACCGAAATATCAGCACAATTGACAACTTCTGCCTATGCGCAGATATTTCGCCAGCGCATTAAAAATAACGATCGGTTCTATGCAAAGGCTGTGTCAGCATCACATCATGGTTTATCTGCAGATTTAAACGCTTAAATCAGTCGCAGCAAAGGGTGTCGAGTTGAGAATGACCTTGCTACCCTGTCTCAAAGAGGGTGAAGGGATGAGAGTCAACAACTTGCCTGTAGTACTTAACGTTGGGTTAAAATAGTTTATTACTTTCCTCAAACACACCCACACATTCATTCTCGCATACATACTTTCAGAGTCTGTGGGGGATAGGGAATAATTCTGGTTAAAGAAAAAGTCCACGCCCCAGACAGGTATTGAACTCCGGGTGAGATGTCAGCTTGCTGACCGCTCGACCACGGAGGCAGTCTTTATTTTCTTAGTTAGAAGATATTAGAAGGTATTCAGCAAAATCAAATGGTCTACGATTTGTTTCAGCTCTCTGTGCGGTTGCTCTAACCGTTGAGTTACTGCGACATTGCCTTATTAGAACCAATTGAAACACTCAGTGCCACAGTCGGGTTTCAACCCTCCAACTTGTTCCTGTTTTTACCCGGTCAATCAACGGTATGTCTCCCTTCAGAGAACACCTTAACGGCGACTTATCCCGGTAATACGAGGGGCTGTAAAAAAAGTAGTGGCAACATGGTTCCCACATTCACAGGAGAGCGGATATGAGCCAATAGGATATAGGAGCGATGTGACTAGTGTCGATGTGTGGTGTGCATCGGTCGGGCTGCCAGTTGAGAGATTTTTGATTCAGATTCTTTAGATATTGAATTTGATTCTTATATAATTCCAAAAACATGGTTTCTTGATATATTTAAGAGATCTAACCTGCCACTGAAAATTTTTAAAGGGCCGCGGTATAGCGTTGAAGTGAACAGTGTCAAGTGCACCGCTCTAAAGCACGTTTACCAAAGGCGATCAGTGTTCGTGGATTAAAATCGAGGTTGCCCATGGAAAAAATGCACCAGCATGTTATCGAGGATTACGTGAAGCCTATGGCGGGAATGCATTGCCGTACAGGACGGTTCCTCGATGGGCCAAGGCGTTTCGTGCAGGTCGGACTCAGACTGCGGATTTGCACCGCACAGGTTGGCCGTCCATTCCACAGGATCAGAATGACAAGGTGAGTGGACCATCGATGGACTGTCCGGGAGTTATCCGTAGAGGTTGGTCTCAGTCATCAAACTGTGTGGCATATGCTGACGAAATGTCTTCACCTGAGGAAAATTGCGTCCCGTTGGGTTCCACATCGACTTATGAGGTACAGAAATGGCACCGGCATGCACTGGCTGGCATCCACCTAGACAGATACCGCAACGAAGGAGACGCATTTCTGCAGCGAATTGTCGCCATTGATGAGACGTATGAGCCGGAATTGAAGCGTCAGTCGAATGAATGGCGTCACCCAGGTTCACCACGTCCACAGAAAATTCGACAGGAAACCAGTCGGATGAAGCTGATGCATACGACTACGAGGGGGTTATTCTTATGCATGCCTTGCCTGAGGGACAAACCGTCAACAGTGACTACTATTGCCGATTTCTGGAGCGACATCTTCGTCCGGCTATGCGAGACCATCACTCCATAGTGTTGCATGACAACGCACGACCTGTTTCCGAAGTTGAAGGAACCCCCCTCCGAGGCCGCCGATTTCCTGACGTGGCATCTGTAATCCGCGCAGTAGGGCACTCCATCGCAGTCATCAACAGAGATCGCCTTGCCAACGGTCCCCAACGGCTGCCATACATTCAGCAAAAGGTCAGGGACTTTACGGGTGACTACATTGAAGGAATGTAATGCAATTGTACTTGTGAGTTCAATACATATTGTGTCTATCAATGTTGCCACTACTTTATTTACAGCCCTCGTATTAATATAGTTATTGTCAAGTATCAAGCACGCTGTCACAGTAGCTCAATAGTTAGAGCAATCACACGGAAAGCGGGAGAACCTTTTTTTTTTTTTTTTTTTTTTTTTTTTTTCAAATGTTGCTGTTCCAAGATACACACATACACACATTGGACAAACATAGAAACACCCATGCCCAAGTCAGCACTCGAACCCACGATCCCCTGCGCCACGAAGCACCAAAGCGAGACACTTAGCGCGGCCATTGGGCCCGGCGTGTTCAAATCCCCGCTATGGCATTGGATTTTCCCGCTAATAATAATAGTAATAATACCCAGTGTGACGTAAATACAGGAGGAGCATTACCAACAACAATGCACACATAACTTCTATTCAGTATGCCATTAAGGTTAGAGACGCCTTGGTGAATAACATAAAGCACTAATGGTGTAGGCCCTGCGTTAGCGTGACTGTACGACAGCCAATTAGCACACGAAAAAGAAGCGCGACACTATATTGTTGCTGGGAGAGGCGGTAAGGGGAAATTAGTGAGTCCGTATCATGGAGAAACAGCAGTATTTCGTTACACTTTTGAAAATTCAAAACCACGTTTGCGCATGCTCATAATCCACATAACTTCGTCAGCTATTTTAATTTTCTCTACACTGTGTATAGAGACGGTAATGTATTGCACCCAAAAATTCGATACTGAGATTTCACCGGAAATGTGTTTTGAGGTACCCTGAGTCAAAAGAAGCATTTTTACAAAAACATCTGTGAGTGTATGTCTGTGGGCAGCAAAGTGCCCCCCCCAAAAAAGATAATTTGGTTAAATACTAAACTTGATATTTAAGTTTAGTTAGTATCATCCACGAAGATTTTCAGTGAAATCCCCCACTTCAAACTACCCTTTACATGGAAAAACTTTCGAAAATGTTTATTTTCTCAAAGTGGCTCTAAGATTTTGATTAAAATATCGTATATTAAATATATTTAAATAGCAATTAAAATATATATTTTGAATTTTTTGGAAATAGCCTCTGAAGACCTGTTTATTCTGGATGGATTTTGTGGAACTTTGCATAACTGGTAAACCGTAGGAGATAGATAAAAACGTGCTTAACAAAAAGTGTGGAGATCGCTAAAACACACAATTTATGTTACATACATTTTTTTCGGGGAGTTGACCGTTTTTGAGATCTTGCATGTTATTGGCTTCAGTTTTAAAATGCTTATATTTTTCTCATAGGGAACTTGTAAACTCAACCATACAAACAAAGGAACTTCAATCACATAGCAACCAGTTTTTAAAATCTTTGACTATCGCTTTAGCCTATGGTATTCTCTTATTTCCCTTCTATTTATATGGAAGCAAGTATTAAGACCATCTCTGCTAATTTTTTTCTCGATTAGTATGAAGTAAATAGAAGATTAAGCATTTTAACAATTTGTTGTAGAGACGTAGAGAAAGTTATATGAATGGAACACGTCAGATTTTGGTAGCTGGGAGAGGCGGCAAGGGGAAATTAGTGAGTCAGATCATGCGGAAATAGAACATTATTTCGTTACCCTCTGAGGCTTTAAAGTCATGCTTGCGCATGCCTATAATCCGCATAACTTCAACTATTTTTACTTTCTCTACTATGTACATAATATATAGAGAAAGCATTGCATTCCACCCAAAATTCGATATCTAGAATTAATCGGAGAAATATTTTGAGGTCCCCGGAATCAAAAAAAAATATTTTTTAGAAAAAAAAAAAAGGTCCCTGTGCCTGTGAACACGATAAATCAAAAACAAAAACACGATAAAATACCAAACTTGGCATTTATGTTTAGTATCTTCCAAGGATGCGACACGAAGATTTTAAGAAAAAATCCCCCCGCCCTACTACATTTACAAGGGAAAATTTTCGAAAGTTTCATTTTCTAAAAAATGGCTGTAACGATTTTGATTAAAATAATGCATTAAAATATATTTACATGACAAATAGAATGTACATTTTGTATTTTCAACAGCCTCTGAAGAGTTCTTCATTCTGGATGAATTTTGCCTAACTGGTAAACCGTAAGAGATAGATAAGACTTACTCCTAAAAATATGGATTTCGTTAAAACACACAATTCCTATCATTCATATTTTTTTTTTTTTTTTTTTCGTGGAGCTGACCATTTTTAGATATTACTTGTTATTGGTTTGGTTTTAAAATACATAATCCTTAATTGCATGGTATTGTACATATGCAGCAAAGATGATTAATTAAAAGATGATTAATTAAATCTTTTAGTATTTTTAGTGGACTTTTTTTTTTGTAATTTTTATTGCACTAACCTTCAGCAATAAAATTAGACCAGCCTAATTTATATATTAATATTTTATCCAATTAAACTGTAGTTTGTGTAATTTTTTTAGTAGCAAAGAGCAAAAGCCATGCAACTACAATCAAATGTAACACCCTAGCATCCGAACGTCCCATCATACCGGTTGTTTTCCTTGCCCCCCCCCCCAGTCCTTTACCACGGGAGTATTTCACTGCAGTCGCCTCGACATTCGGCTAGTCCTTTCCGCACTAACGATCACGGCTATTCAAGATGTTTCAGTTGTCGTGCTGATGAAAGGGATATAAATACCGGTTTGTGAATTAGCGGAAGAATGTCATATGTAGCAAAATAATTCCATTCAATTAAGGATTAAATCTTTTCTCATACGGGAATTTGTCAACTGACAATGCACAGAAATGGATTTCAACCAATGGCGATCAGCTTCTAAGAGATATTCTATCGCTTTAGCCTAGTGTCCTCTCTTGTTTCCCTTCTACTTACAAGAAAGCAAGTAATAGGATAATTTATGCCAATGTTCATCTCGATTAGCATGAAGTAAATCTTAGGTGTTATCCCCTCCACGCAGGATTTGTCAAGCTATATCGATACACCTGTACATAATGTGCTTGAAGTAAATTCTTGTTTATCTGTGAGCAGGTTGCTTTACCTCACTGTTAAGCGTGTCATCAGCAGGTCCTTACCATCCTAAACGAAGTATTTAGGGGGACATTCCACAATGCCCAAATGCAACCTAACAGGCACCTGACACAGACTTTTATTGAAACACTATCACCTCCTCCTTTTCCTGATTCTGGATATTGAACGCAGCATTGCTGCAAGCGTTCGTGCCAGCTTTTTTGACAGTGTTTAATGCCGGATTTTACTACAAATGGCACCGCAGGCGATGACATTGATGATATATGGAATGAAGATGGAGCACAAGTGGAAAGCGATGGCGGAGGAAACCGGAGAACCTGGAGAAAACCCGCCCATTCGCCGCTTTGCTCATCACAAATCCCACTTGCGGTTTCTACCAGTTGCTGAAGCAGTAGAGCTGCTTGGCGATTGCTAGCGATTTAGCCCCATTTCGGCAGTGCATTTAGAAGCACTCAATTGATGAATGGAGTAGGATGGCGAAGATATTCTTACCGGGGCATATGCATGTGGAAATATTCCGGGAACACTCAATTTCAATTTTATCAGTACTGCCTTCACTTTAGTTATGAATTATGATGTTACAAACTACCATAGATCTGAAAGCAAGATTGGATGCATACATTTTGGATACATCACGTGCAGGCCTACCCGCCTGTACCGGTCTTCAACACATTTCTTCGCAATAAAAATGATTCATAGTCATCATATTAAAAGTCTTAAAGCTAATTTTCAATCAACTATATCTTTGAGAATACATATATGTATGTTACCTTTTCAGATTTTGTTAAAAATACAAATTATAATTAATATACTACACCTCAGAGAACCTTTATTGCAAGATTTTTACCGTTCTAAATATTAATATAAGAAAATAAAATGTACAAAGTAATGTAACTTTTCTGTATTTTAGATGTGAAGAAATATTTACTACTCCCACAGTTACCACAAATTTTAAACATAAGTTCTGACTGGGGGGGGGGGGGGGGAGTGGATGTTTCCATGACAAAGCTTCCGACAATTTACTCACTAAAACCCTGTTTCCTGACGATATCAAACGCTTCTGATTTTATTCCTAGCACGGAGACTACTCTTAATTTGCACATACTATGTAAAGAATTCCATTGTATGCTTTATAAATAGTTCAAAATGTATTTTAGGATTATGAAAGGCTATGAAAATAAATCAGAAAATTTTAAAATATACGGCAGTCCCTTAGGTTGAAGATGAACACCCCATTTTTCATTCCTGCTGAGAAAGCATTTGTATCTTTTTATTGCTCATATGTACCCTTTTCGGATCTAAGCGAGTATGGCTGTCCCTAAAGGGTTAACAGAGAATGGCAAGATTTTCATAATACTATAGCTTATAAAAAGCTAAGAATAAAATATACCTACTTACTGAAGAATCTGGATTACTGAGTGACAACATATCAAACTTTTGTTGGAATTCATAGACTCCTCTAATAATAATGAGGTAAGTACTAAGGAATATACTCTAAAATATTTTAAATTGTACAAAAATGTAAACACAAGTTATAAAAAGCAGGTAAGGTGTCCAACTTACTTTAGCCAATCGTTAATGTCCCACTGAGGTATCTCCAAGTCTTCATTGGTTGATTTCTAACTAAAAGTTCTGGAAAAAATAAGAAAGAAAATGAAATTAGCTTAAGGAGTTAAGAAAATCAGTTAAAATATAGTATCTAAGAATACTTGCAGAATATTCTTAGCATTAAGTACTGTTAATGTGAGATTTTTTGTGGGGAAAGAAACCAATTTAACCGTAAATAGTGTTTGCAAGAGTTCTGTAAACTCCCGCATTTGGGGTGTGAAGTTATTCCTTCATGTGTTAAAATAGATGCAGAACTCAATCGGACCATTTCGAGTAAAAACCTGCCAGTGGGGAAATAGCTACCTCTCAATGGGCGAGACTCATCTTATTGTCTCCGCGATAAGCAAGAGGGGTAAACCGAAGTTTGCTCAGCCAATTCTCTACTAGCCGGTTTTAACTTGAAATAGCCCCGATGAGTTTTGCAACTATTTTAATCACGCAGGAATATCCGCATACACCAAATACGGAGTACATGGGCCAAATAGGCCAACTGGTATATGATAACTTTATTAGTTATAAACTGTCTAATATGAATATAATGCGTTCTTGTATTAAATACGAAAATCATAATCTCGCTCTCTTTTTATTTATTTCTTCCTTCACTTCTCTCCCGTTACTCTCCTCCTGTGCTTCCTTTCTTTCCTTACTCCATCGCTCTGTTTTTCTACCTGCCACTCCCTCTATTTCCTTCACTTTGTTTAACAAGTGGTGAGGTTTTAACAATACTAATACAACTCATGTTTGTGCTGTTAATAAATATTAAAACATGAAAAAGAAGAACAATACGGAATTTGGTTTTTTCACCTGTGCATTTTGTTTAGCTGTTACCTAAACGGGAGGTTGCACAGTAAGTATAAGGTTAGCATTTGGGAGGTCCCGGGCTCGGTTCCCAGTGGGTCGACCGCAACCAGCATATGGCAACCAGCTTTTAAAACATTTGTCTATCGTTTCAGTCTATGATACTCCCTTATTTCCCTTCTAGTTATATGGAAGTAAGTAATAAGATTATTTTTGCTAATTTTTTCTTGATTAGGCATGAAGTAAATAGAAGAATAAGTTTTTTAATAATAATTTCTTACAGCGATGTAGAGAAAGACGTGTGAATGGAAGACATTTTTTTTTCCTTTTGTGCATATTACCTCCTCTGTTTTCCGGGCATTCTGTATGTACTTTTGAGTGTGTATACCTAAATTTAGGATTGTATATTCTATTTGAGTCCGCATTATTAAATGCGAGTGAATGGCCTTTCCTTATTCACTTATCAAGATTGTATGTTTTATTTGCAACAGTGCTTTGGTATACTTTACAACGCTCTTTAAGTCAACGTTGAAGTATCAAGAGATAACGGGAAATCAGCCACAACGCGGGGAAAGAAGCACTCTACTAAAAGATGCAGTGCTCTTTGAAAGATTAAAGAAAAGGAAACAGTTTCTCCAGACCAAAGCGAGACGGCAGAGAAATAATTTATTACACTCTACTCTAAATGCTATAGCGTTCAAGAGGCGCTCAAGTTTTTAAGACAAAAAGAGCAGTATATTTACTAAGAGAGTACGAAGAATTACAGACACACTACTGTCATTATAACCAATATACCGGAGTGAAATACTCAGGCCATTATCGATGAAAAAGTATCGAAAATAACCGGACATAAATATGAAATCCTATACGTTATATTAACACTATTATATTTTAAAATATAACACTATTGATAGCTTGTGCAATATATGAGATGGTGTACAAAAACTCTTTATGTATTCCATTCATATGACTTTCTCAACCTGTTCGGCAACACATTATTCTTACTAAAGCTTAATCTGCCACATGAAAATCGAGACAGGCAATTAGGCCGCCCTCCATGGTGTAATGGTTACCATGCTAACTTCATATACCCAAGGTTGCGGGTTCAAATACGGCGTAGGACGATGGATTTTTTCGGGCATAAAAATCCATAGCATGGCTTCCTTCGGAAGGGAAGTAAAGCCGTTGGTCCCGTGTGGTAGATTTACTGCAGGTAAAAGAACCTCATGTCTTATAAAAGAGGCATCTGAGCAAAATTAAGCGGTCTTTCACGCCAAAACAGAATGCTATGCTGAGAAACACAGCAGTTAAAGAGCGTCTAAAAATAAAACTCCATTTCCATTACATAACTTATTTTCTGGTAAGTGAAGGGGAAATAAGAGAAAACACTAGCCTAAAGCAACCGAGCTTTTAAAAGATGTCGTCGTGCAGTACCATGTATGGCCAGGAGTAAAACAAAAGAGATATGAAACGAATGATGTCTTCTCGTTTGGGAAAAGCATTTTAAAATTGATAGCTTTAGGAATATCTCGGATATAACTCCACAAAAAATGTATAGGACATAAACTGTGTGTTTTAAAGAGATTTTCAGTTTTTGTGCAGTAAGAGTTTATCTACCTCTCATAGTTTACCAGTTATGCAAAAATCCTCCAAAATGAAGAGGGCTTAAAAGACCACTCAGAACATTCAAAATATATATTTTATTTATGATGTAAATATCTTTAATATGCAGTATTTTCGTCCAAATCGTTAGTATCATTTTTGAGAAATCAAAAATTTTCGAAAATCATGTAAAGGATAGTTTACGATTTGAAAATCTTGGTATTGCTACCTTGGAAGATGCTCAACTTAAATACTAAGCTTTGTAATTAACGGACTTTTCGTATTTAAGTTATATTGTTCACGGACACACACACATAAAAATGTTTGTGCTGGATTCAGAGGGTCCTGAAACTTGTATTTCCAGTGAAATCTTATCCCATTTTTGGGTGGAATGCAATACCTGCTTTACGTATGCACTGAGTAGAGAAAGTAAAAAGTAGCGTCGTTTAAAAAATGTTTCTTATGAAGTCATTCATTTACACAAAAATGGCGTTACAATTGGCTTGTTTCTGTAAAAAAGTGTCTAAAATACACTGTTAGACGAATCCAAGCAGTTTTTGAAAGTATTTTCGTTTAGCTATAGTAGAAAATATGCGGTGCTTTAGAAAAGAAAGAATATTAAAAGAGAGAAAATTTGCGTGATTTTGTAAGAGAGAGAACACAAAAAAACAAAACAAAAAAAAAAACAAACGAAAAGTTGGACCTTCTTTGGGGTGTAAATCTCAAACTATTATTGCACAGAAAAATCTTCGTTATGCTGAGGCGATATAAATAAGCCAAAGGCAAAGTTTGGTTTTATGTAGCAGTAAAATGTTTTAATTTCGTCACGATATCGTGTGATTTGTGTAGGTGGAAAGAAAAAAGGCTCGCAAGAGTAAGGAAAGTGACGCCGCAACTCAGTATGTCGTTCCAGAAAATATAAAACTAGCTATCATAGCAACAAATTATAAATGGAATACTCGTGGGAGTTAATAACGTAGATAGATGGTATTTTTAGTGCATATGTTGTGTAACGTTTACTAGTCAAAAGGAAACACAAAAGTTATGTTATGTAGTTTAAATTGAACAGATGCTCAGATTCTTTTTCAGGTAAGGAATGTTGGGTAATATAGAGAAACTAGTGTAATTTTTTTTTTTTTTAGTTTAACATCCTTTAGCCTGGTTGGTCAAATCGGACGATGAATGAAATTGTTGAAATGATGCTCAAATGAACTCGGGGTTATGGAGCTCAAGGTTACTCGACATTAAGTCTTCTCAGGATAAGGGAAAACGCCGAAAAAAACCTTATCCGGGTAACTCACCTTAAGCGATATTCGAACTCACGACCTGATGAATGTGAGGCAGACACGCTACCAGCACACTACCCAGAAGTGTTGCCAAAAGCATTTCTCAAAAGTTCGCCCGAACCATTAAAAAAATCGCAAAGTTTCAGTTGAAGTCGCCCAATATTTTTATTAAAATATGTAATTTATTTTACTATTTTATACACACACACACACACACACACACACACACTTCGAATGTTTTCAAAAGATTCTTATAACGGTATCTCTGTAAGTAGAGCACTATCATAATGAATGGCATAATATTGGAATGCTAGTGTGAGGTGCGTTGATACAGATTCAGGAAAGAGCATGAAAATACGAGGCGTTTGCACCGATAATTATATTGAAATATTACATAAGTATTTCTTTTATTAATTACTTCCCTCAGTTGAGGGTTGCCTTATAGACATATAACCATTCAATGTTACATTTCAGGGGCCGATTCTCCGATGTGTTGCTATGGGGACATACTTTTTATTCGTATGGTTTTACTTCCCGCACTAATGCTTTTGATTATGATTAAATTTAATTGTTAAAATATTGATAAAACCAAACCAACAATTGTAATATATCAGAAGTATAATGAAACATTAACTACCAGCACGGAAATTTCTTTTGGTTTCATTGAAACCACATTGCAAGTGAGGATGCCAACTTATGATCCATCCATAGCAACAATATTAATAAGAACCGCAAATTATATCGCGCGCGCAAAAAAAAAAGTAACTATTGGCAGGCTTAAAATAAGATTGTATAAATAAATTTTCCTCACGAAAGAGAGGATTTAGTAGTTGTCTTTCATCCAATTTAGAGCTATCTTCCCTACCAAATGACGCGGAAAGTTAAAAACAGACATTAATAAAAGTTATATTTTGTAGAAATATTTTAGTAGTCCAAAAATCGCCTTCATCAAAATTTGGTCGTAAAAAGCGGATTTTAGTAGCCCAATTGGCTACTTTTCGCCCAATTTGGCAACACTGCTACCCAAGCGTGAATGTAATATTGTTTCTTCTTGTGTGTGTATCGCGAATTTCCAAGCTTATGTATGCACGTACCACTGATGTTCTCCTCGCACGTGCGAAGTATAACTGTAAGAATAATGATAGCAATGATTAGTGTATATTAGATACGCAATCCATGTATAAAAATCTGATGTATTATACTCGCATGACTTTCTCTAGCTGCTCTACAAACCTCCTACAAAAGAGTATTCTTCTTTGTACACAATGCTAATCGAGATAAATATTAGCAGAATGTTCTTATTACTTAGTTCCTTACAAGTAGAAGGGAATAAGGGAATGCACTATGCGAAGTGATTGTCAAATGTTTTAAAAGCTATCGTTATGCGATTGTCATTGCAAATCCCTTCTTTGCTTAGCCAGAAGTAGAACAAAAGAAAAACGGACACTTCCTGTCTTCACAATTGAAAGCAATAACAAGAAACATCTCGAAAACGGTTACCTTCACAACAAAAATGTAAAGGACCAAAATTACGTATTTTGTCATGAGGTACATTTTTGTGTAGTACGTTTTTTTCTATCTCTTACGGTTTAGCAGTTAAGCAGAATTCAGCAAAATTCATCCAGAATAAAGAGGTCTTCAGAGGCTATTCCCAAAAAATTCGAGATATACATTTTATTTCGGACATAAATAGCTTTACTATACGGGCTTTTAATCAAAATCTTTGGAGCCATTTTTAAGAAAATAAACATTTTCGAAATTTTTTCCATGAAAAGGGTAGTTTGTGGTGGGGGGATTTTTTTTGAAAATCTTCGTGACGCATCCTTGGAAGATACAGTCTTTTTGTTTTGGGGCTATGCTGTCCACAGACACTCATACAGACAGACAGACAGACAGACAGACAGACATACGCACACGGGCCTTTTTTTAAAAAAAAAATTCGGACTCAGGGGACCCCAAAACAGATATTTCCGGTGAAATCTCGGTATCAAATTTTTGGGTGCAGTACAATACCTCCTCTATCCCTATGTACATTGTAAATATGGGGCTAGAGAAAGTAATTATGTGAGTTATAAAAATATAGTGAATCCTTGAAAAGAATAAATGGTGTGTTATCATTTACATTGCACAGACTCCGAGACTAATCGACTGAGATTAAAGAAGTTCTTGTGGAGTCGACGACATAAGGAGGTCTGCAATGCTTCTACGACTTGCTAACCAGAGCAAAGCATTTTTAGTAAAACCCCAACACTAAAAATCTGATGTGTTACACTCACATGACTTTCTCTAGCTACTCTACAAACAAACGTCTTACAAAAGATAATTGTTCTTTCAACACCATGCTAATCGAGGTAAACATTAGCAGAATTTTGTTACTTAGCTCCTTATAAGTACACTGGAACTAAGGGAATGCACTAGGCTAAACTGATAGTCAAACGGTTTAAAAGCTGTCGTTATGTGATTGTCATTGCAAATCGCCTATTTGCTTGGCCAGGTGTAGAACAAAAGAAAAACGAACACTCCCGTCTGTGAAAAGTATAAGTACTTCACAACTGAAACTAATAACAAGGAATAACTCTGAAACGGTAAGTTCCACGCAAATAATGTTTATGACATAACTTGTGTATTTTAACGAGATCTACATTTTTTGTACAGTACATTTTTTTCTATCTCTTACGGTTTAGCAGTTAAGCAAAATTTAGCAAAATTCATCCAGAATAAAGAACTCTTCAGAAACTATTCTCAGAAAATTCAAGATATACATTTTATTTGTGATAGAAATGACTTTAATATGTGATATTTTAATCAAAATCGTTAGTCATTTTAAGAAAAACAAAATTTTCTAATTTTTTTCCATGTAAAGGGTAGTTAGGGGTGGGGGGGATTTTCTGGAAAATCTTCGTGTCGCATCCTTGGAAGATACCAAACCTAAATACCAAGTTTGGTATTCAACCGTCTTTTCATTTTTGAGCTATGCTGTCCACAGTCACACACACACAGACACACACACACACGGACCTTTTTCCGAAAATGCTCTTTTTTGGACTCAGGGGGTCCTAAAACATGTATTTCCGGTGAAATCACGACATCTAATTTTTGGGTGGAATACAATACTTCTCTATCCCTATGTGCATTGTACATACGGGGCTACAGAAAGTAAAAACCAACAATTCATATTGTTTCAGAATTTCAAGTAAGATAAAATGAAAATAATATTTCAAAGGTGCAATCCAATTTATATACATCCACCAAGCTGAAAGTAATACGTTACACTGTTTTACTTTCACATGGCTGCAACAATCTTGATAAAACTATAGACACGTTAAATGATAGTTTTAATATATTGACCACGTATTCATTCTGAGGAATTTTGATAACTGAGAAACCCTAGGAGACATATAAAAACTTACAATGGGAAAATGAAGTGTATTCATTCTCATCCTAGAGGAACTAGAGAAGCACATGGTGGTTAATTACAAACTAACCTTTTAGCTCAAAATTCAATTCAGAGAACAGCAAGTTGTTATCTCTAATAGTTTTATAATTATTAATGAAATAAGCCAGGCACTTCATATACATTCGTGGTGTAATGGTTACCATGTTAACTTCATATACCCAAGGTCGCGGGTTCAAACCCGGCGGAGGACGATTGATTTTTTCGGGCGTAAAAATCCTCAGCATGGCTTCCTTCCCGTGTCGTAGATTTACATCACGTAAAAGAACCTCAACTTAATAGAGATGCCTCTGAGTAAACTTAAACGCCCACTATAGAATGGTACGCTGAGAACTACAGCAATTAAAGAGCGTCCATAAATAAAACGCCATTTCATTTGTATATGGATAAATTTCCTCCTAAATTTTGTATAAAGAATTTACACTGTTTTGCACAGTGTGGCTGAGGTATTTGACGCCCACAGACACAGGAACAAACGCAATTTAATAGGTATTCTGAGATATGAAGCATACCTACACACGAAAATTACAATAAACTCGCACAAAAATCCTGCTACTGGATGGCGGGAAGGCAAGTTTTGATAACAAGTCACCTAGAGAACAGGAAAATGAAAACAACTAAATGACGAATTTATAATACATGTTTTTGTGCACATATTCCATTCACAAAGCCTCCACGAGCACTGCAGTGTTAATTAATGCATGAGAACGCCGACATGAATTAGTAGCGGGCAAATGAATTTACCGGTTTGCGACGCATGGGGAAGCTATAGGGCAATCCAAAACACGAATTTAAAACGCTTCATTTGTGTTATGTACGATTTCTCTGGCCTGCTGCACAATTAATTTACACGTCGTGTTCTTACTTCACAGTCTATATCACTTTAGCTATCCCATACGATCATAACATTGAGAGCATTTTTACTTTCTATACCACGTACTTAGTAGGTACAGAATGTATTGCATTCCATCTTAGAATTCACCGGAAATTAATATTTTGAGGGCCCCGATAAAAATAATTTTAGAAAAAGGTAGGTTAAGTGTCTTCCAAATATGTGACAAAACGATTCTTAAAAAATTACTGCCACCCAACTCTCCTTTAGACGAAACCCTTTTTCGACAATTTTCTCAAAAATGGCTCTAACGATTTTGAATGCAATATCATATATTATACATATATTAATATGACAAGTCTTGAATTTTCTGTGAATTACTCTTCATTCGGATGGTTTTTGCATAACTGGCAAACCGCAAAAAATATTCAAAAACTTACTACAAATAGATCTCGTTGAAGTAAATAATCTATGTCCAAGTCTTTTTTTTTTTTTTTTCTTTTGAGTTAATCAATATTCCTTCTTATTGGTTTAAATTTTCCAATAACAATAATTAATAAATTACATGAAGAATTTAAACTTTTAATTGGAAAAACAAAATTAATAGAGGATATTCTGTTAAATGTATAAACATAGATTATGGTCAGTAATTTAGTAAAAGTAATAAAATTACATTATTTATCCTATCACGATAATCCTTTTAAATCAAATCCTTTCTCAAATGGGAAGTGGTCATTTCCTTTCTCTCGTTTTTCCATTTATCTTTTGTTCATGCACGGAAAAGGGAATTTAAATACCATTATATAGAACACGCTCCTAAAAGATTTAACTATCGCTTTAGCCAAGTGTATTCATTATTCACCTGTACGTACAACAAAATATTAAATAAAAGAATTACTGGTAAAGTTTATATTTCGATTAGCATGCACTAAACACAGTTTGTTGCGGAATATCTACAGAAAGTCACGTGAATGTAATATATCCTATTTTGTTGTTATATGGATCGGACAGTTGGGTCTTGACTAACCGAGAACGATGTAAAATAGAAGTAGAAGAAATGATATCTAGGTAAAAATGTATTTTAAATGATAAACATGTCAAAATCCTCGTAGAACGAAATGGAAAGAATACATTGAAAGAACGAAGGACAATAGAGTACATAAAAAGGCAGAAATTTATAGAACTTGAGAAAGATGATCCTCCAAGAAAAAGATTGCAAGACCTTTGAAGCCGGAGTAAGCATTACTGTCTATTCCATGAAGCGTAGCATATAAAGTAGAAGTAGGAGTGGAAGAAGGGAATATGTGCTGCATATGTAATCGTTTTATTCTGAATTTAACTCTCTAATTATTAAGGTATAAATGTTATCTTGAGATCTGCAAACCTATCAGCAACATAATTACTTGTTTGTGAATAGTAGCAACCATAAGAGGTAATCAGCAAATGGCAGCAACAGATAAAACCATGCATAGCTTTTCGAGTTTGCATCTAGATAAAACTGATGTGTCCCATTCACTTTCTGACTTTCTCTACATCACTGTAACAAATTATTATTAATAAGCTCATTCTTCTATTTAATGCTACAACAGCAGAAACGGTCTTCTTTCTTAGTTCCTTTATAAGCAGAAGGGAAATAAAGGGAATACACTGGGCTAAACCGACAGTCACTCCACGAAAATAATGTATATGACATAAATTGTGTGATTTATCGTGATCTACATTTTTGTGTAGTAAGCTTTTGTCTGTCTGTTAAGGTTTACCAGTAATACAAAATTCAATAAAAAGCATTCAGAATAAAGAGGTCTTTAGAGGCTATTTCCAGAAAATCTAAGATATAGGTTTTATTAGCCATGTAAATATTTTAAATACAAGAGATTTTAATCAAACTCGTTAGAGCCATTTTTGAGAAAATCAAAATGTTCGAAATTTGTTCCACGTAAAGGATAGTTTGGGTGGGGGATTTTCTTGAAAATCTTCGTGTTGCATCCTTGGAAGATACGACATTTAAATACTAAGTTTGGTATTTAACGTTCTTTCGTTTTTGAGCTATGCTGCACACACGGACTTTTTTCTAAAAATGCTTTCTTTTTAGATTCAGGGTGCCCATAACATGTCTTTCCAGTGAAATCTTGGTATTGAATTTTTAGGTGCAATATAATACCTCCTCTATACACTATGCACATAGTACATGTACAGAAATTAAAAATGTACGGAGTGCAAAATATTTTCGTACCATACTGTACCCACATCTTTGTTCGCGACAAACTATTTTGCCAGAGCATTCGCATTATGTAATTCAATTGGTAAACGATTGGCGCCAATTATGCAGTGCGATTATTGTCCACTTTAATATCATATTAACACACCAAATTAATATGGACGGCTATTATTATAGTATATTACGATATTAGGTTAGGGAGTGGTTTTTACCGAGTCAAGGGAGAAAATTATATAAAATATGAGTGAAGCGAGTGCTTTTATTTCCGAGGTACTGTAATACGCTTCAAACGTGCACTAAATTGTCACATGATTTAAAACAAACAAATGGGTTGTTTTAAAACATGTGACAAACAACACATTTGTTTGTTTTATGGATTTATAGACACTTTAGGAATCATTGTTCCTTTAGAGACTGATTACCAACATAATATTCACCATAAAATGCAATTATCATTACTTTTTCTTCTTCTTTTTCCTCTTTTAGATTAATAAACTTCATATGTTTGATATTCTAAATTATATCTTATATATAATTATTATTTTTCATTATTACTGCTTTCCATTGATTTCATGAATCAATTATAATTAATATTTAAGTTAATATACAATTTAACAAAAAGTAGCGTTGAGTAACTATATCATCCCGTTTAGAAACCTTCAATCTCATTTTCACTAAACATATAAGAATCATCTTCTTAATGTTCCACAAAATTCGCTTCTGCTTTGAAACTCTTTTGTCCTTCATGTGAAATGAATTCTATATGAGAATCTTCTTTATTTCATTGCAACGTTCATTCTTATTATTGAATTTCCAGAATTAAATGTTCAACTCTTCAAAATATGTTGTGGCATACACTTTGTCTATCACATACATAAATAATTTAAAAACAATTGAGCCAGATTAATACATGTTTTTGAAATATTTTTAACCGGAAGTGAAAACAATATATTAAATATCTTAATGTTTAGAGTATTAACAGACTGATGTTAGTCCAGTAAACCTAAACACGCTGCATTTGGAAATGATTTACTTAACATTAGATCATTTCCTACATGCATTTACTTAACAGTAGATCATGGCAAGAATCAAGTTAAAGATGGCGGAATGTAATATGTGTGATGGAATTATAAACGAATAAATTATTGAAAAAGGGTGGAAAATTATTTATGATTCTTTTTTAGTAAAAGAAAAATCTAAAAGCGGGTACATATCATATTTTATTAAGAATGCTATTCGGGGAGATTCAAAGTCCAATTAGAATTTCAAAGAGTTCATGAATTTTATGAAAAAGTAGATTCCAATACAACTCAATAACTGAACAGTCTTCTAAGTAAATAACTAAAATATGCACATACTTTTGATATTTATACTGTTTAATTAAAAGGAATGATCTAAATGAACAGTTTGTAGAAATTAATATTGATGTTCGGCAAGGGTATGCCGTATCACCTTCCTTATTAACATATATTTAAATGAGGCAATTTAAAATGTCTGAATATATTACACAGTAATTTTAAAATTAACGGATCTCCTATGAACTGTTTGTTATATGTGGATGACCAAGTGAATAGTCTGCAGATGGCTGCATAGGTATTATTTATGCAAAACAATAAAAGAATATGCCTTTACAATGTGGCAAAATAAAACAAACAATGAGATAGTCCATATAAAATATCAAAATAGTGTAATTGACTCTCAAATTATTGAACCTTTAAATATCTGGTATGTAAAATATCATATAAAAAAAATTGGACATGGAAGAAAAATTCAACACACACCAATATGTTTCTGGAATAATATTAATTAATAAAAGTCGATGTGTGTGAGCGTGTCTGTGTGTGTGCGCACGCGCACACCGATATCGACTAAATCTGGCGCAAGTAGCTTTTAACATACGGCGAAAATACTCTTCATTTATCTCGAATTTAAAAGATTAGCTTAGATTGGAAATTCCGCCCCATTTTACAGATTAATTATTTAGTTTTATGTGATGCCTAATAAAAACGAATATGTATCATTCTCAAATAATATCTCGAACATTATCAATATAAGAATAACATTAGTTTTATGGCCTCGCAAAATAATAAAGAAACAGGGGTTAACGTATTATCCATTATATCCTATCTGATATTGACCACAAAATACATAAAACAAAACCCAACAAAAACCGCTACAATTGCTTGGTTGGTAAATTAAGAAAATTTGAAGTCTATTATATAAGACTTTAATAACAGTATGATTGTGAGACTAGAGACAATCATATTATGCATTTTAAACTTATCTTAGTTGAAGCTACCCTAAGTACAAAATATTGTAATTTGTAAAATTCGTTTTCCATGTTTCTTCTATGAAGAAAACAAGCGAAAGATAAAATCTAACAAACTTTACAAATTATAGCAGAAAAGACTGCAAAATAAGTTTATTTACTGAAACATTAAAATGCGATAAATTGGCAACTCAACTTTTCTTCACCTAATATGGAGGTGGCTTACCTCACATGCTGTTCGACTTGAAGTCGATAAGATAAACGCTAAGTTACCTCCATTTTGGATTGACAAATCAGAAACGGGTTATTGTATTCCACTCAAAAATGCCATGTCGAGGTTTATTTAAATTCATCTTCCACGATGCGACACGAATATTTTCAAAAATATCCTCTCACCCCGAAATTACCCTTTAAAAGGAAAATCACTAGACGAATTCGTAAAGCGTTGTTCGTAGTTTGACGATTTATACGTACAACATTGTGATGTTCAGCAAAATCATTCAGAAAATACGCCCATTTTCATGCTGACTCCATTTTCCTGTCCTCTTCCATTGACGTAGTTTTGAGTGTTTCTTTTGTTTTATAACGAAGAAAACATCATATATTTATTTAGCAAACGATATTTAAAAAACAAGAACAGATCGTGCAAAAAAAAAAAAAAAAAATCTCCAGATTGCCTCCCTCGAGCATTTTCCAATTTTCTGTTCTATTTCGGCAGTCATTGACACCACTCCTAAAGGATAAAGATAACAACCTTTGTTATTTAAGAAAATATTTATAACGCAGCCTTGTTTGTACTCAAAAGTTTCCAAATCACTTCTCCAAATATTTTTCAACCCTTAGATATGGGGCTTGTGATGTTAGAGCTACAGTATTTTTACTTTTAGCCTAAAATGTATGATTTACGAAATTGTACGAAAGTCCCTACGGTGCAGAAGTCTAAGAAACACACATTCACACACATATTTAAACAAAATATGAAATATTGTTCTTTTTTGTAGGCCATGAAACCACCGTGTAATGCCGGAATTTCAGCTAGTAAGAAGATATTAAGGGAATAAAACAACAAAGGAAACAGTATTAAAATGCTGTAAAGTAGTGGCATTGCCAATATTACTTTACGGTGAAGAGACTTCAGTAGATATCGAAAGACATAAAAGGAGAGTAGAAACGGCAGTAATGAAGGTTCTAAGATCGGTGACTGGTGTGTCTAATCAAACATAAAAAGAGCAAACAAATAATACGAGAAATAGAAATAAAAGGAGTACTCGTTTGTATTCAGAATTAGCTGAAGAATTGGATAGCATATTTAAACAACATGAACGATAACCGATTATCTAAGAAAGCACATCATTATAAAACACGAGTAAAATTCAATATATGCCAAGCAAAACTAAGATGGAATGAACAGTTCTGATGGGGAGGAACAGGCTTGAGTTACAAAACGGTGTGAATAATGATGATGATTAAAATAAGTTAAGTATTTTAATACGTGTTAAGTGTTTAAGTGAAAAAAATAAAACATTGGTGCTATAAGTAATACTTTTAGTTTTTTAATACTCTTCTCTACAAACATTGAATCTGTGAGTATTAAAAAATACTAAGAGTATCATTTATTTATAGAACTAATGTTTTATTTATTCGCTTATTTTTAAAGTTTGAATTTTGGGAAAATTATTTTTCTAGGGAGGGAAGGCCTTTGTTTAATTTTACTCAATTCAACCCTCACCAACAAAACCAATTTACCTCTCATTAATACATTTTAAACTTAACGATTTATTTCGTATATTAATTAAAGCTATAATGTTCGTGTGACAAATGACAGTCATTTTACTTACAACTCCATTCACACACGTACATACAACTCACTTATCTAAGTTGGCAACTCTGTATTCAGTAAGATCATCTTCCATTCTTGGCGCTAGTTTCCGTAACGACCGGAAAACACACTATCGTGCAAAAAGAAATTTATAAACATCAGAAAAAAGGAGACTAAGCTTTTTTAAAATCCATCTCAGATGAACAATTATCTATTGAAGAGCAGAACAAAAGTTATGAAGGAGCACAGAAGAAGTAGAATCTGACGAAAGAGAAGAATTCACAGAATGATCGGAATGAGTAGCAACGGAGGAATGAATTCCTGCTGGAAAATGGAACGAGACAACATATTATGGTTAAGCTGAACAATTGAGAAATTCAATGGGATAAAATACAGCATTGACGTAGTAGGAACAACTCATGAAAATAGGGCTTTGGCGAAAAAAAGAAAACAGAAAATGCCTGTGGACATTTGGAAGACCTAATTCGGCCCTGTTTGTTTGAAATAGGCTTTACACGGATTATATTCATCAAGTCCAGCCAAATATGGGCCTATGCAATTGAAATAACAGTAGAAAACTATAAGGACTTTAAAGAAAGTCTTAAAAAACAAAACTAGAAATAAATTAAATATATGGAAATGACAGTATCTCAAAACAAAAAGAAAAAATTACAAATCTATTAGAGAAAAACATTTGAAAATCTTACAAGATTTAAATATCTAGGGACGCTGCAAACAACAAAAACAATAATAATTATATTAATAATAATAAAATTAATATTATTAATAATATTATTACTATTATTACTGTTATTATAATGCTAATATACAATTATTAAAAATAGGTTAATTAGTAGAAGTACAAACTATAATATAAAAACACATTAATGGGACCATTAGATACACAAGCTGTAGAAACATGGATCCTGAATAATACAGATGGGGAAATATTACGAAGATTTGAAAGAAAAACGCTCAGAAGAATCTATGGACCAGTAAAGAATAAACACCAATTCAGAATAAGTTGCAACTATGAATTTGAAGAATTAATAGAAAATTAAGATATTATGAGATTAATAAAGACACAAAGAATGCGATGGCTAGGGCATACTGAGAGATAGACGGAAGATAGGATTCCAAAAATAATATTAAAAGAAAGATTGTATGTCAGAAGAAAAAGTCTATGTTCCATTCACATCACTTTCTGTAATTGTTCTGTAAAGACACTTATTACAAAAGATTATTCTTCAATCTACTTCGTATTAATCGATTAAACATGATCTTATTACTTGGTTCCTTGTAAGTATAAAGGAATATACTAAGCTAAGGCGGTAGTCAAATCTTTTAAAAACTGTCACTATGCGATTGACATTGAAATTCGGTTCTGTGCATGTCCAGAAAAAAAACAAAAAAAAAACGTGAATGACGACTTTATGTTTCAGAAAATCATATTTATTTTAAAATCGAAACCATTAACAAGGGAAATCTGAAAATGGTTAGCTACACAAATAAATTGTGTGTTTTCAATAGATCTACACATTTTGTATAATTTTTTTCTTACGGTAGAATATACAAAAGTAATCCAGATTAACGAGGACTTCAGATGCTATTCATAAGAAATTCAAGATATTCATTTTATTTATCATGTAAATATATTCATTTTTGGGTATTTTAGTCAAAATCGTTAAGAAAATTTTGAGAGAATCAAAATTTTGCGAAACATTTTCCATGTAAAGGGTCGTTTGGGGTGGAAGGGGTGGGGCAATTTCATGAAAATCTTCGTGTTGCATCCTTGGAACACACTAAACTTAAATAATAAGTTTGCTTTTGAGCTATGCTTCCCACTGACACGCGCACGCTCGTACACATACACAGACTAAAAATACTTTGGTGGATTCAGGATCCTCAAAATACGTATTTCCGGTGAAATATCGGTTTCAAATTTTTGAACGGAGAACAATAGATTCTCTACGTGATATGTACGTATTTACTGATCTGTAGAGAAAGTAAAACAGGCCCACAACAAAATGTACAGATGACGTAATAGAACATTTAAGAAATATTGGTAATAAGGGTGAAAAAGTAAAACTGAAGGAGGAAATTATGCAAGGGGCCAAAGTTCGTCAACGACTGTAGAGCCAGAAGACAAGAGCAGAGCAATTTGGCCCTGTTTCCCTACTTTAAATCGTGATTCTTAAACTTTTGGTTACAGCGTTCTACTAAAACATAATAAGCTTTTGACTTATTTTGAAAGCATGTTTGTTCTAGACTGAGCAAAAAATCAAAACATGTAAATCACTGTAATTTAAGCTAAAAAACTGAAACAGGCCAAAGTGTATTCATAACAGGTAGAGCAATGATTCCAAATGTTGTTAACTAAAACTGAACTACAGTGGGGTTAGAGAATATGCGTTAGACTACAACTCGCCAAGAGGGATAAGGGAGGAGGATAAATAAGTTACTGTATTTAATTTTTATTATCATTAGAGGTGATCCGGAAATTTAATTCTGTGCAGTGGCCATAACCGTATTCATGTCTCCTGTTATACAGTCGGATTCAAAAGTCACTACATTTAAACACAATATAATAGTATAGACACATATACCACAGTAAGACAATTTCAATTCTTTTTAATGTGACCACCTTGCACGTCTGGACACAACGATCGTCACCCTACTACACTTCGAAACACTTTCTCAAGCACAGCTTGTGTAATCTCAGCAGACGCGGCTCCAATCCGTTGTGTTAACCGTTGAATGCTATTGATCTTCACCTAGTACACCTCAGACTTGATAAACTCCCAGGCAAAACAATCTTAAGGGTGTTAAGTCTGGAGAACGGGGAGGCCATATCATTGGCGAGGCACGCCCATGCATATGCCGGGAAAGCTTGATAAAAGTAGTTGGTGGTATGGGCGTTCTCCTTAGACGCTCATCTGCAATATTACCAGTACCCTGAAATTTACTAGCCAGGTTCTTTATAGCCAGTCTGGTGGGCACTGTTCCCCTATATTTTTGGGTGAAATCTGACCAAAATCTGTCCATATGCCACATCACGTAGACGAGCAGACACAACAGCTATTCTTTCTTATTTGGTGAACAGACTGTCAGCGTACTTGCAAGAAAAAAAAATATAGTAACATTATCACTAAATTATACAGAGACTTTTGAATCATCCTGTATATAATTTCCTTAATGAAGTGGTTAAGAACGCCACCTGCCGCATATCTGACTAGGGTTTTACACATTACAAACAGATAAATATATTTTTTCGTTTGTGATTACTGGGTAATCCTATTCTCATTTATCTGGTATTAAAATCGACGACCATAATTATTATGCTTTATATTTCATATTTACTTACTGTGACGCATTGAGGAAACAAGAGGCAAAGGAATACAAGTGCCAAAAACATAATTCTGAGAAAAGGGGCTGCAAAGTTTGGGTTCTATTGTAATATAACAGGAATAGGATACGATCGGAGGAGAGCCGGCAACAAATCTAGGTGGTTATTGTACCTACGCCCGTCAAGAGAGCGGCCCCGAGAGGGAGGGATAATATGAGAGGATACACCGGGCGGCCGGAACCAGGAGTGACAGTAAAGCAATGACAAAACCAAGAAGTAATGATCGACTACTCAGGTGTGTTGAGCGACCCATAGAACAAGTCCATAATGGTTTTTTCCTTAGGTCGGTGCCTATTTTATATACCGGCCCTCTAGCTTACGCAAGGACGGAAGTGGATACGTCACTTACACGTTATCAAAAATAAAATGTCTCTAGACATAATTAATGAAATTAATGTTTTTGTTATTGTGTAATTTTAATGCTCACTATTTTATTACACTTTTAAACTTAGAAATACCTTTTGAATACACAAAATACCTGCTTTGCTCATGGAAACTGTATTTTTGGTGCCTGAAACTATGACTTTATCCGAGGTCTATTTATAATAACATAATCACTACATAACTTTCTGGTCAACGTTAATGATGATGTGTTCCTTTAATTCCTAAGGGCCACAACCAATCTTCGCCATCTAACACTATTCCTTGACAACACTTGTATCTCCTTCCATGATCTATTCATTTCTCTCAATTCCACCTCAACTGTTCTTCTCCAAGTTAACCCCGGTCTTTCAATCCTTCTTTCTCCCTGTGGATTCCATTCCAATAACTGTCTAGTTATATTTCCACGACCCTTTCTCAGTATACGTCCATTTACGCTTCTTTATTTCTCTATCAATTGGTAACTGTTTTGTTATTTCCCATCATGTAGTGTTCTAATGATTTATGGTCACCAGATTCTCAGTATGTATCTTAGACATTAATTAATAAAAGTTAGCAAACTTTAATTTATTTGTTCTGTCGTCAACCTTAATATTGTTTGATTATATTCTCCGGAGAGTATCCGGTGATATCGCACATGCAGCTTTACTTTTGAAAGTAATTTCATAAAAGAGAACAACAACCACCACCCTACAGCACTCTTTACTTTGCTATTTGTTTCAAGGTATTTTCCTGCAGTTACTATCACTGTGACGCAGTGTTACCAGAAGCATTTCTCAAAATTTCGCCCGAATTATTAAAAACATCGCAAAGTTTCAGTTGAAGTCACCCAATATTTTTACTAAAATATACAATTTGTTTTACTACTTTATATACAGAAACACACACACACTCTTGGAATATTTTCAAAAGATTCTTATAATCGGTATCTCTGTAAGTTTAGCACAATCATAATAAATGGCATAATATTGGAATACTAGTGTGAGCTACTCTTCAGGAAAGAGTATGAAAATACGATGTGTTTACGCCGATGATTTTCAGTTGAGGGATGCCTCATAGGCATATATATAAAACCATACAATTTTATTTTTTTAAATTTTTTTCTAACTGTTTCATTTATATAGCCCCCTTTAACATCTAATGTCATATCGGGGGCTTTCCACTTGAAACACCTCGTTGTCTGTAGGCTATTTTTCGTTTAAATCATTTTGTTTTACTCAAATACGCACACATTCACACTCACATACAAACTTCCAGACTCTGTGGGGGATAGGGAATAATTCTAGCTAGAGAAAAAAATTCCCCGCCCCAGCCAGGGATCGAACCCGGGACCCCCGGTTGAGAAGTCAGCCCACGGAGTGACCACGGAAGCAGTCACAATTTCATTAACAGAACGATGAATGTTGCATTTTAGGAGCAGATTCTCCGATGTGTTGCTATGGGGACATACTTTTTATTTGTATGGTTTTACTTCCCGCACTAATGCTTTTAATCATGATTAAATTTAATTGTTAGAATATCGATAAAACCAAACCAACAATTCTAATATATAAGTATGATGAAACATTAACTACCAGCACTGAAATTTCTTTTGCTTTCACTGAAACCACATTGCAAGTGAGAATATCAACTTATGATCCATACATAGCAACAATATTAATAAGTACCGCAAATTAACTATATCGCGCGCGCGCAGAAAAAAAAAACAAATAAAAAAAATAGGTAATTATTGGCAGGCTTAAAATAATATTGTATAAATAAGTTTTCCTCACGTCAGAGAGGATTTAGAATTTGTCTTTCGCCAATTTAGATTTAGAGCTATCTTCCCTAACAAACGAAGCCACAAGTTAAAAGCAGACATTAATAAAAGTTATATTTTCCAGAAATATTTTAGTAGCCCAAAAATTCGCAAATTGCAATCATCAAAATTTGGCCGTAAAAATGGATTTTATTAGCCCAATGTGCGACTTTTCGCCCAATCTGGCAACATGCCGTGACGTTCCAACAGTGACAGCACCGCACACAAAGATAGTATCGCCGCACAAACCATTATGTGGTAGCATTTTATGATGGACATGTGCTAGCTTACTTATTCAGCACCGCTGCCATCGTTTCAAAAAAGCCTTTAACTTCGTTTCAGCAAAGTTTTATACATAGCTTCTTTGAACACTAGTTTGTCACTTCAGGCATTTTTCACCAATTAACATTTTGCGCTCAAGCTTTTAGTGCGAGTAATGCGATTACATTTTAACGTTCAAATGCGTATACTTTGAAAAAAGCTATTTCTGTTTACGTTGTTATAAAATATACATTTACAATCTGATGTGCTCCATTCATATCACTTTTCCTACAACAATGTCGGAAATTATTCTTGAAAACAACTTATTCTTCTATGTACACGCGTTAATCAAGATACACATTAGCAGATATGGTATTGTGTCTTAGTTCCATGCAAGTAGAAGAGAAATAAGGGTATACAATAGGCTAGAGAGATAGTTCAGTTTTTTAAAAACTGGTTGCTATGGTTGAAATTCGGTTCTATTTGCATGACCAGCAGTTCACAAATCCCCGTATGAGAAAATGTTTAAGGATTTTAAAACTGAAACCAATAACGAGGAATATTTCGGAAATAGTTAACTCCGCAAAAAAAATATATATATGACATAAATTGTGTGTTTTAACAAGATCTATATTTTCTGTGTAGTAACACTTTTTGTATATCTCTTACAGTTTACCAGTTATACAAAAGTCATTCAGAATGAAGAGGACTTCCCAGAAAATTTAAGATATACATTTTATTTGTCATTAAATAGGTTTAATTAAAATTTTAATTAAAATCATTAGAGCAATATTTGAGAAAATCATCATTTTCAAATTTTTTCCATGTAAAGGGTGGTTTGGCCTGGGCAAGTTTCTTGAAAATCTTTGTGTCCCATTCTTGGAAGATGCTGAACGTAAATATCAAGTTTGGTATTAAGCCAAACCATCTCTTTTTTGAGTTATGTGCACAAGGACACACATGGACCTTTTTCTAAAACTTATTTTTGGATACATAGGACCTTAGATAGTTTATTTGCAGTCATTAAGTATAAAACATACATAGGCTGGGTCATGAGAGAATAAAAATTAAACATTGTTACAATACATTTAAAAATGGATAAGATTAATCCCATTTCAGGTCATAAATTTCTGAAGTGCTATAAAGAGGGTTTGCCTTCCAGATTGTTTTGATCCTCCTCTTAAAGTTTAACAAAGCAAGATTCTTGATGTTCTGAGGTAAGTTGTTGAAAATTTTAACTGACATACATGAGAAACTGTTAAGGGTTTAACTATATTTACATTTGTTAATATAAATATATTTTATATATAGGAGGGAATCCAGAACAAACATTGCGGGCAATGTCAACATATCAAGTTGCATAAAAAGTGGTTTACAGTGAGTTCTTGGTGAAGCTCCTAATATGATACGTACAGATTTGTTGTGAAGAATAAATAACTGACCCGCAGAGGTAAGATTGCCGCATAACAGCTTACCATAACTTAGGTAACTAAGAACGTGAGCATAATACACTGTGACAAGAGTACAACGGGAGACATTATGTCTAAGCGACCTTAATAAGAATAAGCTTTTATTTATTTTACTTGATAAGTAGTTAAACATGAGTCTGCCAAAACAAGCCAGTTTCGATATGGATGCCCAGAAACTTAATGCTGACAGGGAGGAAGAATTTATAGAGAAAATGGTGTCTACAATTTTATTATGATTAATACAAAGTTGATTGGCATTTCACCATTTCTGCAGATTACAGGATAAATTGTGACTTTTAATATAAATAGGGTCTTGATTATCGTGAGAAAAACTATTACCTATATCATCTGCAAACACAAAGGTCTCTTAAAACGTGTATTTCCGGCGAATTCTCGGTATCAAATTTTGGGTGGACTGAAATACCTTCTCTGCCTATGTGCTAAGCAGAGAGAGTAAAACTTCTTGGTTATAACACTCATATGACTCTCTCCAACGCTGATCAATTCACATCCTCTGTTTTCTTCTTCCGCTATTTAACCTCCTCGTATGGAGGACTTACATCCTGCAGGGCTTACAAGCCAGCGCCTGGGAGCAGATGGGCTCTGGGACAGAGAGAACAGCCAGGGTGGGTGATCAGCCTGATGTCTGGTACTTGAGTGACGAAGATGATATGAAACGACAGTGAAATGGATGAAAGGAAAGGCCATTATTGAGCAGTTAGTGGAACGAATGAACATGCCATATGCCCACATTGCCATACACGCGAACCTGAAAGCAACTTGAATGATGGAAGAATAGGGAATCAAGAGAAAAGGACGTAAAGAAAATCATGGTAAATGAAAAATTAGCCCAACCGAGAATCGAATCCGTGACCTCCCGTTACTGCAGTGTCATCTCGCTCGTATAAGCCTACATAATATTGCATTCTGTTATAATTCCTTGCTTATATAATTGCTAACCAAGATGAAGTAACGCCATCATATTATTGCTTAACTAGCTCGCATGAACAATGTACATAGTGGGTAGAAAAGGTATTGTATTTTACCTAAAACTTGAATACAGAGATTTTATCGGAAATACATATTTTGAGTCCCTGAGTCCGAGAAAAGCAGAAAAAAGTTCGTGTGTGGCTGTGTATCTGTAGACAGCGGAGCTAAAAAACAGTACGTTAAATACCAAATTTGGCATTTAAGTTCAGTGTCTTCGAAGGATGCAACACAAAGATTTTCAAGAATATCACCCCATCCTTTACATGGACATTTTTCGAAAATTTTTATTTTCTCAGAAAGTGGTCTAACGATTTTGATTAAAGATATTCACATCACAAATAAAATGTTTGTTTGAATTTTCTGAGAATAAGCTTTGAAGAGCCCTTTATCTTTTTCACAGGAAGGGGAGGTTGTTCTGAGCTGAATTCTGCTGCATTTAAGCAAGTTTTCAGTTCAGTTCGTGCATTGTTTCCCGATTGTTACGACGCTTATATTTTATACCAAGTGCCAACCTTGGATCAGTTCCTAATACCCTCTTAATAAACAGTGCCACGCAATGTAATATTAGATGGAGGTTAATTTAGTTCCAGGGTAATGCCAGGAACAAGTTCTAATTGATCTATGTTCACATAGAACTAAAGTGTAGAGTAACAAATATGTAAATAAATAAATAAATGTCCCGGTAATGTCACGTTTCAAGAATATTTATCCTTAATTCAAATATACATTTATTGCAGTTATAATTATTCAATAATATAATATGCTTTAATATAGCATAGGAGGAGAAAGACTGTAAAATTCAATGTTATAGCAGAGATTTGACCACGGGCTCTAGCCGCTTGCTCTACCAATGAGCTACCATGACAACATGTCCGGCACGGCATTAAATTCCTTAATTGACTCGCATGTTTCCCGGTAAACTACAAGGTAATCTCAAATTATTCTGAGATGGCATACTCCAAATGCGACTTACAATGTCGTAAGGACTTTCCCGAAATTAATAGCTTAGACATTTGTCATAGTTAACTAGTGTTAAGTATTGTTTTTTTCACACAAGCCGTGTGCAAAACAACAGTTGAATAGGTAGAGTCAGATTAAAAAATATGTATATTATTTATATATTAATACAAGAGCCGTTTTTTTTTCAATCTCCGACAGGCTAGAAATAAAAGACAAGTTCATAGAAAACAAGTTTTGTACACTTATGGTTACTTTTCAACATAATCACCGAAAACCTGTGTGAAAGCTTTGAAATACCCGCTTCAAAAAAATGTTACCGCCAATGATTCCAAATGAGCATTGGCGTTGTTTTGAAGATCTTTGTACTTTACGACGTTTGCGGAGAGCCATTCAAAACAAACGAAGAGGAATGCTGGCATCAAGAATTGTGTTGACAACGCTGGCACAGCCCATCGGCTCCTTGAACAATTTCAATGGGACATTTTCGATCATACTCCGTACAGTCCTGACCTGGCACCCAGCGACTTTCACCTTTTTCCGAACTGAAGACGTGGCTAGGAGGTCAGCACTTTCAAACCAAAGAAGATTTTCAAAACAACATCAATACTCATTTGGAATCACTGGCGGCAACGTTTTTTGAAACGGGTATTGCAAAGTTTGAGCACAAGTCGATAAATGTCTCAATCTTTTCTGTGATTATGTTGAAAAGTAACCAGAAGTGTATGAAACTTTTAGTAATAAAATAATTGTTTTCTATGAACTTGTCTTTTATTTATAGCCTATCGGCCCTCGCATTTCAAATTTATTTTAATAAATTAATTTTATTTTACGTTATAGCGTAGTTCATCTATTTAATACATGTTATTATTCCTTATGCACTTAGTTTCATAGGCATATATAATATATATTTTATATTACATTTTAAATTAATGAGCCAATCTCAAACCATTCTAAAAACAAAATAACTCAGTAGCAGATATAAACTGTATTTATACATCCTATTCTACAGCCATCTAAACCGCAAGTACACATTTTTCTATAAACATTGTTTCCTAATACGTTTATTATCCTATATTTATTTTATTTCCGTTTGTGAGTATATAATTCTAACATTATATACGTCAAGAGTACTGAAACATTTTGTTTACATTACCTTTTTAATAGCTACAGTAATGAAACCACTACTACTGACTGTTATATTACTCTGTTTAAAATAATTTCGAAAATATGCAAAATATGTAGTGTAATGAGTCGATACATTTTGGCACCCCTGTATCAAACTATTACGCGAATATGTAATATTCACTGTGCAGTCAGACGAAATAAGTCAATATCCGCTGTATACATTCTATTTCGGTGTAGCAAGAATTTATTATAGTACACGGAAAATGTCATTTTATTTTGCACGGATTGCACTTCCTGGAAACTGGCGCCAAGGGAAGACGCTAACAAGTTTCCCGGAATCCAATAAAATATGAAGGCTGCACCTTGCTTTGACGACGCGTTTTTCGGGCAGAACCTTCCTGATGCAGGCAGTTTTTCCTGTTAAATTGTTCCGAGAAGCTATGAAGAGGTCCTCGAGACGCTGGTAAAGCAATTCGTGCTTGGAGGTGCCTAGGAAATTGGTAGCAAGAAATAGACGCGGGGCTGTTTTTAAACTTGAGTAGTTTTCAGCTCGTAGTCCGGTCGTTGCTCCGAAATTTAATCAATAAACTCATCCTCCTTTTTCCCTCCAGTGTCGCTGCATCCTCTCCATCTGGACCACGTTAAAATTACTTCTCCAACTTCTAAATAGAATCTTACCTTACATGACTTTCAATTTGCAGTACAGAGCCCGCCTCTGTAGTGTGGTGGTAGCGTGTCTGCCTCGCATTCTGGAGCTCCCGAGTTTTAATCTCGTTTAGGGCGAGTTACCCGGATAAGGTTTTCCCTTATCCTGAGAGCACAAATATCGCGTTTCTCTAAGCTCTATTGACCGTGAGCTCATTAAAACTTCATTTCATCGATTACATTCATCGTCCGACATGACCTTCCAGGTTAAAGGTTAACCTCCAAAAAAATACCAGATTGGAAATTGTGCACCTGATAACCATACCTAGCAACAAGTTAATACTGTGATATTAAAAAAAAAAATTATGAAGAGTTCGATATGATCTGTGTCACGTTGAAAGCAATTTATGGCAAATGTTGATTTTGGATAGGCAACTATGTTTAATCGTCTACAATAGAGTATTTATTTTATTTTATTTATTCATTCATTTATTTTAACTTTTGACGCTGAAATGTTAGGTTCACATTACAAATTTTAAAATACGGGAGATTGTAATAGGAGCACAACTCCAAAATATCTGATGTGTTCCATTCACATGACTTTCTCTTAATCTCTGCAACAAATTATTCTTAAAAAGCTTATACTTCTATTTACTTCATGCTAATCAGAAAACATTAGCACAAACAGTCTTATTACTTGCTTCCTTGTAAGTAGAAGCCAAATAATGGATTACCATAGGTTAAAGTGATAGTCAAAAGCTGGTTGCCATGTCACTGAAGTTCCTTTGTTTGTATGGACAGCAGTTGACAAATTCCTGTATGAGAAAAGTGTAAGCTTTTCATAGCAGAAACCAAAAACAAGGAACGCCTCAAAAACGAGGAACTCCACGAAAAAAATGTATATAACATAAATTGTGCGTTTTAACGTGCTCTACATTTTTTGTGTAGTAAGTTTTTCTCCATCTCTTACGGTTTAGCAGTTATTCAAAATTCCGTAAATTCATCCAGAATAAACTACTCTTCAGAGGCTATTCCCAGAAATCTCAAGATATACATTTTATTTGTCAGGTAAATGTCTTTAATATATGATATTTTAATCAAAATCGTTAGAGCCATCTTTGAGAAAATCGAAATTTTCGAAAAAAGTTCTATGTAAAGGGTAGTTGGGGGTTGGGGGATTTTTCTCAAAATCTTGGTGTCGCATTCCTGGAAGATACTAAACTTAAATACCAAGTTTGATATGTTACCGACTTTTCGTTTTTGAGTTATCATGTTCACAGATACACACACGGACACACACACACACACACACACGGACCTTTTTGTGAAAATGCTTTTTTTGGATACAGGGGACCCTAAAACATATATTTCCGGTGAAATCTCGGTATCGATTTTTTGGGTGGAATACAATACTGCTCTATCCATATGTATACTGTACATGCGGGGTTAGAGAAAGTAAAAAAGCTGATGAGTTATATCCACATTACTTTCTCTACCAATTATTCAACAAGCTATTATTAAAAGGCTTATTATTCTACATGCTCACGTTAATCATGATAAACATTTGTAAAAATATTTTTGACGTCCAAAGAAATATGTAACAAATTTCAATGGAAGTAGGAGAATACAATAGGCTTAAGGAAAAATCAAATTCTTTAAGAATTGGTGGCCAGTGATGGATTTGAAATTCAACTCTCTTTGCTTCACTAGGAGGAGGAAACCTTAATGTCGACTTCCTATATGAGAGAATTATACGTATTTTAAAATTGAAATCAATGCCAAGGAATATCCCGGAGTAGTTTACCCCAGAAAAATATTGCACATATAAAGATTTTGAACTTCAGATAAGATTTTTTAATACTAGTACTCAAATCGAAATTATAAATAACAAACATTTACTTGTAAATACATTTTTCTGGAAGAACCTGTCTTTAATTAATCAATCCTAACAATTATGTATACTTATTATATCCAATTAATTTAATTTCACAGAATAATTATACCTTCTGTTAACCATTATCAAATTGATTAATAAGTTGCCTGTACCTTTATGGTAATCCTTGACTAAGGGCAGATGTCCTTCTTGGATTTTTCTCACTAATATAATTACTTCTATACTTCGTACATAGTGCTTATGTATTAACTTAATATTTTTGCATCATTTTTACTTTCTCTATGACTTACAATGTACATAGGTAGAGAATGCATTGCATTCCACCAAAACAATCGATACCGAGATTTCAGAGTCAATACACCTTTTAGGATTCGCGGAAATAGAGAATATATAAAAAGGTCCGCGCGCGCGCGCGCGCGTGTGTATATGTGTGTGTGTGTGTGTGGAACAGTATAACTTAAAAACGAAAAGTCGATTAAATACCACTTGATAATTAAGTTCATCATCTTTCAAGGATGCGATATGAATATTTGGAAATAAAAAGCACACAAACATCAATATACCCTTTACATGGAAACTTTTTCAAAAATTTTGATTTTCTCGAAAATGCCTCAAATGATTGTGATTAAAATACTGTATATTTACACGGCAAATAAAATATATATCTTGAATTTCCTGGGAACATTCGATCCTTCTGAATGACTTTTGCATAACTAGTAAACCGTAAGAGATAGACAAAACTTGCTACACAAAAAATGTAGATATAGTTATAAAACAAAGTTTATGATGTATGCATTTTTGTTGAGGAGCTAACCATTTCCGAGTTATTCCTTCTTATTGGTTTCAATTTTAAAATAGTTATATTACCTGTCATTCGTTTCCTTTTATTTTACTTCTGACTATGCAAAGAAAGCCCAATACCGGTGTCAGTTCTTTAGTGGGATCATTTAAAACATTAAACTATCGCTGTAGCGTAGTGTAGATTCCTATAGTTTTCTTCTACTTAATTTGTTTGCAGAACAGGTAGAGAAAGTCATGTGAATGAAGCAAATCAGATTTTTATAGTATCAAGTATATGCTACTTTGAGAAGGTGATGTTGCAAACTCATGGATTTTAGGGAACTCTGAATACATTCCATTTACACAACGTTAAATATGTAAAAATTTAATAGGTATGCAGCTCCTAAACTATTCAACCTAAGGAGATAAAATTAGTCCATGCTCTCATCCATATCTCATTCAAGTTCCATTACACCATGCCGAGTATTTGGGACATAGACTATAGTGTTTTCGTGATCAGAGACTTCGTTCACCACTTAGTGCATATGGTGATAAGGCATCAACTCATCGTCCATAGATGCCACTACCAGGGGAATTTACTACTTGCGAACGGGAAACATGGCAAATTTAGCCCAGGGACCTTTTCTTTCAAGGATGTGTTTATTTGAGATGCAAATAAATATGTGTTATTGATATGTCGCCGTCCTTTTGTCTACCTCGGAGTCGGTATGATTAGCACCCGTGAAATACTCTATAATAAACGTGTATATACCTCTGAAAAGTTCCTTTGATGCACCGGCTATGCTTGTCCACGTAGAACACAGGTTGACTCTCACTTAGGGGGAGAAAGAATGACTAAGGTATGTAACACGGGGTGACTCAAAAATAGAAGTACTTCACTTTGAATTCCACTAAATGAATACTTCTCTTCTCCTTTGTTGCTTGTTAAGGCACTAATCCTACGAGCGACTCCCGACATAAGAATTCTTGAAGACGTAGAAATATTAATAACTAGTGCTATTTTCTGCTGTTTACTGAGTTCTTGTTTCGACGATCATCGTTAATCAACTGCGTACTTTTCTGTTACGCGATAATCGACTATAACTCGCGTAATAAAATTACATACTTAAGCACTCACCCCTCCGCGTTCACATACGTACAAAGTACAGCTTATAGCGTACTGCGTACAGCATCACGAATCTATCACGTAAAATAAGCTGCAACAGCAACAATAATCACAATCACAGTAAACTGATTCCTTGTAAACACAATGCTTAAATATCTAAAATCTTCAATATTGAACTCATTCCTCATTGGCTGAAAAGAAGCGCGAAAATAACATTGTCACGTGACTAACTTTGTAAGTTCTTTGTATTCAACTCACGTGACCGCTCTTTATAATGAAGAAGTCCCGAGCTACTGACTTTTAGGGAACTGGCCTTTCTCTAAAATTTGCCCTGTTACTTAGGTCTCTAGTGCGCTAAAAATATTGTTCTACAAAGGCAATTGTGTTACTAACATTAACAAAGAAGGTAACCTTGGCGAGCATAATAGCAACTTCTTCGCCCTAAGGTTTTTCGTTCTACAATCTGCTCAGTCTTGACTACTGAATCAGGAATGAAACCTATACAAAAATAATAATTAAACTAATAAAATACACAGCACCAACGGCTTTACTTCCTCTCCGAAGGAAGCCATGCTAAGGAGTTTTAAGTCCGAAAAAATGCATCACCCTCCGCCGGGTTTGAACCCGCAGCCTTGGTTATTAGAGGCTAGTGTGGTAACCGCTACAGTACAAAAGATCTGATGTTACATTCACATGACTTCCTCTCCCAATTCTGCGACAAATTATTCTTATAAGAACTTATTCTTCTAATTTTAGACAATCAACAGAAATGGATTTACAATATGTTTTACTATAGGTAAATGCGAAATGCATTAGACTAAAGCGAGGCCAACTCTTTTAAAAGCTAGTTGCTATGAGATGACAATAAAAAAGAATTACGACTTTTCATTTCACGGAAATATATCTAACTAATGGGGTATTTTAACAAACAACAGGGAATACCTCAGAAATGCTTAACTGCACTAACACTGTATTTCATATACGTGTTTAAACCCCTAGAAGGAAACGGCTTCAGACGGTATTCGCAGAAAATTCAAGATATAGGCAGATTTTATTTTTATGTACATATATTCAATATATGGTATTTTAATCAAAATTGTAATGACCATTTTTGGAGAAAATCAGACATTTCGACAAATCTTTATCTAAAGAGTAGTTTTGGGTGGGGAAATGCTCTCTTAAAAATCTTCGTGTCGCATCCAAGTTCGCATCCAAATTTTCGTTTTGAGCGATACTGATCTCTCTCTCTCTCTCTCTCTCTCTCTCTCTCTCTCTCTCTCTCTCTCTCTATACACACAGATTTTAATGTGATTTTTTTTTTAAATGCAGGGAGTGCTAAAACAATATTTCCGATGAAATTTCGGTATCGTATTTTTTCTGCCCCCTAAATATTGCATTTGGTAAAGAAAGTAAAATAATATGCTTCACATAAAAAAAAAAAAAAAATCAGTTCGTAATTTTTGAAGTTAAAGTTTTCATATAATCATTATCTATTGCATTTCATATAAAGAGCAGCTTAATATTAATTTGCGTTAAACATGAAGTTTCTATTTTGAACTGTTTTACACTTAAGAGTACCTGGCGTTCTAAAAATGACAAACACAGAAATATGTTAAGTAAAAAAACAGGGTCAGGAATGTTTTTATATGGCACTTCCAATGGAAATTTAGAGTTGAAGTTTCAGACATTTACTCTAAGAACCGAGATGGAAGTCTCAGGCGGTTTGCTTTCTGTGGCTGGCCTAATTGACCCATGTTTTTTTTTTTTTTTTTTTTTTTTTCCCGGAAACCCAGGCGAATGTTGTGTAGGTTTATATCATCCGCAGAATTTCCTGTCCCTCTATGTCATTTTCATTGTCATTTCATTGATTCTTCAACCCTTTGGTTTTTTTCAGGGTTGGAAATGTCATAGATGGTGATCGGCACTGTGTGGCTGGGGAAAAACGATGCTCAAAGTGGTTATATCACCGTCTCCCGATTTGACTGATTGCCAAGATATGAGCCGCTCTTAGCGGGAGAGTAAGACCCTCTGTGGGGCAGGGGCTCCAGTCGGGGTGCAACAATCTGGAAACTGAGGGATCCTTCGTTGCTTTTTCGTCGCTCCTGGTTCCGGCCGCCTCTTGTGGGGTGTAGGTATGGTAACTTCAAATACGGTGCCGAGCCCCCTCCGTCCGTTTCCTATCCTTCTACTCTTATTTTTTCTTTTTTACTCCGGTGCTATATACCCTTTTTTGCCTCTGTATGGAATAATTGCTTTTTTTTTTTTTTTACACAAGCCGTGTGTAGGGCAGCAGTTGGATAGGTAGAGTCAGATTGAAAAATTCAATGCCATAGCCGGGATTTGAGCCACAGATCTCCCGATCTTTAGCCGGTTGCTCTGCCACTGAGCTACCATGGCAACATGCCGGCATAGCATTGAATTTCTCAACTGACGTATATTTTCCCGGTAAACCATAAGGTGATCTCAAGTTCTTTTTGAGATGACAACCCTAATGGCGACTTACAATGCTGTAAGTACTTTACATCCAGGATTCATAGTATGGCTAACTATTATGGTCAATTTGTGTGGATAGGTAGAGTCAGACTGAAAAATCCAATGTCATAGCCGGGATTTGAACCACGGATCTCCCGATCTCTAGCCGGTTGCTCTGCCACTGAGCTATCATAGCAACATGCCAGCTATGGCATTGCATATTTCAGTCTGACTCTACCTATCCTTTTTGCCTCTTTTTGCATTTTACTAAAATTACTGTATTTTCTGTTTGATTACCGTTTTACTGTTTTCTTCCAATACACACACACACACACACACACACACACACATATACACATATATTTTACAAATATATAACACCGATGCCCAAGGCGGGATTCGAACCCAGGATCCCCTGAGCCACGAAGCACTAAAGTGAGGCACTTTAGCGAGCGCGGCCTTGAGGACCGGCACTGGAATCACAAAAAGCAACAATAGCAAATTTTGAAAATTATTGCCCATATCAAGGTATTCGGTTGCCTTCAGGAAGAACATTTCTTTCTCTTCTAGAGCTGCTTTTATCAGTACATGCGCTTTATCAGCACAAGACGCAACTACGTCATTAACGGCGCTTCTTTCTGAGGAAGCTGATCTGGGAAATCGAGGTCCTTGAGAACTCTCCATCAGTCGTGATCCCAGGGTTTGACCTCATTGCCTAGGACCGAGCAACGCCGAGACATTTCACGTATATCAAATTGTGAACGAGCTGCGCCATGCGACAGCAGAGATTGCTTCCGCCCACTCCTCTTCCGTAAGTCTTCTGTTTCGCCATAAATCAGTTTCCTTATGTTACCCCCGGAGTTAGTTATGAAGGTGCAGTAAGTGCGGAGTAAAATGAAAAGCGCTTATAAAAACTTCCGCCGTTCCCCGGTCGAGGCGAGAAATATGGATTTTCTCCCTGCATATCTTGCTTTCTGCAAGCTATTCAGGAGTTGAACATTTTAGGTAAGGTCATACACTTGGTCCAGAAAGGGAAAAAAATTGATATACTCCATTCACATGACTTTCTCTAGCTGTTCCACAAACAACCACTCTTACAAAAGTTCATTCTTTTATCTACATCAGGCTAATTAAGATGAACATTAGTAAAATTGCCTTATTATTTACTTCCTTGTAAGCAGAAAGGAAATAAGGGAAAACACTAGGTTAAAGCGATAGTCAAATCTTTAAAAGTCGGTGGCTCTGTGAAACAATTGAAATTCGGTTGCCTTTGCAACGCCAGCAATAGGACAAAAGAGAGGTGAAAAGAACGATGACTTCCCATTTTAGAAAAGTTTAAGTAAATTAAAATTGAAGCCAGTAACAAGTAGTGTCTGAGAAACGGTCAATTACTCACCGTAAAGTGTAAATTGTGTGTCTTAAGGCGATCTACATTTTTGTGGAGTAAGATTTTGTCTATTTCTTATGGTTTATCAGTTTTAAATATCTTAACACATGTCATTTTAATATGGCCATTTTTAAGAAAATAAAAATGTCCCATGTAAAGGGTTCTTCGTTTCTGACTTATGCAGTCTACTTACACCCCCTTTTTTGTTTTGATCAGGAAACCCTAATACGTGTATATTTTCCGGTGAAATATCGATATCGAACTTTTGGGTGGAATACAATACCCTCTCTAGCTCTTGTATACTTAAATATGCATACATAATGCCGAGAGTAAAAATTTGATGTTGCATTCTCATGACTTTCTCTATCCTCTCTTCCCACAAAACATTCTTATATTTACTAGGGCAGTTCAACAAGTGCAGGTGTTAGGAATGTAGGTGCCATTTTTTCCAACACAAATTATTTATTTCTCAATGTAGTCCTCTTTTAGGATTACACACTTTTCCTAACTTTCCTGTCATTTTTTACCCCTCCAAAAATTGGTTTTCCTAACATCTGCAAAACAAGTCTCTGTCTCGACCACGGCTTCCTCATTTGAACCAAATTTTGTTCCCGCGAGCAATTTCTTCATGTTTGGAAACAAGAAGAAAACGCAGGGAGCCAAGTTCGGCGATTATGAGAGGAGCAAGCGCAAAGCATGCAGTTTGGCGACCGCAACCAACTTTTGATTGTTGCTTGACTTCCCGAGTAACTTCTCATGGTAACAAATCTGATGTGTACCATTCACATGACTTTCTCTACATCTCTGCAACAAATTACTCTTAAAAACCTTACACTTCTACTTACTTCATGCTAATCAGTAAAAAATTAGCAGAAATAGCCACATTACTTGCTTCCTTGTATGTAGAAGCGAAATAAGGGAGTACCATAGGTTAAAGTGATAATCAAAAGCTGGTTGCTATGTTACTGAAGTTTGTATGGACAGCAGTTGACAAATTCTGTACGAGAAAAGTTTTTCATAGCAGAAACCAAAAATATGGAATGTCTCAAAAACGACGAACTCCACGAAAAAAGTGTATATAACATAAATTGTGTGTTTTAACGTGCTCTACATTTTTTGTGTAGTAACTTTTTGTCCATCTCTTACGGTTTAGCAGTTATTCAAAATTCAGTAAAATTCATCCACAATAAACTACTCTTCAGAGACTATTCCCAGAAAACTCAAGATATACATTTTATTTGTCAGGTAAATATCTTTAATATACGAAATTTTAATCAAAATCGTTAGAGCATTTTTGAGAAAATAAACATTTTCGTAAAAAGTTCCATGTAAAGGGTAGTTGGGGGTGGGGGAAATTTTCTCAAAATCTTCGTGTCGCATCCCTGGAAGATACTAAACTTAGATACCAAGTTTGGTATTTTACCTACTTTTCGTTTTTGAGTTATCGTGTTCAGAGACACACGGACACACACACGCGCGGACCTTTTTCCGAAAATTCTTTTTTTAGATAAAGGGGATCCTAAAACATATATTTCCGGTGAAATCTCGGTATCGAATTTTTGGATGGAGTGCAATACCTTCTCTATATACTATGTACATAGTGCGTATAGAGAAAGTAAAAATGCAAAAAGTTCTCAGCATTTCGGGTAATAGCTCCAACTACTTCAACACAACTTCGAAGTTGAAAGCTGTTGTCAATACGAACAATTGTGGCACCAGCTGGCTCGATAGCCTCTTTATCTTCAATTTATCATGCAAAATATGAAATATCTCTCCTCTCGACACACCTAAGGCCTCTGGCACTTCGCGAACTTTCGTTCGACGATCAGCGGTAATCATATCGTGAACCTTTTCAATTATTTCCACGGTTACGGCGTGTGTCGGACGTTCTGGGCGCTCATCATAAAACGGTTTAAAGTGGGTGAACCAATATCAAGCTGTTGTAATAGATGCCGAAGGATCGCTAAAACAACATCCAATTTCGCTCTTATTTCCTCTCATTTCGAAAAATGTCCCATATTTTGTGGCGGGGGATTTTCTTGAAAATCTTCGTGTCGCAACTTTGGAATGAGATTTAATATTTAGTTTGATATTTAACGTGTTATCCGTTTTTAGATATGTTCACACACATACACACACGTACCTTTTTCTAACAATGTTTCTTTTATTCATAGGTCTTAAAGCCATGTATTTCCGGTATCAAAATTTTCCCTTTCTCTATCATGAACGTGATAGAGGAAGTAAAATTCATGGTTTCCCATTAGACCTTGTCTTTTTGGCAACTATTATTTGGGATTTATCCGAAGTGACAGATAGAAATTTCAGTTCGTATAACATTCTCATAATTTAAACCTAATTTGGGATTTAAATATTCACATTAATTTCCAAAATAGAATATTAAACCGTGAGTCTCTTATAGATTATTAAATCAATGCAATTCTTGGATATATATTTAATTAAATAAAAGTTAGGAGATTTTTGGATAACTCTTCGTTTACTTAGGTCCTTCTATCTGAACACCAATCGCGGTTTGAGTTGTAGTTTATTGTTCAGATTTTTTCCCCTCGCTTAACCCGAAAATGCGCTTCAAATGCTGCAATCAAAGCATTCCTATTTGAATACAACGGGAAGGAAAGAAGCGATATGCTTATAATTGACTTACTTAAGCAAGAAGTAAAAATCACATTAATAATTAATAATAATAATAATAATAATAATAATCATAATAATATGTAAAGGGGCAAATAAAATATGAATCCACGTCGTTCCCCTTAGTATAATGCTCCCGCGCAGTCACATGTCGTTTAAAATTTATAATAACAAGGGATAGGGTTTTAATAGAAGTGCATATTTTACTTTCTCAACCACGTGGAGTAGGAGAGCAACTATTGCATTCCACCTAAAAATTCGCCAACAAGATTTCACCGGAAATATGCGTTTTGAGACATGCTGAATAAAGTTATAAAAAGGTTCATATGTGAGTCTAACTAAAAGTCGAAACATAGGTTATATATATATATATATATAAACTTGGTGTTTAGGATCGTCAACAAAATCTTCCCAAAGCTATCCTTTACGTGAATTTTTTTTCGAAATTTTCGATTTCCTCAAAGATGCTCTAACGATTTTAATCACGATACAGTATATTAAAGATAACTTCATTACAACTGAAGTATACATCTTGAATTCTCTGGGAATAGCATCTGTTCTGTTCACTGGTAACATAACTGGTAAACTGCGATATATAGACAAAATCTTACTACACAAAAAAAATAGATCTCGTTCTATGAAGTTAACCATATCTAAAATATTCCATATTATTAGTTTACATTATTCAATACTTATATTTTTTTCAAATGAGAAGTCCTCATTCATTTTGTTTTTCAAGCCGTCATATAAACGACCAGCTCATAAAAATTGCACTTTCGCTTTAGCTTAGTATATTCCTTTAATCCCCTGAACGTATAAGAAAATATATTCCCATACGCAGTCGCGTACACATTGCCTCTGTATGTTGTTACACGTGCGCCAGCGACTTGATTTACATAAAGGTATACACTGTCGCACCTGGGTGTAAAATTGCCACACCTACGCATAATGTAAAGGTGCAACAACGTCCCTTGTTACTGTAAATTTCTTGCCTCATAATAAGAGGGTATAAAAATAAAGCAGCCAGGTTCGCAGTAGCTCAATGTGGAAGGAGACTTCGGAGGGTATACTTAAATTAGAACACAGTCGTAAACTGTACAAAGCACCGTAGCGACTGCAATTAAAATTGCACCATAACGTTGAAATTATTGTAATCAACAGAATTTGTAATAAAGAGAATTTATTACAATATGCAATAACACCATTTCTGCTAATGCTTATCTCGATTAGCATGGAACTGTTTATCTCCAATAAGCTTTCGTAAGAATAACTTGGGCGGCGCCGAGTGTTTAGATCACTCGCCTCCCATTTAGACAGACCTAGTTCGATCCCAATTGTCCGCAAGTGGTATTTGTGTTTTTTTATTAATATTTTATATTATACATAATAATACACAAGAATTAGTTACATTAATCAATATGGTACCGTAACTTGTAGTTCAGAATAACTAAGGGAGATGTGTTGCCTTGTATTTTTTTTTTTTTTTTTTTATAGCTGACTCTGTCACAGTTCAAAACCTACAGTCTCTGTAAATGCCGAAGATCCAACGACAATTCCCAGCTCCTTTCCGGATAAAAATCTGGAAGTCTGGTAGTTGTGCCGCGTCTCCAACCAGGAGAATGGGGCAAATATGATCCAGGTCAGGGTATCTGACATCTGCCTAGTTACCTGTTTCAATTCCAAGGTTAAATAGAGTTCAGTTTTTCTTGTGCCCCACCGCAATTTCTGCCACATGCCCAGTCCCAAATAGAGCGTATGATGTCGCCGTCCACTAGTTTATGGTGCACTGTCCCCACCCACTCATTCCACCAATTGCTCCATCATCACCTTTCCTATTATCCATTTCGCTTTCATTTCATATCATCCACTTCCTCACGCTCATTCCTGGCTACGGGCCGATTGGCCCCCCGACAGGCTTCTGACACCTAGGCATTCCGCTTGTGTGTAATGGTTATCATGGCGGCTTCAAATGCCCAAGGTCGCGGGTTCAAACCTGGCGGAGGACGATGGATTTTTTCGGGCGTAAAAATCCTTAGCATGGTTTCCTTCGGAAGGGAAGTAAAGTCGTTGGTCCAGTGTCGTAGATTTACGGGACGTAAAAAAACCTCAAGCCTGATAAAGAGACCTCTGAGCAAAGTTTACCAGTCTTTCACGCCCAATATGGAACTGCGAACTACAGTAATTAAAGAGCGTCCATAAATAAAACTCCATTTCATTTCATTTCATTTCATTTTTACATCCGCTTGTAAGACCTAGGGAAGTGTCAGTCCTAAATATGGGCAGGGTAAGCCGACTGCGAAGAATAATTTGTTGCAGAAATTCAGGTGAATATAACAGATCAGATCTTTTCTCTGATGTCAGAAAGAATAATCACTTGCTATGTGAGTTAATCACTAAATTTTCAGCAATTTGAACATATTTTATGTTGCACATAATGCATATTTTGCCTATTCTGTTAATACACATACTATTTCAGCAACTTTGCTCATCACGTTGCATGTTGGCTTACTTTATGTTCTTTTGTATAGTTTAACCTGCTAGGTCAGATGAGACGATGAATGAAATCGGTAATATAATGTTCTAATGAGCTCGGGGTTCACGGAGGTCTTTTCAGAATAAGTGAACTCTCCCCCCCCCAAAAATGTTATTCGGGTAAATAGCCTTAACCGAGATTCCAACATGGGACCTCTTGAATGTGAGGAGTACCTTTTACCCACCATTGTTTATTTTATAAATAATACTTCTTTTATTTCATCTTTATATTTGGTTTATAAATACGATATCGCCCAATAATATGTGTTTTTGAGTCAGTTTTGAAAACCGACGAGAGTGGTAACTCACACGTTCACAATAAGTAGCTGACGTCACATTGGTGGTAACCAGCCTTCTCTGGTCGTAGTCGTTGCCTCACGACAGGAATGTGCCTGTTAAGGAGTTCAAGTGTGGAGGTTATACGTACTATTAAATTTAAAGTTTAAATTTTATTGTTTCATATCTCAAGATTTATGGTTATAGTTTTCCTAATTTTAAAATACGTAACAGTTTTAAAAATTCAATCCCGAAAATGGTTTTCCAAGAAAAATGTATATGCTTCAATTCAATGGTCCAGTACTCATATATTACGTGATGGGTGTGCTTGTTATCATGCCAAAAATAAAAATAAGCGACTAGGCAGGACTACAAGGATATATTCTAACTCTTTAACATTAAAAATAATTTTTGACACGTTAAATACTTTTTATGGCTTCCACAGTGGTTTTACTCAAGAGAAGGTGCATAAAATTGTCTTGAATTGTTATTTTATGTTCAATAGAATTTTTAATTCTTTTTGTGAAATTTTATGTCAACATGTCTCAATACCTTTTATATTGGCATATTTATGAGCTTTTAAGGAAGTTTTCAATGATACATGCAAACATATTAAAGGGATTAATAGACTATAAAATTCTTGTTTCAAGTTAATAAACCTTCATTACACGCTATGAAACTGTTCCAGTGGATATATGAGTTCTTATCACTAGTTGCTCTACGAGAAGCCAGAGTCAGAGAAGTGATTCATACTTCAACAGCGACTTCGATATTATGGTTCACTGTGATCGCTTTGTTGTATTCGAGTTGCATATAAGACGGTCTTTGACGTTAGGTTTCTTATACAGTGGATGCAAAAACATTCCTAAACTTGTACCAAATACGTAAATTGATGATCACCAGTGAAAAGTATGAGAAGCAAACAATGTAATGATGCAGATAATATAATTTTGAAATGTGAGTTACATATAAATATGTACCTTTGTAAGCTACCAACTAATGAAGTACTCTATCTGTCTATATATATATATATATATATAGATGTGTGTGTGTGTGTGTGTGTGTGTGTGTGTGTGTGTGTAGTAGTGTACTGTCAAAATGGGAAGAAGTGGAGGGAAACAGATATAGAGGCAAGAAATATAATTATTGGATTGCTAAACAATTTGTTGAGAGAAATATCATAACTTGTTGGTAGACCTTGTTGAAATGTACAGGCAGTAACTGATAGGTTATGTGTGATTAAGGTAGTGCAAAATAGGCAAAAAACGGGAAGGGCTACATTTTGAGCGGGAAAGATCAGCGAACAATTAGCAGGGAAATCAAAAAGGGCCCCAAATTACTGCAGTGAAGTTGACAGAAAAATTGGAAACACGTGACCTAAAAGTATCAGTCAGTACAGTGCGTAACGTTTTCAAAGAAGGATATCATGGTCGAGTACCACAGAAGAAGGTTTGGTCAAGCAAGAAAGTCGCATAAAGCGATTAAAAGTCGTCAGAGAGCGTAAAAATAAAGGATTGGACTTCTGAAAAGGGTAATTTTTCAGTTAAAGCAAGTTTAATATTTTTGGTTTAGATAGTAGAGAATGATATGGTGGAAGCATACAGAGCTGGATCCACGAAACCGGTTGTCCACAGCAAAACATAGAGGTGGTTCATTGCTAGTTTGGAGGTGTACGAATGCTTCAGGATTAGCAGCACAACGACCTGCATATATATCTCTCTCTCTCTCTCTCTCTCTCCCTCCCTCCCCCTCTCTCTCTATATATATATGCATATTCGATTATGGCTGTTCTATAGCACACCCAAATAACCTCCTCCTCAGTCTCCTGACATCAAACCCTATAGAGCGTCGTTGGTGTATAGCAGAATAAATGTTTAGAAACTACAGCTTTGCTTCCATAGCAGTCTTGAAACAGCTTTTCGAGGGTAATTGACCCTAAAACTACAGCAGCCTTGATTGAACCAATGTCCAAAAGACTTGACGCAATTATTCAGGTAAAAGACTTCCCAACTAAATATTGAATTATGACAAGAAATTGTTAAAATTATTTAAATAACAGCTGACGAATACTTCCCATGCATAAAACAAGCAATAATGTTGTTCAAATCCCGGCTATGCCATTGAGTTTTTCAGTCTGACTCTGCCTATCCAACTCCTGTTCTATACAGGGATTGTGTGGAAAAAAACAACAGAGCTAGAGACCAGGAGATCTGTGGTTCAAATCCGGGCTATGGCATTGTATTTTTCAATCTGCTTCTGCCAATCCAAATATTTATTTTAACAATTTGGGGTTGATTTCTTAAGTTAATTTCTTCTGTTATATGCGGTCATACAAAATATATAGCACTGTTCTTGAAAGTGATATATAAGTAGAATCTTCTTTCGTTTGCTTATACTATTTCCAATATACAGGCCTGTTTGATAAACGTTTTGCACTTTCTAAACGTATTGAATGTTGCAACCGTCAATCCAGAAACACTTTTGGAGGAAATAAAATAAATTAAAATATTTATTTTAAACTTGGATAATTATTTGGTGGAGGAGCAATTGGTAAACAATAAAAATCTCCTAAAATTCCTGACCTATCTTCTTTGTGAGATGCCTGTTTTCCAAATACCTGTTTGCTGGTGCAATAAGATAGTTTCACTTTGAATACATTGATATTAAGTAAATTATTTATAGCTTGACATTTTATAATGTCAATGTACACTTAAATGGGGTCCATTGCCATGCATTTAAATGAGCACGAGTGCTCTGGGGTTAAACAAAAGCCTTACGTTTGCCTTCAATCGAGCGAATCACTCAATGTGGACCGACACTTGGACACCAGCCAGAGTGGATTTCATTGTTTGTTGTTAATGAAAGCTTGGGAGATGTGAAATCACAGCCTCCAATGCACTTGAGTCCATAGATTTGTTTCTAGTGAACCACTGAATCAGCAAACAAAGACTGCATGTAAAATGATTGAACCAGATGAAGACTTGGTACCGAATCTTCTACATAGCCAATAAAAATAGCAGTGTTTACAACCGCAGCTAACTAACCTAAACGCATCAATTTTTACTTTCTCTATACGCACTGTGTACATAGTGTATAGAGAAGGTATTGCACTCCACCCAAAAATTCGATACCGATATTTCACCGGAAATATATGTTTTAGGGTCCCCAATATCCAAAAAAAGCATTTTCACAAAAGGGTCCGTGTGTGTGTGTGTGTGCGCGTGTGTGTGTGTGTGTCTGTGAACACGATAACTCAAAAACGAAAAGTCAGTAAAATACCAAACTTGGTATTTAAGTTTAGTATCTTCCAGGGATGCGACACGAAGATTTTGAGGAAAATCCCCCCACCTCCAACTAACCTTTTACATGGAACTTTTTTCGAAAATTTTGATTTTCTCAAAAATGGCTCAAACGATTTCTATTAAAATTTCGTATATTAAAGATAAGTACCTGACAAATAAAATGTATATCTTGAATTTTCTGGGAATAGCCTTTGAAGAGTAGTTTATTCTGGATGAATTTTACTGAATTTTGAATAACTGCTAAACCATAAGAGATGGACAAAAACTTACTAAACTAAAAATGTAGAGCACATTGAAACACACCATTTATGTTATATAAATCTTTACTTGGAATTCGTTGTTTTTGAGAAATTCCTTATTTTTGATTTCTGCTACGAAAAACGTATACTTTTCTCATACAGGAACTTGTCAATTCCTATCCGTATAAACAAAGGAACTTCATTGACATAGTAACCAGCTTTTGACTATCGCTTTAACCTATGGTTGTCCCTTATTTCGCTTCTACTTACAAGGAAGCAGGTAATAAGACTATTTCTATTAATTTTTTTCTGATTAGCATAAAGTAAATAGAAGTATAAGCTTTATAAGAATAATTTGTTACAGGGATATAGAGAAAGTCATGTGAATGGTACACATCAGAGTTTTAAGCTAATCATTAGGTTTACATCAATAAGTATAGTCAAAATATGAGACGAGTTATCTAGGTTGAAATCACACACATTAGCACAATGGCCGCGATACCAACGATCGATATTATTATTTAAATTATTTGCATTTGTTAACGACGCTGTCAACTGGTAGGATCATATCGACGCAGCCGGTGTGCCAGAGTTCGCCCCACAGGAGTGCTTTAACATACTAATAAGTCTATAGATTTTAAGCTCACTTAAGGTGTGTAATGTGATAATGATTTTCCTTCATAATAACATTTTACTTATATACCTTTTTTCCTTTGAAGCGCTGTAACTACCAACTAACTGAATCTAATAAACGGGCAGTGCATGCTTGTTAATAGGCACTCACAACTTTAAACCTTATTTTTTGGAAAACGTTTTCCCTGCACTTTTCTATACAAAAAATCTGATGTGTTACACGCACATGATTTCACTAGCTGCTCTGCAAACAAACTTCTTACAAAACATTATTCTTCTTTCTACACAATGCAAATCGAGATAAACATTAGCAGAATGTTCTTATTATTTAGTTTCTTATAAGTAAAAGGGAATTCACTAGGCTAAGAGATAGTCAAATGTTTTAAAAGCAGTCGTAATGCGATTGTCATTGCAAATCGCTTCTTTGCTTGCCCAGAAGTACAACAAAAGAAAAACGGACACTTCCTGGCTGGGAAAAGTATAAGTACTTTACAATTGAAACTAATAAAAAAGAATTTCTTGAAAACGGTAAATTCCACGAAAAATATGAGTATGACAAATTGTGTATTTTAACAAGATCTACATTTTTTTTTTTTTTTTTTGTGTAGAAGTTTATGTCTGTCTCTTACGGTTTACTAGTTATGTTTGGATCCCCCTGAATAAAAAAAACACATTTTTTGGAAAAAGGTCCATGTGTATGTGTGTGTCTGTCTATCTTTCTGTCTGTGGACAGCATAACTCAAAAATAAAAAGATCGTTGAATACCAATCGAAGACTTTCAAGAAAATCCCGCCACCCCTAACTACCCTTTATATGGAACTTTTCTCGAACATTTTGATTTTCTAAAATATGGCTCTAACGATTTTGATTAAAATATCGAGTATTAAAATTATTTACCTAACAAATAAAATGTATATCTTGAATTTTTGGGGAATAGCCTCTGAAGACAACTATTTTGGATGAATTTTACGACATTTTGCATAACTGCTAAGCCGTAAGAGATAGATAAAAACTTACCGCACAAAAAATGTAGAGCACGTTAAAGTACACAATTTATGATATATACATTTTGTTCGTGGAGTTTATCGTTTTTGAGATATTCCTTGTTTTTGGTTTCAGCTTTAAAAAACTTATACTTCTCTCATACAGGAATTTGTCGTGTTCATACGAACAAAAGAACTTCAGTCACATAGCAACCAGCTTTTGACTATCACTTTAATCTATGGTACTCCCTTATCTCGCCTCTACTTACAAGGAAGCAAGTGATATGGCGATTTCTGCTAATTTTTTTGCGATTAGCATGAAGTAAATAGAGGCATAAGGTTTATAACAATTTGTTGCAGAGATGTGGAGAAAGGCATGTGAATGGAACACATCAGATTTTACAATTTTGTTTTACCTTTCCCAAATATTGGCCTGCTTCTTTAACTCTTCTTTTCCCTTGACATTAAACATATTTATTGCCATAATTTCTCCTGGCATGTCTCATTTGTATTTGTAAATTTCTTTCTTCCAATCTCTCGCCTCTTTACATTCAGTTAAACAGTGAACTCCCCGCATAAAATACAAAGTTCTAGTTCATTGCACCCACCCCTTTCAAAAGTATGCTTCTGTTCTCATCCAGGTTAATCCTTCCCTCTCTTGTTTATTACACATATCTAGATACCTTTCTCGTATCAGCGTAAACAAGGCAACATTTTATTTTCAAGTTAACCACAAATATCCTATTTATGTATGTCCTCAATCTTATTTTTTAGGCTTCCACAAATGTTCCTCTCCCTTCCTTGTTATATCTCCCATCCCTATTTTCGTCAAGATTTCCTCTGTCCACCCCCACCAACTGTTCTCGTTCTTAATTATCTTGGCCTGTTTCATACATATTCTTAGCAGATTCTCATCTTCGCTCTTTATAACCTATACCAATATTTCAATGCCATCTATAGAATCACTTCATTTAATCCTGGCCAAGGCGAATAAGGGAATACACAAGGCTAAACGACAATCAAATATTTAAGACCTGGCCGCTATGTACAATTCCATGACCAGGATGGGGGAGAAAAAAAAAACAACAAAAAAACAGGAATGTAAAGTTCCTATTTGAAACAAACAATGGTAGTAAAAAATTAAATGAATAACAAGGAATATCTAGAAAAATCCCCATCTCAAAGTACCCTTTACATGGGGAATTCTTCAAAATTTTCACTTTCTCAAAAACGGTTCTAACAATTTTGATTAAAATTGAATATATTTAAGATATTTGCATGAAAAAATGTATTTATTGAATTGTCTGGGAATAGCCTCCTCATTCTGAAAAACCTTTGCATAACTAGTAAACCGTAAGAGATAGACAAAACTTACTATATAAAAAATATACATCTCGTTAAAACATACAATTTATGCCATATACATTTGTAGTTGACCGTTTCTGAGATATTTCCCGTTATTGGTTTCAGTTTTAAAATATTTCTCATACGACAACTTGGCATCTCCTGGTCATGCTAAAAACGGATTTCAATCCCATAGCAAATTTCTTTTAAAACATTTCACTATCGCTTTAGCCTAGTGTACTCCCTTATTTCCCTTCTACTTACAAGAAATAGATAATTTCCGCTAACGTTTATCTCGATTAATATGAAGTAGATAGAAGAATAACCTTTATAACGACAATAACTGTTACGAGATGTATTGAAGGTCATGTGAATGGAGTTTTTCCTTTATTCAATAATCATTGAAACAGTATTTTCGTTGAAATCTAGGTATCGAGTTCTTGAGTGGAGTGCCAAACCTTATCTACCCACTATGCCCATTGTTCGTGATAAAGTAAAAAACTGAATTTGATATAAAGTTGGCAATAAATTCATTTATTAGCAAATATTTTCAGATTTACATGTTGATATTCTATTAACTGTTACATTTCTACCTCCTTGACATTCAACGTTTCTTTCAATACTGTAATTCAGGAATCTTCCGCGATTATCTAAACGACAAATTTGCATAAGAAAGGACGACACCGCTTGGCCCACTTAAAGCATTATTTCAGAGCTGAAAAACCTGTCCAATTAAAGGTAAAAATGTTTCATTCTATCACATATTTAATACTTCTCGTTTTCCCCTATCAATCCCAGCTGTCCTACTGAGTTAGTTTGCTTCTTATGGCATTGCCAAGTCGAAATCCCGATCTTGTATTCCTCGTGCATAGCCGACAGTATTTTACTATTTGATTTGACATAAGAGGGTCATGTTTTTAGGATGAGAGTTAGTACGGACGAAGCCCCCAGAACTCTGGGGCAGAGTACCACCCATAGGCCCATGTGGCCCTTTGCCACTTATGTGACCGCAGGGTAGGAGGCCTGAGGGTAGAGACCAGAAGGGCAAGCATGGATGGAGTTCCTATTGGTTAAAAGTTGAAACTCCTCCACATTGCCCTAAGCCCTGCTTAAGATCCCCTAACCTTCCTTGCGAACTCTTAGAGGAAGCCCTGCATTCTCTACAGCAGGGCCGGTAAGATAAGCACCCGAAATGCTCTAGCCCTACAATCGATGTTTTCTTTTTCCTTTCATCTGATAGAGAAGCAGAAAGATTACACGTGGAACAGTAGCGGTTGTTTGTGAAGAACAAAATACTTACTCTCCCAGTCCCGATTAAATATTCGCCGTTCACTCATACTGCATCCGCAAGCCACCACTGCACTGAATGAACCGGTTTCTTTGGCTCTAAGTCACTGTTGAAAGAGAGTAGAGGGGACGACAGCTCTTGCGCTATCCTGCTCTATACTAATTTGCATTGTCACTTGTAAGCTTCGCATTCGACCAACAACACGGTTTTTTCAATTACAGCTTAATGGTGATTCTGTTGTGGCTAATATACCTTGGAAAAGCTTGAACCTCTGCGGGAAAATGTAAAAATCGTAAGGCAACATACTGGTAGTTGTTCTAGTGTCTCCTCATCCCACTTCTTAAGTAGTGGTGGAGTCTCAGCTTTGCCATGCAATGCAATTGCCTGCCTTTGTGGAGTTCAATAACCATTTAGAGCAGCCATGAAGTACCACTCTCATTAAAGGTTGTGGCGAACTGCTGCTACAAACGATCGGCTTGGCTGTGGAACTGGCACATGTTGTGTACTCAAGGATTGCACTGTTCCTTATGGACCAATACTGACAACTGAATCCAGGGTAAGAACTTAATACATGGCAAACAATGTCACACAGACTTCATAGATATTCTGCTTACTAGTCTACAACAATAATTTCCGATGTTATCACAGTTTCAACAATCTATTCCAGCTATTGAAATTACGAGCGTTAAGAATGCTCGAAAATGTTTGTTTTACCAATTTTACTTTATAACGCCACTGATGCAATAATGCTAATTGGGGGACCATGTAATTAATAAAACAGCGAGGATAATGCGTCCTGGAACAATTACTCGGTCTACTATCACATTTTGGAGACATTTCTGTCTAAACTTTGGATTAGATGTGCAAGTACATAGTAGGAAAATCCGTGCTAATATTCCAATTTCCATCAACAAAGTGCATGCTTAAGGGAAATGTCAACAATTGGCCTTCAATCTTGACGGGATAAAGCAGATTTTACTGATAAAAGACGCAGAAGCTGAATGCAAGCAGACTCCTAGCAATACCAAGCAGATAATGCGGAAGGTATTACGAAAGTGCTTGAGGAATGAATCTATATCGTTAGTGATAGTGCCGATAAGTCCGGAATTCCAGGAAGCAATGCACTCGCTGGTCTCCTGACCCGCCACTGCAGCGATTTTATTTCTTGCTTACATATTTTGAACAGTGTATGGAGCAAATATACAAAACAAGTTGTTCACGCCTAAGTCGGTTAGTGCATCCTTCTTCCACTATTCTCTGCCCAAAAGCAGCTATGAATTTGACAGACACGTGCCTCATTCTACAGCGAAGGAAATCGCCTTATCTCGTCCAAAATCCATTTCGCAACAAGAGATGTGATTGCAATAGGCTTACAACACATCTTCCAACGATGCAACGCGAAGATTGTCAGAAGAATCTCAAACACCGAACTACCCTTTATATGGAAAACATTTTTCGAAAATTTTCATTTTCTCAAAAACGGGTCTAACACTGTTGATAGACATTCCATACGTTTATTATATTTTTATTACAAACGAAATGTATATCTTTAATTTTCTGGTGATAGCCTCTGAGATCTCATCATTATGGACGATACTTGTATAACTGGTAAACAGTAAGAGATAGGCAAAAACTTACTGACAAAAATATAGTTCTCCTTAAAGTACACAATTTATAGGCTTATACATTTTTTGTAAAGTTAACCGTCCCCAAATATTCCATGTTATTGGTTTCAATTTTAAACTAGTTAAACTTTTCTCAAACGGGAATCCGTCATTAGTTTTATATATCTTTTGTTTTACTCCTGGACTTGGAAAGAGAAAATCTCATTGTCACAGCTTCAAAAAGATTTGAATAGCGTGCTATTCTACTGTACTCCATTGGTTCCATTCTGCTTACAGGGAACTAAATAATAATTTCGTTTCCGCTAACGTTCGTGTCAATTAGCATGATGTGGGTAAAAGAATAATTTTTTGTACGAATAGTTTGTTTGCAGAACAGATAGGAAAGGTCATGCGAATGGAACAGGTCAGACTTTTTCCACTCAATCTCGACATCAATGTGACAATGGCTCCTGGTAGGTTAAACAATATGACAATGAAGTCAAGATCATTTGCAGTGATCTTTTACACAATGTTTTATGATAGGCATTGGCTTGTGGAAGTTAAAAATAGGTTCTGCTATGTTACTTTTGAGCAAACAAAACAGACAATTAAGCAAAACATTGCATCATATATACGACTGTACTGGAAGTTGTCAGATGCAGTTTATCAACTGTATAAACAGTGAATTGAGAAAGACATGGATGCATAAAAACAGTTCTTTGGCAGTTTATTTAACCTGTGTTTCAGACGTTTGAGCATGAAATTGAAGAGGAAGTAGAGAAAATCACGTTGCAATGGAATGGTAGCCTGCGGGTCAGTGCTGGAGAATCCTGGCAAGAGTGCTGTATACAGGTTAGGTAAAGAGATTTGAAAATAGTTTGGTGACATCATGGTTTTCCCAGAAATGTATTTTGAAACATTTAATACCCTTCTTTGTCAGATGAGAGGGCTGCAAGATTTTCGGCCAAACCGACTCGTTTAAGAAATATACTGACTTTCTCTGTCTCTCAGTAGCAAATATTATCAATAACCTTAGTCTTCTATCTACTTCATGCTAATCAAGACGAACATTAGCAGAAACGGTTGTTTTACGCTACATGAGGTAATTCCCTTTGCATGACCAGGATGAAAAAACAAAATAGTGAATAACGACTTCCAATATGAGAAGTCTAAGTATTGCAAATTTAAAAAGCAATAATAATGAATATCTCGGAAATGGTCAATCCACAAAAAATGTAAAAGGCATAAACTGTGTATTTTAACGAGATCGATAATTCTTGTGTAATTCTGTAATTCGTTTTTGCTATCTCTTACGCTTTACCAGTTATGTAAAAGCCATGCTTCGGAGGTTATTCTCAGAAAATTCAAGATATACAAATTATTTGTATTGAAAATGTATTTTAATAAAAATTATTACAGCCCTTTTTGGAAAAATCAATTTTTTTTGGAAAAGTTTCACTAACGGAAGTTTGGGGAGAGAATTTTCTTGAAACTTTTCATATCGCTCTCTCGCTCTCTCTCTCTCTCTCTCATATATATATATATATATATATATATATATATATATATATATATATATAATCACACGCACACCTTTTTTTCTTATTTTTTTTTAATTCAGAGGACCTCAAAAGATATCTATATTTGCGCAGAAATCTCAACATAGAATTTTAGGTGGAATACAATACTTTCTGTACCTGTTACGTACAGAGCATTGTTGAGAAAAGTCAGTGTTATAGGAATGATCACAAATTAAGCAATAAGGGCAAGTCACAAACACCATGAGGAAACAGCATTCAAATGTTTAACAGCAGTAACATCATCTTAGGATGGAATTAAATAGTAATTATAAGGTTTCAAGCATGTTCATGAAATGACTCAAGTTACGACTACTCTTGGAAACTTAAAGAATATGCAACATAAAATAATTGGAAACACCTAAAGGCTTTTATATATAAAACGAAAATTGTGTGTTTTAATGAGCTTTAGTTATAAAGAAAAGACATGGGCTATTATTACAAAAACAAGAAGTACATTTAATTTAGCGTATTAGTATTAGTTTAATCAAAATCCTAAAAACTATTAATGAAAAGTTTAAAAACAACCGACTATTTTTACTTTCTCTAGCAAGTACGTACTTACTGTGTAATAGTAGCTAGAGAAGACGTTGTACTCCATCCAAAAAATTGATACCGAGATTTCACCGGAAATAGGATATGTTTTAGGATCCACTGCATAAAAAGAAAATCACTTTTTAGAAAAAGGTCCGGGTGTGTGTAGGTTCGTGTGTGTGTATGTATGCATCTATGTATGTGGAAGGCATAACGCTCACACGAAAAGTCAGTCAAGTACCAAACTTGCTATTTGAGTTTAGTATCTTCCAAGGATGCAACACTAATTTTCGGGAAAATTCCTTCATCCACTACCCTTTACAGGGAACATTTTTTTCAAAGAATTTGATTATTTCAAAAGTGGCTCTTACGATTTATATTATAATACCATATGTTTAAGATATTTTCATAAGAAAACGAAATGAATCTTGAATTTTCTGGGAGTAGCCTCAGAAGACCTCTTCATTGTGAATGACTGGTAAACCGAAAGAGATACAGAAAAAGACTATATAAAATAAACAATTTATGTCATATACATGTTTTTGTAGAGCTAGCCATTTCCAAGATATTCCTTGTTATTATTTTCAATTTTAAACTATTTAATCTATTCTTTAACGGGAAGCCATCTTTCGTTTCAAGTATCCTTTGTTTTACTGCAGGCCTTGCAAAGAGAACCGAATTTCAGTTGTGTTATTCAGCTACCAGCTTAAGATTTGACTATCGCTTTAGCCTAATGTATTTCCTTATTTCACTTCTGCTTATAAGGACCTAAGAAATAAGACCACTTCTGAAAATGCTATACCGATTAAGATTATAAAGAGCAGTTTAGGGTCAGAGATTTACAAAGTATTCGTCTGGCGGGCGTAAATAATGACCAGCTCAAGTGTGAAACTGAATATTTGTCCGACGGTTCAGTGGACCTCAAAACGTGTATTTTGCGATATCCCCATAACGAACTTCATGGTATACAATATTTTGCCTACTTCCTGTAATTAAGTAATAGAGAAAGTATAAATAATTTTCAGATTAACAATTTGTTGAATAACTACAAATCGCAACATATAGGAAAAGTAGCGTGCCTGTTACACATCAGATTCTTTTGAGGGGGTGGGTCGCTGTGTCTATACCTGGTAATGCATACTGCAGGAATCGATTGTTACTGCAGGCGAAGAGACCAGAAGACACATTTTAAATCGCCATTGAGCCCGCAGAGCACCAGAGATCGATACTAACCTTGTTAGACCTTGGGAGCATTGAGCAATCAAATGAAAAGGCGTGTCTAAAAAAAAATCTAATGTGTCCCATTCAACTGATTTTCTGTACCTATTCAGTAACAAACTATTCTTACAAAAGGTCATTTCCTATCTAATTCATATTAACATAAACATTAACAGAACTGGAGTTTCTGATTTCCTTTTAAGTAGAAGGGAAACAAGGAGAATACACTAGGCTAAAACGACTCTTTTATAAGCTGTCACTATGCGATGACATTGAACTTCGGTTCTCTTTGCATGGCCAGGAGTAAAATAAAAGAGATATGAAATGAAAGATGGCTTCCCGTTTGACAAAAGTCAAGTTGTTTGAAAAACCAAGTATTTGAAACAATAACAAGAAATATCTCGGAAACGGTCAACTCTACTGAAAGAAAAAGTATATGGCATAAATTGTGTGTTTAAACGAGATCTATGTTTTCGGTACAATAAGTTTTTGTCTATCTCTTATAGTTTACCAATTATGCATACTTTATCGAAAATGAGATATTCAGATGCAATTTCAAGAAAATTCAAGAAGTACATTTTATTTACCATGCAAATATCTTTAATAATTGGAATAAATTGACATTTTTATATTTTAATTTTTTAATCATGTAGATTTGAGTAAAAATTGCGAGAATGTAATCAAAATCGTTGGCATTTTTTTTAAAAATTTTAATTTTCGAATTTTTTTCATGTAAAGGGTAGTTTTTAGGTGCTGGAGTTTTCTTGAGAATGTACATGTCGCATTCTTAGGGGATACTTAACTAATGTACCAATTTTAGTATTTAAAGGTCTTTTCGTTTTTCAGTTTTTTTTTGTTTTTTTTTATAGTGTTTAACGCCTGCTTTTACTATTTATGGCACCGCAGGCGATCATACTGAGATACATGGAATGAAGATGAAGAACCGATAGAATGTAATGGCGGAGAAAACCCGCCCCTGCGCCGCTTTGTCCACCACAAACCTCACATACGGTCGCTTGGGATCGAATCCAGGTGAGAGGCGAGTGATCTAACCACTCGGCCATGGCGCGGCCGTTTTTCAGTTATGGTGTCCACGCACGCGCGCGTGCGCGCACACACACACACACACACACACACCGAGCACGCGCACTTTGACTGTTATCTATTTTTTTTTTTTTAATTTTTATTCAGGGAGTCTTAAAACATATATTTTCGTTGAAATCTCGATACCTATCGAATTTTTGGTTGGAATACAAAACCTCTTATAAGCCCGCCTGGGTAGCGTGGTGGTAGCATGTCTGCCTCACGTTCTAAAGGTCGTGAGTTCGAATCTCGCTTAGGGTGAGTTACCCGGGTAAGGTTTTTTTCGGGGTTTTCCCTTATCCTGAGAAGACGAATGTCGAGTAACTTTAAGCTCCATGGACCCCGAGATCATTTGAGTATCAATTGCATTCACTGTCCAGGTTAAAGGACGTTAAACTACAAAAAAAAAAAAAAAAAAAAAAAAAAAAAAAAAAAAAAAATCTCTTATAAGAACGTTGTACTTGCGCTAGAGAAAGTAAAACAAGTTATCATGCATTCATTTAAAATTCTGAGGTTGGTCGCCCAGTGCTTCATAAGAGGGGAATATTTCCTTATCACAGTTTGAAAGCCCCTTTGCTGTAATATGATTTGGAATTATTGGCATTTCATACTTTTAGCCCATTCAAGAGATATGATAGCTTAGTCAAACAATGGATATCAGCGGACCTCGACCAGAATATCGCCCTCATGTTACGTTATAGATTTGTTGATTTCCAAGAGAAACTGTTCACAGTTATACCAGGTGCTCAATTGCCCCACTCTTGATGTGTTCAGATATCCCCTTTTCGTTAAACAGTTTGCAGAACTCAAAGGGGCTATTTCAAGTTAAAAACGGCTAACGGAGAACTGGCGAGGGCGCCTTTCGGTTTCACCCTCTCAATGAGCCCACCGTCCATCCGTCCGAGAACCTGTAGACTCGTGATGAGCCTAATTGTAGTTGCTGTGTACCTACCCTGGTAAGGGCTTAACCACAGGAATGGTATATGGTTGAGATTTGGTGATTTTTGGTGAAGTTTTGGGTGTTGATGTTAAGGAGGTAGCACTATCGATAGGCTCCTCTGCTCCGCTGGTGTAGCTTGTTTAAGTTTTTGTTTCTATTGAAGCTTAATCTAGATTGACCACTCCCAAGTTTGGGAGGGGGGAGTACTTAGTATAACTGGTTGTTGTTAGCTAGTAACACGACCTAAATGACTACGCCCTATCTAGTTAAAGGGTTTAACACAACTAATAATTAATGACTTCGCCAGACAGGGCAGCAGTAGTTGTAAAAATATAACTAGCTTAGAATTTATACCAAAATGAAATATCTAAATGACTATGTCCTTATGTTACAGGGCTGCAGACATACGAAATATACCAACGACTTTACCCGAAAGGGCAGAAAATGTTATATTGACTACGTCCTTTTGTTACAGGGCTGCAGATATATACACATGCAATATGTACTTATTCCTCACCACAAATCTTCCAAGGGCGCAATCAGGGCTCAGCTCATGTTTGCGTCCTGGCCCTCACTCTCTCCTGGCTATGGCCTTTGGCTAGCCATAACACCCGCGCCTTGAATCCGCAGGTGCAACAAGCGGTACTGCAGCATTCCTACACCCGAATTCTCTCCGGTGGAGTGTTTTTTAGTGGGTATTGCCAGTTTAGGGCGACCCTCACACTTGGCAGAGCTATCCCCTCTGTCGCCTGTAGATTGGGGTTTTCCACTCCACTCGAAAAAAAAAAAAAAAAAAAAAAAAAAGTAACACGACCGTCCGTCCGAGATCTGGTAGACTCGTGGTGAGCCTAGGTGTAGCTGCTGCGTACCTACCCTGGTAAGGGCTTAACCATGGGAATGAGGTGGATGGTTTAGGTTTTGTATTTGAGTTTTCGGGCGATGATGTTGATGGGGTAGCGCTAGATAGGCTCCTCGAACGGTTGCAGTTTTTAGGAGCAACAGCCTTTTCCTCTGCTCCGCTGGTGTTTGATTTAAATAAATTGCTTTTGTGGAGAATTTTGATTGACCACTCCTAATGTTGAAGGGGGGAAGGAGCACTTAGTTCAGTTAATTTGCTGTTGGCTGGTTTGAAGCCGTTGTTACCGGGGGTGCCCGCAAGCCATGCGCGGAACCCTATACCACCTGGTTAAGTACTCCCCCAGCGATCTGACAAGTGCGTTCTCATGTTCGCCCAATCTGGCGTAAATTTCTGAGCCCGGCGCCTAATAATATCTTCCACATATGGGTGGCCGAAGCTTCATCTAGTAGCCCAAAGGGAACGTTAACATATAGAATAGATTGATCAGAGTCCTCTATCCCGTTTCCGCTGTAACCAGAGAAGCCAGGAACCTGTTGCCATTCCCCACACATCGCAGGCGTAGAGCATCAGGGAGACTACGAGCGCCAGTGCAATTGGCAGGCTGAGGGCAGCTCGATGTGTCCCTGTTCTCGGAGAGAACTTAACCACGTTCTGCGGGATTGTGGGTTTTGCAGGATGGCGGGGGTGTTTTGGAGTTGTGGATACGAGCGCCTTGAATAGACGTAACCTTAAATAGCACGACTCATCGCTGATAAGCAAGCTTGCGGATACAAACCCAGCTAGGACGATGGATTTTTCTGACTAAAATTCTTAGCATTGCTTCCTTTGGAAGGGAAATAACTTTCACTTATGTGTTTATTTAAAATTACCCCATTCCTTAAAATAACGTCCCAAGACTAAATTCTGTCCTCTTCTTCACGTTCGCTAGTCATGATTTTGTCCCATAGTGCTATCTATGGGCGATGAATTGAACTCTCATCATGGCACATAGTGGTGAACTTGCGAACTACACATTCAATTGATCAACAAACCACCGTTAAAAGTGGCCCAATTCACCGACATGGAATGGCATTATTTTAATTAACTTTATTAAAACATTTTTTAATAATATTGTAAATGTTATTGCTCCGTTTTATTTTGATCATCCTTCGGTCACGATGTAGTTTTTGTTAATGGTTTTATAAATGGGTTGAATCCTAGTTTTAATGAAAGCATTAGTAAAATGCATTCCCCCAAATCGAAGCATCAGTATTTGGAAACAGAATATATGGTTTACTGACGCTTCCAATGCTTCTATCAATTCACCTAACGCGACAGCGGTTTGTTATCATTAACAACATGCCGGATTTGCATCGATTCTGCTTATGCTGCCAAAACTGCTGGCTAGAGTTTGCTCGTTAACTGTTCTATAAACAAGAGGTAACAGCACGCAAGCATCGAACAGGTTTCCTCAATTAAGACAATTTTAATTGCGCTGGTGTTTGAAATATACTGCGTTTGCAAAGAGATTGATGTTCTTGTCAATTATTCCGTCTTCCTACTCATTATGTTTTGTTCTGTGGCTATCCGCGGTTGACCTTGTTGGTCCGAAATGCCAAATTGAAGAACGAATTACATAAAAAGCTAATACTTACAATTTTCGGAAATGAATCTTTTATCGGTTGCGATCCAATTTTACCATAATGGAATCTATAACAAAATTAGAGAAGAGATCCCTGGTTCGAATCTCGTTTAGGGTGAGTCACCCGGATAAGAGTTTTTGGAAGATTTTTCCCTTAATCTGAAAAGACGGGATCATTCAAGCATCACTTCACCCATTTTACACATCACCCGACCTAGAAGTGACCTACCAGGTTAATGGACGTTAAACTGCATAGTATAAACACCACCACCAATAATAATAATAATAATAATAATAATAATAATAATAATAATAATAATAATAATAATAATAATAATAATAATAATAATACTGATAATAATAATAATAATAATAATGATAATAATAATAAAAATAGTAACAACAGTAATGAGAGGAGCCAAGAATTAAATTACAGATCTCGGAAGAGTCAAATTTCACGTTTCTTATAATTCAAAATAGAGCGATTTAGCTTAAAGGAACACTAATTCTCGTTTCTTATATGCTTGCCCCGTTGATATGTATCCTTCCACGCCCAATTCTCTTCGCCTTTCCCCTGATTGGCTGACCTTTAAATATCGATACGCAAACCCTAGAACAGTGCAAGATCAGGCGATAAAAGCGAGATATACATTCTTTGTCATGATTTGATAGCTGAATGTTTTCGTCATCCGAGGTAGGCTTAAAACAAGGGATCCTTCTATGTTTTTGTTGACAAAATTACTCATAGTTTAGATACATAATAACTCTTGTTACACAATATATTATTGCATTGTGCCGTTATAAAACAGCAGTTTTGAGCATTCTTTTCGGATATATTAAATATTAAGTTTTAAATACGCAAATAGCACACCCACCTATTCCACCACAGCAGCCAATGACCGGTGACAAAAGAAATACGGGGCAAAGTTATGTGGAAAAAACCTTAGTAGAGGTAGGAAAAGAATTGTTATAACGTTGCATTTACATGGCTTTCCCTGTTCTCTCTTTTAAGTACTAAATCATCTTGAAATTTCTGGTGAGATTGATAAAATTTAAATGCAAAATTTAACGTCAGCGATGTTATTGTTCTGTTGACACACAAAATAAAAGCTCTCTTATAATTATTTGTTTGGTTACTATAGTAACTTTTTTGTGTGCAGCAGCTGAGAACGTGAGCAATCACACACAGAAGGAAATCGTTTGAGATGGTATAAAAATTATGATGTGTTACATTCACAAGGCTATCTCTACCTATTCTGCAAAAACTGTTTACAAAATTTATTCCTCTACTACATGCTAATGAAGATAAACATTAACAGAAATAGTTTTACTGAATATGTTCTTGTAAGTACAAGGGAAACAATGGAATAAGCTAGTATAAAGCGGTACTGAAAACATTTTAAGAGCTGATCGCTATGTGATAGGATTGAAATTCTGTTGTCCTTACATGACCGGGATACAAAAATAAACAAAAAAAAAGCTCACAACTGCTCATCGTGAGAAAATCGTAATAGATATTGGGAAATTTAAATCAATAATTAGTGATATCTCGGAAATGGTTAATGTCACAAAAATGTATTTGAGATAAATTGTGTGTGTGTGTGTGTGTGTGTGTGTGTGTGTGTGTGTGTGTGTGTGTGTGTGTGTGGTTTAATGAGATCTTTATTTCTGTGTAGTTAGTTTTTTTTTCAATTTATAATGGTTTACCAGTTACGCAAAAGTCATTCAGAATGAAGTGGTGGTCTTCAGAGATAGAAAACTTTGTGATGTAAATGTCAGTATATTTTATTTTGATCAAAATCCCTAGAGCCATTTTTGAGAAAATGAAAATTCGGATTTTTTTTTCATTTAAAGGACGGTTTAGGATGGGGGAGGGGAATAATTCCTCAAAATCTTCCAAGTCGCAACCTTGAGAGATAGGGAGTGAACTTAATGTCCAAAACTTGTATTTCCGATGAAATCTCAGTATCGAATTTTTCAGCGGTATGCAATAACTTCTCTACCTAGACATGCCTTATGCAGTGATTCAATCCAGGAAAAATGAAAGCACAATGTATGACTCATGGCGTGCTTTAAAGCATTATCAGAACCCAAGTCATGCCTCGATGGACAGCACGTATCTGCCAAACACGCAGTATCTCCCAGATATCAGTAAGTCATTTAGTTTCCATGACCTTCTTCACTATCGTCGTTGCAAAATAAGACTACAACGTTCGCACTGGCCGGTTCACAAAACTATCGAGATAAACATTAGCACAAATTGCCTTAATTACTTGCTTCCTTGTAAGTAGAAGCTATACAAAAGAATACACTAGGCTAAAACCATAGTCAAATCTTTTAAAAGCTAGTTGCCATGGTTTCTATGCACAGCCAGGAATTCACAAATTTCCGTGTGAGAAAAGTTGAAACCAATAACAAGGAATATCTAAAAATTGGCCAATTCAACGAAAAAACCAAACATTTAATATCGAAATTTCACAGGAAATACACATTTTTAGGGTCATCTGTATAAAAAAAAAAGTATTTTTAGGAAAGGTATGTGAGTGTCCGTGTGTATATGAGCACGATAACTCAAAAATGAAAAATCGGTAAAGTACTTAAGTTTAGTATCCTCCAGAGATGCCACACGGACATTTAGAAAAAAATCCAAACTACCCTTCGGATGGAAAAAAAAATTGAAAATTTTGATTTTCTGAAAAATGGCTCCAACGGTTTTGGTTAAGATACCATCCGTATATTAAAGATATTTGCATGGAAAATAAAATGCATATCTTGAATTTCTTGGGTAGCCTTTAAAAATCTCTTTATTCTAGATTGTATTTTACTGAATTTTGCGTAACTAGTAAACCGCAAGAGATAGTCAAAAACTTACTACACCAAAAATGTAGACCTCGTTAAAACACCAAATTTTTATGTCACATACGTTTTTTTGTAGAGTTAACCGTTTTCGAGATATTTCGAATTATTGGTTTCAATTATAGCCACTTAAACCTTTCTCAAACGGGAAGATATATTTTTTCTCGTTTCTCATTTGTTTACTCCTGACAAGCAAAGGGATTGGAATTTCAGTTGTTTCACATAGCGATCGACTTTTAAAGATCGAGACTATCGCTTTAGCCTGTGCAAATTCTTATTTCCCTTCTACTTACAAGAAAGCTAGTAACAAGACTAATTTTGCTTATTTTTATATTGACTAGCAAATGTTGATAACAGATTAATATTTTGAATATAAGGTTTGTTTGCCGAATAGCTAGAGGACATCATGCGAATGGGACACATTAGATTCTTCCCTTCTACTTACAAGGGATCAAGCAATAAGGGCAATTTCTGCTAATGTTTATCTCAATTAGCATGATGTAGATAAAAGAATAAGCTTTTTAAAAATAACTTGTTACAGAAATGTAGAGAAAGTCATGTAATGGAACATTAGACGGATTGTCGCTTAGCTGAACGAGCCAATGACATATATTGTAATTGATTAGACTGTATAAATTAATTTCTAAGTATAAGATTATGTGTTTATTTGTTATGATGTATGTTGTAAGTTCAGAGAGACTGTTGCTGGAAAGCATTTTCTAACTTTAGGAAGTTTTCTAACCTAACTTTCAAGCAACGATCCCAGATGTTTACCATAGCAGTTTTGTATAGTGCAAGGGGGAAAGTGCACGCTTTGTATCAGTTACGGCTCGAAAAGAGAAAGTTGATGTGTCGTCTACAGAGGGGAATCACAAGAAAATTGAGGTAACAAATCACGTGTAAGACGTATTGACCAATTGAAAATAATTACGTCACGCCAAAAGCGCACCCCAAGCCATTTTCGGCACCAAAACGAGTCAATGAGATTGCACGTTGAGTTTGCGCGTGGGTAGAAGTTAGTATAAATGTAGAGTGTTCGCCAGAATCTGCACCATGTTGGAATGTAACGTCACGCGGTACCTGCGTCGTTTAGAACAAGAAATCCGCGCCAAGAAGTAAGTGTCGACAACAAGCCTGAACGTTTATAACTATGATCCGCTCACCGATGTTATGATGTAACTCAACGCGGAACCTGCGTTGCTTAGCATAAGAAATCCGCGCTAACAAGTGTCTATAAATGTTCTGCACGTAATAATTTGATTATCGCCGCGTAAGTTAAAGTTTCCTTTAGGCGTGTTTATGCTCTCTTGTGAGGGAAATCACGGTGTTGAATCCGGCCAGGAACTTTCTTCGCAAACGCTTGTGTACGGGAATAAAACCTTTGACTTAAAGAAAGTGTCAATAGCTATCGAAGATATGTTTCCGTACCACTTTACGAGATCTCAACTGCTCGCCGCTGAGTCAGCATAGCCGTGGCGCGCCCAGAATCAACTCCAGCTGCGACTCCGGAGAAAGGAAGGGAGAAAGAGGGCCAGTCGTCGCTGCGCAGACTAGCACCACAGGTACGCCCCAAGTTTCCGCCATAAAAACATCAGATGTTTTATGTGAATATCAATAATATATGGAAATTTAATTCAAAATGAAACTCAGCCATTTTTGAGAAAGTCGAAAATTCCGAAAAATCGTCCATGTAAACCGCGGTTTGGGGTGGGAATTATTCTAAATAACTTGGAGTCGCATCCTTGGAAGATGCTAAACCTAAGTATCAAGTATGGTATTTCCACACGGACCTATTTCTTAAAATGCTTTATTTTCGTGATTCAAGTACTCCAAAACTTTTTCCTGTGAAATCTTGGTGCCGAAATTTTGGATGAAATGCAATAACTTCTCTCCTACTATGAACGTGGTAGAGAATGTAAACTTCCCGGTCCCTATATTTAAAAGGAAAATGTTGCGACAATGTATTGCTTCGTATACACACCGTGTATAACATAATATCCTCCATTTTTCAATTATATTGTTGCATTAATAAAACAAGAATGGTAGCCAAGCATATACGTACGTTTAATTCTACGTGTTATCATAATGCAATATTTCACATCTGATATATAAAGGCATCTGTATATATATATATATATATACAGATGCCTTTTTGTTATTTTCATATTATAATGGTATTTAACAATACGATTTAATAATAAAATCAAAGTATTTGTAATTATTTTAAACCACACATGCATTAGTTTATTACAATGTTATTGTAGCGTTTTGAAGAACAAAAAGCAAAATCCATGCAACTTTAGTCAAATGTAACCTCACCATCACACCAGTTATTTTACTTGGACCCTCCCCGTCCTTTGACTGGATGGCCAATCAATTACATATAACCTCGGAGATATTCTAACCGCTTACGTTAAGATGTCTGTAATAGGAATATCTAAACCGGTTCAAGAATTAGAAGAATGGTATAAGTAGCAAAGTAATTGGTGAATTAAAAATGTTAAAACTTACACATACAAATAGTAAGATCAGAAAGTTTCAGCACACCGACTTAAAAAAAAAAAAAAACATAAATTGACACATAAAATTCGAAGTTGTTGAAAGTTGCCTTTAAAGCGAATACAAACACGCGAGAATTGCTGATAATAATCACACGATATAAATTATATAATTTTTACTTGAGTGATCAAGAGTGTTCAGATACTATTTTTAATGATTCACTGATAAAAAGAGTATTGTCTAGAGCTTATCTGGTTGTACATAGTTAAATATACTTAAGAACCGCAATATAGATACCTTTTAAACGAAAACGGCACCGCATGTAAATACTCGTATTTTGCTAGTAACGTCAAGGAAATATAAACACGATATGCTAAATTCACATGACTGTCAGTAACTTCTATTATTACAACGCTTATTCACCAACTTCTTTTTAGTCGAGATAAATATTTGCAAAAAAATGTTTCATACTTAAGCGAGGTCAGTTATGCTAGGGAAAGGAATGACAACACTTTAAAACAGATGAAGCATTGAAAAATGCTACACAAGAAGAACGAATATCTCAGAAACTCAATATCCATTACAATAATTTCGATATAAAACTATGCTTTTTTAAAAACAAAATCCATATTTTACTTTTTCTGCTACATATATTAGGTAGGAGAAAATTTGCAATCCACCCAAAAATTCAATATCGAGAGTTTATGAAATGCACTTATAGACTCCATCCGTCCGTGGGTGCACAGTATAACTCAAAATCGAACACTGCAACACGAAGACTTTCAATAGAATACCCCTCCTGAAACATCCATTACATTGAAGATATTTCAAAATGCTTAAATGTCTAAACTATGACTGGAAAATTTTTGATTAAAATACCACATATTAAAATACCTACATGGTAAATAAAATGTATATTTTAATTTTTTCATGTGATATTCACTTCTTAAGAAGGCATATTTACTTTCTCTACACGTACATGGTGTATAGAGAAGGCATTGCATTCCACCCAAAATTCAATACCGAGATTTCACCAGAAATACATGTTTTGGGATCCCCTATGTCCCAAAAAGCATTTTTAGAAAAAGGTCAGTGTGTGTGGACAGCATAGCTCAAAACCGAAAACACTGTTAAATACCAAACTTGGTTTGGTATGTTCCAAGGATGCGACGCGAAGATTTTCAAGAAAATCCCCCCACCCCCAACGACCCTTTACATGGAATATTTTTTGAATTTTTCTTTATTTTCTCAAAAATGGCTCTAACGATGTTGATTAAAATCGTATATTAAATATATGTAGCTGAAAAATAAAATGAGTATCTTGAATTTTCTGGGAATAGCCTCTGAAAACTACTTTATTCTGGATGAATTTTACGGAATTTTGCTTAACTGCTAAACCGTAAGAGATGAACAAAAGCTTACCATACAAAAACGCAGTTTATGTTACATATAATTTTTTCGTAGAGTTGATCGTTTTTGAGATATTCCTTGTTATTAGTTTCAGGTTTAAAAAGTTATACTTTTCTCATTCAGGAAGTTGTCAACTCCTGTTCACACAAACAAAGGAACTTTGTCACATAGCAGTCACATAGCATACACATCTTTTGACCATAGCTTTAACGTAATGCTTGTTTCGCTTCTACTTACAAGGAAGCAAATAATAAGGCTATTTCTGCTAATTTTTTCTCGCTTAGTATGAAATAAACAAAAGAATATGCTTTTTAACAATAATTTGTTACAGAGATGTAGAGAAAGTCATGTGAATGGAACACATCAGATTTTATATGATCTTGTACAACTAGTAAAAGGTAAACGATATACGAAAACTAACTATATATCTTGGTATAAATATCCAAAATCCAAGTTTAAAATTGAAACCAATAAAAAGGAATATCTCAAAAACGTTCAACTCAACAAGAAAAATGTACATTAAATAAATTGTGTGTTTTAAGAGATCTACATTATTCGTGTAGTAAGTTTTTGTCTATCGTTTACTGTTTAACAGTTATACAAAATTCATAAAAAAAAATTATACAGAATAAAGAGATCTTCAGAGCCTATGCCCAGAAAATTCAAAATATTCATTTTATTTGAGATATAAATATATTTAATATATGGCATTTTAATCACAATCAATACAGACATTTTAAGATAAATAAAATAACATTTTTCCATGTAAAGATTAGTTTGTGGTGGGGCGATTTTTTCGCAAATCTTCGTGTCGCATCCTTGGGAGATATCACACATAAATATCAAGTTTGGTATTTAACGGTCTTTTCCTTTTTGAGCTATGCTGCCCACATACACACAAGGACCTTTTTCTAACTTTTTTCGGACTCGGGAGAGCTCAAAACATACATATTTCTGGTGAAATCTCGACATTGACTATTTGGGTGGAATATAGCATATTCTCTAGCTACTATGTATATGCGTGCTAGAGAAAATAAAAATGAATCATAATGTTTATGAGCTTATTTCTCTTAATGAATTAATTGCATTGAATGAATATCACAGGTTGCCGTTCGGGATGTCTTATGTTTATAAGACTACCGAAATATAAGTAGTGCTAATGGCTCTAAGTTTTGGAAAGGGATAAATCCTGTAACTTCTACTTTTATGTTCTTTAGTTTTCTTCCTACTTCGTAAATGATATCTTCAGGTAGTAAATTAGACGGATTAACTAAAGGATAAACATCAACCACACCGTTGAAGTTGTGTCTGGATTTTACTGCTATTGAGCTAGATAGTAAAGCCACGGTCGTTAAGGCTAAAGTTTGGAGACGAAAGTTTCTCCTCGTTAAGTTTCCAGATGCACTTCAGTTTGTGTGTCCATGAGAAAATATCGAGGCGAGAACAGACGTGAGACGACAATCCTCACTCACGAAGTTTTAACATTAACTTAAAAGAAGATTTTGAAGAAAAGCCCCCAAACCCAAACTACACTTTACGTGGAACTTTTTTGATAATTTTGATTTTCTCAAAAAAGGCTAACGATTTTGATTAAAGCGTCTTTACACGACATATATCTTAAATAGCCTCTGGAAGTCCTCTTCATCCAGGATGACTGTTCCATAACTATTTAACTGTGTTAGATGGACTAAGACATTACACACATGTAGATCTTGTTATAACACACCATTTGTGACACACATTTTTTGTTTAAAGGATCCACACCAAAGAGCGGAGTGCAATTTCAACCACACCTAACACGACTGCTAAGCACCCAATCTCACACTACATAGTGGCACGGGGACTCCAAGAGGTAGTCTCTGTCATCGACGGCCAGTACGTTGTATTCCATTGACATCAGCACCGTTTGCGATGGTCCCAAGAGCATATGAATTGGACCGCGTGCTCTTCTGGGATGAGAGAAGATTCAGTCTGATTCTCGACGTACCCTCATCTGGCGAGAGGTGGAAACACGTAATGCACCCAGGAGCATTCTTGAACACGATTGCTTTGATGGTCCGGGTGTTATACTGTAGGGAGGCATGGCATACCGATCTGCAAATCTTTAAACATGGCACTCACTGATCAACGTTAGTGTGATACTGTACTCCTTCGCAATGTGCGTCTTTTCAGGGTTGCAGTAGATCCTGACTTCATTTTCATGGGGGACAATGCACGACCGTATCGAAAAGCGCACCTGGAGGATCTCTTGGAACGAGAGTATATTCGGCGATGGACTAGTCTGCCCGCTCCCCCGATTTAAGTCCCATTGATCACGTGTGGGGTGCTTTTGGGATACGTATTTCAGCACATTCACATGCACCAACGACCAGCCAAAAGTTGTCAACAGCATTGGTGGACGAATGGAACGTCCTACCACAAGAATGCTTACCAACCTTGTGGCCAGAATTGGTGCACAATACAGAGCTGTCCGCGGTGATCATAACACCGTCTTAAGTATCTCTAATTTTGTAGATCTAGAGGACCGTTATATGACGTGGTAACTTAGAGTAGCTCATTTTTTATGAATAAAAGTCACTTCTGCTCGTCTAATTTCATATATGGTTTAGTTGCCTACTGTAGCAGTTCGCTCTAGGTATGATTGAAGTTTCATCGATTTATGTTACTTGGCAGTGGCGAATGTTACTTTCGTCCTTAGGATTTACAAACCATGCATTTAACCATCGCTTTAGCCTAGTGTATTCCCTTATTTCCCTTCTACTTAGAATAAACTAAGTAATACATTCCACATATGCTAATATTTATCTCCATTAACACGAAGAAGGTAAACTTTTGTACAAACAATAGTTGCATAATAGGCAGCGAAAGTGATGTAATTGGAACATATAAGAATTTTTTATTTATTTCTATATCGCAGTCAAGTTTTGAATAACGTGATTTCATGAAAATACACATTTCGTGGTGCACGGACTACTCCAAATCATTTTAGGAACGAGATAGACGAGTGGCATAACTTAAAGATGAAAAGTCGAATAAAAACAGAATTTTATATTTGAGCCTGACACCATTTAACTGGGAACTACAAAACACTTTATAAGGCAATGGAACAAGCAATGGCTATTCCCACTATGGGTTATTGATCAGAAACATGGACAATGAATGCACAATACAAATGAAGAATACAAACAGCCGAAATGAAATTCATTATACACGATTGAAAAAAACAATGAAATAAGGTAATAATTACATATTAAAGAATTAAGAGAAACAATAATACAGTACAGAATCAACTGGAAACAGCACTTGGAAAGAATGACAGAAAATAAAATACTCCAAGCAACATACAGTTGCAGATACCATGGACAAAGAAACCCAGGATGGATGGATTCAAGATTTTGTAGCCGGAACGGGCTAAACAGGCCTAACTCGTTTAAAATTGGGATATTTGTAAGGAGAAAAGGAGAAATATTTCAACCTCCTAGATGGGATAAATGATAAAATGGACTTTTCAAAATGTTTAATATTTAGCAGCCAGGTCCCACTTTTTTCGTAGTATATATTTACCAAAATTGTTGTATGTATATTGGTGCTTATCCTAAATGCTTTGCTTACGTTTTAAAATGAATTGTTTTTAGAAAATGTGATTATTATTCTAATAATTGAAACAAACTGTTTTTAAAAATTATCTGCAAGTATTTACCAACTACAAACCTGATGAATGCAAATTTTTGTACAAGGTCTTAGTGGAATGAGTGCGCAGACTTCAACGGCAACTCCCTGACTTAAGCTGAAACATAAGTTCCTGTATCATTTTCCTTTACAGTGCATCGTTGCATAGATATAAAATAAAATTAGCGAAACGTTTCACTGCGAATATATTACTCTTCTTTATCGTTTACTTCTGTAATTACGACTAGAATAGTGATATAGAGCTAAAAAAGATGAGTTATTTGTTGCCAAAACGAGTCGTTAGCCCAGAATGATGTTAAGGAATTAGATTCTAGGAATAAACTATGGAAGCAAGACAGGAATATTGACAGTAATGTTGTCTCGCCACCTTGCTACATCAGCTGGCTCTGTCATATAAGTAATCCTACATTTCACAAAGACTTAATTCATTAAACCACAAATAATCATTAAATTTGCTTCAGATGTATTAAATGCATTCTTAACTATAATAGTCTTTACAACTCAAGGATATCTAGAAAATGCTTGTTGCTTATGATAAGCTCAATCCTTTAGATTATTATTTCTAGGGAGATTTAAAGAGTACCATGGTGAGGTTGCCACCATTAACGATCTTCACACACGTGCGTTTGAAGCAGCCCTTGAGACTGGGCAGAACGCAGAAGTTCTAACAAGGATAGGGAAAAATTGGGTACGAAGATGCCGGTCCCCATGGCCACGCTCCCTAAAGCGTCTCGCTTTGGTGCTTCTTGGGCAGGGGATCGTGGGTTCGAGTCCCGCATTGGGCATGGATGTTATATGTTTGTGCAATGTGTATATGTTTGTAAAAGAAACAGTAAAACCAGTAAACTAGTAATCAGTAAAACCTACGGGGGGAAATGTAAATAGGGATACAGTTCCGGAGTCCTGATCAGACTCCGTTACTGTTTAAAAAAAAAAAAATGCGATACCTGCATAAATTCTAACGGAGCATATTTTAGACATCTATTGGAAATGAACATAACATATTATTGATGGTGCAGTTATGGACCATTAAAAATTTTGCTATTTAGCAAAGACGAGGCTTTGATTTAATTATTCCACGAGACACCTGAATGAGATATTTTTATAACTCACATTTGAACTTGCTTGATCTTTGATCATCAGATTAAATCCTCTGCATAGCCTCTTGCGCAGCTTTTAGTTCAGGTCTCGTGAATACGATTGGATAGATTGAAAGATAACCACCTCATCCCTTATTAGTGGTAGTAGCTGATAATAAACACCTAGGCGTGTGACAAATCGGATTTCAAATACAAAACAAAATAAAATTTGGCCTGACCGTAAACCATAACAAAACATTCGGCCCTCAAGTCCTATTCTGTTGCCAGATTGTAGTGAATAATGTTAAAAAATCTACGTAACTTTAAGATACATGAAGTTATCTAGAATTCATCATTGTATTTGGATTTCCCAGCGCGCGAATCTGTACACTCACACCCCTAACACCCAGTATAACTCCGATTAAAAGTCGAAAAAGTTCGATGAGTTTTTTTGTCCAAATTTACTTATTCTATAGTTTTCCAACCTGGAAGAATGATATAGTAAAATATAAAAACATTAGAAAATATAAGAAATGCCCAGGAAAAGTTTCATAAAAATGGAATGAGTAGAATTGTTTTCTTTAAATGATAAGTGTGTATATTTGAACACTAAAAGCGGCTAAGTTATTTAAATAAGATACTGCAGAATATTGTTAAACCAGCACTTGACAACCAAATAGCTTATTACTAGGCATAGGAGTTTTTAATCGGTAGACTTCAAGTTATCAGCATTCAAACCATTATCACTACAAAGAACGTGAATACCAGACAACAAGGACATTGATACAAATCTGATGTGTTCCATTCACATGACTTTCTCTACATCTCTGCAATAAATTATTCTTAAAAAGCTTATACTTCTATTTACTTCATGCTAATCAGAAAAAAATTAGCAGAAATGGTCTTATTACTTGCTTCCTTGTAAGTAGAAGCGAAATAAGGGACTATCATAGGTTAAAGTGATAGTCAAAAGCTGGTTGCTACTTCAATTAAGTTCCTTTGTTTATATGGATAGGAGTTGACAAGTTCCTGTATGAGAAAAGTATACGTTTTTCATAGCAGAAACCAAAAATAAGGAATGTCTCAAAAAGGACGAACTCCACGAAAAAAATGTATATAACATAAATTGTGTGTTTTAACGTGCTATGCATTTTTTGTGTAGTAAGTTTTTGTCCATCTCTTACGGTTTAGCAGTTATTCAAAATTCAGAGGCTATTCCCAGAAAATTCAAGATATACATTATATTTGTCAGGTAAATAGCTTTAATATACAAATTTTAATCAAAATCGTTAGAGTCATTTTTGAGAAAATCAAAATTTTCGAAAAAAGTTCCATGTAAAGGGTACTTGGGGTAGGGGGATTTTCCTCAAAATCTTCGTGTCGCGTTCCTGGAGGATACTAAACTTAAATACCAAGACTTTTCGTTTTTGAGTTATGTGTTCACAGACAAACGGATACACACACGGACCTTTTTCTGAAAATACTTTTTTTGGATACAGTGGACCCAAAGCACGTATTTCAGGTGAAATCTCGGTATTGAATTTTTTGGTGGAGTGCAATACGTTCTGTATACACTATGTACATAGTGCGTATAGAGAAAGTAAAAATCTGTTTGTATGTTGTCTGTGTTGGTATACAAGAATAAACAGACCGGATTTAACAGACTAACAACACTTTTCAGGATCTGCACAACCGAGGTAGAATTAAGAGCAATTAAATACAAATGCCCAAATGAGTCTGATATTATTTTGGTTGTCTTCGTTCTCTATCTGTAAACGAAGTATGCTATTCAACCACGAAAACAAAGAGACGGACAATAACGGGCATTTATGTAACCTTATTTTTTATTGTTTTACGAAATCTCTGTTTTATATAACAGTACCATTTAAAGCATCAGTAACCCATTTTAAACAAGCTATGCTCTTAGAATAATACTAAACTTTAAGCTGAAGGCTTCTTAAAATAATAACAACAAAAATCTGATATATTCCATTCACTTGACTTTCTACGATTCTGTAAACAAACTATTCTTAAAAAAGATTGTTCTTTCAGCTGCATCATGCTAATCGAGATAAACATTAGCAGAATTGGTATATTGCTTGCGTCTTTGTAAGTAGAACGGAAAAGAGGGAGTACATTTGGGAAAAGAATAGTCAAATATTTTAAAAGCCGACTACTTTATGAAACAAACTGATGTTGGTTCGCTTTGTATTGCCAGTAAAACAAAAGAGCGTTGGAATGAAAGGTGACTCCATTAGAGAAGATGTAGTAAGATGCCAAGAAACTGTCAACGCCAAAACAAGGATTATAGGACTTAAATTAAGTGTTTTAAAGAGATCCCCATTTTGTGTGTTGTAAGTCTTGTTTATTAATTTCTCTACATGTACTTTGTAAATAGTGTATAGAGAAGGTATTGCGCTCCACCCAAAAATTCGATACCGAGATTTCACCGGAATAAATAAAGAATAAAAGAATCGACGTAATGAAAGTGTCGGTTTAATAATAAAGCGTTAGTTTTAAATCCACCTGGAGACATTAAATACCTCAGATACATTTAAAAGCGGGCGCCGTGGTTGAGTGGTTAGACGCTCGCCTCCCATCTAGGCGGCCCGGGTTCGATCCCAAGCGCCCACTTGTGGGATTCGTAGTGGACGTAGGGGCGTCTGGGCGGGTTTTTTACTGGTCCTCCGGTTTCCCCCACCACTCATTCCACAAATTGCTCCACCATCACCATTCCAATTTCGCTTACATTTCATATCATCCACTTCCTCATGTTCATGCCTGGCTACAGATCAACCCCTCCTAACAGATTGTGGTTTCGTGTCGTAGGCTCCCCGACAGGCTTCTGACCTCCTAGGGGGGGGGGGGGTGTTTGTCCTACAAATACGGGGAGGGTAAGCCGATTACGAAACGAAACTTTTAAAACCTATTCCAAATTGGTGAAGCACTTAATCTAACCAGATGTAAGTCAATATGAACAGAAGGGGTTAAAAGACGAGAAAAGGTTAGAAGGTTTTAATCCATTGAAATGCGAAGAAGAGAAGAGAATATGAGTTCAAACTCGCTCAGCGCACCGGCACGGATTTGACAGCAGAGGTCTGACTGAGTAGAGTATAACATCTACTTTAAATAACGTACGAAGGGACAAGTAGTTCCCTGACGTCATTACATAACGAGCAGCGGCGGGAGAAAAGAGGAACGGCAGATTTATATTGCTTGCTCTAACTCCTCGCCATTCTCAAAACCAAAGAGTAACATCCACGGGCGGCGGTAATCTCTTTTACAGCGCAGGGCTAACTCCTGGCATTTGTTAGGATCGAGAACAGAGCCTTCACGTTTATTTTGTAGCTTTACAACTCTGGTGTGTTCCATTCGCATGACTTTCTCTACATCTCTGTAAATATTGTTAGTAAGCTTATTCTTCTATCCACCATGCTAATCGAGATAAACACTAACAGGAACGTTATAATCACTCACTTCCTTATAAGAAGAAGGCAAATAACAGAATACACTAAGCTAAAACGAGTTGCATGTTTTAAAATTGGTTGCTATGGGATTTAAATCAGCTTCTTTGCGTAGCCAGGAGTTGACAAGTTCATGTATAAGAAAAGTTCCAATATTTTAAAACTGAAAACAGCAACAAGGAATATCTTGCAAAAAATGTATGTGACATAAATTGTGTATTTTAAGAAACTCTACATGTAAGTGTATTAAACTTTTGTCTACCTCTTATGGTTTACTATCTATGTAAACTTTAAAAAAAAAAGTCATTCAGAATAAAGAGGTTTTTTCCCAGAAAATTCAAGATAAACATTTTATTTGTCATGTAAATACGTTAAATATACGATATTTTAATCAAAATCGTTAGAGTCGTTTTTAAGAAAATCAAAATCTTCGAATTTTTAGTTTCTCTACATGTACTATATACATAGTGTATAGAGAGGGTATTGCATTCCACCCAAAAATTCGATCGATACTGAGGTTTCGCCGGAAATAGACATTTCAGGGTCCCATGTGTCCAAAAAAGCGTTTTCAGAAAAAGACCTTGTGTGTATCCGTGTGTCTGTGAACGCGATAACTCAAAAATAAAAAGTCGGTAAAATACCAAATTTTGTATTTAAGTTTAGTATCTTTCAAGGATGGCACACGAGGATTTTGATTAAAATAAATAAAGATATATAAAGATATTTATATGACAAATAAAATTTATATCTTAAATTTTCTCTAAACATCTCTTTATTCTCAATGAATTTTGCTTACTTTTGCATAACTAGTAAACCGTAAGAGATAGACAAAAACTTACTACAAAAAAATTAAGATCACGTTAAAACACACAATTTATGTCTTGTACGTTGTTTTCGTTGAATTGACCATTTCTGAGATATTCCTTGTTATTTTTTTCAGATTTAAAATACTTAAACACTTTTCACATGGAAAGTTGTAAACTCCTGGCGCTGTATAGAAACGGATTTCATCCTCATGGTAATCAGCTTTTAAAAGATTTGGCTGTCGTTTTAGCCTATTGTTTTCCCTTATTTTCCTTATACTTACAAGAAAGCGGGTAATTAAGCCAATTTCTGCTAATGTTTATCTCGATTATCATAAAGTAGCGATGTAGGGAAAGTCAAGTGAATGGACCATATCAGATTTTTTTCCCATGTAAACGGTAGTTGGGGTAGGGGTATTTTCTTGAAAATCTTTGTGTCGCATCTTTGGGAGATACTGAACTTATATATCAAGTTTGGTATTTAACCGAGTTTTCGTTGTTGAGCTATGCTGCCCAAGGACACACACACAGGGAACTTTTTCTAAAAATGCCTTTTTTTTGGATTCAGGGGACCCAAAACATTTATTTCTGGTGAAATCTCGGCATCGAATTTTTGGAAGCATTACAATACCTTCTCTACACGTACTATGTACATAGTGTGTAGAACAAGTGTATACAATTTGTCTAACGAGGAAGTGCTAATATTAATTACATATATATTTGCCAACTTCCTGTAATTGAAATCTGTAAAAACTTCCCTTGTCCAGCAAAGCGTAATAATTTGGCGAGCACATGATATTTAGAATCCGTAAAATGTTCAACAGTAGTAGCACAAATAGTGGCAGTTTCTCGCCAGTTTAGTTGAGCTTAACAAATAATTAACTTATAAAAGGATACGCAGTTTGAAACCAAAATTGAACTAGCAGAGGAGCTACTCGATTTGCTAATAACACGAAAAGTTTATTTATTATAACTTAGAGGTAGCAACGAACATAAACAATGAATGTACTGTGTGAGATCGTGTAGGCACATATTGAATGCAAAGACTATATTTTTGTTACTGAGCCATCAATTTTATACTTTTCTCTCTGCTCAGAATTCCGAAAATTGGTTACATACCATAGTCTTGTTTCTTCGTTGTATCTTCGTGGGTAACTTTTCTAAAGCTACTGTTATACAGCGCGTTTATTTCATGTCACGGCTTTGGATAAAGGGAATGCGTACCGCACACAGTGTACTACATTTCGGGGGTTTCCGTTCCGTAACTCCCGCATTACTCATTCATGTGTTAGTAAACATGCACGAGTACATACGTAATGGATGTTAAAATAGATGTGCATCTGCGCGGAAACATTCTTGACACCGTGGATGAAATTACCATTCACAAGCATAAGTTTTTCTTGCGTAATGTTCATAATTTATGCAATATAGACATACAGTAGGGTATTAGTTTTAAAATTGTATTAGCTGTATGAATGGTGTTTGTGAAATACGCACCTGCTGTGCAATACGGCTGAGAGAATTCTAGGTTGAGTGTTTGAATGCAGCACTTAGCTTTTACTTTGATAAAACATGTTTTCGCTTCTTTGGTTTAGCTTTAGCTGTCCCATTCTAAATGAATTGACCAAACATCTCACAGTGCCTCTACGCGGTACTGGATAACCAGGAAATTGCTGCTGAAATTGTCTACATCCTGTCCACATAATTCAGTTGTCACGTTTTATTGTAATTAAACATTTACTATTGACTACGCAATGCTCAAGCGTGAATTTGTTCGCATGCACTAATAAGAGAATAACATCCCTAAGGAAACCACACACAACACTTCACAACACGAAGATAAAGTAGCCACTGAGACAACTCAAAGCTGATAAACGTACCTTTAACACGCCCTGCGCCGCTTCTAAACAGCGGCATTATAACGAGGGCACTGCCGTCTCGACTAGTACGCACACAAGGCGGTTGTAGCCTTGGCAATGAAGCCATGGTATTAGCAATAGTATGACCATCCAGCATACCACTTTGAATTGTAATTATTGCATTCTGACCTACACGATCTCAACTCATTCCTATATACAGCAAATGAACAACGGTGGAATACTGTCACTGGTAATCTAAGATGCATTGCTATGGTGAAAGCTTTAGAAACTTTGAATTCAATGAAAGACATCTGGAGAGATGATAAAACAAAAGCTTTGTTTACAGATATGGTAACGCTGCAGTTGTTAAAGAATGACTTTAACATGACAAGATCGCTGAACAAATAAAGGCAGAAATTAGAGCACTAGGGAGCGAGAACTGGAAAACACATTTTGAATGGATTAAAGCTGATATTGTAATTAAAGAAAATAATCTCACGGATAATCTAGTAAAAGCAGCAGCTAAGAACGAAAACACGGTCATTGTTTATGGTAAGGTACCAATAATCTTAGACCTAAAGACAAATGTAATGGATAAATACAGGAAGGAATGCAGAAATGCCACAAAAGGAACTATATAAGCAGCGACTCAAAAGGAAATTCTACTAACAGCAGAAGTAACGACAATGATATAAGGACATGAGATGCCTCCAACCTTTCAAGATAATTGAAAATCTACATTGTTCTTGTAACCTGGGCAGCTAGGCAGAGTAACATCTAATTACTAAGAAAGAAAGGGATATTATGCGTAGTCAATAATAAACAAAGGGGAAACTTGGCCTCCAGCCACAATTTATATATATATATATATATATATATATATATATATATATATATATATATATATATATATATATAAATGTAATATAATTCCTGAAATGTATAAAAGCATAGACTTTGAAAATTTAGTAACATAACAATTATGTATAATAAAATACTAATAATGTAATAATACTCTATTATGGCTATAACAATAGACCAAGATAAACATAAAAATCTGATGTGTTCCATTCACATGACTTTCTCTACATCTCTGCAACAAATTATTGTTAAAAAGCTTATACTTCTATTTACTTACTACTCATCGAGAAACCATTAGCAGAAATAGTCTTATTATTTGCTTCCTTGTAAGTAGAACCGAAATAAGGGAGTACCATATGTTAAAGTGATAGTCAAAAGCTGGTTGCTATGTGGCTGAAGTTCCATTGTTTGTATGGACAGGAGTTGACAAATTCCTGAATGAGAAAAGTACAAGTTTTTCAAAGCTGAAATCAAAAATAAGCAATATCTAAAAACGATAAACTCCACGAAAAAAATGTATATTACATAAATTGTGTGTTTTAACGTGCTCTACAGTTTTTGTGTTGTACGTTTTTATCCATCTCTTACGGCTTAGCAGTTGTGCATAATTCCGTACAATTGACCCAGAATAAAGTAGTCTTAAGAGGCTATTCCCAGAAAATTCAAGATATACATTTTATTTGTCAGGTAAATATCTTTAATATACGATATTTTACTCAAAATTATTAGAGCCATTTTTAAGAAAATAAAAATGCTCGAAAAATTTTCCATGTAAAGGGTAGTTTGGGGTGGGGGGATATTTCTCAAAATCTTCGTGTCGCATCCTTGGAAGATACTAAACTTAAATACCAAACTTGGTATTTTACCGACTTTTCGTTTTTGAGTTATCGTGTTCACAGACACATGGACACACACACACACACACCCACACTCACACACACGTACCTTTTTTCGGAAAATGTTTTTTTGGATACAGGGGACCCTAAAACATATTTCCGGTGAAATCTCGCTATCGAATTTGAGGGTGGAATGCAATACCTTCTCTATACACTATGTACATAGTGCGTGTAGAGAAGTATAATGCATAAGAAGGCGTAACATAGTTTATATTTAACCAAAATATGTAAAATGCTCGCCGCTGTAGTGTGGGGCATAACTTGTCTGCCTCACATTCAAAAGGCTCCAAGATCGTATCTCGGTTAGGGCGAGTTACCTAGATGTCTTTTTCTTTTTCTTTTTCTTTTTTTTTTTTGCGGAGGGGGGGTAGTTTTCCTTATCCTGAGAAGACGAAGGTCCAGTAATTTAAAACTCCTTTACCCCGGGCTCATTTCAGCATAATTTCATCGATTCCATTCATCCGATATGACCGCTACCAGGCTAAAGGAAGTTAAACCAAAAAGAAAAGTGCAATATTTGTTAAATGATATAAAACTATTTTCAGTACATGTAGTGTTATTATAAGTGTACTGGAACATTTCTTATCCCTTGATTTCTTGCAAGTAGAAGGGAAATAAAGGAGTACACTACGCTAAAACGTTAATTCAATTGTCTTTGCGTGACCAGGAGTAGTAGGTAAAACAAAAGAGGTATGAAACGAAGTAGACCTGAGAAAATTTTAAGCAGTTTAAAATTGAAACAAAAACAAAGAATATCTCGGAAACGGTTAATTCTACAAAAATGCAGCAATTTTTTTTTTTTTACTTTAACTAGATCTACATGTTTCGTGTTGTATGTTTCTGACTACTTGTTACGGTTTATCATTTATACAAAAATTATCCTGAATGAAGAGGTCTGCGGACAAGATTAATATATTTTCATGACTAACGAAGTGTTTAACATTAACATTTTATTTTAATAAAAATCATTACAGACATTTTGGATAAAATCAAAAGTTCAAAAAATGTTCCATGTAAAGGGTAGTTGAGAGTGGAGGGATTTTCCTGAAAATCTTCGTGTCGCATCCTTGGGAGATACTGAACCTAAATATTTAGTATGGCACTTAACCGACTTTTCGTTTTTGAGTTATCGTTTTCAAACACACCCACTCCCATACACTTCAATGTACATGGTAATGAATTTTCTATCTGCTATGTATATTGTACGTATAGAGGTAGTAAAAAGCAAAAACAATCGTGAAGTACGGATTTGATTGGCCACTATCTAGCATACTCTATCTGCTATTGAGTAATAGAACATCGACTGCTATTATCAGTGTAGTACATGTACAAATTATAAGCAAAATAAAGAGTATGCTGTTTTATTAGCTAGTGCTGCTTCTTTATGTACGTTTTGCTGAAATTCTTCCTTATATCACAATAAACAAACAGCCCCATCCCAACCCCGAACTCATAAGCTAACTACGGCAGCCAGAGCTCTCACTCCCGAGTATTCGGATAAAAAATAACCGCTACTGAAACTGTTATACTTGCAACAATATAGGTTCTCAAAATTATATTGCATGTACAATAAAAATAGGAACCTATCGTTAGAAACGTTCTGTTTCATCTGCACAAATCTTAACACACTTAGGACATTTTCTTTCAAGCTCATCAACGCAGGATCCGAAATGCAGTTTTCACTCCAACTATTTTCTTACAGCTCTTCTAGTTTATGACGGTTTAATCTACTACTTTATCTTTAAAATCACTTGCGTTTCGTTCTTCATTTGCTTCGATTTCGTTCTCTGCTCAGCTTCTCTGAACTCCAATACGGATTATTCTGCCTCGAAACTTGGTCAAGTAAATGAAGTCATGCTTCGCCAGAAAATTATATTAAGTTTGGATCACTTACTTAACTTTCCTCAAAAACCATTTAGAGAAATTTACCTAACTCTCATTTCAGTGGTAACTATTTTAGTCAACAATAAACTTGTGAAAGTTTGACAGTTCGCCACGCTGAACCAATTCAAATTGCGGTTTCCTGTGAAAGTCACTGCAGATTTTGAAAATGTTTTAATCATCCTATAAAGCCGTGTCGTTCCTCCTCAGTAAGCTTGCGTAGTTTTACCCATCTAGAATTGTAATTTATACAAATAAGCATAAAAATAATACATAGTAGAAAATCAAAGCCATTTGTAACACAGAAACACTATTATCACTTCTGAACTTGACGCAAGCTTCGTTGAAAGAAGAAACGTAAGCCAAGGCCAAAAGCTGTCTCGTACGTACGTGACAAGCACTCTACAAACGTATATCAAAACCATTTTCTGTCAACGCTTATCATGATTAACACGCAGTTGAACAAGCTTTTGTATGAATAAACAAATAAGGAAATACTCGCATGATTATAACTCATTTGAGTTTTACCTGCTACGTATCTATAACTAGAGGAAATGCTGTATTTCATTTAAAATTTAGATACTCAGATTTCACCGCAAAGCAAGTTTTGAATGTCTGAACAGGAAAACTAAAAAACCAAAGTCGGTCAACTCTATACTTATATTTAATTTAGTAACATAACAATTATGTATAATAAAATACTAATAATGTAATACTCTATTATGGCTATAATAATAGACCAAGATAAACATAAAAATCTGATGTGTTCCATTCACATGACTTTCTCTACATCTCTGCAACAAATTATTGTTAAAAAGCTTATACTTCTATTTACTTACTACTCATCGAGAAAACATTAGCAGAAATAGTCTTATTATTTGCTTCCTTGTAAGTAGAACCGAAATAAGGGAGTACCATATGTTAAAGTGATAGTCAAAAGCTGGTTGCTATGTGGCTGAAGTTCCATTGTTTGTATGGACAGGAGTTGACAAATTCCTATATGAGAAAAGTACAAGTTTTTCAAAGCTGAAATCAAAAATAAGCAATATTTAAAAACGATAAACTCCACGGAAAAAATGCATATTACATAAATTGTGTGTTTTAACGTGCTCTACAGTTTTTGTGTTGTACGTTTTTATCCATCTCTTACGGTTTAGCAGTTGTGCATAATTCCGTACAATTGACCCAGAATAAAGTAGTCTTAAGAGGCTATTCCCAGAAAATTCAAGATATACATTTTATTTGTCAGGTAAATATCTTTAATATACGATATTTTAGTCAAAATTGTTAGAGCCATTTTTAAGAAAATACAAATTTTCGAAAAATTTTCCATGTAAAGGGTAGTTTGGGGTGGGGGGATATTTCTCAAAATCTTCGTGTTGCATCCTTGGAAGATTCTAAACTTAAATACCAAACTTGGTATTTTACCGACTTTTCGTTTTTGAGTTGTCGTGTTCACAGACACATGGACACACACACACACACACACACACACGCGCGCGCACACACACCCACCCACACTCACACACACGTACCTTTTTTCGGAAAATGTTTTTTTGGATACAGGGGACCCTAAAACATATATTTCCGGTGAAATCTCGCTATCGAATTTGAGGGTGGAATGCAATACCTTCTCTATACACTATGTACACAGTGCGTGTAGAGAAAGTATAATGCATAAGAAGGCGTAACATAGTTTATATTTAACCAAAATATGTAAAATGCTCGCCGCTGTAGTGTGGGGCATAACTTGTCTGCCTCACATTCAAAAGGCTCCAAGATCGTATCTCGGTTAGGGCGAGTTACCTAGATGTCTTTTTCTTTTTCTTTTTCTTTTTCTTTTTTTTTTGCGGAGGGGGGGTAGTTTTCCTTATCCTGAGAAGACGAAGGTCCAGTAATTTAAAACTCCTTTACCCCGGGCTCATTTCAGCATAATTTCATCGATTCCATTCATCCGATATGACCGCTACCAGGCTAAAGGAAGTTAAACCAAAAAGAAAAGTGCAATATTTGTTAAATGATACAAAACTATTTTCAGTACATGTAGTGTTATTATAAGTGTACTGGAACATTTCTTATTCCTTGATTTCTTGCAAGTAGAAGGGAAATAAAGGAGTACACTACGCTAAAACGATAATTCAATTGTCTTTGCGTGACCAGGAGTAGTAGGTAAAACAAAAGAGGTATGAAACGAAGTAGACCTGAAAAAATTTTAAGCAGTTTAAAATTGAAACAAAAACAAAGAATATCTCGGAAACGGTTAATTCTACAAAAATGCAGCAATTTTTTTTTACTTTAACTAGATCTACATGTTTCGTGTTGTATGTTTCTGACTACTTGTTACGGTTTATCATTTATACAAAAATTATCCTGAATGAAGAGGTCTGCGGACAAGATTAACATATTTTCATGACTAACGAAGTGTTTAACATTAACATTTTATTTTAATAAAAATCATTACAGACATTTTGGAGAAAATCAAAAGTTCAAAAAATGTTCCATGTAAAGGGTAGTTGAGAGTGGAGGGATTTTCCTGAAAATCTTCGTGTCGCATCCTTGGGAGATACTGAACCTAAATATTTAGTTTGGCACTTAACCGACTTTTCGTTTTTGAGTTATCGTTTTCAAACACACCCACTCACATACACTTCAATGTACATGGTAATGAATTTTCTATCTGCTATGTATATTGTACGTATAGAGGTAGTAAAAAGCAAAAACAATCGTGAAGTACGGATTTCATTGGCCACTTATCTAGCATACTCTATCTGCTATTGAGTAACAGAACATCGACTGCTATTATCAGTGTAGTAAATGTACACATTATAAGCAAAATAAAGAGTATGCTGTTTTATTAGTTAGTGCTGCTTCTTTATGTACGTTTTGCTGAAATTCTTCCTTATATCACAATAAACAAATAGCCCCATCCCTTCCCGAACTCATAAGCTAACTACGGCAGCCAGAGCTCTCACTCCCGAGTATTCGGATAAAAAATAACCGCTACTGAAACTGTTATATTTGCAACAATATAGGTTCTCAAAATTATATTGCATGTACAATAAAAATAGGAATCTACCGTTAGAAACATTCTCTTTCATCTGCACAACTCTTAACACACTTAGAACATTTTCTTTCAAGCTCATCAACGCAGGTTCCGAAATGCAGTTTTCACTCCAACTATTTTCTTACAGCTCTTCTAGTTTATGACGGTTTAATCTACTACTTTACTTTTAAAATCACTTGTGTTTCGTTCTTCATTTGCTTCGATTTCGTTCTCTGCTCAGCTTCTCTGAACTCCAATACGGATTATTCTGTAAGTAAATGAAGTCATGCTTCGCCAGAAACTTATATTAAGTTTGGATCACTTACTTAACATTCCTCAAAAACCATTTAGAGAAATTTACCTAACTCTCATTTCAGTGGTAACAATTTTAGTCAACAATAATCTTGTGAAAGTTTGACAGTTCGCCACGCTGAACCAATTCAAATTGCGGTTTCCTGTGAAAGTCACTGCAGATATTGAAAATGGTTTAATCATCCTATAAAGCCGTGTCGTTCCTCCTCAGTAAGCTTGCGTAGTTTTACCCATCTAGAATTGTAATTTATACAAATAAGCATAAAAATAATACATAGTAGAAAATCAAAGCCATTTGTAACACAGAAACACTATTATCACTTCTGAACTTGACGCAAGCTTCGTTGAAAGAAGAAACGTAAGCCAAGGCCAAAAGCTGTCTCGTACGTGACAAGCACTCTACAAACGTATATTAAAACCATTTTCTGTCAACGCTTATCATGATTAACACGCAGTAGAACAAGCTTTTGTATGAATAAACAAATAAGGAAATACTCGCATGATTATAACTCATTTGAGTTTTACCTGCTACGTATCTATAACTAGAGGAAATGCTGCATTTCATTTAAAATTTAGATACTCAGATTTCACCGCAAAGCAAGTTTTGAATGTCTGAACAGGAAAACTAAAAAACCAAAGTCGGTCAACTCTATACTTATATTTAATTTCAGCATCCCGCTAACCAAACTTCTTTTATACGGAAAACGTTTTGTCATATTTTATTTTGTCAAAATGGCTCTAACAATTTCTATCTAAATGCTGAACTGGTACTGGGAGTGAAATTTAAAATGTCTATATTTTTGTATAGCATTTTCTGAAAATTTTACTCCAGTTGTATTGATGTTATGTTAATATAAATATAAAATTTCATTCAAATTGGATAAATACTCTGCAAGCCATAAATTATTTCATACATTTTAATATGTAAATATATTACATAACCACAATGTCCCATGCACCTTAACATGTGAGAAAATTAGCTGAAATTTTACTTTCTCTATACGTATTATGTAGTGTATAGAGAAGGTATTGTATTGCACCCAAAAATTCGATACCGAGATTTCACCGGAAATACATGTTTTGAGGCCTCCTGAATCCAAAAAAAAAGCATGTTTATAAACATGTCCGTGTCTGTGTGTGTGTGTGAGTGAGTATCTGTGTGTCTGTGGGCAGCATAGCTCAAAAACGAAAAGACCATTAAAAATCAAACTTGGTATTTAAGTTTGGTATCTTCCAAGGATGGGACACGAAGATTTTCAAGAAAATTCCCCCACCCCAAATTACCCTTTACATGGACATTTTTTCGAACATTTTGATTTTATAAAAAATGGCTAACGATTTTGATTAAAATCCCGTATATTACTGACACTTACATACCAAAAAAATGAATTTTCTGGGAATAGCCTCTAAAGACCTCTTTATTCTGGATGAATTTTGCCGAATTTTGCTTAACTGCTAAACGGTAAGACGTAGACAAAAGCTTACTGCACAGAAAACGTAGAGCACGTTAAAACGCACAATTTATAACATACACCTTTTTTACGTGGAGTTGATTGTTTTTTATTTCACCTTTCAAAAACTTATATTTTCTGATACAGGAATTTGTCAACTCCTGTCCATGCAAACAAAGGAACTTCCGTCACATAGCAACCAGCCTTTGACTATCACTTTAACCTATGGTACTCCCTTATTTCGCTTCTACTTAAAAGGAAGCAAGTAATAAGACTTATTTCTGACATTTTTTTTTCTCGATTAACATGAAGTAAATAGAAGCATAAGCTTTTTAACAATAATTTATTGCAGAGATATAGAGAAAGTCATGTGAATGGAACACATCAGCTTTTTTTTGAATTGGAACTTTAAACCACACACAAAAACTTTACGCGGTGATATTTCAATAACTTTGGTTATAGATTTATCATCATTTTTAACAGAAATTTTAATCTCTAAAAGTATTGTTTTTCATAAAAATATTTTAACAAATTACTACAGTATTAGGATAATTTTGTTGCCTTTTATATTACTATAGATGTTTCCGCATATTTTGGGAAATTATAATTATATTTAAACAAACACTGAGATTCATAGAACATATTGAAGTGTGAAAATGTAGTTTTGAGAAAAACTCTCTTCTATAAAATACTATGCTATGAAATAAGTGTATTGTACGATCTTTAAATGTCTGTAGAGTCCGATGGAAGGAGCTCTATGTTGATTCTCTATGGATGTCCAAGGGTTCCAACAACCGTTTGCTAGAGAGGGGAAAAATCGATTTTTTGACCTATTGTACCCAAAATTGCACTCCCAGTGGCCCTTAAGTTATGTTACTCATAACGTATATCTTGAATTTTCTCTTTGAATGCCTTATGAAGTCTGCTATATCTGAATCAATTTTGTAAAGTTTTGTTTTAGTAGAACACTGAGAGACGTAGACAAAGGTCTTTATACACAAAAAATGCTAACGTCGGATTTTGTAATTTTTATTGCCGTTGTGCTTAGTATTTTTAACCTGTGGTAATATAAAGATCATGGAATTTCAAAGTCAATTACACAGCGACCGACAACATGTAACTATCACCGCTGCCTTCTGTTTACTTTTTGTGTCTATAATGAAATATGTAATTGAAGCATTTCTGCAAACGTTTCAGGGTTGCCACTGGAGGGAATACCAGGTTGACCTATTCCGTGTTTATTACCCCGGTTTGCCCATCATCACCCAAGGAGATTCTACTCTTTTTACACAGTATCGCCGTAAAGTCCAACCATGCGCAACACATGCAGTTAAAGGGAAACTTGAGGGGAATAACGCTGTGTGCTTCAAAATAACATACCTGAAATTTATCTGGAATAATAAGAAGATATCGAAGAATAAGCTCTTGTACAACAGTTGGTAGAAAGTGGGTAGAGAAGCTGATGCGAATGCAATGCCTCAGATTATTTTCGTGGTCATGCAAAGCCTGGAATTTCAAAGCCATCACAGACCTAAGCGCTGTTGATCGGGAGTTCAATGACTGTATCCCTCTTCCAACTAATACGATTAACGTGAAGTAGACAGAAGAATATCTTAGCTGTAGGAAAAATAGTTTGTGAATGAGTAGGCAAAGAACATCATGTGAACGTAACAAGTTAGATTTTTAAAAAAAATGTACACGAAAAATGTACATTACCTTTAACTCGCGTAAGCAAAAGCTATTTCAGTTTAAAAAATTATTATAAATTGAAGGCATGTGTGTAAAATCGGTCTAACCGTTTATTAAAACTGACTTTTGTGCATTCCAAAAACGAAATATTATTTGACAGAGTGGTATATTTTATTAGAGCTAATACATCAAACTTATTTTTATGCACAGTCCAAAGTAGTATAATTCATTTTTTATACTTATGACAAAATATATCAAAATAACAAAATTAATATACGGAGTTCTGAATTAAGCATAACTTAAGAATATGTTCTTATTTTTATCACAAAACACCCTTGCAGATTAATTTTAGTGCGCATCAGAAAGTATTATTAACACTCCCCTTAAAATATGTATGGGCATGTGGCCTATTTCAGACATTAAATCAAACAGTGACTCTTTTTCATGAAAATCATTACTTTCAGCTGATGATAAAAGACTTCTGCAATATTCAAGAAAAATTGCAGGCACATAATTAAGCAGTTCAAATGCATTTTTTTTTTTTTTTTTAGATTAACGTCCTTTAGCCTTATTGATGAATGAAATTGAGGAAACGATGCTCAGATGATCTTGGGATCCATGGAGTTTAAAGTTACTCGATGTTCGTCTTCTAGGGATAAAGGAAAACCCTGGAAAAAAAAAAATTAAACAAAAAACCTTATCCGGGTAACTCAGTTTAAGTGAGAGTCAAACTCGCGACCTGAGGCAGACACGCTACCACCACACTACCCAAGCGGGCTAAGTGCATCTTCGAATTTAACGAAGTTATGGACCTTGCATTTTCATAGTTATAAGGTAAAGGACACGTTCATAGTAGTTATATATAATCACAATCAAGGATTTTGGTGTTAGACTATCCATAAATTATTTGTATTTTTTCAAAATAAGAGACGCGCGTGTCTTCAATTCTACATTTATATGATATATTTGTGATCGTTAAAGGCTGTATGGTGCTATATAGATAGCATTTGTCCTTAAAATCATGGACCTGGGTCCATGTATAAGTAATATATTCATACCAAAAAGAGTCAATTAGCGTCAAAAGCTAAACGCCAAAATTTGAGAATTAAAGGAATGTTTTAAAAACTAGTTCAAGGAAAGACGTATATACGTGCTGGTATATAGCTTGTCTTATAGAGTGGTATTGTTTTCTGTTCCTCAGTTGGAATGTTCACGCCAATGACAGCGCTCCATTACCTTGTTCACGACCCACCGAGACGCTAAAGAATGCAATATCGCTATTTATTTGAGTGCAACAGCGTACTAAGGATGATCGGCCACTTCTTACAAGTACCCCAACTGGACAGGTTTTTTTTTTTTTTTGGTAGTGTTTAACGCCCGCTTTAACTACTAATGGCATCGCAGACGGTGACACTGATGATACATGAATGATGATGGAGCACCGGTGGAATGCGATGGCGGGGGAAACCGGAGTACCCGGAGAAAACCCGCCCCAGCGCCGTTTTGTCCACCACAAATCTCACATGCGGTCGCTTGGGATTGAACCCCGGCCGTCTAGGTGAGAGTCGAGTGGTCTAACCACTCGGCCACGGCGCGGCCCACAAACTGGACAGGTTATTCTTGCTTTTGTTATACACAGTTCATTCTAAATTAAGAGGACTTCATAGAAAATCCAAATTTTATGCTTTATTTGGCATGAAAAAGGTTGAAGCAAACGGCATTTTAATCAAAAGTGTTGTAGTTGTTTTTAAAAAAAATATAAAATAACAAACCATTTTCTATACAAGGGTAGTGAGCGGTAGAGGGTATTTTCTTGAAAAATTCTGTATTGCATATTTTGAAGATACAATATTTTGTTTCTCTATCTTTCTCTTTCTCACCACAAACATGAGGTATTTTAATATTTTTTTTTATTTATTCAGAAGCCTCAAAAATTGTATCTGGTAAAACCTAGATTCAAGTTATGAGTAGAATGCAGTAATTATGTAAGCTTGTTCTACATAACTTTGTCCAATGTCTTAACTGTCATGAAGTTCGTTTCACAGCAGCTCTGTGCTAATATCACGTGTTACGGAAGCAAGAATATGTTCTTAATGTGTGCTTGTATTCACATCATCGAAATAACGAATACTTTTTTCTTCATTCTATTTATTTAAAGTCGCTTTAAGTGCTCGGTCATATCGCGACGGTTCTGTTCATGATACTCATTTGTTCTGAACGATAGTCTTTTATCTATGCTTTTGCCCATACATTTTCGTTTCGCTCCAATTAAACGTATTAGAGTGCCATCCAGCATAGCTGCCTTTCACCATCTGAACTCAGACGGTATAGAGCAAGTCTTCTAGATCGTCTGCTTCTTACACATATACTAAATCCTCAAATTTAACATTTAATATAAAAATTAGATAAAAACAAAAAACCAAGATTTAAACTGTAACATCCTTAAACTCATAACGAATTACATGCAGAAGATGCTGAGGTAGCGTCTAGTCTACCTGCTTTCATTGTTTGTGGATAGATGGCAACGTAATCACTAGAGCTCGGTTTTGGGTTCCGAAGCGCAGACAGTTACAACACACATAGCAGTCAGCGAGGGTAGTGGGTAGGGATTTGTAGCATAAACATGCACACATTGAGGTAGCCTTATTACGTGTATTGATCTTATATTCATCGTTGTAATTCATATAGTAATACAATAAAACAATTACTTCATAATATGATCAGTAAATAAAACTTCTTATACTTTTACAAATAAAAGTAAAAAGCTTGATACAAAAAAAAATGCAGATCCCTAAAAGACAATGAACATAAATCAACCAAAATCATTCAGAACTCATTGCAGTGAATTACAATGTACATATTCACTGTACAGAAATAAAAGGCTCTCCTCCTGTCACCCAAAAAACTATGCTTGCATCATCCACAAGTCGATTTTTTCAATCTCCGCTCTCTTTCAGTGTTCACTGGTTTATCTACTAGCAGGAACTGAACGAGGCCAAAAAGTGAGCAATGCTAGATTGTGCACACATTTCGAGACCACGCCTACTTCACCACGTCATAGTTTTCTCTAAAAACATGATGGCCTTAAACGGGACCGCTTCCCCCTGCCACTGGGAAAAACAACACGACCCTGTACTAGGGGAGAGAGGCAACGAAGTAAAATCTGTTTCATGGAGACACTGCTTGCAAGTCGAGAAACGCGTCTCGGTTAAGGGGGCCAGTATGTGGAACACTTGGCAGCAGCGACGGTTGGTTTCCAACCGCACACACCATATTCCCAAACTTTAAAGTTAGGCGGACTTTGGAAGACGAATGGGAAAGGGTCTTTATGTTCTGAAAAATACTGCATACTCTCTGTGCACCAACCTCAATCCAAAAATGTTGTGACCCTGGATCGAGCATTAACAATTACAGCTACCATTTATTTTTCAGTTTTACTGTTATTTTAGACTGAATGTAGAACTTTTGCATCATGGTATTAAATATCCAATCCGGTATTTACCTTGGCAACTGAGGGAAATCACGAATAAATCTCAATCAGCTTGGTTGACTCACGGGATTTGAACCGAGGACCTCTCGAATGCGGACCACATACGTTACCGTCTAGCCATTCCGTTGTATTGAATATACAGTTGTGTTTTTATCAAAAATAAGTGTTGCAATGTTTTTATTTAGAGTCCATTCTGATGTTGAAGTTCCTGATAGATTCTTTCGAAAGTGATTGATTCCTCGTGCTCGGCAGGACGAGGAAAACCATTGAAGGGAATCAGACTATCTGCACACGTTCAACTAAAAGGTAATCATCGTTAGGATGTAACCGCCGCTCGTCAGGAAAAAATCGCTGCGGTTATAACAATAGTTCCATAAGAAATGACAGCGAGAACGTGACTGATGTGCTCAATGCAACTGCGCGTTTTGTGAGCGGATAACTGAAAAACGCCACATTATAGACGAGCCATTTGCTATGAAGAGCTTTGAGCGTCATTACAAAACTGATGCCATTTATGTGAAATGCTTCCCAAGTGCCCCGAATTTGGAACGGCAATCTAAACGTCATCTCAATGACTTGGAAGTCGCTGTTGGCATTTTCATCTAGATTTAGAGACTTGAGCTTTGCGTATAACAGAAAAGCTATACCGAAAAGTAGTTTACCTTCTTTGCTAAGGCAGTAGATCAACTGCATTCGACCCTAGAAATATCGAGAATCGACTATACTCTATTCGCTCTATGAAACACACTCCGCGCAACATCATACCTTTCATGTAATTGTTCAACTGTTCGGTATCAGCAAACTTGTCGAACTTTATTCCAAATAACACTACAAATTTATTATACTGCATGAAATCCCTAAACATATTTTCAGTGAATTTTACAAACTAGATAAATTATAGGATCTATTTTCTACATTTAGGTTCCAGTCAGAGGCCAATGGGAACATTCACCGTGATGTCGTAATTATGGATTTATTTTATAAAGAAATAATGGAGAAATAGAAAAACAATTGCGATAAATAATCTTATATTAAAATTAACAAGTAATGTAAACATACATAAGTTATAATTCTGCCGTTGGTAAGCATTAGCGAGGTATAATGTTAAAACAACACGTTAAAACTCTACTGCTAGGAACGGCAAATTACGTTGCAGGAAATATTTGCTCGAATTCAGCTAATTAAGTTCCAGAGAACTCAGTATACAAGAACTCCATCAAGCTCACGGCTCAATTCATGAGAAATTTACCTTCTGAAATCTAAAGGCTATTGAAAAATCGCACGTAAACTATTTCTGCGGATTAGCAAACAGAGAGGCGGTGCCGTGGGTGAATGATTAGACCGCTCGGCGGCCCGGGTTCAATCCCAAGCGCCCAAATGTGGGATTCATGGTGGACGAAGCGGCGTCTGGGCGGGTTTTCTCCGAGTCCTCCGGTCTCCCCCTCTACTCATTCCACCTATTGCTTCATCAATTTCGCTTACATTTCATATCATCCACTTCCTCATGTTCATGCCTGGCTGTGAGCCGACCCCTCGAAACAGGTTCTCCATTCTGTGGTTCTGTGACGTTTGTTCCCCAACAGGCTTCTGACCACTAGGCATTACCATCGGCTTGTAAGTCCTAAGGGGTGTCAGTCCTACCAATACGGGGAGGGTAAGCGCAACACATAGAGAATATTTAAGATCAAATAGAATGAAAAGTGTATCTAAAATGCTAATACAAACTGTATAGTTGGAAATGTAGAAAATAGGAACTAATGTGGGGTAGTCTGTAGTAGGCGGGAATTATGTTAATTAAAGGGTATGCGTCGCTAAAATTTAGAAATTTAGTCACACTTTCTTGCGCTTCAAGTTACTCTTGCTACACATTTTACAGGTTACTACGATCCGTAACGCAAGTAGCGGCTTTAATACTCTTGAAGTTAGCACATTTAATACGACGCAACCTACTTAAATTCAGGAATGGTATATTATTCATATTAAAACAATCGGAAACTTGTTTCAAACAGTTGAGTTGTTAGCCTGCATTAAATATATCAGCAAATTTAGCTGGTGGAGTCCATTCTCGTCTCAGCCACCTTAAGAAAAAGTACTCAGACTACCACTGGAGCAACTATCTTTCGGCAGATAAAAATTGTGGCAATATGCTTGGGATAGCCACTCACTTTTGTTTAACTCAAATGTTCTTATTTCAAGAAGCGTATAGAAATGAAAGTGTTCAGATCGCACACAATATCAACAACTATCACTAGCGTTAACTGCAGCTGACTCAGGTAGTAAATACCGTAGGAGAAAGGTGATGATTGTAGCACCTTTGATGGTGTTCACAGAAATCAGCATTGGCCATTGAATTCTGTTTCTCAATTCAGAGCTCTATAGTTTCATTTTCTCCATCAAGTACTTGTACGTAATTGGTAGGCAACAAGATTTTGTATCAACCCAAAAATGTGACACTGTGATGTGTTTTGAGAACCCCTGAACCCAGAAAAAAGGCATTTTTAGGAAAAGATTTCATGTGCGTACGTGTCACATAAATTTAAACACAAAAAGTCCGTTATTTCCCAAACTTGGTATTTGAGATAAGGACTGCGATCCAAGATTTTTAAATCCCCCAACCATAACTACCCTTTACATGGAATATTTTGCGAAATGCTCGATTTTCTCAGAAACGTCTAACAATTTTGATTAAAGACATTTCAATCTTGAATTTTTTGGGAATAGCCTCTGAAGTCCTCTTCATCCTGGATGAGTTTTGTACAACTGCTTACGCGTCAGAGATGGACACAAACTTCTACAAAAAAATGCAGATCACATTAAACCTAATTTTGTCTCTCTCTCTCTCTCTCTCTCTCTCTCTCACACACACACACACACACACATACACGGTGTCCCAGAACTCAACCACACATATTGGCAGGTTCGTAGAAGAGTCCTAGATAAACAGTTTGAGATAGTAAACCTATTGTCCCTTTTGATAAATGTCAAAGTTATGGCATGTTTTCTAGATCGCACAACAACGGCCGTAACTTAAAAATAATGTGCACGTGTGTATCCTATTTTCATTCAGAATGCCTCATTTGGATGCCAGTAGTCGAATGAAAGCAGTATTGATGCACAATCAATACGATATTTAAAATTATTGGAGTCGCAACGTTGGCACAATTGCGTGATGTTTCAGGGTGTGCACGCCGCTGATAATAACAGTTCGATTGATTTCAGGTCATATGTACGTAGTTAGCGACAGCCTTCCGCTCTAACATACTGGTGGACGAGTCGCAATATGGTTGGTCATTGAATCACACGATACAAAGTTAACACTGCTCTCTGAAAATGTCCTTTTTTAGGTTATTAATTTTCTTGTTTTTCTCAAAGAGGTACACAACTTGAGCAGCACTAATAGGCTTACTTTACATTTCTGAAGCAAAAATGATAAAACCTCCAGTACAAATTATTTTCAAAAGACTGAATGATAGCTAGTAGTGTTCAACATTAAGTGCATAATTGTCAAAGAACCTGCGTTGATTGATGCAGTAAAAAAATTAGGTTTGCTGAAAACATTTGTGTAAGTGTGCTATGAAATGTAGTGACAAGAGAGTGTTTTTGGGGTGGAATATAAAAATATCATTATTGCTTATATTCCAACAGCGGCAATTTGAACTGATCCGTATGTAGATATTGAGCTACTGTGTATCTGCGAGAATTTGCTTCTGAAAATCTTGTTTAATGCCTACACGTGACTACTGTGAGAACTAAATTTCATCTGAAGTTCATTTGACACAAAGATAATAAATTGTGACGTAGGCAAGTGTACCCCTTCAAGGTTAAATGCAATAATTGTTATTGAAAGTTCTGTGTTGGATCTACATGCTAATCATACATTACATTTATTTTATTTGTCAGTATAAACAAATCATATTGAATAACGCAGAAAAAGAGGAAAGTCTCATTATAAAACAAACAAAGAAGACAATATAAAAATAAGGATATCAATGGAGCCTTGAACCTTCAACTCCCTTAACATCTTCACCAGATGCCCACACGCTTACCATAAGACTAAAGTATGCCATTATGTGCACTCTCCGAGGATTCACATCAGGGCCCACTGCATCGGTGGCGTGCTAATCCTAATACATTTTCTGCTGTAGCAAAGAATTTAGAACCCAAATCCTATAGGTTTCTTATCTCAAAATGTTTATCTTGGACCTCTGTACAATCCTGTCAATTTATGCGGTCGTTCTGTGTGTGTGTGTGTGTGTGTGTGTGTGTGTGTGATAATGAACTACACCGAAATAATTTGCGAGATTGTGCACGTGACTGATATAAGTAATTTGAGATCGGCGATGCATGGTCCCCGGATAAACTAACGCAACTACATAGCGTTAAACATGTGGGTATCAGGTACTGATAAGTCGGTGTTAAAGCAAAGCAGGTTGAAAAAATGGCTAAGAATGTCTTTAAAACTGCTGGCCGAGTATAGAAATATCGATTTTTAGCAGCTCGTTACTAGCGTTCGCAAGATTTAATGTCGCAAAAATCTGTAAAATTTCGACAGTGCGACACTGAACATTGAGTTATGTAGCCTACTCTGGAGGCGTTTTTTCAACTACTCTGGTGGCTCTATGCGTAACGCGGGAAGCTGCTATCCCAAAGGTCATAAGTTCGATTCCTGTCATAGAGTAAATGTATTTATTATTATTTTTTTTCATTCCAGACAAAGTGCCGTGATACGTGGCGTACTGGCTTTTCAGAAACTTATAGCCGTTACTTCGAAATTTCAATAAACAGGCCATAGGTCTCCTATCTCAAATTACTTGTTTAAGTAATCTACATATTCTGTGAAAATATTTCGGTATGGTTCATTAACACCCTGTATGTATGTATGTATGTATGTATGTATGTATGTATGTATGTATGTATGTATGTATGTATGTATGTATGTATGTATGTATGTATGTATGTATGTATGTATGTATGTATGTATGTATGTATGTATGTATGTATGTATGTATGTATGTATGTATGTATGTATGTATGTATGTATGTATGTATGTATGTATGTATGTATGTATGTATGTATGTATGTATGTATGTATGTATGTATGTATGTATGTATGTATGTATGTATGTATGTATGTATGTATGTATGTATGTATGTATGTATGTATGTATGTATGTATGTATGTATGTATGTATGTATGTATGTATGTATGTATGTATGTATGTATGTATGTATGTATGTATGTATGTATGTATGTATGTATGTATGTATGTATGTATGTATGTATGTATGTATGTATGTATGTATGTATGTATGTATGTATGTATGTATGTATGTATGTATGTATGTATGTATGTATGTATGTATGTATGTATGTATGTATGTATGTATAAGAAAAACGTTCAGACCCAGATTTCACTCGGCTCCTTAGTATAGTTTCGAAATTGTAAAGCTCTCTCATACGATGTTAAAGACACATGGAAAGGTTGATCTATCGAAAGCTGTATCCACCGCTGTTCAGCTCGCCCAAAACAAGTAATCACATTATATCACTCCACATGACACCCGTCTGGACGCATAAATCATATGCGGTCCAAAGCATTACCAGAAAACTCATCCAGCTGCCACATTCTTTCTTCATATTTTATATTGTGATTTATATGCGATGTCACGGTCGACATCTAAACTAACGTCAGCAACTGGGCTGATTTAAAACTGCATGTCCCGTACTAAAACTTTAAAGCATTTATTCGGTTGGACATATTTTCATATAGGTACCTATTGTTTTGCGGTTTTAATTGCTTCGTTTATATATTCCCCTTTAACTTCTATGGTTAAATTGGGGGCTTTGCTTTAGAAACTATAGTTTTCTCCAAAACATGATAGCCTTCAAATGGACCGCTCCCGCCTACCACTGGGCAATAACCATTAGCAAACAAAAACGAACCTGTACTATGGGCGAGAGGCAACATCGTAAAATCTGTTTCCCAGCGAAACTGCTTGCAAGTTGCAATCACGCGTCAGTTAAGACACCAGTAAGTGGAAGACTTGGCAACAGCGAGGGTTGATTTCCAACCGCACACCCCGTAACCGCAAACTTGAAAAATCAGACCGACTTTGGAAGAAGAGTGAGGCAGGGTCATTCAAGTTCTGAAAAAAATACTGTACTTCTGGTGTGTTCTCGCTAAACTGTAGGGTTTATTAACGTTAGTATTTTTAGTATTATGATTTACACACTAAAACATTCGCTCTAAAATGCTTACTCTTAGACTGTGTGATGGATTGGGTGTAAACAAAATATCCCCGCCCCAGTCGAGCATTGAACCCGAGGAGCCCAATGTGCCGGTACCCATGGCCGCGCTCGCTAAAGCGTCTCGCTTTGGTGCTTCGTGGGCAGGGGATCGTGGGTTCGAGTCCCGCCTTGGGCATGGGTGTTATATGTTTGTGCAATGTGTATATGTTTGTAAAAGAAACAGTAAAACCAGTAATAGTAAAACCTACGGGGGGAAATGTAAATAGGGATACAGTACCGGAGTCCTGATCAGACTCCGTTACTGTTTTAAATAAAAAAAAAAAAAAAAAAAAAAAAAAAATGTGAGAAGTCAGAACGCTGACCGCACCAACCAGAGGCAATGTATTTATCTTTTGTAACTTACATTAACAAAGGATATGAAGATTTAGGATATATGTACAGGAAATTAACTAAAAGATGCAATAATTGAAGATTAACGTTTATTTGGAAAGCTCAGTGTACCTATATTGTAACAGGAGATAAACATAAATTGGAACCTAACAGACTTAAAAATATATGTGTTCCATTCACATGATTTTCTCTATCTCTCTGTAACAAATTATTGTTAAAAAGCTTATTTTTCTATCTACTTCATGCTAATTGAGATGGACATTAGCAGACTTGTCTTATTACTTGCTTTATGACAAATCCTTTAAAAGTTGGTGTTTTTGTTTTGTTTTTTTGTTTGTTGCTGAAATCAATAATGGGGATATTTTACACCACCACCCAGCTGCATCTATTATGCAAATACTTATTCTTACGAAACATCATTCTTTTATCTACTCCATACTAATCTAGATAACATTACCACAAGTGGTCTTATTACTTAGTTCCTTATAAGTGAAGGGAAAATAAGGGAATAAACACCTTCGCCTAATCCTTTAGCCCAAATATCCTTGATGATCAATGTGGGATATTTCTTACATGGCTTGTAAAACAATTCAAAATTACAACTTTCTCACCGCTCGTTATAAAATATCTGTGCGATGTTTTACAAATTGCATTTATTCGGTCATGATGGTTTAGGTACTAACGGAAACGGCCTCACTTTGCCGCTTCCAAAGCTCACCAGCAGAAGGCAGTCTGCAAATGCTGTTTGCTCATTTTCTAATTAAATCCAATTTGATTGCTTACTTTAGATTTATTTTTCTGCAGCTCTGCATAATCGCACGTTAAACATACCGCTGTTATGTAATGCATCACTACCTAGGCGCATCCAATCTCCCCGGGTTTTGGGAATCACTGCCCCGGCGAGACCAACCCAAACCCAACAACTGCCCAAAGGGAGGGGCTCGAAACTTTCCGCCTGACTTCCAGTCACGACAGAAGTATCAGGTGTGCTAGAGGCCCGCAGCACCTGCACCCGGCAGTTAAGGAGGTCGAAACCTCTCCCTATGGACAAATGGTACATAGGAAAATTCGGGGGATGTAAATTAACTTCCGCAGTTATCACCAGGCGACTAAGTTAAATCTCCGAAAAAACCCATAGGTCAGGAAGGTCGTCCACGGGAATTAAACCCGTGACCTCCTGAATGCGAAGCGTAGACTTTACCGCGGCACCACTTCGCTCGTATTAGTTTAGAAGTGCCAGTATTTATTAACCAGTAGAATGTTGGGGAAACATTTTAATTTAAAATTAAGCATTGGTTTTAGTTATTAAATGTGTAAAATTAAGTACATAATATTGCCATATGAAATACAAAACTGTTTAAATCTATTTATATAATGAATGAAAGAAATAATATTTATTAGTCCATTTAGTTATGAAAGTCTGAAGAATCACTTATAGAGAACAAAACCGGGCTTGTAGCGACTACTGAGAGACCACGGAGATGTACACGCCACTGATGATGCCTGCCGCAGACGCAGGCGAAACGTCTGGGGAACGAAGGGAGAAGCCCAGTGGACCACGGCCTACAAGCCCGGTTTTGTTCTCTATAAGTGATTCTAACACCGGCCGTGAAAGCCTTCGAACTTTAATGAAAGTCTGAAGAGTTATTAAAGAAATTGGGAATAATTGTAGAAGAATAAATTGCTGGTATAACACAATAATATTAAACTACATAAATAAAATAATGTGGAAAGTAATACATATATACATACAAATAAATTACATTATTAGGTAGAATAAAGTTCTTGTAGTAAATATACAACTTAGTGCTGGATATCAGCACCCTTCGCTGGAAACCAGCGATGTAGTTTATAGTATAGAACAGAGCGCAGCTGGATACCAGTTTAAAGTTGCTGGTCTTCCATTAATACTTATATTATAGAATAATTTGCTTTATTATATATTTTAATTCATTTACACCTTAATTTTCCTTTTTTTATATTATAGATCCTTGTTTACTAATTTTAATTTGAAAATTTAGATTAGTTAGTTATCTGAAGAAGAAAAAAACAAACAGTATGTAGGTAATAGATACTTTCTTTTATGTTATTGTTTCATTTGTATAGCCCGGTTTAACTTCTATGGTCATGTCGGGGTCTTTGACTTTTGAAATAACTCATCTGATCACTGTAGGCTATTGCCATTAGGTATATTATTTTACATCATTAAACACACGCACATTCACTCTCGCATACATACTTCCAGACTCTGTGGGAGATAGGGAATAATACGATAATAAAGAAAATTTCCCCGGCCCAGGCCGGAATCTAACCTGGGATCTCCGGGTGAGAAGTAAGCTCCCTGATGATAAAATTTGTAATGCTTGCTTTTGGAAATAAATTAGTATAAAGGTTCCTAAGTATTTAAACGCTCATCAAGAAATCTTTTATAATATTGCGTTTTAAGCACTCTATGTACCTTCTGGATGAATTCTAGGAATATTTAAAAGCACAAACACTTTTAGGACATTCAATTTTAATAGTATTCAGTCGATGAGTCGAAAACCTGTTGTTTAAAAGAAGAATGACATTGGCAGTATCATGCAAGAGTTAACAGCTTAAACATCCCGAGTTCTAATAACATGAAAATTCAATTTCACGTTCAGCTACTCGAAACTTCCAATACAATCAAACTTTACAGGGACCATGATCAATTTTTAATCATGGGTAAAAAAATCGCCTTTAGGTGAAATTAACAATATTGCTTTTGTACGGAAAGTACTTAACAAATCCAATTACTGGGCACGAAAGGTTTAACGAACCTGTACTTCAATGCTAAGCTTCAACAAGCGACGGGGACACAACAAAAAACCATCCAAAATACTGAGAGCAGACAGCACTTCAAACTAAATAAAGAGCCAAGCTAGGCAATAAATATATTCATAGAGACGAAAGCTGAAAACAGACGATCACAACTGAAGTAGCTTTGTTCGACGAAAAGGGAATAAAATAAAACTTCAACATAGAATACTCACATTGTATTTCTGTGTACCTACAAATACAAACTGTAACTGCAAAATCATTTCATGTAAATGGAATTGCTGAGCGTTTTCTGGTTATCCACTTACGGTAGTACTTCTGTATAAGACATAATCAATCACGCCAATGTTTAGAGAATACTGAAATGTACTTTTTGCATATAACTCGTGCTCATTGAGGGAACAAGGCTCTTCATTAAGAATATTGCTGAGGTGGGGAAATCAAACATTCCCACAGTTCAAAAACATATTTTATCAAAGGTATTCTAACTTCAGACAGAACATCTGGCATTCTGGACGCATTTTAAAATCTTGTATTTATGTTAAATTTCCTGAAACATCCCCTGTATTTTTCCCTCCGAAAATGACCTTTCCGCTCCTAACGGATGGTTTGCAATTTGGGCAAATTTTGGTTCTCGAGTCACATGTTGTAAAGTATCTAAATAAACTTTGTAATAATAATTTGTTACAAATATGTAGAGAAAGCCATGTGAATGGAACATATCAGAGTTCTCCTTTCTCTACAAGTACTCTGTACATAGTGTATAGAGAAGGTATTGTATTGAACTAAAAAATTCGATACCGCAAATACATCTTTTAGCACTCCTTGAATCCAAGAAAAGCATTCCTAGACAAATGCCCGTGTGTGTGTGTGTGTGGGGGGGGGCACAGCTCAAAAACGAAGTTCCTTAAATACCAAACTTGATATTTAAGTTCAGTATATTCCAAGAATGCGACACGAAGATTTTCAAGTAAATCTGCCCACCTGGTTTTCTTTAAAATGGCTAACGATTTTGATTAAAATCACTCATATTTAAGATATTTACATGATTAATAAAATGTTTATCCTGAATTTTCGGGGAATAGCCTGTGAAGACCTCTTTATTCTGGATGACTTTTGCATAACTGGTAAATTGCAAGAGATAGACAAAAATGCATCATCATTCACATACATTTTTTCGTGGAGTTGACCGTTCTCAAGATAATCCTTGTTATTGGTTTCAGTTTTAAAATACTTCAAACTTTTCTCACACAGGAACTTCTCAACTCCTGGCCACCAAAGAAACGGATTTCAATCCCATAGCAACCACATTTTAAAACATTTGACTGTCGGTTTAGCCTAGTGTACTCCCTTATTTCTCTGCCACTTAAAAAGAACTAAGCAATAAGACCGTTTCCGTCAATGTTTATCTGGATTAGCATGAAGTAGGTAGAAGAGCAAGCTTACTAACAGTAATTGTTTACAGAGATGTAGAGAAAGTCGTGAATGGAACACATCAGATTTTTTAATTCAAGAAGCCTTAAAAACTGCATTTGCAGTGAGGTTTTGCAACCGAATTTTGCGTCGAAAGCGGTAGTTCCTGTTCCTCGGGTAAGTGCTAGAAAACATAAAAACCCCGTGCATTTAAATTCCTCTCTGGAAGAGTAGCAGCACAATTCGATAATACACTGAATGCCCAGAGGTACGGGAAGTTTGAGTGTCGTTAATAAGTGAAAGAGATAACGAAAGTTGCGGCCAGATTAACGGAGATAACTACAAACCCTTGATCCAGCAGAGGAAGAAGTTTAACTGCCATCTAACCGCTATTTGCAGAGAACAGCTTCCAAAAGTACTCTAACTTATACTTGGTTCACCGCAGTGGTAAAGTAAATTATGCCAACTACAAAATTGTTAGAATAAGGTTTTAACACACCTGCTCGTGATAGATCGTTTGCTACATTAGGGTCGTTTGTTATCTTCTTGAGGCAGTCTTATTTTTACTTTCTCTAGCCCGCATGTACAATGTACATAGTACATAGAGAATATATTGTATTCCAACCAAAAATTTTATGTCGAGATTTCATCAGAAAGATCCCACATGTACATAGAGCATACAGAAGGAATTGCATTCCACCCAAAAAATGCGATTCCGAGATTTTACCGGAAATACACATTTTAGGTTCCCTTAAAATTAGATAAGGGTGTGTTTGTATGTGTCCGTGAACACAAACTCAAAAACAAAACTCAGTAAAATACCAAACTTCGTATTTAAGCTTAACATCACCCTGGGATGCAACATGAAGAATTTGAGGAAAATCCACCCCATCCCAAACTATCCTTTTCATGGAAAAATTTTGAAATTTGTGATTTTCTAAAAAGTGGCTCTAACGATTTTGATTAAAATACCGTATATGAAAGACATTTACATGACAAATAAAATGTATATCTTGAATTTTCTGAGAATAGCCCCTCAGAAGACCGCTTTATTCTGGATGAATTTGCTGAAATTTGTACAGCTGTTAAACGTTAAGATATGTGTACCATTCGCATGACCTTCTCTATATCTCTGTAACAAATATTGCTAAAACGCTTATTCTTCTACACACTTCATGCTAATCGAAATAAACAGCAGAAATGATCATCTTACTTGCTTTCTTGTAAGTAAAAGAGAAATAAGGCTAAAGCGATAGTCAACTCTTTTAAAAGCTGGTTGCATGTGATTGAAATCCGTTTCTTTGCAGTGCCATTGCAGATAAATTCCCGTATGAGAAAAGTTTTAAGAATTTTAAATGGTGAAACCAATAACCTGAAATATCTAAAAAAAAAAAAAGCTGATGTGTTCCATTCACATGACTTTCTCTATATCTCTGTAACAAATTATAATTATTGTTAATAAGCTTATTCTTTTATTTATTTCATGCTAATCGAGAAAAATTAGCAGAAATAGTCTTATTTCCTGTTTTATTGTAAGTAGAAGCGAAATAAGGGAGTAGCATAGGTTAAAGTGAAAGTCAAAAGCTGGTTGCTATGTGACTGAAGTTTGTTTGTATGGACACGAGTTGGCAAATTCCTGTATGAGAAAAGTATAAGTTCTTCAAAGCCGAAACCAAAAACAAGGAATATCTAAAAAACGATCAACTCCACATAAAATGTATATAACATAAATTGTGTGTTTTAACGTGCTCTACATTTTTTGTGTGTTCAGTTTTTGTCCATCTGTTTTTGTCTGTGTGTGTGAGTGTGTCTGTGGGCAGCATAGCTCAAAAACGAAAAGTCCGTTAAAAACCAAATTTACGTAACTATTAAACCGTAAAAGATGAACAAAAACTTACCACACAAAAATGTAGAGCGCGTTAAAACACACAATTTATGTTATACACATTTTTTTCGTGTCGTTTTTGAGATATTCCTTGTTTTTGGTTTCAGCTTTGAAAAACTTAATACTTTTCTCATACAAGAATTTGCCAACTCGTGTCCATACAAACAAACGAACTTCAGTCACATAGCAACCAATTTCTGGCTTTCACTTTAACCTATGCTACTCCCTTATTTTGCTTCTACTTACAATAAAGCAGGAAATAAGACTATTTCTGCTAATTTTTCTCGATTAGCATGAAATAAATAAAAGAATAAGCTTATTAACAATAATTTTTTAGAGCTATTGAGAAAGTCAAGTGAATGGAACACATCATATTTTTATGTCATGTAAATACCATGTCGCATTTTAATCAAATACGTAGGAGCCAATTTTGAGAAATTCAAAATTTTCGAAATTTTTTCCACGTAAAGGGTATTTTGGGGTGGGGGAATTTTTCTCAAAATCTTCATGTCGCATGCCTGGATGATACTAAACTTAAATACCAAGTTCGTTATTTTACAGATTTTTCGTTTGAGTTATCGTGTTTAAAGACATGGACACGCGGACTTTTTTATAAAAATTTTGTTTTTGTATACAGGGTCCCTAAAACGTGTGCTTTCGGTGAAATTACGATTAGTAATTATTGGGTAGAATATAATACCTTCTCTATACACTATACACACAGTACATGTAGAGAAAGTAAAAAAATAATCGAAGATAACGACGAGCAGATGTGACGGTCTCATGTTTTATTTAACGTCGCGTTATGGAAGGAGGCTGTGCGGAGCTGACTAATGCAGGTTTGTATCACTCACAGCAAGACCCTGACATTACAATCGATGAACATACCACAAATTGCACTGTTGGCAATATTGCCCAGCACGTCGGGGAAATGGCTCGAGTTAAAGCAATAGATTAACGGAATGGACAAGTCTATGTACACACACCGGCGCTAATAACTCTTCTTATTGGCTAGTAATTTACGGTAAAGCAGCAAAAGTGGTAGGTCTGGAGGAAGGAAACAAGAGAAAGCAATAATGGCGGTGGAGGTTTTCCGTGTTTTATTTCTCTTACGTTATGCTAGCTAAAAGTTGACTTCGCTCTTTATGAATTCCAAACGCTGTTACCTCCATCAGTTTATATATTACGGTCTCTCCTCAAATGCTGGTAAAGGGTATGCAAACAGGGTTTTCGACTCGTTAATTAGAGAACGCCTTGTGCTTTCTTGCGTGTATCTTTCGCCTGGTTTCTTTACAATTTTGGCGTGTACCCCACTCTTACATCGGCTCTAGGGGTGAAGTCAAACACTTAAAGTTCATTTGTTTTCATCCGATTTATTTGAAGGAAGCAAAATTAGTTTGCAGAGCAGTGGTTGAAATGTTTACTTTCTCTACTACTTTAGTAAACGAAGTATTGCATTGCATCCGAAAATTCGTTTGTAGTCGGCTTAGCCTCACCATATTTAGGACTTATAAACGGATGCCTAGGGGTCAGAAGCCTATCGGGGTAGCAACGGCACGACACTATAGAATGGAGAACTTGGAACGAGTGGTCGGCCCTGAAGCAATTTATCTCTGTCATGTTTGTTTCATTTACGCGTTAGTGGTAACCTTACAGGTAAGAGCACAATTGTTTTAGCAACGGAATTTTTTTACCGTAACGAGGTTAAATTTTCAGTTTTCAGGACTTCTTCGACGGACCTCGTAAGGGAAGGAGGTCATAGTGATATTCGACGAGATAATTATATTCTACGGAAAGGTAACTAGATTATTTTTCGGTATACTTTGCTGAATTAATAAAAGAGGATAGTAATTAAAAAAAAAAGAAGAATATTAAGAGATAATTTGATTAGTTCGCCGCAATTGTAATCGTGCTTATTTGAAAGTGATTCATTATGTTCCGCAGAAAGGGCTATCGTTCACGATACTTTTATTTGCTGTGTTGGAACTGTATTAAATGAAACAGAAAATCCCTTCAAAGAGAATGTTGTGCTTCTTCCTAACTAACTCTTGCACCATCAACACACCCTGAGAATACAGATAGCTCATTAAGTGCGGCCAAACAACCACTATCCCGAGATAGCTGGCGGTAGGAAGTGGATGATATGAAACGTAAGCCAAATGGATGAAAGTAAAGGTAATGATGGAGGAACTGGTGAAACGAGTAGCGGGGGAAACCGGAGAAAACCCGCCTAGACGCCGCTTCGTTCACCACAAATCCCACATGCGGTCGCTTGGGATAGAACCCGGGCCACCTAGATGGGAAGTGAGGGGTCTAACTACAAGCCGCACCCAAAATTCGAGATATATATATCTATATATATATATATATATATATATTTAAACGGAAATATGTACACATTTTTCATGTCCTGAATAAAAAAAAAATCTTATGTAATCCAGTCACATGACTTTCTCTAGCTGTTCAGCAAACAGACTTTTCTTACAACAGATTATTCATTTATCTATACCATGATAATCAAGATAAGATTGGCGGAAATTGTCTTATTACTTGCAAGCGGAAAGAAATAAGAGATACACTAAACAGGTTAACGCGATAGTCAACTTTTTTAAAAACTGATTGCTATGTGAAAGAATTGAAATTCAGCCCTCTGCGTGGATATCACTAAAACAAAACATTTATGAAACGAAAGATGGCCTCCTGTTTGAGAAAAGTTTATGTAGTTTAAAATTGAAACAAATAACAAGGAATATCTTAGGAACGGTTAATTCAACAGAAAATTTTGTTTTTGTCTACCTCTCATGGTTTACGAATTATGCGAAAGTCATGTCTTCATAGGCATTCCCAGAAAATGCAAGATATACATTTCGTTTGTCATCAAAATATCTTAAACATTTGGTATTTTAATAAAAATCGTCTGAGCTATTTTTGAGAAAATAAAACATTTCGAAAAATGATCTGTGTAAAGGGTAATTGTCTATCTAATTGGAGGGGAGGACGCTCTCCACATCACTATGTCTGCAGTACTAATCTGTCTAATAGCTGCAACGAATCAAAGGATAGTGTTTTACTTACGTCACGGTAGCAAGAGGGCATCAGTGGGGAACTGGCTGCCTGCAACGCAATTATGTATGAATCAAATTAAATATCGATAAATCATAACTTCAATATATTTCCGATAGTTTTATGTATGGAAAATAAGTTTTTATGCATACAAATGTGTTTTGCTAATAAATGTATGGCTACAGTTTGTCTATGCGAATTTAACAATCACGATTAACCAACTATTATTTTGTTGATGTCTGTTTCAATTGTAGAGACATTCAATCACATAAATTACAGTCGCTAATTCTAAACTGTTTTTGTTTTTAACATTGTTCATAAGTGAAAACATCTGCTTGCACACGTATGTGGCCTCAAACATTGTCAGGATACATACACAGAGATTGCGCAAATTCGGGAATGACTCTTTATTAACATTTTATACACATCAATCCACACCTTTTCACAATTTCTTAGAACGTTTTTCTTCTGCAGTTCTATAATATCTGATTGTAAGTGAACAGGAACATCTTACGGGCTGACAGATAATAGATTACTTAAAATATGAAGTTCACTTCCATGACTAACACTTCTCCAGATCTTGTTACAACATCGAATGAAGGTCCTCTAACATTTAAGAGTTATATTGACTCAAGCCAAAGAGTAGGAAGTAAGTCCATTTATTTCATGGCTGATATTCTTGATGTCACTGTGGTTCGTCCTAAAGGCATGTTTTTAAATGCCTCTACCATGTCAAGACAAATTTCCTCTGCAACGTTAACGAGGCACTTTTTAATAAACTCTCCTTCTGTGGGGGGCTTGCTTCAGCTTATAATTTAGCCACCTTGTAACTTGCACGTAGCAATCTGATGGCGGAATTGTTCTGGTTTTGTAGTTCATTCAAAACCTCATTGGAACCTGAATCATTGTGCTTTGATTGGTGATTTAAGAAATCCACGTTTAGTTTACTGTAGTTACGCTTACGCGCAGCATTACAGAGTATGCGGTCATTATACTGCTGAAAAAGGCAATTGTTAAAATGGCTCCTAATATTATTCTGGAGTAATATTACCCGTTTATGACAAATTAAACAACAAGCATTATCACAGTGAAGCACAAAAAATACTGTTCCTCCCATGAAGGATGAAATGTGTACTGTGACATGCTTCTCTGATGGACTTGAAGGGTTGTTTACTTGCACACGTAACTGCTCGAATGAAGACGTGAACTCTTTATCAATTGGAGTGACGTTGTGGGCAATAGAATGAGGAATGGAGGGGAATGTCACTCGGCGACACTAGACTGCATGCCTGATCAACGTACTTGAGAAAGTAAAAGATCCGTTTATGAAAGTATAAGAGAATGCGCGTGTGTGTACCCGCTGGCCCAACGGCGGTGTATTTCACGTGTGCAGATAAAGAAAGTGCGATAAAAAGTTTCCGAATTCAACGGGGCAATTGGAAGCAATCACCGGTCAGTAGCGTCTGAGCGATATTCGATGCATATCAACGAAAACGGAGAGAGAATCGCGCTCTCTCAGACTTGTACTAGAGTCCGTTTTTTTTTTGTAGTGTTTAACGCCCGTTTTAACTACTTATGGCACCGCAGGCGGTGACACTGATGCATGAATGAAGATGGAGCACCGGTGGAGAAACCGCACCCCAGCGCCGGTTTGTCCAACACAAGTCTCACGTGCGGTCGCTTGGGATCGAACTCGGGCCGTTTAGGTGAGAGGCGAGTGGTCTAACCACTCGGCCACGACGCGGCCGCACTGGAGTCCATGATAATATTTAAGAGATCGAAAACGTAGTTAACTACTTTCATTTGAGTTACAGAGACTTTATTTTTGAGAGAATAAAGTCTTTTTGAGCTATTTTGTAATTGTGTATGCGCTGTTCTTGTTTAACATTAAGAGAATAGATTCACTGAAGAGTAAATCAAAAGATTAAGGTACCGCAACAAAAACTAGGCATTACAGTACGCAACGTTTCGCTGTATTATTATCGTCATCATAATTATTATTATTATTATTATTATTATTATTATTATTATTATTATTATTATTATTATTATTAGAACTGTTAATTATTACATGCTTAGCAGAGCTAAACTAACCGTGAAAATATTTTAACGAAAAACATCAAAATACGATAGTAATGGTTCACTGCATTATCATTTAAGGAACAAATAAAAACATTTAGAATGTTTTAACGTAGAAAGGGACTATTATAAACTAATTCCTGTCAGTACGCGGAACTTTATACAGAACTTTATAAAAAAAATTAAGGAACGAAATACAAATAAATTTCAACGGAGTAATGGTAGACCCCAGAGGAGGTACGGCTTTGAAACCAAGGTTCCAACGAGAAGACACAAAACAGAATTCCGACGGTGGCGATGAGGTTCTCAGGCAAGTCAAGGGTTGCACCAAGTTCAACAGGATTAAACACGAAGAGACAACAGATGAACTATACGTAGAAGCATTACACACATTATAAATTACGAGCTGAAGACAAAAATGGATTGCCCAAATTTATAGAAGTTATAGCCCAAGCTTCGGTAGGTCCTGGATGGTGCCGGGCAGTTGGAGATATACGTTTCAGATGTCGTCAGATATTCAGAATTTTCTGGAAGTTTCCGTTCTCCCTGCTTCCAGAGCACTCTAGAATGTTCTGTTGAAATTTCCAACAGCTGTATAAGCAAGCGCTCCTGCGAGTCAGTCAGCTGTGAATACGTGCGTTAGTAACTTTCTGGTGCGAGTTTGTGACGAATGTTGTGACGTGCAGCAAGTGCGTTGTTGCAGTAGAATAGAAAGGTCTTGTGTTCGACTCCCTAACAAGTGAGCCATCCAAAGAAGAGGCTGCGTCGTGCGTACTGTACTACGCCGCTACATCGCTCAGAATTTGAAACGTCAATGAGAACTGAATGAAGTGACAGTCAAAATATGAACTAGATCACATTAATGAAGTGACCTGAAAACCATATGACGCGATAGTGATGATTGCTGAACAAATTTCAAATTAAGAGAAAGGGTTACCTGCTACTAGCGAGGATACCAAGCAAAAGGTCAGAGAGATTTTGAAGGTTCTAGAAATCAATAGGCTGATGCTTTGTGAAGCTGTAACGGACATTGTCTCATCCTTGCAGCTATGATGGTACTACAATAATAATTATTATAATAAATCTCTAGGGAAATATAGCCGTGTTTTAAAATCCACAGAGAATATAGCTATGTAAATGCAGGCAGATAAAGCTGAGATTGAGAATGGTAAACTGTAATAAAAGTAATAATAATAATAATAATAATAAATACTCCTTCCGAGAACATAATTCTGTGATCTACCGCCCCACATTTTTATTTTAGTAGGCGAATGTAAAAAACGGAGCACAATTCTAATATTAAAATTTCATCGCTAGCTATATATTAATGCTGGTTGGAAACTAAACGTTATGTCTCGTTTTATATGCAGTTATATTAAGATTATTCTTTGCTTTTGTAGCTTTATAAAACGCCTGCCTTAAACCAAGTTATTAAAATGTTATAGTCAGTAATAACTCATTCTCTCATGTTATAACTTATAACACTGCAGGGTTATTTGTAAAACTGCTATGAAAATTGAGACATAGTTTTATGAAATACAGAGAAGCTCAACTTTAAAGTATACAGTTTTAACATACAATAAAAGCAGTTTTAATATCTTCAGGTTAATTCAATCGTTTGTTGTACATCTGATAGTGAAAATTATACTGGACCAAGCTAATATTAAATTTGAAAGGTCAGTTTTATATGCACAATAGCAGATATAGTAGCATGAGTTTATTTATTCCATAGATATGTGCAGAAGTTTCAAATTATTGACGACAAACACCCTATAGAAGTAGTCAAATTGGCAATGATGCACTGTTTTTTATTTTACCTGCTAAAGTAAGTATGTAATTTCAACCAAAACTTCAATACACAGAGTTCATAAGATATTTACATTTTGAGCCGCTCTGGATTTATAAAATCTGATGTGTTCTATGCACATGACTTTCTCTAGCCGTTTCACATTATTTTAATTTAAAACATTATTTTTTATCTATATCATGCAATTAAGATAAACAATATCAGAATTGGTTTATTGCTCTGTTCTTTTTAAGCAGAACGGAAATCAGAGGTTGCACAGGCTAAAGCTATAGTAAAATCTTTTGTAGGTCGGTCGCAATTTTAAACAACTGAAATTTGGTTCTCTTTTTTTTATATAAATTGCGGCTATAACGAGAGATACATTTTTTCTGAGTAGCTTTTTGTCTATCGCTTACGGGTTACCAGTTATACAAAAGTTATCCAGAACGAAGAGGTCTTCAATCTCAAAAAATCTGATTCCATTCACATGACTTTCTCCATATCCCTGCAACAAATAATTCTTAAAAAGCTTATTCTTCTATTTACTTTATGCTAATCAAAAAAAAAAAAAAATAGCAGAAATAGTCTAATTACTCGCTTCCTTGTAAGTAGAAGCGAAATAAGGGACAACTGTAGGTTAAAGTGATAGTCAAAAGCTAGTTGCTATGTCAATGAAGTCCTTTGTTTATATGGATAGGAGTTGACAAGTTCCTTTATGAGAAAAGTATACGTTTTTCATAGCAGAAACCAAAAATAAGGAATGTCACAACAACGAACTCCACGAAAAAAATGTATACAACATAAATTGTGTGTTTTAAAGTGATCTACATTTTTTGTGTAGCAAGTTTTTGTCCATCTCTTACGGTTTAGCAGTCATTCAAAATTTAGTAAAATTCATCCAGAATAAACTACTCTTCAGAGGCTATTCCCAGAAAATTCAAGATATACATTTCATTTGTCAGGTAAATATGTTTAATATCCGAAATTTTAATCAAAATCGTTAGAGCTATTTTTGAGAAAATCAAAATTTTCGAAAAAAGTTCCATGTAAAGGGTAGTTGGGGGTGGGGGGTGTTTCTCAAAATCTTCGTGTCGCATCCCTGGAAGATACTTAACTTAAATACCAAGTTTGGTATTTTACCGACTTTTCGTTTTTGAGTTATCGTGTTCACAGACACACGGACCTTTTTGTGAAAATGCTTTTTTTTGGATATTGGGGACCCTAAAACATATATTTCCGGTGAAATCTCGGTATCGAATTTTTGGTGGAGTGAAGTACTTTCTCTATACACTATGTACATAGTGCGTATGGAGAAAGTAAAAAAAAAAAAAGAAAAAAAAAAAAAAAAGCGAGCGCGGCCACGGGGACCGGCGATATCAACACATGACATCCAGCTTTTAACAAAATTTACTATCGTTTTAGCCTAATATATTCCCTTTATTTCCCTTCTAATTGCAAGGAAGCAAGTAATTAAGACTGTTTTTGCTAATGGGTGTGGCGATTATCATAAGTAGATAGAAGAATATGTTTTAAACAATAATTTGTGATGTAGAGAAAGTCATGTGAATGAAACACATGAGATTTTTCTTGTTAATTTCTGTGGTGGAATTCTAGGTTTTAAGGGAAGCAATGCATGCTGGTGGTTGCATATAGGCAGAAGAACACGCAAGAGGTTGCGATAAAAAGCCGGTGTCAGCATTATCGTGTATAACGAACTTAGTAGAATGCAGAACATTTCCTCGACGCACTACAAATAGGAAAATGAACCGAGAGAAAGGAGGCTAATCCACATTCACGGAGCCAATTACAAGGAACAATCACAAGCCCAAGGGCTTTGCTGTTTCACATTTCTGCATCGAGGTTATTTGATCTAGTTCTTAACAACTAGTACTAGACTTGCTAAGTAATTTAATGTAATCATAGAAACCAGACAAGCCAAGAGCGAAACTGAATTACCAATAAGTTTAAACGTTCCTCCTAATTAAACAATTGAGCCTCGGGCAGCAAAAACTTTCTGATTAAAACTTACATAGCATTGCAGAGCTTTCCACAAGTAGTAGAAATAGTGGTATTTATTAAGTGCTGGCCCAGGTCATAATTGCTCTCTAGTAAGTACTTGAATTGGAAATATTACCTACTTCTATTTTATACTCATAACTACGAGGTACGTCCAGAAAGTAAGTTCCATTTCAATTTATCTCCGCTGCAGCGCTGCGATCGCAGTTCCGCACATGCGCGGTAGACGCTCTGCATCAAGGAGAAGAAACGTGCGCCATTTTGAGATCGCTGTCAGCCACATACGCTTTGTTGTGCTTGTTTACAATGTCGGTGTTGATTGAAAATCCCACCGCTTGTGAAATCAGATCTGTGATTCGTTTTCTAAATGCTAGGAAAGTGAAACCAATTGAAATTTATCGCCGAGAATTATTGTCAAAAGGTGTTGTTTTTCTTCACGACAATGCACGACCACACACTACAAATATGACGAAAAACCTCCTACAGGGATTTGGCTGGGATGTGTTTGACCATTCTCCGTACAGCCCTGACCTCGCTCCTAGCGACTTTCATCTGTTCTTACATCTCAAGTCTTTCCTTGGCGGTCAACACTTCAACAATGACGAAGAGCTGAAAGAAAATGTTTCCAACTTTTTGAAGACTCAGGCGGCAAATTTCTATGAAGAAGGTATACAAAAACTTGTTCCACGCTATGACAAATGCCTGCAAAATGTCGGCAGTTATGTGGAAAAGTAGTTTAAGAATTGTAGAAATATGTGCAATACATAATTATTCTGTATCTGTACACAATTTAATTTTATTACCAAACGGAACTTACTTTCTGGACGTACCTCGTATAAACAAACACGCATACACGTGTACAAAACAAAAACACACTGACATCACATACCTACACATTCGCACTCATGTCTACACCCACGTATGCACACACATATAGATGGCCTTCAAACGGGACCACTCCCCTGAACAATAACCATTAGCAAACAAAAGACGCGCCTGTACTAGGGGTGAGAGGCAACGTAGTAAAATCTCGGTTTTCTAGAGACTCGAAAACTCTGCTTGCAAATCGAGATTCGTGCCCCATTTATTGGACCAGTAAGTGGAAGACTTGGCAACTGGGAGCGTTGGTTTCCAACCGCAAACTTCTAAACCTATATATCAAAGTCACACCGAGGGTTATCATGTTCTGCAAAATACTGTACCAAATATGTTTATACATATTTACGTAAATACCTTATATCTTACACGTACTTGCATTAAGTATGTGCCCAGTTTTGTCTGTTTAGAATCAAGTCTCAGCACGTCCTCCGTCTGTTTATTTACCCTACCCAACTTGTATTTCATTTTGAAGTGCTAACAATGATTCTTCTACATTCTTATTCTATTTCCTGTCTATTTATATCACGCAGTCGTCATTTTACTTTTTTTCGTATCGATGTATCTATTTTCGTTACTCATTTGCCAAATATCGTTTAAGGTAATTTATATATAACTTCAGTTGTAGCCTCGCCGCTCACCATTTGTTTGCTCTGTCATTCATCGATAACATACTACTTTGAGCGTTATTTGGTCACCATTAATTATTCGCAGTATCTAATTGCTCTTATTTTAACGATTAAGGCATATTACCAGCATCCTACCTCACGAACAACACCGTAGTTTAAAGATTTCATAATAAAAATATGAGTTGCCATCACATTACTTTCTCATATTAGGCAAAAAAAACTATTCCTACAAACTTCTCTACTTCATGCTAATCGAGATTAACGTTAGTAGAAATAGTTTTATTTTCTTGTAGGTATAAGAGAAATAAAAACTTATATTAAGATGAAGCGATAGCATAAACTTTTAAGAGCGTGTCGGTACAGGATGACATTGACATTCGGTTTCCTTTGCTTGGCTAAGAGAGAAGAATAAATCGAATGGTGACTTCCGATTTGAGAAACAAAACAATAAAAACGAATATTTGAAAATTTTGAAATGCATATGACATGTACTTTAAGAAGATCTGCCTATTTTTGTGTAGTAAAATGTTGTCTTTTTCATACGGTTTACCATTTATGCAAAAGCCATCTAGTCATTCAAAAGTCATTCTAAGCATGATCATGTATCCTCTAAACGTATACTTCTAGTGAAATCTCAGTATCGAATGTTTGGGTGGAATTTAATACCTTCTCTACCTTAATAGAGAAAGTAAAATGTTGACTATCACTTTACCTACGTATCGCACAACGAAGTGTATATATATAAACTCAAAGATTATCTGAATTAATAAGAAGTGAATACAATAATAAATACGCTTTTGTAATAATAGTTTGTGACGAGTGAATAGAAAAAGTTATATCAATGTAACATAAAGACAAACTTTACCTTTTACACGCCAGCATAATTGTCTCTCTCCGTGATGTAATGGTTACCATGCTAATTTCATAGTCGCGGGTTCAAACCCGGCGTAGGACGATGGATTTTTTCGGGTGCAAAAATCCTTAGCATGGCTTCCTTTGGAAGGGAAGTAAAGCCGTTGGTCCCGTGTCGTAGATTTACGGAACGTAAAAGAACCTCAAGCCTGATAGAGAGGCCTCTGAGCAGAATTAAGTGGTCTTTCACGCTCAGTATAGAATGGGATGCTGAGAACCAGAGCAGTTAAAGAGGGTGCATAAATAGCACGCCATTTCCATTTCCAGCATAATTTACAGGAGCTTCTATAATTATTATCCTAAATGTGATTAAAAAGTTTAGTTAACTTTAGGAAGGCGTTAAATCCCTCGCTTCTCATTTAGCGGCCCTGGTTCGATTTAGGGAACCTCATGCTGAATTTGTGATGGACGAAGCGGCGTCTGGTCGCATTTTCCTCGGGTCCTCCGGTATCCCACCAATTGCTCTATAAGCATCTTCCCAGTCGTCTCTTTGAACATCATTTCATATCACCCACTTCCTCGCTTTCACCCATTCTGGTTCATCTCTGATCCTCAACAGGCGTCTGACCCCAGGCGCTAGCTTTTAAGTCCTGGGGGGAAGGGTGTAAGTTCTCTATGCGAAGAGGATAAAAACAAAAATCTAATGTGTTGCATTCACATGACTTTCTCTACATCTCTGCAACAAATTATTGTTAAAAAGCTAATGCTTTTATTTACTTAAAGCTAATGGAAAAAAATTATCAGAAATATTCTTATTACTTGCTTCCTTGTAAGTAGAAGAGAAATACGGAGTATCATAGATTAAAGTGATAGTCAAAAGGTGGTTGGTATGTGACTGAAGTTCCTTTGTTTGTATGGACAGGAGTTGACAAATTCCTGTATGAGAAAAGTATAAGTTTTTCAAAGTTAAAACCAAAAACAAGCAATACTCAAGTACGATAAACTCCACGAAAAAAAAAAATGAATATGACATAAATTGTGTCTTTTATCATAATGTACATTTTTGTGCAGTAAGTTTTTGTGTATCTCTTTCGGTTTATCAGTTACGCAAAATTCAATAAAAATCATCCAGAGTAAAGAGGTCTTCAGAGGCTATTCCCAGAAAATTCAAAATATACGTTTTATTTGGTATGTAAATATATCTTAAATATTAGAGATTTTAGTCAAAATTGGTAGAGCCATTTTTTAAAACATCAAAATTTACGAATTTTTTTCCATGTAAAGGGTAGTTTCCATGTAAAGGGGGATTTTCTTGAAAATCGTGTCGCATCCTTGGAAGATACCAAACCTAAACACCAAGTTTGGTATTTAATGGTCTTTACGTTTTTGGGCTATCCTGTCCACAGACACACATACACACACACGTACACCCACACACGGACCTTTCTCCAAAAATGCTTTTTTTTTTTTGGATTCAGGGAGACCCAAAACATGTGTTTCTGGTGAAATCTCTGTATGGAATTTTTGGGTGATTACAATATCTTCTCTATTTACTATGTAGATAGTACGTGCAGAGAAAGTAAAAAGAAAGAAAGAACGAAAGAAAGTTGACCTCAAACTTCAATTCAAAGACTGATGACCACGAAATTTACTGTAGAACATTTTTACTTACCCTTGCATGTATCTAAAATGTACATATTGATACCAAAATTTCACTGAAAAACATATTTTGAAGCCCCTACATCTAAATATGCATTTTTAGAAAGGGGCAGTGTTTGTATGTCAAAAACGAAAAATCGCTTAAATACCAAACTTGGTATTAACTTAATAATATTCCAAGGATGCGACACGAGGACTTTTTGGAAAGTACTCCCATCCAAAGCTACTCCTTGTATGGAACATTTTTCGAAACTTTCGATTCTCTAAAAAAAGATTGTTTGACTAAAATGTCGTATATTAAAGATATTTACTTGGCAAACATAATGTATATCCTGAAGTTCTAGGGAATCGCCTCTGAAGCCCTCTTCATTCTGAATGACTTTTCCATAACTGTAAGAGACAGACAGAAACTTAGTACACAAAAAATGTTGATGTCGTTAAAACACCCAATTTATGTCATACACGTTTTTTTTTTCCCTTAAAACCATTAATTTCAGAGATATTCCCTGTTACTGGCTTCAATTTTAGAATTCTAAACTATTCTGAAACGGGAAGCTTTCATCCATTTCATCTCTTATTTGTTTTCCTCCTGGCCAACGAAAGAGAACAAAATTTTAATGACATCTCAGCTCCACTATTATGACACCAATGGAATGGCGGAGATTAGGCAATTTCAACCAATTGCGCTCATCCGACTGGAGCGATATTGTCGAAAAATATTATCATAGCTGATGTTCATTTCTTTGACATCTTGCCATACGTGAAATTCGTATGTTTAATCTCCTGTCTTGGTTATTGGTAACAAGATGACAATCCGGGCAGCCAACTTTCACTTTTAATAGCTGTCAGTTCTACAATTGTGCTTGCAATTAATTAAGTTAGAATGTTTATTTAAAGTTTTATCCATTTCATTGTGTATTTAGTTCAAAAAAGCAGTGAAATTAATCATTATTTTCTTAGTATGAGACGAGTACAATAACCAAAAATAAAATAATGTTTGTTTTCATTTCATGTATTTCTTATTAAAGCTGAGATAAATAATTGTTTCCTATTTCTATGTTGCAATCGATATTTGTACATTGGGTGTAGACATCGTCAGCCATATCATAATTCAGAAGGCAGTAAAGAAAGAAAAACAAAATCAGTAAATAAACGTCATCAAATGCGTCATCTACCATTTCAGAACTAATGTAAGTATTACAATCATAATCTGATAAAATCTCCGTTCTATGTATTACAAATTTAATAGCCTATTTCGCTGCGGTTGTGATTTATCGACAAGATAAAGACATTCAAGTATTACTCATGACAATCACATAGTGACAGTTTTTAAAACAATTGACTCTTACTTTAGCCTAGTGTATTCCCTTACTTCCCTTCTACATATAATGCACTGGGTAACAACATAATTTTTGGTAATGTTTATATTGATTATAAAAGAATAATCTTTTCTAAGAATAGTTTGTTTGCAGATCAGATAGGAAAGTGGTGCAAACTGAACACATGAGATTTTTTTCAATGCATTCTCCAACGACTCAAATTTGTTTTATTTAAGGATAGAAAAAAAAAATCACATGTGGTATTTCAATCTAAACTATTCCTGTACCTTCTGATGAACAGATAAAGCAATGAATCAGGGGACAATCCAATAATTATGCCATCAAGAATTTGGTGTTCAAGAGTTTCATATCGTACCTGTCAGAGGACACACTAGCGATAACTTATGGCACCGAACGTGTTTCCTTGCTTTCTACTTAGTACCTTATTATATACCCTTTCTTCAAATCTAACTGTATCGAGTTGTTTGGTTCAAGACATTATGTTTTATAAGCGCTTCAATTCTTTTACCAGAAAATGTTTTCCCAGTGTATAACAGAGAAAAAGAGAAAGACACTGAACACATATCAACTAAAAAGAACAACCTCCACATTTACTGAATATCAGTCCTTAAAATTTCAGTTTACTTTGCACACCGAAAAGCTCTCTAATGCAGAAAGCAGCGAATAACTCGCAATTCAAAGGATATACCTGCAACATGCTTTACAGCGCAGCATTGAAGGCAAACTATCGTCGGAATCAAATGATAGAAATGAGCCGGTCCCGCCAAAATGCCTAGCTTTTGTGCTTTGCGGCGCACGGGATCGTGGGTTCGAGTCCCACCTTGGGCATGGGAGTTTCTGTATTTGTAAATGTGTATATGTCTGTGTATGTATACTAAAAATCTGATGTGTTTTATTCACATGACTTTCCCTACATCTCTGCAACAAGTTGTAGTTAAAAAGCTTATGCTTCTATTTACTTCATGCTAATCGAGAAAAATTAGCAGAATCAGTTTTATTATTTGCTTCCTTGAAAGTAGAAGCGAAATAAGGGAGTACCATAGGTTAAAATGATAGCCAAAGGATGGTTGCTATGTAACTTAATTTCCTTTGTTTGTATGGACAGGAGGTAACAAATTCCTGTATGAGAAAAGTATGTCTTTCAAAGCTGAAATGAAATAACAGGAATATCTTAAAAATGATCAACTCACGAAAAAATGTATGTGACATAAATTGTGTGTTTTATCTTGAGCTACATTTTCTGTGTAGTAAGTTTTTGTACATATCTTACGGTTTAGCATTTATGTACAATTCCGTAAAATGCATCCGGAATAAAGCAATCTTCAGGGGATATTCCCAGAAAATTCAAGATATACATTTTTTGTAGGTAAATATCTTTAATATACGATATTTTCATCAAAATCGTTAGAGCCATTTTTAAGAAAATCAACATTTTCGAAATTTTTCCATGCAAAGGGTAGTTTGCGGTGTGGGAATTTTCATGAAAATCTTCGTGTCGCATCCTTGGAAGATACGAAACATAAATACCAAGTTTGGGCTTTAACGGTCTTTTCGTTTTTGAGCTATGCTGCCCACAGACACACACGGCCCTTTTTCTAAAAATGCTTTTTCGGTTTCAGGGAGTCTCAAAACATATATTTCCGGTGAAATCACGGTATCGTATTTTTGGGTGCAATACAACACCTTCTCTATACACTATGTACATAGTACGTGGAGAGAAAGTAAAAATCAGACGACTCCAAAACTGTACTCGCGAATACGGCCTCAGAAATGTGGGCTATGACGGTATCTTCCAAGGATGCGACACGAAGATTCTGAGAAAAATCCCCCCACACCAAACTACCTTTTACATATAGGTAACTTTTTTTCGAAATTCCTTATTTTCTTAAAAATGAATAACGATTTTGATTAAAATACTATATATTTAAGATATTTACCTAACATATAAAATATCTTGAATTTTCTGGGAATAGCCTCTGAAGACTACTTTATTCTGGATGAATTTTACGGAATTTTGCATAACTGCTACATCGTAAGAAATGGATAAAAACTTACTATACAAAACTATAGAGCACATTAAAGTACACAATTTATGTTATATGTTATATATATATTTCGTGGAGTTGACCATTTTTGAGATATTCCTTATTTTTGGTTTCAGCTTTATAAAACTTATACTTTCCTTATACAGAAATTTGTTAACAAAGGCACTTTTGTTACATAGCAACCATCTTTTGGATATCACTTTAACCTATGGTACTCCATTATTTCGCTTATACTTACGAGGAAGCAACTAATAAGACGATTTCTGTTAATTTTGTCTTGATTAGCATGAATTAAATAGAAGCATAAACTTTTTAACAATTATTTGTTACAGAGATGTAGAGAAAGTCATGTGAATGGAACACATCAGATGTTTTCTTTAATCATGAATACATTATTGTACATTTAGTACTAGTTTACAGTTATGCTCATTAGATGGCAAGGACCCTAATCCTATGACAGGACTTATAATTTAGAATGTTCTGTCTCTTCGAGCTGCTGGCAGGTGTTGAGTAGCGCATTGGAGTGGTTAGCGAACTTGCAGTAGAGCTTCGTATTAGCAGTCTTGCAGGACAATAGCTATTAGTGCAATTTGAAGATCCTGATGGATGGTTGTGTTGCGGACATACCTTGTTACACTTATTGTGAGTCGAAGGAAACGGTTTTGAAGAGTGTGTACTCTTTTTATCCATGAATGAGATGCAGAACCTCAAATGCCACACCCTGATATAGGGAATAAAACTGTATTAGTTTCCTCCGCGCGCTTAAAATCGCTTTACACGAAACCGCCCATGCCAAACTAGCGGAATGTCGCTGTACGTTTGTAGCTAATTACGTGGGTTTGCCCAAGACAGAATTAGATTATCGACCTTGAGGTCAATTAGAAATGCCTTTGCCTCTGCTGACATGTCACGGCTGGACCTCATCAATTATTTCCCAAGTATTTCGTTTCCCTCAGGAACATAACCCTATTAGTCAAACAACCCCAGCAACATTACAGATGTACACATCTCCCGAGATTTAGTGCTTTAAATGTGCAAGTTTATTTTATACGAGTAACATTCTCAAATACCTTATGAGATCTGCCCAAAAACATCTGATGTGTTCCATTCAAATAACTTTATCTAGCTATTCCACCAACACATTTGTCTTATAAAGGATTATTATTTTATCTACATCATGATAATCTACGAGCAGATAAACATTAGCAGAACTGGTCTTATTACTTGCTGTCTTATAAGTAGAAAGAAAATAAGAGAATGCAATAGGCTAAAGCGATAGTCAAATCTTTTAAAAGCTGGTCACTGTGTGAAACAAAGTTCGGTTCACCTTGCATGGTTCCGTTTGAGAAAAGTTAATTGGTTTAATATTTAAACCAATAACAATAAATATCTCGAAAACGGTCAACGGTATATGATATAAATTATGTGTTGTAACGAGATCTATATTTTTGTGTTGTAAGTTTTTGTCTATCTCTTACGATTTAAACCTTATGCAAACTTTTGCAAAACTGATAAAAGGTTATTGCCAGAAAAATTCAAATTTACATTTTATTTATGATGTGAATAGGTTTAATATACGGTATTTTAATGAAAAAAATGTTAGCGACATTTCTGAGAAAATTTAATTTTCGAAAAATGTTCCATAGAGTTGGTATTTTCTTGGAAATCTTCGTGTCGCACCCTTGGAAGACATTGAACTTAAATAAAACGTTTGATATTTCACCAACTTTTCATTTTTGAGCTATGCTGTCCACATGCGCACGCACACATAGACACACACGGATTCAGGGGACCTCAAAATATATATTTCCGGTGAAATCTCGATATCGAATTTTTGGCTGGAATACAATACCTTCTCTATCCAATATGTACATTGACATACGGGTTAGAGAAAGTAAAAATATAATTTATTCCCTACACATGAGTTTCTCTACCTGTTCTATAAATAAACCTCTTACAAAAGATTCTTCTTCTTTCTACTCCTTGCCAATCGAGATAAGCATTAGCAGAACGGTACCATTACTTAGTATCTTATAAGTAGAAGGGAATAAGAGAATGCACTATGCCAAAGCGAATGTTTTAAAAGCTGTCACTTGGCAATTAACATGAAATTCCCTCTTTGCATAGCCAAGAATAAAGAAACATGGACGACTTCCTGTTTAAGAAAGTGTATTATAAAACTGAAAGCAATAACAAGGAATATCTCGGAAATAGTTCCACAACCAAAATAAAATGGACATAATCTGTGTGGTTTGATGAGATCTACATTTTCTGTGTGGTATGTTTTTTGTCTATCTCTTACGGTTTACCAGTTATGCAAAATTCATTAGGAATGAAAAGGACTTCAGAGGAAATTCCCAGAAAATGCAAGATATACATTTATTTCATTTTTCATGTAAATATCTTTAATGTACGTTTTTTTATGAAAATGGTTAGAGCCGTTTTTGAGAAAAACAAAAGTTTCGAAAAATTTTCCATGTAAAAGGTTAGTTTGGATGGGGGAATTTTCTTGGAAATCTTCGTGTCACATTCTTGGGAGACACTAAATTTAAATACCAAGTTTGACATTTAACGGCCTTTTGTTTTTCAGTTATGCTGTCCACAGAGAGAGGGAGAGAGGGAGAGAAACACACAGCCTGACTTTTTTCTAAAAATGTTTTTTGGGGAGATTCAGGGGTTCTCAAAATAAATTATATTTCCGGTGAAATCCTGTTTCTAATTTTTGGGTGGAATACAATACGTTCTCTACCTCCTATGTACATTGCAAATGGCGAACGAGAGAAAGTAAAAATGCAATATGTACACATTTTTCTCTACTTATTCTGCAACAAATTATCCTTACAGAAGCTTATTCTTCTATATACGTCATACTTGGCAGATATGGCCTTGTACAGGATGGTCTGCTCGAATGTTTCAATTTCAAATGTATGTGATCGGTTAGCGGTGGAAGATAAAAATGTACAAAGGCGTTTAAGTGAAACGAAAACTCATCAATTTGAGCTCCAAAACTCACTGAGACGATTTCAAGGCGATGGACAGTTTCTTATCAAATGCGTTAGAATTTGTCTTTCTTCTGAAATGCTTTTTTTTTTTAATGGAATCTACGATGCGCTCCCGAAGATCACGTAGGTTTCTGACTGGGATGGCGTAAACTTTATCTTTGACGTAGCCCCCGTGAAAGAAATCGAGAGATGGTGTTAAATCGAGAGATGTTGGGGGCCACACGATCGATCCTCCCCTTCCAATCCAATGACCAGGAAAATGTCCAAAGTCGTGCGAACTTCAACTAGTAGGAGGGGCGTCATCTTGTTGGAAAAGGTTGTCCGCTGCAGATGTTCGATTTATGGAAAGAAGAAATGCTCCAGCATATCAAGATACGAGATTGGCTTGATAGATCTGCTAAAAAGAAAGAAACATGTTTCATAACACCTTACCACAGTCTCCTATGAGGGATATACACTTGCTCCAGCGATCCTCAGCTTATTTTCTATCCGTTTTATCCGTTGGAAAAATAGGTTCTGCTAAACTGCGAGTATCACTTCCTCATTTGATGAACATTTCTTCCCAGTAAGCCAAAGTTTCAAGTTAAGGAACAGGAAAGAATCACTTAAGATTAAGTATTGTGAAAGGATGAGGAACCAATTTAAAGCCCAATTCATTTACTATAGCCATTATTATCGCTGATGAGCGGTACGGTTCATCATCCTGGTGAAAGTACACTTTTTTGTGTTCCAACCTTGATTTTTTTTTCAGTCAACGCAAGTTTCAAACGATCCAACAATGAACCATAATAAGACCCAGTTATGGTTCTACTTTTTTCCAAGTAATCTATGAGGATTATTTCTTGGGAATCCAAAAGACCAGTGAACATCCCTTACCAGCTGCCAAATGGTCTTTCCTTCTTCGGCAATTTTACCAGCCTTTGGCATTGTTTTGACTCTGATCTGTATTGATAGTACCAGGCTTCATCAACAGTTAGAACTTGGCGCAAAATGTCTTGGTGATTGCGATTAAACATCGCTAGATATTGTGTTGAAATATTTCGGTTGCGCTTTTGGTTGACTGTGAGCAATCTCCTAGCACACAGCTCCTTCATAGCCAATTCTCCGTGCAGGATATTATGCACTCAGTTGAGATGCCTTCAGGCTCAGTAATCTCAATAATGTTTCTTTAGTCATCTTGTATTACCATATCATGTACTTTGTCAATGGTTTCCTATATAATGACCTCAATTGGACGGCCGGATGCGCTTCATCTTCGGCTTGTCCAACTATGTTTAAATTCATGAATTCAAAAGTAAATATTCTTCACTGATGGTCTGCGTGAATTTTATCCAATTCTGTTTTGATTTGTGTTCAACCTTCAAAAGATAATGTTTTAATAACGGTACGAACATAGGTGTTGTCTGTTTTCAAACGCAGCCACAAATTGACCAACTCAAATGGGTATCAACAATGAACAGTAAACTGTACACTGTTGGCATCTTATACGACCCTTTGAATAATCAAACTTACAACCATGAAGCCGAAACAAAACTATTTAATTCTTTCATCGAAATTTATCAGATTTTAAACCACCCTTCTATGTGGTGCCACGGACATGTTTTTTTCGGTGAAGAAAACCGGTCCAATGACTTGATTCTGTGACAAACCGCACCAAGCATTGACCTTGAGACTACCATGAATGTGAACTTGTGCAATGTCAGGATTCTATCATCCCCAGATCCGCATATTATCTAGATTTACCTTGTCTGAGACACGGAAAGCGGCTTCGTCCGAGAATAAAATATTGGACATGAAATCAGGATCAATGCCGAGAGGCCTAGCAAGATATTGGCGAATTCGACTCGTTTTGGCTTGTCATTCGGCTTCAGATGTTACAAGAAATGTAATTTGTATTCAGGAGGTATGTACAGTTTGAGACGTTTGTGGACAATTCGTTCAATGTTCATTTCCGCATTTGATGTTCCTGTGAAGCTCTTCCGTGGGTTTCGCTCAAGTGCGACTTGAACATTTACAACCATTTTGTCGGATATTCCGCATTTACCAACATGCTTCTTTAATATACTATCCTACTTCTTTATACTTTTAGCAGTTGGAGCATCATGATTAAAGACTCGCCGAAACTCCCTTTAAACTCGGACAATTAACTGATTTAAACAACGAATACCACACAACAAGTTGCGTTCTGAACATAAACGATAACATCTAAGAATGAAACCCGTGTTTTTGAACTATCTACCGACAGGATTCGAAACTTGAATTTTCCTTTTACATAAACGTTTTTGTAAGTTTATATTTTCAACCGTTTACCTGTGACGTGACATTCAGAGGACCACCCAGTACTGACTTGCTTCCTTGTAAGTGGAAGGGAAGTAAGGGAATATAATAGACTAAAACGATAGCCAAATATTTTAAGATGCTGGTCAGTATGTGAAGATAGTGAAAATTGGTTTTCTTGTGTAAACAAGGGTATATACATATAAATGCATATGAAGGTTTTATTTGCATGATTTTATCTATTCTGCAACAAATAATTATTGTAAAAATGTATTGTTCACTTTACTTTAATCGAGATAAATATTAACAGAAATTATTTTATTATTTTTATTATTACTTACTTATCCATTGAAAGGAACTAAGGAAACCGCTAGGCTAAAATGATAGCCAAATATTGTATTCCGGTCATGCAAAAGTCAACTAGAATAAAGATAGGTTCACAGGATATTTCCGAAAATTTAAGATATACATTTCATTTTTTTAGAGAATACCTTATGACATTTTAATCAGAATCGTTACAGCTCTTTTTGTGAAAATCAAAATTTTCAACCAATGTTCCATGTAATGGGTGGGCGATTTTCTTCGTGTGATACTCTTGAAAAATGCTGAATTCAAATATCAATTTTCGTATTTAACGGACATATTGTTTCTGATTTATGCCCTTCACATACTCTGGCACGCACACACACGCACATAGAACCTTCTAAATGGTTTTCTGGATGCAGGTGTCCTCAAAACAGGTATTTAGGTGAACTCTCGGTATCTAATTTTGGGTGGAATGCAATACATTCTCTATAGTAGAGAACGTAAAAAGTGGAAGTGGGGATAACGAGTTCTTTGCGTCGTTTCTGAACTGCAAAAAGAAATCTGGAGAGACAGAAACCTAGCTGAATGCAACCACAAAGGAAGGTTTAATACTGTAGTAAATGTAACTAAATGCCCTATGCTGATTCATGGCAACAAACTTCTTTCATTTCACTCAGTTACTTTCTATCCGTTACTTTTGTAACATATGCTTTACTTTTTGGCCAGCACCATTTCTGCACAACTGGGACAGGAATGAAACTCGGCTCAGTTGTGGGCAGCCTACTACAAATAACATACTTATCTCTTGGTATTCCAGTTTTGTCTCTCACTGGAACAATGCATCACGGCTTGGCAAGGAAGTTGAACTCTGGCAATTTCCGCTCTTCTCTCCCGAAATTCTCATTCCAGTGTTCATTAGACCTTTACCGAAGTGAACACAAGAGATTCTGTGACGCAATCAGCATATAAATCCAATATACCAGCAGCGTACGCGCGTAGTTTCGAAACTAAGATATCCATTCTTCGGTTCTCCTCGATTCTTTGCACAGGCTTTCACCGCCGGAGTCAGAACTATCACTACAAGTTATTTCCGAGACAATTAGCTGTGTATGCTACCAATAGCTTCTAATTATAATTTCTTCCATATAATTTAATCAAGGTGGCAAGAATGATTTTATTTAAAATAAGAACTGAAGCTTTCCTGGCGACGTGTTAATTCAAAATCTTCTCGGGCTTCTAGCCAGGTAAAAACTTGGCTTGACACCAACGTTTCGAAGAAGTGCATCTTCCTCGTCTTCAGGGTGAACTACCCCAAGAAAATTTTGAATTAATGATTTTATTTGTTTATTTTACGAGTTGGTATTTTAAAATGCTTCCCAAGTTGCTTCTTCAGCCTTTCTTTACAGTACATTGAACAATGATAAAATCTAAAGTTTCAGCATATCAAATATAGTTTTGTATTTAGGGGTGTAATACGGATTGGTCGTCTCCCTAGCTCAGTGGTAGCGTGGCTGCTTACCAAGCGGGAGACCTGGGTTCGATCCCCAGTACCGGCGTGGGGATTTTTCCCCCGCTGGGAGACCTGGCCCGGGGTACACTCAGCCTCGTAAGATCCCTGGGGGACCAATGAGGAGCTACTTGATTGAGAGGTAGTGGCACCAGCTCATGAGGACCGCATTAACCGGTCGGGGGTGGGGGCTCGAGGCGCTAACCACGTCTCACCCTCCAATACTGCACCCCATCCATGACGTCAGTGGTGGATCGAGATGGACGCAGCGGCCGGACGGTAGGCCAAGGCTCCCCGTGAGCTGCCGTGCCATGGAGTTATTATACAGAGTAGGGTGGTCTCTGCACTATCCAGCATTACTCACCACCTTCCTGCTGGTAACAATGAAAGAGAGCGCAGATGGAAAAATATCGAAAATACGAAAGGGTAGGCGTTCGACACTCAACAAACATGTGGATGATTCAAATACATTTTGATTCAGCAAGAGAAGCTTTTCTTTCGATGTAGTAAAGATGTATCTTGTAATTCACTCTAATGAATTCTGAGTGAGTTTGGTTGATTTGTGTGCATTGTCTTTACAAATAGCCATATAAAGGGTAGTTTGGGGTGGGCACACACATCACACGGACCTTTTTCTAAAAATGCTTTTTGGATACAGGGAACCCTGAAACGCTATTTCCGGTGAAAACTCGGTATCGAATTTTTGGGTAGAATGCAATACCTTCTCTATACACTATGTACATAGTACGTGTTTAGAAAGTAAAAATACCTTCAGTGCCGTAGCAGTAACCAACATTTTGCGTTTGGAATACATAATCCTCATTTCATAGGTTAATACACCTATTGTAGGTTCATGATGGTAGAAAAACTACCTTAGCATATTGAAAAAGTAAAATTTAGAAGCATAACCAATTACGGGTGTATTAATTATTTATATAATATTTGTTTGTTCCCATGTATAAATGTCTGTTTCAAGAAGTCTTTGCGAATGCAGGATTTGACGAACAGAGGGTTGAAGCCAGGCAAAATCTCTTTGTTTAAGCTAAGGGAAAGCGTTTAAAACGTCGACTAGCGGATATCCCCTACCCTCGAAATTGCATTGTAATATTTTAAGCATTCAGGAAAGAGGAATATGTTTGCTACCTGGACGGAAGGTATGAGGACAGAAAGGAGTTGAGAAGTGACGTGCAAAGAGTCCGGTTGGATATGCAAGTGTGCTAGTGTCGCACAGTAATAAGTCCGAAATATTGTAAGCTCAGTGCTTGTAACAATAATTATGCTACACGATGACGATCCCTATTTTCAGCTAAATAAAGTACTATATGTGGCAGCTCTGTGTTATGTGTTATTTTGAGTGTATTTAACGTGTATTCCCATTTGGTTCCCCACTGGGTGAGTCGAAAAACATGCTCTACCATTGACTCCGAACCAAACTTCCTGAGTAGCCGAAGGCAACAAATGTATTAGTGGCGGACTGTAAAAATCAACCAGGTACGTCACTCTGAGGACTTGTGATCTCGACGTACACACACACTCACAAACACACGCACTCACACATACATACACACAGTACGTCGCAATATATCTTGTATTAGAATGCATACTTCGGATATTCATATGAAGATATACGTATTTTCATAGGTTTGGTGCTAATTGTTAGTCGTAGCACAAATACTTGCAAAAATAATGGCAACTATTTATAGTTTTAACATAATAAAATAACAAGTTCCTTAATTGGATAATTTTGAATTGCATTGTATTGCCAACAGTATGATGATTAATTTGTAACGACTTTCACATTTATGTCAGTGAAAATGAACTGGCACATTTGCACTTAATTGGTATCGAACACAAGTCGATGCTCTTTTTCTTGGTGAATGTTTTATTCACTTGTAAGGGTTGCGAAATACACTGACACTGGAATATTTCTAGTGCAGAACTTTGTTAAACTAAACACTTATTTCGCCACTTTCTATAAATAAGAAAGATTCCTCATAAGTACGCGTAAACCAGGAGTTGATGGCTTGCGTGTTGGAGTCCTTTCTGTTCGCCTTGATAAACTGGCACATGACACACTGTACAAGGAAGAGAGACAATCGGTGTTACGTGTTTACCCATGCATGAACAAAGCAAGTACGCTTGTTCCGGCACAAAATCATGTGTTATAGCTGTGTTGAAAAAATTGGTGATAAAGATTTCAGGAATAAGTATTGATAATGAAATGGGCTAAGTTATGGTAATAGTAATTGTTTTCCCCATACAGCCATGGTAGGACAAAAATCGGAAAGATACAGTCAACTGAAAAATTCATTGCCCCGGTGGATTTGAATCATGGTTCTCCCGATCAGCTCGCACATAGTCTACTATATTGCGGGATTTTACATTCCGTAAGTACCATATTACTTACAAGTGTTAAGAAGATACATAATCAGTAGTAAACCTTGTTATAAGTGTTGCTGAAAGTGGTGTTCATCTGCGCGAAGACATTCTTCATAACGGATGAAATTACCATTCACACGCCTAAGATCTTCTCGCATAATGTTCATAATGTCAACACTAGATATATTTACACAGTAGGGTTAGTAGCTGTATGTAACTGCATGAGCAGATTTTGTGAAACACCCACTTGCAACACAGCCGAAAAGATTTCTGAGGTGAACGTTCGAATGCAGCACCAATTTCGTCTAGGATTTTCACCGTTAGAGCACGCCGTTTTTGCTTGTTAGGTTTAGTGTTTAGCGATCCCTCTGTTCTACATTTATTGACCAAACTCTCACAGGTCTTTATCTGGAACTGGTTAATCAGGAAATTGCTGCTGAAATTGTCTACACACACCTGTCTACATGATTCAGTTTTCACGTATGTATCATAAGAGTATATAAAATATACTGTTCAAGTGTTAATTTATTGGCAGGCATTTCCTTGGACTAATAAGAGAATAACTTTCCTAAGGAACTCCCACATTTTAAAAACACTTCACAACACATAACAAAGCAATTACCGAGACAGCTCTAGCTGGTAAACGTACCTTTGACACGTTCTGCACAGTGGTATAATACCGAAGTCATTGCCATCTAACCGATAGTTTATAAGGCGGTTGAGGCTTTGGCGTAAAAAGAAGTCACTGTTTTTTCAAATACATTTTATGAACATGAAGCTCAGAAAGAAAATCAAGGTAACATGCTGGGGACATAAAACTCCTCACGTGAGAGAAAACGAAGCTCAGATTCAAAAGCAACATTCACAAACTTCCGCTTGAAGCCTTTCAAAGGCAAACAATAACAAAACTGAAAATCTGAGGATCCAACAAACCCTGAAGTTGAGAATGCAAACGTTGGAAAACCAAACAAAGGAAGTTCGCATAGCACAGAGAGAAAGGAACAGGAAGGAAATTCTGCAATAAACCAATGAAGAAGAACAGAATGTTTTCCCCCAAGTTCTAGAAATAAGCGGACAATGCAGCATGCCACACAGAATATTTTGTACGTCATTTTATGAAGTAAACATTTTAGGTATGTACGTTCTACTAATATTTGCGTTCAGAGGAACGTAATTCTATACTTTGAAAACCGTTCCATCTGTAATTTATTAGAAGTACTGCGTGTAAATATTTACTAAACGAAGGAGAAAAATGAAAACTATAGGTTACAGTTTCATCGTTTTAAATTAGAATGTCAAAATCAAATTAAACTTCATTCTGCAACAGCTGCTGATTGTATGTAAAAAGGATATGCCAACAACACACGTGCCTTTCTTGTTAAACTCTATTAACGCAATTTATCCACTTTGTCTTGGTGTTCGCTGGATAAGTAAAACGCACTCAATCCATCAAGTAAACCTTAGATTAATTAGGTGCCCCAGGTGACAGCTAAAAATAGTGCATATGTCTCGCTTTGAAGAAACTAAACCACGCTAGGTATGTTCTGAACCAATTTAAGCTTATGCTAATAACTACCAGAGTATTAGCTATGTAAGCTGAGAATAAGATAAAAGTGTATCCATAATTTACACACCCATACAATGAAGATATAAGATTCCAGTAAGAATTTATTTATTTATTTAACTTTTTGGCCACCGGTGCCTTAGAAGAGCATTTCCTTGCTAATATATTTTTACGTTGTGTAGTACCTATTAACAATGTACATAGTACTCGTAGATAAAAGTTATTGTATTCCACCCAAAAATTAGATACCCCCAAATATTTTCAGAAAAATTTAATTGTGTGTGTGTGTGTGTGCGTGTGTATGTGTGTGTGTGGACACAATAACTCAAAACAGAAAATGGTTTAAATATCAAACTTGGTATTTAAGTTTAGTATTATCTAGATGCAACACAAAACTTAAAAAAAAAACCCAAACAATAATTTATATGAAACATTTTTCGAAATTTTTCGATTTTCTAAAAATTGTCTCTAGCCACGTTGATTAAAATGTGGTATATTAACGACAAATAAAATGGATATCCTGAATTTCTTGGGATTAGCCCCTCAAGTCCTCATCATTCTAAATGCCTTACACAACTGGTAGACCATACTTACTGCGCACTAATACGTAGATCTAATTAAAACATCCATTTGTCATAAACAGTTTTGAACTGTTTCAGAGGTATTCCCGTGATTCGTTACAATTTTAAAATACTTAAATTTTTCTCAAATAGAGGCCCACAACAATTTCATCTCTCTTTCATTTTACTCCCGGCCATGGAAAAAAAACGGAATTTCAATGACAATCACATAGCAACACATTTTAAAAAATCTGAATATCGCTTTAGCGTAGTGTATTCCCTTATTTCCCCTCCACTTATAAGGAACTAGAAACTAAGACCTAATTAGAGTGAAAAAATGTGGAAGGATGGTGGCACAAACGAAACTGTATGGGAGGTTTTAAATAGTTTAAGAATGATTTGCATATAGAGTAATAAACGTCTATTATGGCTATTCGCATTTGGCTAACAGCCTCGATGAATGCTCAATTATATTCATAGATAGCTTCTAATAAATGTATAAAAAGATAACAAAAAATCTGATGTGTACCATTCACATCTTTCTCTACATCTCTGCAACAAATTACTCTTAAAAAGCTTATACATCTATTTACTTCATGTTAATCAGACTAAAATAGCAGAAATAGTCTTATTACTTGGTTCCTTGTTGTTATGTTTGCTTTGTTCCTTGCTGGTTGCTAGTGACGAAGTTCCTTTGTTTGTATGGAAGCAGTTGACAAATTTCTGTATGAGAAAAGTATGTCTTCATAGCAGAAACCAAAAACAAGGAATGACTCAAAAACGATGACGCCACGAAAAAAATGTATATAACATAAATTGTGTGCTTTAATATGCTCTATATTTGTTGTGCAGTGTTTTTCTCCATCTCTTACGGTTTAGCAGTTATTCAAAATTCGTAAAATTCATCCAGAATAGTCTTCAGAGGCTATTCCCAGAAAATTCAGGATATACATTTTATTTTTCAGGTAAATATTTTTAATATACGACATTTTAATCAAAATCGTTAGAGCCATTTTTAAGAAAATCAACATTTTCGAAAAAAGTTCCATGTAAAGCGTAGTTTGGGGTGGGGGGATTTTTTTCAAAATCTTCGTGTCGCATCCCTGGAAGATACTAAACTTAAATACCAAGTTTGGTATTTTACCAAATTTTCGTTTTTGAGTTATCGTGTTCACAGACACCGACACACACACACACACACACACGGACCTTTTTGTGAAAATGCTTTTTATGGATACAGGGGACCCTAAAACATATATTTCCGTTGAAATCTCGGTATCGAATTTTTGGGTGGAGTGCAATACCTTCTACGAAAGTAAAAATAAGGTTCATAGCCCAAGAGTGAACATTTTGTAGACTGAAGGTCAGTAACATAGATTTTGTATTGGACTGATCTCCAGGGCCATTTCATCATGAAATTCATTAACTTCATTTATCATCCGCCCACCGCCTCTCATCTGTAAATGACGTCAGCACTAAACACAGTGCCATGCATTGGTTTTTCAGTTCTCATGCCGGTGGCTTCCTGCGCCTGTCTGGATTGTCGATACGAGAACTGCAGTAAAGTTTACATAAAGCCTTATTTTAGACAGCACCCTGGCGGTTTACCCAGTTTTTCTGAATGTAGGGAGCATGGCATACGAGTTAAAATCTGATGGGCTCCATTCACAATGACTTTCTCTGCAACAAATTATTTTTAAAATCGCATGTTTCTATCTACTTCATGCTAATCGAGATTAACATTAACAGAAATGATTTATTGTAAGCAGAAGAGAAATAATGGAAAAGGCTAAAACGATAGTCTAGTCTTACAATGTTAATCGTTTCTTTACATTGCCAGGAGTTGACAAATTGCCGTATTTGAAAAGCTTTAGAACGTTTTAAAATAAAAACCGATAACAACGAATATCTCAAAAATGTTTAACTCCGCGTAAAAATATGTATAGACATAAAGTCCGTGTTTTAACGAGATCTACAGTTTTTGTATAGCAAGCATTTGTCTATTTCTTACGTGTTGCCAGTTATGAAAAATCCAACGAAATTCATCCAAAATGAACAGTCTTCAGAGGCTATTCTCAGAAAATGCAAGATATACATTTTATTTATCATGTACATATGTTTAATATACGGTATTTTAATCAAAAGCGTTTTAGCTATTTTTGAGAAAAGCAAAAGTTTCTAAAAACATTTCAATGTAAAGGGTAGTTTGGAGCGGAGGGGGGGAGATTTTCCCCAAAATCTTTGCTTATATACCAATTATGATATTTTACTGATTTTCGTTTTTTAGTTTCCGTGTTCACAGCACACGGAACATGGACCTTTTTCTAAAATGTTTTTTTTTTATACAGAGGACCCAAAACGCCTGTTTCCAATGAAAGCTCACTATCGCATTTTTGGGTGGAATGCAATACATTCTCTATTCGCTATGTCCATAGCTACATGTAGAGAAATAAAAACATTTTGTCTCCTTTCACTTGACTGTTAGGTAACGCTATATGTATCACTATATGCGAGTTTATTCAACTTTGTTTGTAAATGGCAGAGATACGGAGAATCAGAAGTAAACAAATCTGATCTGTTAAATTCACATGACTTTCTCTAACATCTATCCTTTATTAGTGGCTTTACAAAATATTCTTACGAATGTAACTGTTTCTTTCAAAGCTGCAGGTCAGAAGTTGGATAGGTAGAGTCAGACTGAAAAATTCAATGCCATAGCCGGGATTTGAAGCACGGATTTCCCAGCTTCTGTCCAGTTGCACAGGCCACTGAGCTCGGCGCTAAATTCTCTGACTCGCGATTCATTCTTACGGTTGCTTATTTTTCTATCTACTTCATTTTAATTAAGGTAAAATTTTGAAGAAATATTACATTTCACATTTCGCTAGAGATACAAAGATAATAGATACCACCTAAATAGTGTGGTGTTAGCGTGTGTGCCTCGCATTCAACAGGTCGCGAGCTCGAATCTCGCTTAGGGTGAATTACCCGGATAAGGTTTTCATTTTATTTTTTTATTTTTTTGTCGGGGTTTTCCCTTGTCCTGAGAAGCCGAATGTCGAGTAACTTTAAGCTTCATGGACCCCGAGATCATATGAGCATCATATCACCAATGCCAATATGACGTTAAATGACGTTATGCCAGGTTAAAGGACGTTATGCTATAAAAAAAAATCTGATGTGTACCATTCACATGACTTTCTCCATATCCCTGCAACAAATTATTCTTAAAAAGCTTATACTTTTATTTACTTTATGCTAATCAGAAAAAAAATAACAGATATAGTCTAATTACTCCCTTCCTTGTAAGTAGAAGCGAAATAAGGGGCAACTAGGTTAAAGTGATAGTCAAAAGCTGGTTGATATGTCAATGAAGTTTCTTTGTCTATATGGATAGGAGTTGACAAGTTCCTGTATGAGAAAAGTATACGTTTTTCATAGCAGAAACCAAATATAAGGAATGTCACAAAAACGACGAACTCCACGAAAAAAATGTATGTAACATAAATTGTGTGTTTTAATGTGCTCTACATTTTTTGTGGAGTAAGTTTTTGTCCATCTCTTACGGTTTAGCAGTTATTCAAAATTTAGTAAAATTCATTCAGATTAAACTACTCTTCAGAGGCTATTCCCAGAAAATTCAAGATATACGTTTTATTTGTCAGGTAAATATGTTTAATACACGAAATTTTAATCAAAATCGTTAGAGCCATTTTTGAGAAAATCAAAATTTTCGAAAAAAGTTCCATGTAAAGGGTTGTTGGGAGTGGGGGGATTTTTCTCAAAATCTTCGTGTCGCATCCCTGGAAGATACTAAACTTAAATACCAAGTTTGGTATTTTACCGACTTTTCGTTTTTGAGTTGTCGTGTTGACAGACACACGGACACACACACACACACACACACACACGGACCTTTTTGTGAAAATACTTTTTTTTTGGATATTGGGGACCCTAAAAACATATATTTCCGGTGAAATCTCGGTATCGAATTTTTTGGTGGAGTGCAATACTTTCTCTATACACTATGTACATAGTGCGTATGGAGAAAGTAATAATATCGTAGTCAAATGTTTAAGAACCGGCCGCTATATGCATACCTTTAAATGCCATACCCTTTCCAAGCAGTCATGAAAAAATAAAAATAAGGAGGATTTAAACAAAGTATTGAACAAATAAAAAATCTGATGTGTGCCATTCACATGATTTTCTCTACATCTCTGCAACAAATTACCCTTAAAAAGCTTATACATCCATTTACTTCAGGTTAATCAGACAAAAATAGCAGAAATAGTCTTATTACTTGGTTCCTTGTTGCTAGTTTTGCTTTGATCCTTGCTGGTTGCTATGACACTGAAGTTCCTTTGTATGGAAGCAGTTGACTAATTCCTATATGAGAAAAGTATAAGTCCTCCTAACAGAAACCAAAAACAAGGAATGACTCAAAAACGATATAACATAAATTGTGTGTTTTAATGTGCTCTACATTTTTCGTGGAGTAGGCTTTTGTCCATCTCTTACGGTTTATCAGTTATTATAAAATTCCGTGAAATTCATCCAGAATAAAGTAGTCTTAAGAGGCTATTCCCAGAAAATTGAAGATATACATTTTATTTGTCAGGTAAATATCTTTAATATACGAAATTTTAATCAAAATCGTTAGAGCCATTTTTAAGAAAATCACATTTTCGAAAAAAGTTCCATGTAAAGGGTAGTTTGGGGCGGTGGGATTTTTTTTCAAAATCTTCGTGTTGCATCCCTGGAAGATACTTAACTTAGATACCAAGTTTGGTATTTTACCGACTTTTCGTTTTTGAGTTATCGTGTTTACAGACACACGGACGTTTTTGTGAAAATACTTTTTTTTTTTGATATAGGGGACCCTAAAACATATATTTCCGTTGAAATCTCGGTGTCGAATTTTTGGATGGAGTGCAATACCTTCTCTATAAACTATGTACATAGTGCGTATAGAGAAAGTAAAAATTAGTAACGCATATCTCGAAAAGTGTTTATGTCACAAATGGCTTAAGTTATTTGGAATAAATTCAGTATTTTAAATACATATACATTTTGGTAGTATGTTTTCATCTATCGCTTTAATGTATACCAGTTATACAAAATTAAGAACATTCTTTCTGAATGAAGTTGACCTCACAGGCTGTTCCCAGAAAATTCAAAGTATACATTTTATTTCTCATTGACGTAATAAACGCTTTTTAATCAAACTCATCAGAGATATTTTTCAGAAAATCATATATTTGAAACATGCTCTATTTAAATGTAGTTTGGGACAACGAGATTTACTGCTTTCTCTAGCACGTATCTAAATACAATGCACATGTTTCACCAGAAATATATGTTTTGAGGTCTCCCGAATCCGAAAAAATCGTGTATGTGTAGTGTGTGGGGGGATTGTGGACAGCATAGCTCAAAAACGAATAAATCGTTAAAAACCTAACATGGTATACTTTTTTAATATCTTCAAAGGATGCGACACGGAGATTTTCAAAATAATTACCCCACGACAAACCAGCCTTCACATGGAAAATGATTTGAAAATGTTGTTTTTCTCAAAAATGGCTGTAACAAATTTGAATAAAATATTGTATATTAAAGAAGTATAAATCACAAATAAAATGCATATTTTGAATTTTCTGGGAATAGCTCCTAAGGAGCTCTTCATTTTGGATGAATTTTAATAAAGTTTGCATAACTGGTAAACTGTAAGAGATAGACAAAAACTTACTTAACAAAAAATAAACATAGTACATATACTTTTTTTTTCGTGGAGTTTATCATTTTTTAGATATCCCTTCTTATGTGCATGTATTGATTATCTACAATTGGGTACTGCCCGGGTTCAGTTCTAAAATTGGTATTTAAACTTTTCTCATACGGAAATTTGTTAACTCCTGGCAAAGCAAAGAAACGGATTTCAATTACATAGCAACCAGCTTTTAAAATATATCACTTTAGCCGGTGTATTCCCTTATTTTCCTTGTACTTACAAGGAAGCAAGTAATAAGACAATTTCTGCTAATGTTTATTATCTCGATTAGCATGAAATAGAAAGGTCCGCGCCGTTAGACCACTCGCCTCTCACCTATATAGCCCGGGTTCGATCCTAAGCGGCCGCATGTAAGATTTGTGGCGGATAAAGTGGAGCAAGGGCGGCTTTTCTCTAGCTATCCGGCTTCCCCTGCCATCGCATTCCATGTGGCATCAGTGCCATTGCCTGTTGTGCCACAATCAGATAGAAGAATAAGCTTTTCATCAATAATTTGTTACAGAGATGTAGAGAAAGTCATGATATTCAGATATTTGTTATTTTCTTGATTTTGTTATGTTTAATGATTATAACTCTCATTCCTACTACTCACGGCGGTGAACAATGATTATATATTAATTAAAACGATAGATGGTGAAGCAAAGCTCTAGGTCTAGCCTAGGTTAGCTGCTCAGCCTTTGACAATAATGGCTACAAGAACACTTGGAAAAAAAAAAACTTCAATCAGTAAAACAAATCTTGTGGGATTTGAACTGCGGACGTCCAGTTCACGAGTTGACGACCTGCCCGACTGTGTGATATATACATTAGGATTAGACTATTCCATACAAGGAGTATTTAGGACATGAAGTAAACTAAAATAACTCATTTATCGAGTTATATCCTATTATTATATATTATCGTATATACCTGTGTCGGCTGAAAAATCCCGGGCCTCTCAATGAAAATAGCATTTATTTTTAATTTTTTTGTTGTTGCTTTATTTCTCAACATAATCTGCAGAAAGGCTAATACATTTGTCATATCGGTGTTCTAATTTAATTAAACCATCTCTGTAGTGCGATTTATCAAGGTCTTCAAAATAGCTGTTTACCGCATCAATGACCTCCTCGTTGCTGTGAAAGCTTCGTACTCGTAGAAATTTTTTGAGGTTTGGGAACAGGTGGTAGTCACTGGGTACTACATCTTTTTTTTCTTTTTTTTTTGGTAGTATTTAACGCCCGCTTTTACTGCTCTGGCACCGCAGGCGATGACACTGATGATACATGAAGATGGAGCCCCGATGGAATGAGATGGCGAGGGAATCCGGAGAAAACCAGCCCCTGCGCCGCTTTGTCCACCACAAATCTCACATGCGGTCGCTTGGGAGTACTAGATCTGGCGAATAGGGTGGATGTTCAAGCAATTCCATCTTTCATTCGCACAATTTTTCCCATTGCAATGACTGAACGGTGAGCCGGAGCATTGTCGTGATGAAACAAGATTTTTTTTTTGGTGCTAAATGAGGTATTTTTCTTTTCACCTCATCATTCAAACGTTGCAGTAAGCTTGCATAGTAGTCACCAGTGATACGTTTACCCTTTTCCAAGTAACCTATAAAAATAGTTCCCTGTGCATCCCAGAAAACACTCGCTATAGCCTTGTTAGCTGACAAAATTGACTTTGCCTTTTTTGCAGTTGGTTCAATTGGCGCAATCCACTGTTTTTACTTTCTGGAGTATAGTGATGTATCCAAGTTTTATCCATGATAATAAACCGTCTCAAAAATTCACTGGGATTTTTATGATAGAACTCCACATTCTTAAAGAAGCAGTTTTTCTTTACAACTTTTGATCAGATTTCAACAAATGCGCATTTATCTTGCACAGACCTTGTGAAAGCCCAAAACATTAGTTAAAATATTACCCACACGTTCTTTTATATGTTTACAGCCTCTGCTATCTCAAACAGTTTTAATCTGCGGTCTTCTAGTACTAAACGATGCATTTTTTTCAATGATCTCTGGAGTTGTCACTTTTACAGGGCGTCCAGAGCGAGACTCATCACTAGTGCTCGTACGTCCCATTTTAAACTCTGCAACCCACCTTTCAATCATTGAATATGAAGGGACACAGACTTTCAATGTACTGCTGCCCATTTCCTCCTTGATTTCTTTAGGCGTTAATCCTTTTAAATAGAAGTATTTAGTCACTGCTCGTTTTTCCAAATCCTCCATTTTCGTCTTCTTTAAAATGCTGTCATTGGAAAACTAAGCAAGCTATTGACCTGTAACTATGGATACAAGCTATTCTAGAGTTAAACTATATAATGCTACCCTCTAACTGGCCTAGTGGCGTCATATCTGTGTGAGGCCCGGGACTTATCAGCCGAACCTAGTATAATCTCATCTTATATGTGGGTGTGTTTCATAACTTATATAAGTTCTCCGACTCTCTTTATTAACAGCGGTTTATTCTACCAAATAACTGTCAGAGTTACATATTTCGTACTTCTTGTTCTGTATCACGTCATAATAAAACCTGATTTTCTTACATAAAAATATTAATCAAATTGTTGCACGCTAACTTATATGTTTATTTACTCTGAATGCAGCAGCAGATTTTAATTTATTATAATTGGCAATACCTGTGGATTGATTATGCTCTAGCTAAGTGATATACATATAAAGTGACCAAAAACTGCAGGTTATTTGGTACAAATTGAACTTCTCTCTACAGAAGACAGCCTTCATTTCACGACTGAATATATATTCTCGGTTGGGTGAACTAGAGTGCTGTTCCCAAACTATAATCTGGATGGAAAGCGTCCACGCTAAATAACTGATGGTACAGCACGCCTGGATGATGGCAGGACAGGTAGAAGCCCTTACTGTCAGGAAACCTGGCGGAAGGCGATGGATTTGTTGTGCGTAAAAATCCTTAACATGGCTTCCTTCGGAAGGGAAGTTAAGCCGTTGGTCCCATGTCGTAGATTTACAGACGTAAAAGAAACTCAAGTCTGATCAAAGAAGCTTCTGAGCAAAATTAAGCCCAGTATATATGGAACACTGAGAACCACAGCAGTTAAAGGGCGTCCATAAATAAAACGCCATTTCATTTCTTTTACTTAGTGTGAGATATGTTTTATAACTGTTGAGGAAAAGTTTTAATTTCAACACTAACGACAAGTTGCATGCTGATGTTAAGTTTAATTCACCTAACCGAGATTCCAAATCTTATCATCTGGGTTGGAAAGAAGGGAGCGAACTGCGATTTACAGTATAAGTTTCACTTGCAGGAACTCTAATATAAATGATCACTTCTTGCATTATAGTGCTTAAGAAGTAACCATTCTCCTAACATCCCATTCAGGACCTCTTTCAACTTGTCCGATCGTCCTGTTACTCAGCCTGTCAGTTCAACATAATGGTTTGCCGTCATCCGACACTTAACACGGTTTCAAGTACTTCCATCAATCGCGACCCAATTAGGAAAATGCTCCCCTGTGAGTCATCAACTCCGTCGTTATGGATGTCTGCTTTATACGGTTTCTGCAAATTCTCCTAAAGAGTTTCAGCTTTTTGCACTCTTTCTGCCACTATGCCACCTGCGCTTTTCAAATAGAGAAAAGGGTGATATGTGTGTGAAATCTGATCAAAATTGTGAATATTAATTGTTTTTACTTTCTCTACACGTAATATATACATAGAGTGGCTAATTAGGGCTGTCTGCTACCGTGAACAGTTGCGAATGGCAGTTAATTCGACGTGGGCATCAAAAAGGGTTGGAAACCAGGAGCACAAATTGCTGACGAGAATGGTACGAGAATCTGTCCCTTTTGCGAGGAGGAAGAGTCGTGGACCCACATCTTGGCAAGATGAGGGAACGGAGGAATGGCGGGATATTACCGCGATTCTGTATATATATTTATGTCATACTTAGGTCACTGTTATATTATGGTTTTATATATTGTGTATATATTTCTTTCAAGTGTATTTACCTATTATAAGAGGGTACATTTATGAAGGTTTACTCTGTCGGGTTTACTCTTGTAATTCTTTGCTGTTGTTATAATATTGCTTTTTATTGTGTAATACCTTTGTTTTTTTATTTTTTGTTTAGTGTTTACTCTTTTAATTCTTTGCTGTTGTTTTAATATTGTTTTTAGTGTATATTACAAAAGCACATACGGTCTGTGGACTCGTGCGATTGTTGAAATTTAATGTATGATAATATTATGTCAATAAATACACTTATTCATTCATTTACATAGAGTACAGAGAATGTATTGTATTCCACCCAAAATTCGATACCGCGATTTCGCCCGATATAGACGTTTTAGGGTCCCCTGTATAAAAAAAAACATTTTTAGAAAAAGAGCCGTGTGTGTGAACAGGATAACTCAAAAACGAAAAGTTGGTAAAATACCAAACTTGATATATACGTTTAGTGTCTTCCAAGGATGCGACATGAAGATTTTGAAGAAAATCCACCCACCCAAAACTGCCCTTTACATAGACAAATTTTCGAAACTTTTGATTTTCTCAAAAATGGCTCTAACGATGTCGATTAAAATACGGTATATTAAAATATTTACAAAAATATGAATAATTACAAGAATTTTGTTCTTATTAATTCTAACAATTGGACTTTACATTTTATTTGCGATGTAAATATGTTTAATAAACGGCATTTTGATCAAAATCCTTACAACCATCTTTGAAAAAGAATTTAAAAAATGTATCCTTGTAAAGGGTAGTTTGTGCTGGGGGATTTTCTTGAAAATCTTTGTGGCGCTTCCTTGGAAGATATTTAACATAAATGCCAAGTTTGGTTTTTGAACTATGCTATCCCCCCCACACATACACACATACACACAAGACTTTTTTCTAAAAAAATGTTTTCGGACTCGGAGGATCTCAATATACTTATAGTGAAATCTCAGCGTTTTTTTTTTATTTAGGGATTTATAGGCCCAAAAACGTGTACTTCCAGTGTATCAATGTTTTGGTCGAGTGTAATACCCTCCACTTGGCAAAGAAAATAAAAATTGGCAAAGTGCTGAAAAATTCAAGCTCATAATTACAAATATCTCACAAATGGCTAATCCGACATCTGAAATTGATTATATGTGTTAAACAAAGATAACATGTTTTGTGTGGTAAATGTTTGTATGACTTATGGTTTACCCCTAATGCAAAATCACGGAACATTCCTACCGAATGAAGAGGCTTTCAAGGACTTTTCCAGTCTCAAGGTCTACATTTTTATTAGCCATATAAATATGTAAATAATTGGTACCTTAATCAAAATCGTTAGAGCAGCTGTTTACAAAATTAAAAATATAGGTCTTTTTGTTCAATGACAACGGATTGTTTGGAATGGGGTTTTCAAAATTCTCACGTAACCTCTCAGGAAAAATTGAATTTAAAGACAAGATTTGGTATTTATGTAACTTTTCGTAATAAAGGGAAATTCGGTTAGATATCAAACTTGGTATTTAAGTTCAGTATCCTCCAAGGACGTGACACGAAGATTTTCAAGAAAATTCCCCCAACTCAACTACCCCTTACATGGAACATCTTTTTGAAAATTTTGAATTCCTTAATTATGAATCTAACAATTTTATTTAAAATAACACATGTTTAAGATGACGTGACTACGATTTTCATGACAAACCAAAAGTATACCTTGATTTTTTTTGGGAATGGTGTCTGAGGAACTTTGTATAATTCCTAAATTACAAGAGATAGACAAAATTTACTCCACAAAAAAATGTAGAGCTCGTTAAAACACACAATTTATGAGTGAAGAGTTAATCATTTCTGGGAGATATTCTTTGTTATGGTTTCAACTTTAAAGTACTTAAACTTTTTAACGGGAAGTCATCTTTTGTTTCATCTGTCTCTTGTTTTATGCCTATCAATGTAAAGAGAGCAAATCTGACTGTATCACGTTTAGAAAGGATTTTTAAAGCATTTGACTATCGCTTTAGGCAAGTGTATTCCCTCATTTCCCTTCTGCTTATAATGAAACAGGTAATAAGACCAATTCTGTTAATGTTTATCTCTATTAGTGTGATGTAGATGAAATAATAATCTTTTATAAGAATGATGGAATAGATAGAGATTGTCTATGTGAATAGAACACATGAGATTTGGATGAAACAAATACTCATAATTATTGTAAGTACATAATATTATGTAATGCAGAAAGTAAAACTGCAAATTTCTCACCTAATATGGGATACTATGACGCTATGAGGCAGAAAATGAAAACTACAAGACACAAAGCCAATCCTTGTACTTAAGAATTTAATCAGCTTCGCTTGTTTTGGAACTCTGCTTCGTCACTCACAATCCAATATTAAACCCAACATGGGATGAAAAGAACTGGCTTATAGAGCACAGTCTCCCCGTTCATTGTCTCCGCGATACCAGTACAGAAAGAAAGGCATTCTTTTGTGGACTACATAATAGCCTAGAAGCTTTTGTTCCTTGTTGATAACGCTCCAATGTGTAAGACATGTCAAATCCTTCAGCCAGGTTTGCAAATGCGTTCTGTGGCTGCCTTTTTCGTAACACATCATACACAGGGGAAAAGAGGGGATGCTAGCTCGTACAAAAGAAAACTCCCATAAGGAGAGGCTATAAAGGACATCTTGGCGCCTCAAAATGAATGTGCTACACCGGTTTCGCATTCTTTTGTTTTCATATTTTTCTTTTTCTTTTGTATCTTGCTGATGCAGCTGTACGGTCTAAGGGAGCCAGTGTTGCGAAACAGATCAACTAAGAGCTTGAGGCACGATTTAATGTTAAATAAATCAAGTCAAGAGAAAAGGAAACAACACTGCCCTAAAATAATGTTATAAAATAATAAAACGTACTGTTTTGCAATGCAAGCCAAAGAATTGTATATATAAAAATGACAGCGTGACGTCATCGCCTCACGATACGCACAAAAGTCGCCTAAAATGGCGTGCTTTTACGAAAATAACATAGCCAAGGTTATGTAACGAATACAACGCATTATAGTGTATAATGTACAGCTAAGAATTGATGTTTAGAAAAGCATATTAATAATAAAAGTGAACGAGATGCTATAAAGTGTTTATACCGGTAACAAAAAATAAGAACAGAGTTAAACAAACAATTGATTTAGAAATGTCAGCTATTTATAAGAACATTTTCCTGTAAACTATACAAATGTGTTCATTTTAATTATTATGAGTGTATAAAAATGTATTGTAAATAAATATTTCACGAAATGTGGAATACGGAAATCTGTTGTTCCCATGGTGACGGACAGAGTACAATGTTAAAAAATAATGATCTTCAACTTTTGGATATATGTAAAAATTTTGAGGTTCCAGGACGCAGTCTACAAGATAGAAGCCAAGGATACAGAAGCTAAGAGCTAATCTCGTGAATCGAGACCTCTAATACAGCAATTTAGTGTGAAATATTGTATTATATTGATTATCAACAAGAGATTTATTGTAAGCACATATTACAAAGTAAATATTTGGCACAGTTTCCTAAAAAAGATATCAGTTTAAGCCGTGTGCCTTAATTCACTACATTGTTTCAACGACTTACGAAATAAAAGTTTAAAATTAACAAGAACTCTTCTAAATTAATTCCATACAGTTATTAAATCCTACCATCCAAGCAAGGAGATTAAGATTCTTTTACTCACCGACTGAAACTAGCAAACATATATGGGAAACGTGGTTGAGCTGTAAATAAATAATTCGCCGCCGATAATAATCTCGCAACTGCTTCAACAATCAAATCTGGCGCAAACAGTTAATTTCAGTCTCGCCAACAGCAAGAGTGACCAACTTCATATACGCGGTAAATTTAAACCTCTAAAAAGTTTAAAAAATACCACATCGAGACGCCCAGCTGTACAGCAGCCCTGAGACTCAAACCAGCACCACAGACCTTACTTCCGCCCCAAGCTGCTTGGTTTGGTGCAGTAATGAACATTCTTTGAAACAAAACTATTTTGTGATCTTTTGATAACATTTACTAGCTTACGTAACGTCGATGTTGCAAGGGTGAATATCCAAAAATTATTATGCGTCCCATTTACCTGATTTTCTCTGCCTATTCTGCATACAAACTTCTTACGAAATATAAACCTTCTATTTCGTGCTAATCGAGATAAACATTAGAAGAACGAATGTCCTTATTACGTAGTTCCTTTTAAGTAGACATTGGGCTAGAACGATATTCAAAGTTTTTAAAAAGTGTCCCTATAGATTGTAATTGAATTTCGGTTGTATTTGATGGCCAGGAGTAAAACAAAAGAAACACTGATGACTTCTGTTTAGAAAAGTAAAAGTATTTTAAAACTGAAGCCAATGCCAAATAATATCTCTGACAAAAATATACCACATAAGTTGTCTGTTTTAATAAGATTTACAATCTTGGTGTAGTAAATGTTTGTTAATCTCTTACGGTTTACAAGTTCTGAGAAAGTAAACCAGAATTAAGATTTCTTCAGGGGGCAATTCCCAGAAAATTAAAGTTATGCATTTTATTTGCACTGCAAATATCTTTAATGTGCAGTATTTTAATCAAAACCGTTAGAGCCATTTTTGAAAAAATCAAATTTTTAGAAAGTTTTTGCATGTAACGGTAGTTTAGGGTGGGGGAATTATCTTGAAATTATCTTCGTGTTGCATCTTTGGAAGACACTGAACTTCACTATCACGTTTGGTATTTAACCGACTTTTCGTTTAAGTTATCGTGTTCACAAACACACGGACACAGTCGGCCTTTTTATTTATTTTTTTTAAATGCTCCTTTTTGAATACAGGGGACTCCAAAACGTATATTTTTAGTGTAATTTCGTATCTGATTTTTGAGTGGAATGCAAATAGTAAATAAATACGTGTAGAGATAGAAAAATCCCAAGGTTATACTCATATATTTTTTATCCATTACTGTTCTACAAACTATTCTCAAAAAACTTACTCTTCTCTCTACTTCTTTTAATCGAGATAAATTTTAATTACAAATTTTCTTGTAGATATTAGGATACAAAGGGCTAAAGCGATAGTCAGGCTTTTAAAAAGCAAATTACTATGTGAATTACAATGTTCTTACATGCCATGTAAAGGGTCGTTTGGGGCGAGTGCTTTTGCTGAAATTCTTCGTGCCTCATCCTCGTAAGTCTTAAACACCGAGTTTGGTATTTAACAGACACTCTCTCTCTCTCTCTCTCTCTCTCTCTCTCTTTCTCTCTCTCAGTGATCCTCAAAATATATTTTCGGTGAAATCTCGACATCAAAGTTTTGGATGAAATATAGCATCATTTCTGCTCACTACGTACTTACATAGCACGTATAGAGGGGCAGCCAAATATCACCATGAGGAGCCGCTCAGAAAATTGGATGAAGTGGTATGGCTTGGGATTAGACAGTCAATAGTTTCCTTCAACGGAACTTTGGGTGTTTCTGGCTGGAATATTATACCTTCTCTACTTACTATGTACTTACACAGCACAAATAGAGAAAGTAAAACTCTGAGTCACTTGGAAAATTGGATAAAGTATAGCTTGGATTAGGCAGTCAAGAGTTACCTACATAGGAGTTTTGGGTGTTTTTGCCTGAAATATAATACCTTCTCTACCTACTAAGTTATTTCATAGTACATGTAGAGAAAGTAAAAAACAGCTAAATATCATCACGGAGTCACGCAGAAAATTGGATGAAGTGGTATGACTTGGGATTAGGCAGTCATGAGTTACCTACAAAGAAGCTTTGGGTGCTTTTGGCTGAAATATAATATCATCTCTACCTACTATGTGCTTACATAGCATATGTAGAGAAATTAAAAAAAAAATGTACAGCTAAATATTGTCATGGAGAATCATTCAGAAAATTGGATGAAATGGTATGGCTTGGAACATGCAGTAAACGAGTCACCTATAACGAAGCTCTTGCTGTTTTTTTGCTAGAATATAATATATTCTCTACCCACGGGTGTTTTTAGCTGGAATATAATGTCATGTACTTACACGTAGCGAAACTAAAAAAAAACAAAAAAAAAAAAACAGCTAAATACTGTCACGGGGAGTTACTCAGAAAATTGGATGAAGTGGTACGACTTGGGATTAGGCAGTCAAAGAGTTACTTATAACGGAGCCATCAACAGTGCTCTGTCTCTAATTCCCATACTTTAGCATGTCAGACAGCCTGTAGTTTGGTTCGCTTTTAGGAACACTGTGAATCGTCTTTTCACCAAAGTTATCACACACGCTAGGTTTGCGTGCGGATGATGGGTTTATTAGCTTTAGAAACAGAATGGCAAGTGATGACGTTCATCAACAGAAATGGTGTCACCTAACAAACATCATTTGTGTGGCCTGGTGTTATTCCAATGAAAGCCGTAATGAAGTTGTGTATAGGATATCGAGTGCAAACAGGATTGACTACTTCTCGTTTTCACGCAGACAGAAAACCAAAAGTCTGCTGTGCCACTGCGAAATTGTGTGGAAAGCAAACAAGCGGAAAATATACCGAATAACCGGTTTCACGATAGCGCAAGGCCGCATTTTCTTCCAACTTCTAGCGCTAGATCGGGACCTGAGTTGCGACCACATTGAAGGTCACTATACCACAGAATTCTTCGCTCTTTAAGTTACACGTCCACAACAAAAGTTTTTATTTAATTGGTATAGAGTAAAACATCTTCGCTAACTAAACTACAATTCCATTATTACTTTCTCTGCACATACTATGTATACATAGTGTATAGATAAGGTATTGTACTCCACCTAAAAATTGGTTACTAAGCTTTCACTGCAAATACACATTTTGAGACCCCTAATCCAAAAAAAAAAGATCTGATGTGTTCCATTCACATGACTTTCTCTACTTCTGTGAACAAATTATTGTTAGTAAGCTTATTCTTCTATTTACTTCATGCTAATCGAGTAAAAAATTAGTAAAATTAGTCTTATTACTTGCTTCCTTGTAAGTTGAAGCGAAATATGGGAGTATCATAGGTTAAAGTGAAGTCTAAAGCTAGTTACTAGGTGACTGAAGTTCCTTTGTATGGACACGAGTTGACAAATTCCTGTTAGAGAAAAGTACAAGGAATATCTGAAAAACAATCAACTCCTCGAAAAAAAATGTATATAACACAAATTGTGTGTTTTAATGTGCTCTACATTTTTTGTGGGGTAAGTTTTTGTCCATTTCTTACGGTTTAGCAGTTATGCAAAATTTCGTAAAATTCATCCAGAATAAAGTAGTCTTTAGAGGCTATTCCCACAAAATTCAAGATATACATATTATTTGTCAGGTAAATATCTTTAATATACGATATTTTAATCAAAATCGTTAGAGCCATTTTTGAGAAAATCAAAATTTTCGAAATAAGTTCCATGTAAAAGGTATTTGGGGGTAGGGGGATTTTCTTGAAAATCTTAGTGTCGCATCCTTGGAAGATACCAAACTTAAATACCAAGTTTGGTATTTAACGGTCTTTTCGTTTTTGAGCTATGCTGTCCACAGACACGAAGACACACACACACACACACACACACACACACACACACACACACACACACACACACACACACGGACCTTTTCCCATGTATTTCCGGTGAAATCTTCTTATCGAATTTTTGGGTGCGTTACAATACCTTCTCTATACACTCTGTACATAGTACGTGTAGAGAAAGTAAAAACATTTTAGCAAGAGGTCACTGTGTGTATGCGGGTATGTGGGGGCGCGCGGGCGCGTCTATGAACAGCGTAGCTTAAAAATAAAACATCCACTGGAATTTATGCTTACTATCTTCCAAGGATGCGACACGAGGATTTTTAAGATTTATCCATCCCAACTATCCATTAAATGGAAAAAAAAGTTAGAACATTTTGATTTTATCAAAAATGGCTCTAACGACTTATATTACACGACAAAAGTTTAGCAGTGTTTTTTATTGGTAGGGGGGGGGGCAAACTTGTTATATACCGTATTTCGATAAAATTACAGTTCCACTGTACTATTCCTGTAGTGAACCAACTTCCACCAGAAGCTCTATACTTTCAGATTGCACAACAGCGATTAAAATATCGCATGTTAAAGATATGTACTAACAACTAAGCTATGTATCTTGAATTTCTAGAATAGCCTCTAAAAACCTCTTTATTCTGAATGAATTTAGCTTAATTTTTGCATAACCGGTAAAACGTAAGAGATAGAAAAAAAAACTTACTACACAAGAAATGTAGAGCTCATTAAAACACACAATTTATGTCATATCCATGTTTTTTGTGGAGTTGACCGTTTTCATATTCTTTGTTACTGGTTTCAATTTTAAAATACTTAAAAAACGTTTCTCATACGGGAACTTGTCAGCATCTGGCCTCGCAAAGAAACGGACTTCAGTCCCATAGCAACCCCATTTTAAAACATTTGCCTGTCGGTTTAGCCTAGTTATTTCCCTTCTACTTAACGAACTAAGTAATAAGATTGTTTCGATTAGCATGAAGTAGATAGAAGAATAAGGTTATTAACAATTGTTTGTTACAGAGATGTAAAGAAAGTCATGTGAATCACGTCAGCTTTTGTTGTAATGACATTTTAAGGTACAGAGAATTGTTGTATTTTTGTCTACTCACTACCACTTGTCAAATATTCGACATAGAAATCACCGAAAGTGTGTTTTAAGGTCTATTGAATCCAAACAGATACTATTTACATACTCCAATGTGTGTGTCTATAAACAGTATAACTGAAAGCCTGATGCGTTTTATTTACACGAATTTCCCGAACTACTACCGTTTATTTTTATGTTCTCTGGCACAAATGTACACTTACAGACAATACAAATACGCCTGGCGCTGTGATTTGGCTAAAAATATCAACGTTTGAAGGGGACTCGGGTCTTACCACAATTTTCATTGGTGCCAGTCTGGCACAACATCCCTCGCGAGTTTGAAACATAAATTCGATTGGGCAGTCCACCTCTTTATTCCTCACCCCGCTCGACGCTCCGTCAGAATAGAATAGAAAACGTGTTAGTTTAGTCGTCCACGTGCGCGTATTACCGTAGCACTAAAACTTCAAATGTGTAGCGCAGAGAAAACATTAATCTAATTTTGTATCACCCGGTGAGAGGGGTCGTATTGTCCAATCACAGAGTTTGGGGGTCATCAGTTCGCAACTCACCTGTTTACTATACTCTTAAAAGCGTATTGAGTATTGCAAACAGGTGAAGGACATGGGCGGAGTCAGCGAAAAGACCCCGTCTTGCGATAAGTATTTACAGGTGTATTTTAAATAAATTTGAGTGTACAATGTACATAGTAGGTAGAGAAGGTATTGTATTCCATCCAAAAATTACATGTCGAGTTTTCACATATACGTTTTCAGGTCCCCTGAGTGCAAAAGAATAACTTTTAGATAAAGGTCCATGTGTGCGCGCGTGTGTAGGTAGCTTAGCTCAAAAAAGAAAATACCGCTAAATACCAAACTTAGTACTTAAGCTCAATATTCTCCAAGCACGCAACGTGATGATTTTAAAGAACATTCCGCACATCTAACTACACTTTACATGAAACAAATTTTGAAAACTTTGTTTTTCCCAAAATGGCTCTAACGATTTTAATTAAAACAGCGATATTAAAGATATTTACATCATAAATGAAATCAGATTTTTATACTGAATATTTAAGATATAGGAAATTCTTTATATTTTTGTGTTTACTTTCTCTACCATTTATAAAAATTCGAAATTAAAATGTCACCAAATATGTTTCCAGCTTTACTGAATTCAAACAAGCTCTCTCAGAAAAATCTGATGTGTTCCCTTAACGTGACTTTCTCTACCTGCTCTGCAAACAAACTTATTAAACATTCTTCTTCTTTTTTACTTCATGCTAATCGAGATAAACATTAAGACCTTATTACTTAGTTCCTTATAATCAGAAAGGAAACAGGTTAAAAAGATGGCAAATGCCTTAAAAGCTAACGCTATACGATTGTCATTGAAATTAGCTTCTTTGCATGACTAGAGTAAACAAAAGAAACACGGACGACTTCTTGTTTGAGGAAAGTATACGTGTTTCAAAATGAAAACTAATAATGAATATCTCGGAAATGATTAAATCCACAACAAAACTATATGACATGGTTATATTTATTATGCGCTTAAAGTTTGAAACGACTTTCTTAAAAGCAATGTGATGTTCTTATAGCGGTCAAACTGTGGGTCCGTTGCCCAGGCAACTTAGGAGATATTCCCCAGAGAAACCACCACAATCCACTTACACCTTTCATTCGCTTTGTCAACATTTGTTCAATTGATCCGCTCTGAGGCCGAAAGCTGAGGAGCCCCAGCTCCGAGGGACAGCGTTACTAAACCGCAACGCGTTTTTTCATGCAATTAAAATCTCCTCTTAACTTAACATCATTACTTCCAGGAAGGAAGAACATTACAATCTGCAAGTGAATGTCCAGGTGCACAGATCATCAAACAATAAAATGCATAAGGATTTAAATTGGAACCATAGACACCGATTTGGGGGAGGGGGAGGCAAGGCACTTTCTGCCAACAAAGTCAGGGGCATCCCCCTGAACATATTTACTGAAGGAGCTTGCCTGCCCCCCCCCCCCAATTTCTTATTTGAAAGAAAGAAAAGACAAAGAGTCTAATATGTTGCATTCAATGATTTTATCTGGCTATTTCACAAACTTTCACATCAAAATATTACTCTTTTATCTACGTCGCGCTATTTGAGATAAACAATAGCTGAAAAATATATAAAAAAGTATTATTTGTAACTTTTATGTTTCTCCAACTGTTTTAAACCTTCTAAAAAGTAGGATTAAAATATGGCAAATGCCTTAGGGAGATGATCTCTTCGCTAGACGTGTATCGTTTTCCGCCGAGCGTGCTTCTCAAGTTTGGAAATAAAAAAAGTCACTGTAGGTGAAATCTGGTGAGTACGGTGGATGTTTTAATAATTCGAACCTCAGTTCTACAATTTTCGCCATCGAAACAGCGCAGGTGTGCACCCTTGCATTGTCTTGATGGAAGAGAATCTTTATATTTGCTAGATGAGGGCATTTTTCTTGATTTCTTCGTTCTACCGATGCATAATGATGATTTCCTTTAATTCCTAGGTGGAACATAGGGCTGCAACAAATTTTCGCCATCATACTCCAATAACGATGCACAATATTCTCCATTCTCTTCCTGTCTGAAAGTAATCAATGTAGATGAATCCACGTGCTTCCCAAAAAACCCGAGGCTATCACCTTGTCTGCCGATTTCACCATCACTGCCATCCTCGGAATCGGTCATCTTTAAAAACCCACTGTTTCGGTAGTAGTTTTGTCTTTGGAGTGTAGTTGTGCATCCACAGTTATGTATCGAAGCAGAAACTCGTCAGGATTGCGGCGGAAAAGTGCCAAACCAGCGTCCGAATTGAGCCCACGATTGTGTTTATTCTCTATTGAGAGCAAACGCGGCACCCATCCTGTCGAGACCTTTGTCATGCCTAATTATTTGTGCAACATTGAGAACACTGTGCCTTATGATATGCCTGTGGCCTCCACTATTTCGCGAACTTTGATTCGTCTTTCACTCAAAACTTATCCTGGATTTTGTCAACCATTTCGGAGGAAGTCACTTCTACTGGACGTCCTGAACGATGTTCATCATTTGTGGATGTATGACCGCGTTTAAATTCATTTATCCAATTGTAAATTGTTGCAAACGCGGGAGCAGATGTGCCATGAGCTTCGTCCAACTTGCCGTTTATCTCTTTCGGTGTTAAATAGAAGTGTTTAACCAGCGTATGAAACTTTTTTTTTTCTTCATCTTTCTAAAGAAGCGCAAGATTGTTGATTCAATCGCCTATGGCAACGAAACCAGGCTATGGATACAGCTGAAACTTAACTGTCATATACTAAGAAACGACAGTTACTAATTACAATATTTTTTCGGTGCTACGAGTGTAATTTCTTGGATTTTCTATAGACTTATTGAATGTCCCTAGTACTAGCTTTCTTGTAAGTAGAAAGGATATACAGGAATATAATAAACTAAAGCGATAGTCTAACCTTTTAAAAGCTATCTCAACGTGAAACAATTGAAATTGGGTTCTCTTTTGCAATCCCGGGAGTAAAACAAATGAGACAAATTTGTTGGGAATAGTCTTGGAAGTAATTTTCACTTTCAATGACTTTTGCTTAGCTCTAAACCGTACTTAAGATACACAAAAAATTACTACAAAAAAGTAGATTTTGTCAAAACACGCAATTTATGCCATATGCATTTGTTTTGCAGGCCTAACCCTTTCCGAGATACTCATTATTGCTCTCAGATTTTAAATATTTATACTTTTCTAAAACGGGAGGAGGTTGTCATTCGATTTACGTCTTTTGTTTCACTGCTGATCATGCAACGAGAACCCAATTTCAACATCATAGCATTGCGACAGCTTTTAAAGATTTGGCTGTCACTCTAGCCTACTATATTCCCCTTATTTCTCTCCTACTTATAAAGAACTACGTAATAAGAACATTTCTGCTAATTTATTTCGATTAGCATGAAAGAGATAGAAAAATATTATTTTGTGTGAATAGTTTGCTTGAAGAACAGGTAGAGGAAGGGAACACATAATTTTTAATTTCTCTAAACGCACTATGTACATAGTGTATAGAGAATGTATTGCACTCCACCAAAAAATTCGATACCGAGATTCCACCGAAAATATATGTTTTAGGGACCCCTGTATCTAAAAAAAGGATTTTCAGAAAAAGGTCCGTGTGTGTCAGTGTGTCTGTGAACACGATAACTCAAAAACGTAAAATCAGTAAAATAGCAAACTTGGTATTTAAGCTTAGTATCTTCCAGGGATGCGACACGAAGATTTTGGGAAAAATCCCCCCATCCCAAACTACCCTTTACATGGAACTTTTTTGAAACTTTTGATTTTCTAAAAAATGGCACTAACGATTTTAATTAAATTGTCGCATATAAAATGTATATTTTGAATTTTCTGGGAATAGCCTCGGAAGACTACTTTATTCTGGGTCAATTTTACGGAATTCTACATAACTACTAAACCGTAAGAGATAGACAAAAACTTACCACACAACAAATGTAGAGCAGTTTAAAACACCCAATTTATGTTATATACATTTTTTTTCGTGTAGTTGATTGTTTTTGAGATATTCCCTGTTTTTGGTTTCAGCTATGAAAAACTTATACTTTTCTCATACAGGAAATTGTCAACCCCTGTCCATATAAACAAAGGAACTTAGCAACCAACTTTTGACTATCACTTTAACCTATGGTACTCTCTTATTTCGCTTCTACTTTCAAGGAAGCAAGAAATAAGACTATTTCTGCTAATTTTTTTTCTCGATTAGAATTGAAGAAAATAGAGGCATAAGCTTTTTAACAATAATTTGTTGCAGAGATGTAGAGAAAGTCATGTGTATGGAACACATCAGATTTTTTTCCGACAATTCTACCCAGAAAAACATCAAACGATGTTAACTGATATTTACATAATTATATATTACACACACTTTAATACTTATTACTGCTGAATAATTTTTCGCAGGTTTTGTATTTGACCATCATCTATCGGCTGTTGAAGTACTGTTACCTAGAAGCCAAGCTGAAATTCAAATCGCTAATTCAGTACGTTTGTTACCAGAAAAGAAAATGTCAACGAAATTTCGAAAATAATTGACAGCTGTCAAACGCAGCATTCTTTTTAAAGATTTGCATCTGTCCCCAATGATATATAAGATCCCAAGAACCGCTATTGCTGTTTGCACTATTGCAACAAGGGACAACAAATACAAGAGGTATGAGCACTTTCAACAGCCTTCAAGTTTTCAATGCTATGCATTAAGAACTAATAATAATTTCGGCAATGTATTTGCTCATAGAGTTCTATAAAGATTTTCTTACGCTTCATCGCCATTTAAGTATTGATCCACCACCAATCAGTCCATACTCCTGGTTTTCTGTTTTCTTCGTCTCCGAAAATAAACACCTCCTTTTCTTATCTGGCGTTTCTGTCCCTAAGTTTCTTCCCCAATTTGCAGTTCTTCCAGTGGACCCCTTCGTAAGCAGTTTCTTCTCAAACAGATCATTCGTTTTGTTCTTCCTAATTTTATTAATTTCAGCGCTGTTCTTCCCTAGCGTCCCATAACCGTGTCATTAGTCATTACTCATTTTTGTTGTTCCCTTTAGTGGATTTTCCTTACTTCGACGCAACGTCAATGTTTCCATACTATACAATGCCACACTAGTAGTTTTTCTTAATTATTTCTTCCTAAGTCATAATCTCGAATTGCAAGTGTATGTCCTTTGCGTATCTTTCGATAACCATAGTTACTGTCTTGTTTACATTTGACTTCATTGTTCTCATTAGCATTTTCCTTGGTGTGTTTTGTGCATAAATATAAAAGATAAGGGGGGGGGAGACGAAGTTTGCTCACAAAACACCGCAGAAGAACAGGAATGCTTGTCGATAGTAAAACTCGCTTATATACCCTGGGATGCAAATTACTTTTGCCTAATCAATGACACTACACATTTTTGTGACTAAATAATGCAGATTAATTTAAATTTAAATTTTGAAAATGGGCAAGTCATTGCGAGGGTTCATGGTCTTCTTGAATTTCTGACATTAAAAAGGCCTTTCATCACATGAATCTAGCTAGACTAAGTCTTTCGTTTCCTTTCCCAACTCCAGAAACTTTTGCTTTAATTGTGAACGCCTGCATCGCAATACATAATTTTATTTATTTATTGTGGCTTTGTTCAATTTTAACTGCTACTTCGTTAAAGTTTCACTGCATCTCACAGCTATAGCCGCAACCTCACTCGGAGAGCGCACTCATTATCTCAAGAGTTGGCTCATCCGCAAGCACGTGGTTTATTGTTAGCGGTTGGGCATTTCAAGAGTTTCCTAGAATGTTCGGGAGGCGGAGAGGTCGAAGGTTCCAGAACAAACCCAATACCTCTCGATAACACTGGGTGAGCGTGTCGTCTCATCGGCTTATCATTTCGCCCGGCCAACCGGTAGTCGGCGCCTTCTATACGATAACTGAATATGCGTCGCAATATTAACTCTGTTGTCATTTGGGTTTCCGATTATTATACCTTCTATGCATGCTTCCCGATCGTCTCCTTAGCGCGGTGGAGGCGCGGCTACTTACCAAGTGAGAAGCCCGGGTTCGATTTGCATTGACAACGTGGGGATTTTCTTCCGCTGAGAGACGTGTACCGGGGCGCACTCAGCTTCGTGAGCTTCCTGGGAGGGGGGAGAGCAATTGAGGATTAAAGTAGCGGCTCCATGTTGCGGAGACCGCATTAACAGACCTAGAGGGACTCGGGGCGCTAACCACATCCAGTACTGCACCTCATCCAGCGGTCAAGAGGTAAGTCTTGGTCCGACTTTGGGCCATGGAGTATAATATCCTAGCTTTCCAGAATCCCCTTGGGATACCAACTCCTTCACAAGCCTTATCAACCTTTAACTTCTTAATTTTTGTTCCAGTATCTTGTTCAGAAACTTCTTTTAAATGTCATTAGTAAATTATATGATAAAGCAACTTCTATGAACAACATCGGGGATGTGATCCCCGAGTAATCTTAAATTATACCTTTCTCTGTTAAAGAAAGGATTTTATCCTCTCAGACCTATTAAAAGTAACGAGTTTGATAGCCTAATTGAGGAATTCTGAACACCTTAGAACGTCACACTGCCTCTGTGGATGCACAAAAGTAGATATAAGTAACCACATAAAATGAATAACGAACAGAGCGTTAACTAAACAAACTTCGGTTGAAAAGAAAGAAATCGCGCAGAAGAGTTAATGGATTGTAAAGGGGAAAGGTAGCCTTCTACATAGAAATAACAAACACATGACTGAACTGTTGTGGCGCTCAACCATACAGAGAATCAACAAGCGTGAACAGATGGCTTTGTCGTAACTGATTTGCATCCCCGCTGGCGGTATTTCAACAACGGTGCTTTTCAAAGCTACGATCCATTTTTATTTTGTTGAAATGCTAAGCTGTGTATCCCTAGCACTAGGATTAAACATAATTCTCCGTATAGAAGATGCACGGTAACATTCCAAGCAAATGCAATGCTGCTGCCTCAGTTTTCTAAACCTTGTTCGTTATTGATGCTCTTACAAAGTGCATCTGGAAATGTCCAATGTCTTTCAAAATAGATATATACATAGGTAGATAAGGGGACTGGGAAGTTGGCATCGATCCAGTGAGGGTATTATACACATACCCCTGAGGGGCGTCCCTGGAGACGGTGAGGTGAGAGGAGACACCAGCGACCATAAATAGCAGAGACAAAACAATGAGAGGTTCCATACAGTTTCTAGGTTGAGAGGCCTCGGTAGTCAGACCTGTAAGGTCCAACGCCCCCACCTAAGGAGGCAGTTCCGGGCAACCGGCCGAAGGCTGAACCGAAACACCATAGCCGATATTTTCAACCCTGAAACAGACCAAAGGGCATGAGGGATAAATGGAACGAGTAATTCAAAGATGTAGAGAGGCAGGAAACTAGAAGGATGAGAATCCGCCTAACAATCTGGTAACCTCCGAAAAAGCCCATGGGTCAGACGGAATAGTCGCCGGGAAATGAACCCGGGACTTCCCGATTACGATATACCAGATGACCCAACTGCCCTGTATTTGACGTGTGTATTTATATAAGCATTCGTGCGTTAAGAGTTGCAGAACTCAAGGGGGTGGGCCAATAGGAAGAAACTTTGGTCCAGAGAAACATTGTAAAACAATTGGTAAAATATAACATGCTCGGGCTTGTAGGTCTTAGTCGAATATTAAAATTATGAAACTTTGACGTTTCGTTTCGCCAGTCGCTAGCCGTTCCTGCCCAGCATCATTTCTGAGGATGTCCACCACAACTGAGGACGAAAGTTCAAATTTTAATATTCGACCACGGCCTACAAGCCCGGGCATGTTATATTTTACCATTAAAAACACTGGTGTGAAAGCCTACGAGCATATTATAAAAGTAATATCGCAAGCTTTTTCGCCTATCGTGGGTTATTGTGATTCTAAACTTGCACTTTTCCAGCATTGTACTAACGCGTCAAGTTACACAATAGGCACCGATAGTCTGATTTTTACTAACAACACATTGCCTATTTCGGAATCTTGGAGTAGACAGATTGATATCCTTAATAACGAGCAAGAAACAAGGGTATTACACAACAGCACAATAATCTTGAATCAAATTATTCCTCAAAAAAAAAAAAAAAAAAAAAAAAATTCCTGCAAGCCCTAAACGTAAACTTTATATTTTATACAGTATAAAATGTTAAGCTGATGAATACTGATGAATACTAGAACTGTTCTAAAATAAAATATGGAAGCCATCAAAAATATATGATAGGGGTATTTATAATTCCATTCTGTTAGTACCACCATTTCGGTTCACCAATTTTGAAAGATATATATATATATATATATATATATATATATATATATCTGTGTGTGTGCTCGCAAGGCAAATCGAGTGTACTGACGTGCATAAATTGCGGTCCATATATGTGATGGTGATGTTGATTGTTTCTTCTTCCTCTTTGGATTTTATTCAGTTGGATTTTCCGTTCTGTTTGCCATAAACCTCGGTTTCTAGAGTCTTCTTTGTTAAGTTCCTTTTACGTTCTCTACAAAGCACATAGAGAAGGTATTGCACTCCATCCAAAAATGATTCCGGGATGTATAACAAAATATTTTTAGAAAAAGTTCCGCGTGTGCCTGCGAAAAACATAACTCAAAAACGAAAAGTTGATAATGGAATTTAGCATCTTCCAAGGATGTGACACGAATATTTCCAGGAAAATCCGTCATCCCAAACTACCCTTTACATAGAGCATTTTTCAAAAATTTCGATTTTTTAAATAATATCGATAACGATTTTGGTTAAAATACCGCATATTAAAATATCTACATTTCAAATTAAATGCATTTAGGAATAGCCCCTGAAGTCATCTTCATTCTGAAAGACTTTTAGTTAGTATCCCTGTATCTCCTAAGTGGAGCACATGGCATCGTTACAATGTGTCCATGATCGTATTTGAATTTCTATCATCGTGCGGATCAGCGTGCCGTCCACAAATGGCATTGCAGGACGAAATCACGACATGCGGACGCAAAAGGACGGAAAATTTTGCCCAGGAACCTTTTTCTTACAAGATATGACGTTCTTTTACGTGAAAATAAATATTACACGGGACCACCGGCTTTACTTCCCTTCCTAAGGAAGCCATGCTTAAAACTTTTGCGTCCGAAAAATCTATCACCCTCCGCCAGATTTGAACCTACAATCTTGGGATTTATAGGCTAGCATGGGAACAACTGCATCATGGAGGGGGACCTGGAAGACTTTTTCATTACTGATAAACCGTAAGAGCTAAACAAAACTGTGGATCTCGTTAAAGCACACAATTTAGGTCATATAGGTTTCCTTTTTTGCACAGATATCCATGTCCGAAATATTCCTTATTATTGACTTTAAAATTTCCAATAGTTAAACTTTCTTAAACGAAAAGTCGTTATTCACTTTTATCATTTTGTTCATTCAAGTGAGTGGCATAGCGACCGGCTTTTGAAAGATATGACGGTCGCTTTAGTCTGGTGTATTTCCCTTCTATTTAGAAAGAGCTAAGTAATAAAACCGTTTCTGTTAATGTTTATCTTGATTAGTAAGAATCATAGAGAAGAATACGTTTCTGTACGAATAATTTGTTGGAGAATAGGTAAAGAATGTCCTATGAATGGACTACGTTAGATTTTTCTTTCATAGGTTCTATAATAAATATGTCTACACTGTACGTCTTCTTTCATGTCTTGTATTCGGACACCATTCTAGCATCCTTTTAGGCCATCTCGTTTCCACCATTTGGTTTATACGTCCGTACCACTGAACTGCCTTGTTTTCTGTTCTTTTTTTTTTTTATTGAATTATCCACCCTTGTCTCTGTTTCAGCGAATTACACCAAATGCGAACATTTAGCATTTAAACCTGTTTTTTATAAGCTTACCCGGCATGTAAACACATCTAAATATATTCATCCGCGTTTTGTTCTGTGTGATTGGATGAGATTGTTCCCGTCGTAAATGTAGTTTATATAGCACGTGGAGAGAACAGGTGATATAACAAATGAAAACATAGAAAAAACATGCATGACTCCTGCAAATAAAGTGTTGGAAACATGCAAAATGCATAAAGAATATTTAAGTCACAATTACGGGTATCCGGTAATGGAGTAGCCCCTCCCATATCGGAATCTGATTCCGCGAAGTCAATTTCGTTGTAAGATAAACTTTCGGTAGGGTTAATGAGAACGCTCCCAATAATATTATCCATATTGCCATCCAGCTCCCACATTTTGTTTTCCTCCTTGGCCGCGTGCGTGACTGTTCCTCTCAAATTGCTATCATTAACAATTGTTTAATAGATAAATATTAATTGTTTATCTGCGACAATCCTGTACTGAGCAGAACCCTAGCCTCTAGCAGTCTGGATGTGGCGTTATTTCTTGCCACGAAGCCGTTAATTTGACTTCAAATGAATTCAATAGGATTTAAAAACCAGTGACACGGAGGATGTCTAAGGACTTCAATGTAATGTTTAATGTCCCTTTTACTACTTGTGGCATCGCAGGCGGAGCACTGGTGGAATGCGAGGCGGGGGAAGCTGGAGAAAAACAGCCCTTGCACAGCATTGTCCACCACACATCTCACATGAGGTCGCTTGTGATCGAACCCGGGCCGGCTAGGTGAGAAGGCTAGTGGTCTAACCAGTCGGCCACGGGATGGCCACGACGTACTTATTACAGTCAGTTGCGTATTTTTGCACTCTTTGGAGCAGTTCTAATGTACAAGTGATCTGTCGACGATTTCATTTTTATGTTTAGCCAATTAATGATATCCTATTTTTTCCAAGAATCATTTGGTTTCCTTTCTACACGAACACTGTGGCACGGACCATCACAAAACAAACGTTGAAATACATTACACACGCACAGTACTTTTCACAAAGTCATTCGTCATCGAGGTTTTCCTTTTATTACATGGAATTCTTAGCTTGCCCGTCAATTTTATTTCTCTTCGAGATTTTCCGGCACTGCTAATGACAATACCTGTAAGCTCTGATGTGAGCTACTCCGCTTGTCCTACTGGAAGAGAAGGATTTCTTTCGGAGAGAACATTAAAAACATGCACTATTTTTTTGTTTTTCGCCACTACGTAAGGGTTTTCCCTTACGATGTTTGAGCTCAGAAGACCTGAGATTCTGCCATTAGGCACAATTTATTCATGCAATAAAAATAACTCACGCGCTTTTCACTGCTTGTGAATACATGACTTAATAAACCGAAGCTTGATCAGTGAATATGTGGGGTAATGACGTACGTGATGCTGTTACAAACCTCCAGTATAAACAAGAGAGGTAACTTCCCTCATATCCAGAGTTGCCAAGTGAAGGGCAAAATCTCTTTCAAGGAAAATTTCAGGCAATGTAGGGTTTGAGGGATTTTTGTTGTTTAAAATTAATGAAATCGCAGGCTTTTTTCTTAAATATTAATAAATTAATGAATAATTGTGCAACGTTGGCAGTAGCAGTCCATCATTATCGTTTAGCTAACAACTTGTTTTAATTTCATAGCACGAGAAAGGCTGAAGTTATGTTTCATTATGAAATGTCGTAGTCACGTTCAGGTGGTGGTATAGTGGTAGAAAGGTGAATCCCCGGGTTAAAGCTCTGCTAGTCATTTTTCACCTGTAAATGATCCCTCAAATGTATTGCCATTAAATGAGTTTAAAGTATGGGTTGCGGCAGAAAAATTGTTACAGAAAATTAAATGTCATATTTCGTCCCAATTTCATATTGAAGAAGTTTAACTTAAATGGATTCAGTCTTATCAAACTGCTTTTCTGAGACTTAGGAGGCTTACAAGTAGAAGAATTACTAACTCGTTGAGTTTTTGCAACCTGGCATTGTTTCGGGTACAACTGATGACCGGCCCCGTGTTCAATTAAATAGTTTGGCAGGGATATTCAAAACAAAAATGCATCCCAATAAAGTGATAGGAATGGAGTACTATTCGTATGCACAAATATTTCTCTGATCATGAGAAAGATAACTTAGTTAAATTAGAACCAATCCAATTCTGGAGGAGAATGAGCCAGTTCAACGACGAAGCATTATTTAATAACACAGGTGCTTTAGCTTAGAATAGTTTGTGCATGGTAGGGGAGTCGATGTAGATCCCTTTCGGGTAATTGTCGCCTCGTTGCATTGTTATCTTGAGCCTTGCCATATTCAAATCCAGTCGTTGAGAGAACTTTCTCTATGTTGGAGATATGAAATCCAAGCAAAGAAATAGGTGAATTCTTCAAGGGTAGCTGCTTTAATAATAAACAAACTGGAAATGAGGGATTTAAATACAGTTTGTAGTGGCTATCCAGTGACAGGGGAAGTGCTAAAGCTATTTAATGACAGCATGTATAAACTGGACTCCGATTCAGACCCTCTTGAGTCACTAGGCCCTTTAGAAGCTCCATTGGAGGAACACGATTTTCAACGATAGTTACCCTCAATACATCAAACGTAGACTGCTGTATACATCCTTGAATATAGAAAGGGATATTACGTGATTTTTTAAAACATTTTAGATTTATTTTATTAAAGTATGTTGTTTTTGTGTAAAGTAGAGATATTTCATTATCTCGGTAAGGATGTTTCACTTCAACAACCTGGCAACAGTACTCATATCTTAGAAACTAATCTATAGATACGTTATTGCTTCCATACACAAATTTCGTGCATGATGCTTAAGAGAAAACTAATTTGACTGAAGCTTTTTGAATGTGCGGAACTATTTTAACGACAGTGCATGTTATTAATTATGGTACCCAGTTAAAAGTCCATCAGCCAATAAGACAGGAACATAAGTACGTCCGACTGTTGACATGTAAAGTAAGAAAAAAACAGATAATAGTAGTTGTTGTACCTATAGCCATTGTTGTGTTAATATCAATATCTTCTTTCCATCTATTCAGAATTCAAGTGATTATACCGTGGCTGAGTGGTTAGACCATTCGGTTCTCACCTAGACGACCCAGGTTCGATCCCAAGCGACCACATGTGAGATTTGTGGTGGACAAAGCGGCGCAGGGGCGGGTTTTATCCGGGTTCTCGGGTTTCTCCCGCCATCGCATTCCACCGGTGCTCCATCTTCACTCCATGTATCATCAGTGCCTTGGTAGTAAAAGCGGGCGTTAAATACTATAAAAAAAAGTGATTATAGGCACACCCATATATCTGATTATAGCACTAGGTACTGGAATGGCCAACATTTGCGTGTAAACATTTGTAATTACAAACTGTAATGCAATCTATTGCAGGATGGTGTTAAAGGAATTACGATTAACAAGAATTTGTTTCCTCTCTTTGTTCAAGATAAGAACTAAGAGCTCACTTAGCCTGGTGCAACTGAAGAACGACCGCATTGAGATGCTTATGTCGCGTAGATGGTGAACTTATGTTTACCCTGGAGAGTTCAAATACTTAATATTAAAATCAGTAGTTGCTTTAAGTAACAACATAACAGGAGTGAATTAGCGCAGTGCCATAAAGAGGTGAATTTAGTCAGAGGCAGGCATTGCGAAGCCAGGCTCGAAATACTATTTGCAGGATATATGTAGTTTTTAAAAGACCGAACAACTCGAGAACAAGAGAAATCAACTCGATTTAAAAAAAATGCTGAGTAACTTGTTGGTAAAGCGCATAGTGCAGGCATATCAAGTGTGTCTCACGAAGTACTTACGCTACCTTGCGCTACATAATGTGCGAATGACAGGGGAAATATGAAAAGACTGAGCGTAGCGTATTGGACACTTATAGCAATTATCGGTTGAATATCAATCGCAGTTTACCCATAATTAAACAGCATTTTCATGTTTAAACCAGCGATCTGTAGAAAGCCGATATATTTAAAATTTAGATAAATTATTAGAAGACTGCTAAGTGTGAATAACAAAAACTCAATTAAAATTATACTAGTCACTTTCGCTTAAATTCCTCACACCTGTCTGTACAAAGACCCATCAATGACATGTTAAGACGGCATTTAAATCCTACCTAAATAAATAATGAGGGCAGCAGATCCTCAGTTAACAGTACTCAGTTAATAGAAGTGGATCTTTTTTCACAAATGTTAATGTTCTTCAAATTGAAATATGCTAATGATCTAGTTATTTAAAATGAGGAAAGTTGAATGATGGGTAATCGAATATTAGTATTAATAATTTTAGACTTGCGCTAATTTTTAAGTGAATATTATAGAATTTTATTCGGGGGTATTTTAATATCTGTAATCCTTCTTGTTTCACTTACATTTCATTAATTCCGTCATTTATTTTAGTCCTTCAGTTTAGAAAAAGCCTCCTCCAACTCCTTTCATTTCTATTTTCTTCTTAATATGTTCGTAGACGATTAATTACGGTTAGCTACGATGTAGTACACAAAATTATGTAGCAGTATAGTCTGCATATGTCTCCAACAAAAACAAAAAGCATGGTTTTCTGGAGAAAGCACCAAAAGATATTACAATTACAATATACACAAATACTTTGATGTGATATCACTTTATTCCGACGAATATTTAAATCACAAAGTAAATTACATTTGATAAAAACATTAAAAATAAAGTTATAAAAAACGATATGATGAAGCTTTTTAAAGTTAGTTATATCCGCATCGATCTGACTTTCACCGTGCGGAGACTCCACAAAGACTGCTAACTAGTTACCCACGCGCTCACTGACTGTGGCTAGCTTTCTTCCATCGCCGTGGCCCCACCCGCTGCGTTGGGAGAGCTAAACCACGTCAATGTTTGGACATTCCAAATGACAACCTGTGTCAGTTAATCTAACTAGCTACCTAAACGTCACTTAACAAGCTTTTATATATACTGTCATTAACAACAGTTTCAATATTTTTTTTGATAAACCTCCCAAAAATAAGTAAGGATATTTACATTAATTAACCCCCAAATGGTACAATATTGAACTATATATACAATTCTTAAAATAGTGTATAGTGGATTTCTTAATACGTTTGTGACAAATTGTCTGGTCGAAATTTTCTTATAGTGGATAGTTCTTTATTTAGAAAAAAAAAATTGTGCTATATCAAAAATGAAAAAAAAAAATGGAAAAAAAACCTTAGCCCGTGTTTATGTAATGAATGTCTTAAAACTAAGTATAATGGATACAACAAATTCAACCACACAAATAGTTACACACATGCTGAACCACCTTGGAAACATTATACACCTCTAGCTGTAGATTTATGGGAGAAGATAAATTTTAAAAACAAGTTTTAAAGTTTGACATATAGTCATTTAAGCTGCTCAAAGCTTTAAAATGACGTGCTAAGCAAGTTACATCCGGCCTAGGAGAATTAAAACATTGCAAATATGTTCTTTAAACTATCGTGTATTTTTTCACCAAAAATCCAGAAACTCCACATTTTGCAAATTATGCTAAAAAAAAAAAAAAGAAAGAAAGAAAGGAAAAAAAACCCTTCAGTCCTGTTAGTCCTTATACTACGTGTTGTATTTGCTTATTTCCTGTTTATATAGATATTACAACAGAACCTTGCTACGTACCATTTTCTCGGTTTCAGTAAAAACACACGACTGCTCAAGGCTGAAAATGCTATTAATTTCTAGTTTTTATAATTTTATTTTATTTTGAAATTCATACACAAACCAGGTTCCAACATTTTAATATTAGCATTAACTGAACTACTCACTGATAAGTGTTGATTTCATCATCAATTTTATCCAGTACAGATTTTCTGTAATGCCAAAACTTGTAAGGACATAATTTTAAGAAGAAATGCTCTTCTGTTGTATAAGTAAAATCTAAATAAACTGGAATGCTAACTTACCACGAGGATATCCCATTTCTAACAAGGACACTCACCTGTAAAGAAACAAAAATTATGAAATATTGTATTAAATTATGAACTTAAATGTTTTACAAAACATTTTTACTTTCTCTGGCACGTATGTACCCTGTACACAGTGGATAGAGAATGTAATTTCTATACAGATATTTCATCATGAATATATATTCTGAGACTCGAATTAAGAAAAGAGTATTTTGGAAACGTGTTTGTGTGTGTATCCGTATGTGAGTGGACAGCATAGCTCAAAAACGAAAAACCAAGCTTGCTATTTAAGTTGAGTATCTCCCAAGAATGAGACACGAAGATTCAAGAAAATCGCTCCACTCATAGATATCCTTCACATGGAAAATGTTTCGAACATTTTTATGTTCTTAAAAACGGCTCAACGGATTTTATTAAAATGTCATATGATTAAGATATTTTCATGACAATTTTCTGGTAATAGGCACTGAAGACCTTTTCATTCTAGATGACTTTTGTATTACTGGTAAACCGTAAGAGATAGACAAAAACCTTTTACACAAAAGTATCAAGTAATAAGACCAATTCTTCTAATGTTGTCTCGATTAGTCTGATATAGATAAAAGAATAATCTTTTCTAAGAAAAGTTTATTTATGGAATAGCTAGAAAAAGTCATGTGAATGGAACACAACAGATGTTTATTTAAATATTATAAATTCATCAAAAATTATTTTAGTAATGCTTCCTTTCTTCTCTACAGTTTTCTACCCACCGTTTTCCACACCGTAAATAATTCAACTCCACTTTTTGTCTGCCGGCACGATGATCAGTATAACGGAGATCGAACCTTTCCCGAATTCGAGTTAAGACCTTACAGCTGAACTACCCGCTCGATTGCATTTCACAGCATGTAGCCCAGGTCTTTTACTTTCTCTATCGTATTCTATGTACTTTGGACATAGTAGGTAGATGTACTGTAATCCACCCCAAAAATTCCATACTGAGATTTCACCGGAAATTCATGTTTTGAGTACCCCTGAATAAAAAAAATAAAAGCACCGTGTGTTTGCCCGAGTGTGTGTGTGTGCGTGTGTGTGCATAAGTGTGTGTGTTTGTGTGTGTCTGTAGACCGTATAGATCAAAAACGAAAAGTCTATTAAATACCAAACTTGGTATTTAAGTTTACCATCTTCCGAGGGTGCGAGATCAAGATTTTTCAGAAAATTCCCCACTCCAAACTGCCCTCACATGAAAAACTTTTCGAACTTTTTTATTTTCTCAAAAAGGCTCTAACGATTTTGTTTAAAGTACCATATATTTATGAATATTTATGTCATAAATGAAATGTATATCTTGAATTTCCTGGGAATAGTCCCTGAAGCCCTCCTAATTCTGAACGACCTTTTTAATAACCGGTAAACCGTAATGGGTAGACTAAAACTTAATACTCATTAGAACACGCAATTTATGCTATATAAATTTGTTTGTGCAGTTAACCATTTCCGAGATATTTCCTATTATAGGTTTCAATTTTGCAATACATATTCTTTACTAAAACGGGAAGTTGTCATACGTTTCATATCTTTCGTTTTACTCCTGCCATGCAAAGAGAACCAAATTTCAATTGTTCCACGTAACGACCAGCTTTTAAAAGATTTGCCTATCATTTTAGCCTGTATGTATTCCGCATTTCTCTTTTATTTACAATGACGTAAGAAATAAAACAATGTCTGCTAATGTTTATCTCAATTAGCATGGTGAGGATGAAAGAATAATCATTTTTACGAATATTTTGTTTCAGGACAGGTAGAAAAAGTAATGTGAATGGATGTTCTGTCATTCTCTTATATTTTACGGTTATCTGTTGGTATAAACTGTTCTTAACTTCCTCGCTTTGGGTTACTTGCGCGCCAATTTTATTTCTCTTGAAGGTTAAACCTTAGTGGCAATGACAAAGTGATTATTCGTGTTAAGGTTTGCAGGTACAGCAGTGAATTTGCGTTGGCGTCGTTATCTAATAATGTTACAGTTGTTGGTCGCTATTTCCCACGCTATATCACTGTCCCACCTTCAGCGACATCTTCACACACCAGAACAAAAGTATCACTTGTGGAGGAAACTATAGAGGGAATTCTTAACATTATATATAAACAAATTTAATAAAAAAATGTGATGTGCTCACATGACTTTCTCTACATCTCTATAACAAATTATTGTTAAAAAGCTTATGCTTCTATTTACTTCATGCTAATTGAGAACAAATTAGCAGAAATAGTCTTATTACTTGCTTCCTTGCAAGTAGAAGCCAAATAAGGGAGCAGCATATGTTAAAGCCAAAAGCTTGCTACTATATGACTGAAGTTCCATTGTTTGTATGGACAGCAGTTGACAAATTCCTGTATGAGAAAAGTATAAGTTTTTCAAAGCTGAAACCAAAAACAGGAAATATCTACAAAACGATCAACTCCACGAAAAAAAAAATGTATCTAACATAAATTGTGTATTTTAACGTGCTCTACATTTTTTTGTGTGGTAAGTTTTCGTCCATCTCTTACGGTTTAGCAGCTATGCAAAATTCCGTAAAGTATATTTAGAATAAATTGGTCTTCAGAGGGTATTCCCAGAAAATTCAAGATATACATTTTATTTGTCAGGTAAATATCTTTAATATACGATATTTCAATCAAAATCGTTAGAGCCATTTTGAAGAAAATCAAAACTTTAGAAAAAAGTTCCATGCAAAGGGTAGTTGGGGTGGGGGGATTTTCTTGAAAATCTTCGTGTCGCATCCTTGGAAGATACCAAACTTAGTACCAAGTTTGGTATTCAACGGTCTTTTCGTTTTTGAGTTGTGTTGTTCACACACAAGGACCTTTTTCTGAAAATACTTTTTTTTGGATTCAGGGGAACCGAAAACATGCATTTCCGGTGAAATCTCGGTATCGAATTTTTGGGCTGGAATGCAATACCTTCTCTATACACTATGTACATAGTTCGTGTAGAGAAAGTAATAAAAATGTGTTCAAACCTTGTGGCTTTCTCCATCTGCTCTGCACACTATTTTACTGAAAATTATTCCTTCATCTACATCATGCCAATCAAGATAAACTTCAGCACAAATGGTTGTATAAGTTACTTTCCTTGAAAGTAAGTATGAATGAATGAATAAGTGTATTTATTTAAATACCAGTATACATACAATGATATTCATCCATCGCATGGGTCCACCGACCGTACGTGCTTTTGCAACACACTATTTTTTAAACGATATTACAAAAAAGAAGAAGAATGAATCTGAATACAAAAAGACAAACATATTCAATTATAGCGTCTTATATTTTCAACACACAATAAACGGCTAACTATTCCGATGCATTAGAGAGCATTATTATAGTAAACAAATACAATTGAGAGATATATACACAACACTTAACTCCACAACAAAACAATAACAATAAGATGGCATAAAAATATATAAGGCATTATAATCACTTGTTAGCTCTGCGTATCGCCCTCCTCCTTTTTCATGTATCAGCCTACTCAGATTTCAGCTATCTCGCCTTAAGCAGAAATTTAACTATACCCTCCGCGTTTTCCATGCCTGCCAGTAGTGTCCAACATGCTCCTAACTCTCTCTTCATTCGAGGTGATAAAGGATCGCGGTAAAAGTTTTCCCTCTATTCCTCCGTATCCTTGCCAAGATATGCGCTCAGGACTATTCCTCCTCGCAAATGGGGCAGATTTTCATATCATTCTCGTTAGTAATTTTTATCATCCGCCATGCTACTAGTCTAATCCACGCTAGCCCCCGTCTAATGAGTTTGGTACCTGTTTTGATGCACTGCTCCATACCTCATCCCGATTTTAGCCCTTACTGTACTTAAAAACGACAAATTCTCCGTACATTGTGCATTTATTACTATCTCTAGCCCCATATGTACAATATACATAGGGATAGAGAAGTATTGTATTCCACTCAAAATTTCGATACCGAGATTTCACCGGAAATACATGTTTTAGGATCCCCTGTATCCCCCCCCCCCCAAAAAAGAAGCATTTTGAGAAAAAGGTCCGTGTGTGTGTGTGTGTGTGTCCGTGTGTCCATGTGTCCGTGTGTCTGTGAACACGATAACTCAAAAACGAAAAGTAGCTAAAATACCAAACTTGGTATTTAAGTATAGTATCTTCCAGGGATGCGACACGAAGATTTTGAGAAAAATCCCCCCACCCCAAACTATCCTTTACATGGAATTTTATTCGAAAATGTTTATTTTCTTAAAAATAGCTCTAACGATTTTGATTAAAATATTATATATTTAAGATATTTACCTAACAAATAAAATGTATATCTTGAATTTTCTGGGAATAGCTTCTGAAGACCTGCTTATTCTGAATGAATTTTTCTTAATTTGGCATAACTAGTAAACCGTAAGAGATAGACAAAAACTTTAAGTCTTGTTAAAATACACAAGTTATGTCATATACATTTTTCTCGTGGAACTTACCGTTTTCGAGGTATTCATTGTTATTAGCTTCAGTTGTGAAGTACTTATACTTTTCTCAGACGGGAGTGTCCGTTTCTCTTTTGTTCTACTCCTGGACAAGAAAAGAAGCGATTTGTAATGACAATCGCATAACGACAGCTTTTAAAACACTTGACTATTGGTTTAGCCTAGTGTATTCCCTTATTTTCTTCCTACTTATACGGAACTAAATAATAAGAACATTGAGCTAATGAGTACCACGATTAGCAAGTTGCAGAAAGAAGAAGAACCTTAAGTATGAGTTGCAGAAAGAAGAAGAACCTTAAGTATGAAGTTTGTAGAACAGATAGAGAAAGTCATGTGAGTGTAACAAATCAGATTTTTTTTGTTCTTTTAAGCAGAAGATAACAAATGGAATACATTAAGCTAAAACGATAGTCAAATCTTTTAAAAGCTGGTCACTATGTGAAACAATTGAAATTCGGTTGCTTTAAATGCTCAGGAGTAAAACAAAAGAGAACGAAACGAAAGATGACTTCCGTTAGGGAAAGTGTAAATAATTTGTTCCGAACGCGTTCGGACTATCTTCTCGGAATACTACGTGTGCAGGAAGCAATATGCCGGTTCATTGGATTACTACATTAAATTACTAAAATAATACTGACTATAGCATATTAATTATTCTATATAATTCACTTAAATTTACATTACAACATCTAATGTGTCGTTATTGGCGATTAATGCTTTGTTACACACGCATGTTATCAGTGTGAGTCATGATGCTACAGACGTTAGCATTTTTAGAAAAAGGTGCATGTGTGTCTGTGATCACCATAACTCAAAAACGAAAAGTCGGCAAAATACCAAACTTGGCATATCAGTTAAGTATCTTCCGAGCAAGCAACACGAAATTTTTGAGGAAAATCCCCCCACTTCATACTACCCTTTATAGAGAAAAAGTTTCGAAAATTTTGATCTTCTCAAAAATGGCTCTAACGGTTTTCATTAAAATACCGTTTATTAAAGATATTTACATGACAAGTAAAATGTATATCTTGGACTTTTCTGGACTTCTTTATTCTGGATGAATTTTGCTGAATTTTGCATAACTAGTAAAACGTAAGCGATAGACAAAAACTTGCAACCCAAAGCATGTAGATCTCGTTGAAACACACAATTTATGTCATATCCATTTTTTCATGGAGTTGACCATTTTTGAGACATTTCTTGTTATTGGTTTCAGTTTTAAAATACTTAAACTTTTCACATACTGGAATTTGCTTCTCAAGGCAATGCAAAGAAATGAATTTCATGCACATGACAACCAACTTTAAAAGAGTTGTTCGTTGTAGCCTAGTGTATTCCATTATTTCCCTTTTACTTAAAAGAAAGCATTTCTGCTAATGTTTATCTCCATTAGTATGGAGTGAACAGCAGAATAAGCTTTTTAACAATAATTTCTTACAGAGATGTAGAGAAATTATGTGAATGGAGCACATCAGATTCTTCCGTTGTGCATTCTGAAACTTCAATGAACTAATGGAGCTTCTGGAGCAGCTTTCCAGCAAAGCGTGAAACGAATGACGGAAGTTTTATGAAAGGAACCAGAGAGGAATTTATTTTAGAAAATGTCATAATGATAAATTACGTCAACGGACTCGTCATGCTATGAAGGCAGCATCGAATGGTTGGTTACCTCTTCACTTCCGTTTACTCAACAACCATGAACACCAATTTAGAATCTCCTACGCTTCAAGGCTGACTCTATCATAAATATAAGATTTCAATGCTGAAGATTTATGATGAAGTTGTTTAGCTCTGGTATAGCCCATTGAGTTCGTTTCTAAAAGCTGGCAGCTAAAGAACATGCACGCAGTTCCATAAATATGCACTGCCAGCATTAAATAATAATGAATGGAAACATGCAGCTGTTGCATGTCAAAAACAGGTGATTCATAATATATCTAATACAGCAATTCGATCAAAACTGTTATTGTTTTCAGCCTAAGGAGAGCTAGCGCAAACAGACAGGCAAAACACCTTTTAACTGACACTTTCGCCCTGTGTTCTGTCACATATTATTTTATTAAGACTATATCTACATTTTCTTTTTCGTCTTTTCACTTTCTCTATACGAACTATGTCCATAGTGTATAGAGAAGGTATTGTACTGTACCCAAAAATTCGATACCGAGATTTCACCGGAAATACATGTTTTGAGACTCATTGAATCCAAAAAAAAGCATTTTTAGAAAAATGTCCATGTGTGTGTGTGTGTGTGTCTGTCTGTCTGTGTGTGTGTGGGTCTGTGGGCAGCATAGCGCAAAAACGAAAGACCGTTGAATACCAAACTTGACATTTAAGTTTGGAATCTTCCAAGGATGCGACAGGAAGATTTTCAAGAAAATCCCCTCCCAATCCAAACTGCCCTTTACAGGGGAAAAAAATCTAAAATGTTGATTTTCTTAAAAATGGCTCTAACGATTTTGATTAAAATATCGTAAATTAAAGACCAATAAAATGTATATCTTGAATTTTCTGGGAATAGCCTCTGAAGACTACTTTATTTATTCTGGATCAATTTTACGGAATTCTGTATAACTGCTAAACCGTAAGAGATGGACAAAAGCATACCACACAAAAGATGTAGAGCACTTTAAAACACACAATTTGTTATATACATTTTTTCGTGGAGTTTTATCATTTTTAAGATATGCTTGGTTTTTCGTTTCTGCTTTGAAAAACACTTTTCTCATACAAGAATTTGTTAACTCCTGTCCATACAAACAAAGGAACTTCAGTTACATAGCAACCAGCTTTTGGCTATAATTTTAACCTATGCTACTCCCTCATTATTTGCTTCCTTGTAAGCAGAAGAGACATAAGACTACTTCTGCTAATGTTTCTCTATTAGCATGAAGTAAATAGAAGTATAAGCTTTTTAATTTGTTGCAGAGATGTAGAGAAAGTCATCTGAATGGAAAATATCAGATTTTTTTCTCATTTGTTTATCATTTGATTTACTCATACTTCTTATGTGCACATGTTTTAAATGTTCATTCTGAAGATGTCTTCTTTCATTTTAGCTGTCTTAAATGTGTTCGTAATGTTTATCTAATTTTAACTATTTCAATTTCACTAAAAATCTTCCATAATTATAAAATACTTTTGACTTTATGTAGTTTATATCTCATTTTGATAGTAAGTTAATATGAAAATTTATATGTGAATATTTTCCTTGAACTACTGATGTGTTTTATGTCCAAATTTTGGTTTCCAAATTATACACGTTTTTTCTTTATTAAGTGTTCAAACTACATAAAATAATCTTCCATAATTTCCACAAATTACTTCCGTAATAATCCTTTTTATAAATTCAATTAACAGATATGAATACTCCATTTTCTTTTATTCCACTTCCAAAGTTTAAGTTCTCTTTATGCCATTTAGTTCTCAGTAAGCACTATGTCTCAGTGCTGGCCAAAAAAAAAAATATATATATATATATATGTATATATATATATACACACATATATATAAATATTGAATTCACATTACTTTCTCTACTTATTCTGCAACAAATTATTCTTACAAAAGTTTAATCTTTTATAAATACACACTTCATGCCAATCAAGATAAACATTAGCAGAAATAGTGTTATTACTTATCCTTGTAGTGAAAAAAGTGATTACACTAGGCTACAGCGATAGTTTTAAAAGCTGGTAGCTAAGTAATGACTGAAATTTCTTTCTCCTTGTATGACCAGGATGAAAAAGAAATGAATGACTATTTCCCATTTCAAAAAGGTATTAAGTACCAATAACAATATCCAGGAAATGATTACTTCTTTTAAAAATCTGATATCTGTTTTAATATTTTTTTACCAATTTCTGTGAAGTAAAATGTTAATATTTTTACCAATTTCTGTGAAGTAAAATGTTGCCTCTTTGTTACGGTTTAATAGTTATGCAAAATACACAAAACACACAAACCATTCCTTTTTGTTTTTGTGCAAAATATGCTTTATTTTTCAGGGAGCCTCAAAACAAGTATTTCGGTGAAATCTTGTATCGAATTTTTGAGTGGAATAGAATACTTCCTCTACTTACTATACGTAGTAATGAAATTCAAAATGAAAGCAGCGAATAAACTGTGATAATTGTTTATTCACTTCCATCACTACTCAACGTTCTGTAGGGATTCATTTTGGCACAAAGACAACATATAAATACAGATTTATGACACTGTCAAGCCTTTCCAGATCTTGTTCAACCTTGTCCAATGTTATCAAACATATTCATCATTTGATAATTTTTCTTGCAAACTCTTGAATTGAAAAACAAATTTAATCATGTAAAAGGCACTTAAATCTTCTGTGCATAATTTTTAAAATAATGCTTTTCTCTCAGATATTGTAATTCTTACATTGCTTTTTGTAAATGAGCTGTATTCCAAAACATTGCACGGCACAAAAAGAAACAAAATGCACAAACTTTTAACAATCTAATTTATTACCCTTACATATTCATCTTTATTCCTTACACGGTTATTTAGCAAGGAGCATTTTCAGAGTTTTGTTTCGAATAAATCCTGAAAGTAAGAGAAGCATTCCACGGATCGCTGGATAAAGGGAAGGTCGAAGTTTGTAAAAGCAGGTCTTACAACTCTTTCAGTGCTGTTGAGCAGAAGAAAAACAAATCCGTAGTTTCCTGTGTACCTATTGTTTCAGTTTTGCATGTCATTTCTGCAGTAGACGAGACAAACAGTCTCTTCGTCATAAACAAATGTACATGTGGCACAAACAATGTACGGAAAGAAATGGAGTATTGTTTTGAAGTTTCTGTTCCTGTTAAGGGTATGCATTACTGGAATTTTATTAAAATCATAAAAAAAAGACTTTTTAATTTTAATTCCATAAAATAATTTAAACATGCGTGAATATAAAAAGATTTAATTTGCCATCACTTTAAAGTCTTAACTGGAGCTACAGCAAAGTGTTAGAAAAAAACTGTACCTATTGGACTCGGCAAGAAAAATGAAGTTGTGAAGAAGAAAAGCAACACTTGGTATATATTATATGGCACAGCTGGCATCTTTCTTGTCATCCACTTCAACTTTATAGGTTTTGGAAAATAATACTTGTAAATTTGGAATGTATTTTTCTCGGGTACATGTCCCCTTTAAGCATAATTTGGCGAAATTCTAGCAACGAAATTCTTAAATATTTATTTTAAACTGGTTAAACGTCTTACATCATTAAACTGAATGAGATGGTCCAGGCGGTAATTTCTACGACCCGCAATCAGGTTGTCTCCGGAGCCAACAAAACTGAGCGATTTTCCTTCTTTTTTTCTTTATTTTTCCAGTTTTCCTCGGTCACTATCGAAATGCTGGGTTGAGCGATTTGATCCATGAATTTTCCTATTACCCCTTTCATCAGTAACAGGTGGCACGCACTGGCATGTTGTCATAGTAGATCAGTGGTTAGAGCAACCGACTAAAGACCAGGAGATTTGGTTCAAATCCCGGCAATGGCATTCAATTTTTCAGTCTGGCTCTACCTATACAATCTCAGTTCTTCCTTCTCTATTTTCAAAGATGCAAATTGCTTTGGGACATTCTGCAAATTTGGATTTTTACTTCCTCTATTACACATATTAGGTAGAAAAGGTAATGCATTCCACCCAAACCTACGACACAAGTCGACTAAATACCAAATTGATATTTAAATTCAACATCTGCCGAAGATAAGACAAAGATTTTCAAGAAAATCTCCTACTCAAAATTACGCTGAAAAAGATTTGAAACGCTGATTTCTAAAACCTGACTAACAATTTGGTTTAAAATATTATATATTTAAGGCATTTAATACAAATATAATGTATAACTTGGATTTTATGAGAATAGCCTCTGAAGTTTTCTTCATTCTGTGCGACTTTTAAGGTAATAGACAAAAAAATATCGTGTGTTCCATTCACATGACTTTCTCTATATCTCTGCAACAAATTATTGTTAAAAAGCTTATGCTTCTATTTACTTCATGCTAATCTAGAAAAAAAAGTCACAAATAGTCTTATTACTTGCTTTCTTTTAAGCAGAAGCGAAATAAGGGAATACCATAGGTTAAAGTGATAGTCAAAGGCTAGTTGCTATGTGACGGAAGTTCCTTTGTTTCCATAGACAGGAGTTGACAAATTCCTGTATGAGGAACGGTGAAATCAAAAACAATGAATAACTAACAAACGACCAACTCCACGAAAAAAAATTGTATAACATAAATTGTATGTTTTAACGTGCTCTACATTTTCTGTGTAGTAAGCTTTTGCCTATCTCTTACCGTTTAGCAGTTCAGCAAAATTCGGCAAAATTCATCCAGAATAAAGGTATCTTCAGACGCTATTCCCAGAAAATTCAAAATATACGTTTTACTTGGTATGTAAATGTCAGTAATATACGGGATTTTAATCAAAATCGTTAGCCATTTTTTAGAAAATCAAAATTTTGGAGAAAGGTTCCATGTAAAGGGTAGTTTGGGGTGGGGGGTTTTTCTTGAAAATCTTCGTGTCGCATCCTTGGACAGTTTGGTTTTTAACGGTCTTTTCGTTTTTGAACTATGCTGCCCACAGACAGACACACACACACACATACACACAGCCAGACAGACAGACACATACACGGACATGTTTCTAAAAATGATTTTTTTGGATTCAGGGGGTCTCAAAACATATATTTCCAGTGAAATCTTGGTATCGAACTTTTGGGTACAATGTAGTACCTTCTCTATACACTATGTACATAGTACGTATAGAGAAAGTAAAAAAAACATCTACACAAAAATGTACATTTAGTTACAACACACAATTTGTGTCAAATATCTGTTTTAAGGAATTAAATACTCCCGAAGTATTCCTAGTGATTGGCTTCCATTTTAAAATAATTATAACTTTCCTCAAATGGGAGACCGTTTTTCACTTTCTTGCTCCTGGTCAAGCAAAAAGAACGGAATTTCATTTCCATCACAACATCTCTTAAAAGGTGACACTCGCTTTAGCCTACTGTATTTAGCTATTCCTTTGCTAACAAGGAAAGATGTAATAAAAGCATGTGTACATATATTTACTGGATTAACGTGAAGTAATTCCAATATGAGGGCCATTAATTGTATTTTGAGCCTTGGCAACACTTATTGTTTGACATTGCTGACCTTAGCTACTTCAGATATTTTGTCAATAGAGCGTCATTTGTGTTGTTTACAGCCACTTTAATGTTGTGTCTCAGCGAAAAGATGGAATTAACTCTGAAAATGTACGTGCGATAATTTATTATGATTTCTTACGTGACGTATTAAGATCAGAGTGCGTTGATCAACTTATTACTTCATTTGGCGATAAAGCTCAATTTTTTTTTTTTTTTTTTTTTTTTTTTTTTTTTTTTTTTTTTTTTTGTCACTGTGAAGCGCTGGTATAACGAGTTTAATCGTGGCCGCCGGTCGCTGGAGAAATTCGTGAAGGTCCTCCAAAATCAGTTGTGCCAGAAAACATTGATAATGTGAAAAAAATAAACAGATACAGGCAACCCTAGGCATTAGTTCCATTAGCATACATAAAATATTGCATGATCATTTAGCCCTGAAAAAGACTTTCTCTCGTTGCATTTCACGCAATTCGACGTAATCCCAAAAGAATGCTCGAGTCGAGTGGTATACATAAATGTTCAAGAAATATAATTGTTCAAAAGATGTATATAAGAATGTAACAGGTGACACATGAGTCGGAACGAAAACAGCAATCGACTGTAGGGACATTTCAAGATGAACCAAATCCAACAAAAGTTGTTCGCACTCGAAGCACTTCAAAACAAGTGGTCGCCCTTTTTTTTTTTCAGAGAAGCTGTTCATGTGGTAACAATGCCTTTAGAGCAACTTAAAACGGCCAATTCTAAATGGTACACAATCATTTGTTTTCCGGAAGTCTTCAGTGAAAGAAATAAGGAAAATTACAAATGCTGTCAGATTGTTCTTCATTAAGACAATGTCTCGTCTATCAATCGACTATTTTAATACTCAAAAAATCGAATTGATGACTCATCTGCCGTACAGTGCTGATTTGGCCCCCAACGGCTTCTTTTGTTCCCGAACATCAAGAATAAAATGCTTCGTCAACGATTTTCGTCGGCAGAAGAACCCCTTGATGCGTTTAAAAAAAAAAAAAAAAAAAACATATTTTGGAGGTGTCTCAAGCAGATTGGAGAAAATGCTATGGCAAAAGTTCAAACGGAACCTTAATTATATTGATCATAAAGGAGAAAATGTTGAAATACAATAAAGCAATTATCAGTGACAAATTACTGTTTTTCTATTATTAGGCTTAAAATATAAATAGTGCCTCTCGTACGCTTCTTTAAGATTAGTTTCTTGAATTTTTAGAGAAAGTCAAGTGGATGTAACATAATCGATTTTTTAAGTGACTTAAATATCAACGTATGACCTCCATCAAGCTCCTATGATGATCTGAGGAAGCCATAACGTATTCACTTGAAAATAATTTCAAGTTCAAAATAGCCGGAAGCAATCATGGAATACAAATGCAACAAGTAATACATTCCAAACAACTGAAGAGATCACGCGATACATTGTATGCTATTATGCAATAACAAAGCCTTACTGCTTCTGAAGTTTCCGCCTCTACTAACATTTGGGAAAAAACTAATGTAGTGTAACTCGATCTTCCCTATCAACATTTTAAATGTCTTATATAATATAAGCTCACATTATGATTTATAGCTTTCTCTCCACGTGTGTACAATCTACACAGTAAATAGAAAATGCATTGCATTCCACCCAAAAATTCGATATCGACATTTCACCTGATATACACGTATAGGGTCCCCTGTATATAATAAAACACTTTTGGAAACATGTCCGGGCGCGTGTGTGTATCTGAGTGTCTAAAGCATAACTCAAAAATGAAAAGTCCGTTAAATACCAAATGTATTCCTAGGATGTGACATGGTGATTTTCAGTAAAACCCTGCCACCCCAATTAACCTTTACATAGAAAATGTTTTGAAACCTTTATTTTTCTTAAAAATCTCTCTAAGGATTTTGATTAAAATACCATATGTTTAAGATTTTTTTTATTACAAACGAAATGTATATGATACATTTTCTATGAATAGTCTTGCTGACACCTTCATTCTGGATGGTAAGCAGTAAGAGATGGACTACTTTAGAATTGTGAGGACACATTTTAATTTTCCATTTCTTGCATTAGGAGCCAAACAAGTTAACAAATAAGTGGAGGTTGTCACCTGATGATTTTCATGTGTCTTAGAACAGCGATGTCACCTGCAAATTGTTAGATGGTTAGAGTGTCATCTTTTGGAACATCGTGTGTGCTTCCTTGAGAAACACCAGCCTGTATGGGATATATTGAGAAAGAGTATTTTCATGACTGAGTAAGTTTTGTTTTCAATAACTGCACAATTCTGAACAAGGTTCTGTGAGTAATGGTTTTATTTTACACAGTAGTCCAGTGGACCAAACCTTGATGAATGCCTTCTCAGTATCCAGAATAACCCAAGACAAACATACTTTTCTTCATAAGCATCTAAAATTGCATCCGCTGCTCAATAGAGCTGCTGAGGTTAACAACGTACTGTTTGGAAGCCAAATTAAGTGTTGGGTATTAAAGAATTCGCTTACTTACACATTTGTGGGCAAAGTAGGCGTTCAAAAATCTTTGAAAGGAAGAAGGCTGTTTGGTCGCTAACTGTGACAATCGCTTTTGGCTTTATTTGGCACCATGACAATACATGCGTATTTCCACTTAGTTGAAAAATAGCCCAGAAGAAGTATGGCATTATAATTATATTTGTGTAAGAAGCACAACAATTTTTGGAGGAATTACTTTAAGCAGAAGTTTAACAAATCATGGCCTGGAAATTTGATAGCTGAATATCTATCCCATTTGGTACCTGTGAGGTCTTCCATAGTATTTAATTGAACTGAAAGTGTAGAATAAATAAAATGCACAATAAAATTGAGAAGATATATTATTGAGAATTTACACTTTAAAATAAATACTATTCATCAATTCTTAAGTATTGGTATCATTTAATAAGCTTGACTTTAAACATAAACTTGAGGTGAATATACACTAAATATTTCCTCTGTCGTCTTTAATGGTACCTCACTTACCAACCTTCTCCCTCTCATAAGCAGTGTTCATGCCGTTTAAAATATAATTTACTATTCTAAAACTGACACCACCTACGTTAAGCAAACAGATTTACTGAAATATTTCATTATCTCAGCACTCATCAGTTGTTTAAAAATTAGTACAGAAATAACATAACCATACCTTTTTCTTGTTCATGAACAACAATTTAGAATTTCATACAAAATGACGTAGTATTTAACATATTAATTAATACTCTATGTACATATACAGGAATCACTGTATCATTGAAAAGGTAGAATCAGATTGAAAATTGTAATGCCATAGCCGGAATTTGAACTACGGTCTTTCGGTTTCCGTCCGGTTGTTCTAATCAACTGAGATACCGTTCCAACATCTCGGCACGAAATTAAATTCCCCAAATTACACGCATTTTACTTTCTCTATTTAGTACCTAGTACACAGGTATATAAGGTATTGGATTCCACCCGAATTTCGATACCGAAATTTCACTAGAAATACACGTTTTAGGGTTCCCCCAAAACAACTCATTTTTAGAAAAAAGCCCCTGTGTATGTGTGTGTGTGTCTGCGAATACGATAACTCGACGAAGTCGGTTAAATACCAAACTTTATATTTAGGTTCAGCATTTTCCAAGGATGTCACATGAAGATTTTAAAGAAATTCTCCCCACCCCAAACTACCATAAACGTGGAAAAAATATAAAAATGCTTATTTTCTCAAAAATGGTTCTAACCATATATTAAAGAGACTTATATGAGAAATAAAATGTATATCTTGAATTTTCCGGGAATAATCTCTGAAGGCTTCTTTGTTCTGAATGACTTTTGTATAAATAGCGAGCCGCAAGAGATAGAAAAAAATTTGCTGCTCAAAAGATATACGGTTCATTAAAACACACAATTTATATCATATACAATTTATTTTGTAGGATTAATCGATTTATGAGATATCCCTTGTTAATGGTTTCAATTTTAAAATTTCTCAAACGGGAATTTTTCATGCCTGTTTCTTTTGCTTTACTCCTGGCACTGCAAAGAGAACCGACGTTCAGTTGCATAGAAATACTTTTAAAATACCTGACTCGCTTTAGCCTAGTGTACTTCCAGCTATTGAAAGTATAGTATGTTACAGAATATGAAGAGAAAGGTATGTGAATATAACACACCAGATGTTTTCTAGTAAACCATAATGAGATATCAAATACATTTTGAGATAATATATGTCCGCGCCTCCTAGTTTAACCAACAACTAAGTCAATTAATTCCCACGTATAAGGTGTTAGCAGCATTTGATTTGGTTTGTTACATTTATGACATTAATGACGATGTTCTTTTTACTGAATGATGCTTTACTGAATTTATATTCTTGGTAAAAATAAATTCTTTATTATTATTGTTGTGTTCTTTTGGCGATTACAGCGAAGCACTCGCCAAAATCTCGAAACACAAATGCACCTCGATGATAATTACTTTGAGTCCGCATCTTTTGAAGCCTAGGAAAAAATTAACTACTCAGAATGTAAACTAATGGCGCCCATTCATCATAGCGTAGCAGAGAATATAACTGCCACAAATATAATACCCATTAGGGGTGAACGGTATCCGTATTTTTGTGTTATTTTATTGGCTCACATATTTCTCCCCATTACTATTAACTCTGAGGTTTGAACATTTGGAATAGTGACAGGGAGCCACTGTCAAATGTAGACTTTAATACCGAACACCATTTCATTGCTAAGCGATATATCGAACCGCTGGCTCCAATCTTGACAACATATTAGTAGTAGTTGGTAATATGGAGTATTCTTTTCTCATTGACTGCCAGGAATAATTCGGCTCGGGTAAGTCTTACAAAAAGTTAATAGTCCTGAGATCCCGGGTTCGATTCCCGGCTGGGGCGGGGAATTTTTCTTTAGCCAGAATTAGTCCCTATCCCCCACAGAGCCTGCATGTGAGAGTGAATGTGTGTTTGAAGAAAATAAAATGGTTAAAACCCAAAATAGTAAAGAAACTACAGCTCAACGAGTCGTTTCTAATGAAAAGCCCCCGATATGACCTTAGATGTTAAAGGGATCTATATAAATGAAACAGTAACAAAAGGAAGTTAACATTTTTGGAAGTGAAAATTTGTTTAAAATAGAATGATTTGATTTTTGAATTTGACTAATGAAGTACTACGTAAGAGAGAAGAATAGATCAAGTTTTAAAAATCAATAAAAAGGATTTTGTAAAAGAAATAATCTTAAAGAATACAAAACGCTGATTTAACAAAAAATGGAATACAAACGTTCCAACTAATTTAAGATCAGTAAAGTTACGAAACAGTGATGGTTAATTTTTTTGTAGTGTTTAACGCTCGCTTTTACTACTTGTGGCATTGCAGGCGAAACAGTTAATATAAATTATCTTATTATTACGGAAGATTAAAATGTAAATAAAAATTGAAAACTGTGTTAAATATAATAAATTATGAAAGACAAATAAACCAAAGGACATCTTCACAATGAAAAAATTAAACATTTCCCATAGGAATTAAAGCAAGAAGCATACATAAACGAATAAGTGGTTAAATCAATACGATAAGAAAAATAAACTAAAGATAAGACGGTGAAAAGAAACTTATATTGACAATAAATGTAATAAGTAAAGATTTGTAGACGCTATAAGACACGCAATAGAATGCAAGGGCGTCAGAAAATAAGAGGAAACAAGGAAGGAAGAATATGGCTGTGGTCGCGTCTTTGTTAACAGCTGTGAACAACACATGCTTTTTTTTTTTCTTGCCTTTCTTTTCTTTTCTTAAGGAAGTGACGAACTCAGCAAACGAAAAAAAATGTCACGCGTCTTACTCTAGCTGTTCTACACACAAACTCTTCTTAAAAAGATTATTATTTTATCCACTTCATGCTAATCGAGATAAACATTAGCAGAAATGGTCTTATTACTTGCTTCCTTTTAAGTAGAAGGGAAATAAGTGAATACACAAAGCGGTAGTCAAAACTTTTAAAATTCGCTCGCTAAGTGAAACAATTGAAATTCGGTTCTCTTGGCTTAAAGCTGAAACCAACAACTCAGAATATCTCGAAAACGGTAAACTCTTAAAAAAAAAAAAAAAAAAAAAAAAAAAAAATGTATACGACATAAATTGTGTGCTACATACGGAGTTCTTTAGCTATGTAAGCAAGAACTGGTGTCAAGGTTCTGAAGAATAGTATGGAGTATACCTTAATCTAACTCGATTAAAGGTCAATTTTACATAATATTAATTAATATGTTAATTTAACTTTATTTCCCCATCACTTCTTAGGATCAGCAGGAATAATTCGACGACATTCACTCAGATTGCAAGTTCGTAATTATTTGATGTTTGATGTAAATTTCCAGAGGAATGAAATGACTGCGTTAGAAAATCCCTAATTTGCAAATATACTTATTGGCTTAAATGTTATGAATAGACATGTTACATTTAATTCTGTAGATAATACCGATAGCCACAAATATTCTAAAATCAATGGAGACAGTAAGAGTTCGATATATAATCTCGTATTCATGTGTTTGGTGCAATTATTTCTGACAACTCTTAATTTCAACTTGAAAACCTGACAACCCTGATATCCATTAGTACTGCTCGTACAGTAATTAGAAATTAGGGTTAAAATTTATCTAGCATGAGACATTTTCTAATATTATAGTCAAGAATCATCTTCCAGGGAAACCACTTTTCGAATAGTAACTGGTGCATTTTCCTGCGCTGCAAATCTGCATACATTGGCATGAAATATAAAAGTTGCTTCGTGCTCACATTTCTCTCCTATAAAAAAAAAATCTGATATGTTGCGCTCATATGAATTTCTCTAGCTGCTCTACAAACAAACTTCTTACAAAAGATTATTCTTCTTTCTCCACAATGCTAATCGAGATAAACATTAGTAGAATGTTCATTTCCTTATAAGTAGAAAGGAACTAAGGGAATGCACTAGGCTAAAGTGATAGTCAAATGTTTTAAAAGCTGTCGTTATGCGATAGTCATTGCAAATCGCTTCTTTGCTTGGCCAAGAGTAGAACAAAAGAAAAGCGACACTTCCTGTCTGAGAAAAGAATAAGTACTATACAATTGAAACCAATAACAGGGAATATTATATCCACAAAACAAAATAAAAAGTATCTATACAAATTGTGTGTTTTAACGAGACCTGCATTTTGTGAGTAGTAAGCTTTGGTATCTCTTGCGGTTTACCAGTTATGCAAAATTCATCCATAATAAAAGAGGTCTTTAGAGGGTATTCCCAGAAAATCAAGATATGCATTTTATTTGGGATGTAAATGTTATTAATATACGGGTGTTCAATCAAAATTGTTACAGCCATTTTTGAGAAAATCAAAATTTTCGGACATTTTTCCATGTAAAGGGTTGTTTGCTGTGGGGCAATTTTTTTGAAAATCTTGTACACCAAGTTTGGTATAAAACGGTCTTTTCTTTTTTGAGCTGTTGTCCACAGACACATACACGGACCTTATTCTAAATACTTTTTTCAGACTCAGGGGACCCCAAAATATATATTTCCGGTAAAATGTCGATATTGAATTTCGGGGTGGAATACAATACCTTCTCTATACACTATGTACATTGTACATGCGGGCTAGAAGAAGTAAAAAAAAAAAAAAACGTAATATTAACAGCTTATTTCGTACGTGTAGTCAAGAACGATGTTCTACAAGTTGTGCTATTTTCGTGAAGCCTTTAGGAAGTCTGTTGCAGAAGTGGCTACAGGCTCTGAAACTTTGCTCTTTTTAGCAGCAACTGAGACCAATTAGCAACACTTGGATTCGTGCAACCGTTCTCTCAAGTTTGCTTCCCGCTGAACTTGGCGAGAACACCTGGCGCACACACGCACACAATTTAGCTTAAGTGCACCACTTTAAAATGTACCACCATCATGTAGAGAATTATCGTACCAGGTTAGCGATAACACCTTACGAGCACAACTTCCTCTACTGCGCTAGTCTACACTTTCCTTTATCTGGACATAAGTAAACATTCAGCCAAAGACAATATACAAAGATTTAAAAAAAAAAATCCCCCCTCCATCTATCCTTTATATAGAAATATTTAGAAAATTTTGATTTTCTTAAAAATGGATCCAACTATTTTGATTAAGGCGGCAAGGTAGTCTGAACATACGGAAAATACATCTCAAGTAGTTTAAAGAACCACTGCTCTTAAAGTTCTCAAGGATTTTTTCTAAAACTTTACTGAAATATTCTTTATAATATGATAATTATTTTAAGTGGTGTTTTCATTGCTATCGTGTGTGATTGAGTCTATAAAAAGTATTTCATTCAGCAGAATAATATAATCTTCTCTTAAAACATCTGAATGCATGTACCCTTACCTCTGTTACTACTAGCAACATATAATCAAACTTTTTCATACTCGCTTTTAGTATAATCAGGTATCTTGTGAACCTCAATTATTTAGTCATGTATACCAATTCATTAAAAATTGAAAAAATTAATCATTTGTAAAGTAAAAAGTAAAAATTTTCAACGTTGTTGCTATTTAATATAACTATTATATATTATAAAAGTATAATTGTGGTTCAGAAAGCTCAACTATGTGTTCTATGCATGTAACGAAAATGTCAGCTCCCTACCTCTCATACTTTCTGAGAAAAAGGTACATAAGTACAAAAACGTTTTGAGAAAAGTGAATTTAAAGATACAAAAGTTCGAAAAAGGGGGACTATATGACAGCTTTAAATGATCTTTAAGTACCCGAAGAAGTATATATTTTGCAAATAATAGAAATGTTATTAGTGCCTAAAATAAACATAATATTTGTTACCATTTCAGAGTACTCTGTCCCCTTAAAATACCACATCTTAAACATATTTACATTATAGATAAAATGAATATCTTAATTTTTTTGGAAATAGCCTTTAAACTCTCTTCATTTTGAATGATTTTTGAATAACTGGTAAACCGCAAGATGTAGACAAAAACTTCTACACAAAGAACATAGATCTCGTTGTTGTTATTGTTATTATTGATTAAAATGATTTCCAAGATATTTCATATTATTGGTTTCAATTTTAATATACTTACATTTTACTCAAACAGGAAGTAGTCAGCTGTTATTTTGTTTTACCCCTAGCTATGTAAAGAGAATTTTAAAGGAAATCGCATAGCGACATCTTTTAACAGATTTGCCCATCGCTTTAGCATACTGAGTTTCCTTATTTTTCTCCTATTTATACGAAACTAAGTAATAAGACCATTTCTCCTAATATTTATTTAGATTGGCATAGGGTAGAAAGAAGAATATTTTTGTGGGCTTAGTTTGTTTGCAGAACGGTAGAGAAAGTCATGTAAATAAAATACAACAGTTTTTTTTAGAAAAAGCATCGTATGTTTAGATAGCATAGTTCAAAAACGAAGATACCGTTAAATCTCAAATTTGGTATTTAAGTTTAGTATCTTCCAAGGATGCGACAGGAAGATTTTCAAGAAAATTCCTCCACCTCAAACTAACCTTTACATGGACATCTTTTATAAATTTTGTTTTTCTCAAAACTGGTTCTGCAAATGTGGTTAAAACACCGTATAGCAAGTATTTGTATATATTGAATGTTCCAGAAGTAGACTCTGAGGACCTCTTAATTTCTCATTCCGGATGAGTCTTACAAAAGTGGTAAACCGCAAGACAGACCAAAACATACTACACAAAAAATGTAGATCACGTCAGACAGTCTGTCGTAACTTTAGAGTTAACCGTTTCCTAGATATTCCCTGTCATTGGTTTCAATTTAAAGCTTCTTAAAACTTTTCTCAAACGGGAGATCATCTTTCGTTTCATCTCTCGTTTGGTTTACTCCTGGCCGTGCAAAGCGAACCGAATTTGAAATGTTTCACGAAGCGACCGGCTTTTTAAAAGATTTTACTATCACTTTAGCTAATGCATTACCTTATTTCCCTTCTACTTATAAAGCTAGGTAGTAAGATCATTTTTGCTAAAGTTTATCTTGATTACCACGATGTATGTAAATAAAGGTATAATATTTTACAATTTGTACGGATTAGAGAAAGTCATATGAATGGAACACATCCGATTATTATGTTAACCTATTTTGTTTGTGCGTTCCAGTGAAGCAAAGAGGTTCAACTCCAGTCAGAAGTAACGGAGCATCTATGGATACAGTTCGATAAGCCTTTGCAATCTCCAATTTAAAGCCGCATTATGTTTCAGCTAGTTTCTTAAGAGCCAACTCCCTCTGTAATATTTCATGAAAACTTGAAATACAATATAAGATAATCATCGGTTCAGCTGCGCTTCTGTGGATTGCATTATTTCTGAATTTCGTCCCCAGGAAGGGCGTGTAGCAATTGAGAGCCCAGTTAGCAATGTATTTGCTTTAATTTGCAGCAGGTTAAAATGAGCTCGGGAGGTCAGTTTTCTGTCTAAAACGACTCCTAAAGGGGACGAGGTGTTGGTGATGATTTGAATGCCTTTTTTACTTTTCTAGCACGTACAATGTACATAGTAGCTAGGGAAGATATGTATGCCACCCAGAAATTCGATACTGAGATTTTTCCAGAAATATGTTTTGAGGTCCCCTGAGTCCGAAAAAGACATATTTAGAAAATATATGTATGTGTGTGTGTCTGTGGACAGCATAGCTCAAAAACAAAAACACCGTTAAATAACAAACTTAGTATTTATATTTAGTATCTTCCAAAGACGCGAAACGAAGATTTTAAAGAAAATCTCCCCACCACAGATTACCCTTTACATAGAGAATTTTTGAAAAATTTGTTTTTATCAAAAATGCCTCCAACGATTTTGATTAAATATTGCATATTAAAATATTTGCATCACACATAAAATGTATATTTGGAATTTTCTGCGAATAGCCTCTGAAGACCTCTTAATTTTGGATGAGTTTTGCAGAATTTTGCATAACGGTTCAACCGCAAAAACAAGAGATGAAGATTTCGTTAAAACACATAATAATTTATGACGTACGTTTTTGAGATATTGCTTGTTATTGGTTTCCGTTTTAAACTACCCAAATTTTCTCAAACGGGATAATGCAAAGCGAACCGAACCTCAATTGTTTCTCATAGAGACCAGCTTTAATTTTTTGCAGCTTAACGTCCTTTAACCTGGTTGGTCATATCGGACGATGAATGAAACCGGTGAAATGATGCTCAAATGATCTCGGGGTCCATGGAGCTTAAAGTTACTCGACATTCGCCATCTCAGGATAAGGGAAAACCCCGAAAAAAACTTTACCCAAGTAACTCACCCTAAGCGAGATTCGAACTCACGATCTGTTGAATGTGAGGCAGACACGCTACCACCACACTACCCAGGCGGGCTAAAAGATTTTTGATTATCGCTTTAGCATAATATATTCCGTTATTTCCCTTCTACTTGGAATAAAGCACGTAATAAGACCAATTCTGCTAATGTTTATCTGGATTAGCATGATGTGATAAAAAGAATTATCTTTTGTAAGAATAGTTTGTATTTGGAGCTTCTAGAGAAAGTTATGTGAATAGAACACATCAGATTTTTTTTGTTTTAATAAAGATTTGTTTCTACAGTATTACGTTTTTTTCCCGTGAGTTTCAAAGAGCAACTGTTTAGGATGGATTAAATTGAAGTTTATTTTCAGAGCCCATTGATATAAGGAGTTAAAAGAGTTGAATTGGTATTTCGGACTAAATCACTTGGTATTTTCTGATCTTATTAGTAGCACGAGATCATGAGTATAAGTTATGAACGTGCAGCGTTGGGCAGACACTGTTACAGGTTGCCGTAGAGAATAATCCAAAAGCCTGGGGTACGGCTAGATTCTTGTGGGTATCCTCTTGTGATATTCCGTGTCGTTTTATTACCGCACTTAGCCTTTCTATCAGAAAATGAATGTTCAAATAGTGTAAAAAGGTCTTTTGTGCATGGCATTTCCCGTAACTGTGATACAAGTGTTTGCCATTAAGCATTACTAGACGCACTACATATGTCCAAAGATACCAATATCCCAGCTTGTTTCTTTTTTGCTTTCTCTATACGTACTATACTTTCTCTATACTATACCAAGATTTCACCGGAAATATATGTTTTAGGATCCCCTGTATCCCCCCCCCCAAAAAAAAAACATTTTCCGTGTGTTTGTGAACACGTTAACTCAAAAATGAAAAGTCGGTAAAATACCAAACTTGTTATTTAGGTTTAGTATTTTCCAGGGATGCGACACGAAACTTTTGAGAAAAATCCCCCCCATCACAAAATTTTGATTTTTTAAAAAATTGCTGTAACGATTTTGATTAATATCGTATACTAAAGATATTTACCTGACAAATAAAATGTATATCTTCAATTTTCTGGGAATAACCTCTGAAGACTACTTTATTCTGGATGAATTTTACGGTATTTTATATAATTGCTAAACCGTAAGACATGGACAAAAACTTACCACATACAAATGTAGAGCACTTTAAAACACACGATTTATGTTATATACATTTTTCTCGTGGAGTTGATCGTTTTTTAGTTATTCTTTGTTTTAGATTTCACCTTTAAAAAACTTTCTCATACAGAAATTTGTCAACTCCTGTCCACACAAACAAAGGAGCATCAGTCACATAGCAACCAGCTTTTGGCTTTCACTTTAACCTATGGTACTCCCTTATTTCGCTTCTACTTACAAGGAAACAAGTAATAAGACCAGTTCTGTCAATTTACTGTCGAATAGCACAAGTTTTGTAACAATAATTTCTTGCACAGATGTAGAGAAAGTCATGAGAATGGAACACATCAGATTTTTTTAAAAGGTTATTCTATCCAGTGAATTAATTATTTTTGCACATTAGCCGTGTCAGGTAGGAGCTGGAAAGGTAGAGCTGGACTCAAAAATTCATCGCCATAGCCGCAATTTGAACCACAATTAATTCACATTATAGACCTAATAGTTGCTTAAACAACGAAGCTTGAAATTTAAAGTACTACGACATTGTAGGACGTTAAAGAGGTATATCATCTCGAAATTATTTGATACCACCTTGCGGTTTACCGGAAAAAACCGCGAGTCGGCTGAGGAATTTAATGCCCTTGTAATTGAAATGCAATTGGAGGAGACCAGGAGTTTCGTGGTTCAAATCCTGGCTATGGCACTGAAATTTTCAGTCTCGCTCTACATTTCCAAAATATGTTATCCAGTTAACTGGAGTATATTGCATCTTTTGTAGATTTTTTGGGCATGATGCCAAAGTGATTGTTATTCAGAACGTTATCCCTGCATATTGACATACAATTCTGTGTATTTTAGGTATGTCGAAATGATTTATGTTTTTTATTTGGGTGCATTCGTTGTGGCATAATTTTTACTGTAGCCATTTTCCATGCATTTTTTGAAAACTCCAATATCTAAACATTATTGACGAGTTTAAAAATAAACTAAGTAGATTAAAATGGATAATTTGGATTATTGGCTGATATAGAAACAATTCTAGGTGCTTTCAATATCTCTGCTTAACAATTATTCTTTCGACTTCTAAAAGGTTTATCGTTAGTTTTAGGAACTAAAACTGATTCTGACGTAAATTATTTTGTTGCTGATATTCCGTTTTTTCATTTAGGAAGAATTCTTCAAGAAGAACGTGGAGTCTGCAGCAAGGGAGGTCAAGTAGCTACCACAATCTACAGTAGTTAAATCTATTAATTTTCTTTGGTGTCCTACATAATTTGTAAACTAATTTCCATGAGTTACTTGCACTTTGATTTAAATAAAAGGTCGTCCAGCTTTGGCTTTTTGTATGGTCATATTACTCGATAAAAGAAAAAGAGAGATGTATTCAATTTTATAGGTATAAGATTGCTTATTAGTTCATGTGAAATAAGAATGCACCTAAAATACTTTTAAAAAAATGAAGGCAGATTCCTCATACCAAAACAAAAAACATCTAATACTTTAAATGCATGACTTTCTCTATCCATTTTTCGCAAACTATTGTGTAAACAATTATTCTTCTATCTACTTTACATTAATCCAAATAAACATTGCATAAACGCTTTTATTACAAATTTCTTCATAGATACAAAGGAATAAGGGAATACGCTGTTTATGACGAAGTAAAATCATTTGAGAGCCAATTGCTGTATGATGCATTGAAATTATGTTCCCTCAGCTTGATCAGGAGCAGGAAAAACTAATGACTGGCAACTGAGTAAAGCATAAGAATTTTAAAATTGAAATTAATAATAAGGAGATCTCGTAAATAGTTAATTCCACAAAAAATGTATTTGACATAAGCTGTGTGTTTTATTTGTGTAATAAAATTTTGTTTACCCCTTACGGTAGAAAACCGCGTAATTTAGAATGAATAGAACTTCAGAGGTTATTCCCAGAAAATTCAAAATATACATTTAATTTGTCATTAAAATGTCTCAAATTATGGCATTTTAACCAACATTTTAACCATTTTAGAATCAACAAAATTTTAATATATTTGAGGAAGCGGGATTGTCTTAAAATTTCATGTCACATCCTTAGAAGATACTGAATTTAAATTTCAAGGTTGTATTTAACTTACTTTACGTTTTGAGTTCTGCTGTTCAAACACAGACTGATATAGGATATTTTTCTAATTCATTTTTATTAAAGAGGTCTCAAATGTGTATTTGCTATTAAAAAAACAATTATCGATTTTTGACTGATTGTAGTCAAAATTTCATTCTTAGTGTTCCTTAAGGCGAGGAATCTGTGAAATTGGACCAAAAATTGTGAAAAATAAAAATTATAAATTTATTCCGTAATAACATTATATGAATTCAAGAAACGATATCTTTCCCCACCTCCTCCACTTAAACTACCAATTAATTGAACCTATAGAAGGATAACCGCATGCAAATTAATAGCCACTCTCAAATTTAAACCTTATTTTCTTGCAAACGTTTCTCCAACACTTTTCTATACTGAAAATGTTCTACACGGTGCAATTTTTCACTAATTTGTTTAAATTTGTGTAATGCTTCTCAAAAGCACATTAAGTAAAATGATTATATTACTTTTTCGAAACAGCTCTCTAACTCTGATAAGTAAATATTAAATTTTGAAACATCAACGCTTTTGGAGATTACGAAAAGAAATACTTTTTGTGCACTAATTAAGACTAATATAAAATTATATAACATCTATTTACAAGCTAAATTGCTGTAAAAGTGAAATTTTATGTGTGATACTTTTAAAAATGGATCATATGGCTCGATTTTATTATAATATTGAAGTTAGACAACTAGAATTTTGATACATAGCAAAAATATGAATACTATGTACAATAATTGGTATAAATTACAATAAGATACCTTGCATAAGATGGATTTTACAAATTTCACACCTTGAGGTGCTATGGATGTCCATCCACCGACAAACAGTGTACTCCCAGGTGTCAAAAGAATGCCTGCTATGCCGGCTATATATCCAAAAGAAGACTCTGAATAAGTGTGGGGTTTCACATAGCAAGCTAACTGAAAGACAGTGAATGAACAATTTCAGCTAAGCCATTGAAATTGTGAGGGGGGAAGGAGATAGAAGGTTAGGAAATTTGCGATAGTTTTCTAAACAAAAGCTTCTTAATGCACGCAATATGATCAGAAAAAAGAAAGGCATAAATTAAATTATGAAAAAAGTCTGTAAATATGCATACATAAAATGCATATTTTTACAAAAAAAACGGTGTTGAAATCACACCCACACATTTGTATGATTAAAGCCAAGCCTCCGCTGTGCACATAACTCAATCCCAAAATAACGCAAGAGCAATAAAAGCCACCATAGAGCCAACTTCTGCAAATACATGACGAAATATTGTGCACATCATTCACATCTGACAACCGGAACGCAGCCCACGCTTCCTAAATGCTCAATAATTGTTAAAAACATTCCCTCTGTTGAATGAAAGCCCTCTGCGAGCTTATGAGAAAATTGAAATACGTAAATGTTTTGAAGATGTCTGAAATATCTGAAGTGTTAAAATTACACGAGATTTTCTCTGCATATGTGTTACAAATTATTGTTAAAAAGCTTATTGTTATTTTTACTTCATGCTGATCGAGAAAAAATTAACAGAAATAGCTATTCCATGCAAGTAGAAAGGAAATAGGTTAAAGTATTAGTCAAAAACTGATTGCCATATGACTGAAGTTCCTTTGCAAATGCAAATGACGTGTTATTTATGGACGCTCTTTAACTACTCTGGTTCTCAGCGTCCCATTCTAAATAGGGCGTGAAAGACCGCTTAATTTTACTCAGAGGCCTCTATCAGACTTGAGGTTCTTTTAAGTGCCGTAAATCTACGACACGGGACCAACGGCTTTACTTCCCTTTCGAAGAAAGCCATGCTAAGTATTTTTACACCCGAAAAAATCCATCGTCCTCAGCCGGCTTTGAACACGCAATCTTGGGTATATGAAGCTAGCATGGTAACCATTACACCACCTTTGTTTGCATGGACAGGAGTTGACAAATTCCCGCATGAAAAGTATAAGTATTTTAAAGCTGAAACCAATAACAAAGAATATCTATTAAAAAAAAAAAAAAGGCCAATTCTACAAAAAAAAGAAAATGAATCTATATAACACAAATTGTGTATTTTAACGAGATCTACATTCTTTGTTAAGTAAGTTTTTCCCTATTTCTTTCGGTTTATATATTCTTTTATATTTGTAATTATTTCATTAAAATCTGGGTTACCTCCGAAAGAGCCACTTTTAGCTGCGCCAAGAGATATTCATCAGTCATACAAGCTGTCTTTTAATTTGGCATCTGCGAAAACAGTTGCTCATACAAATAAGCACAAGCAAACATAGGAAAAATGTTAGGTACGAAGAATCTAAATTGTGAGTGTTTTGCAACTGATAACGGGTTCTAAACATCAACATAATGTTTACCGTGGCAATAATTAAAAAACCTGATGTGTACCATTCACATGGCTTTCTCTACACCTCTGCAACAAATATTGTTAAAAACCTTATGCTTCTATTTACTGATAGTCAAAAGCTGGTGGCTATGTGACTGAAGTCCCTTTGTTTGTATGGACAGGAGTTGACAAAGTCCTATATGAGAAAAGTATAAGTTTTTCCATGCAGAAACAAAAACAAGGAATATCTCAAAAACGATCAACTCCACGAAAAAAATGTACAAAACATAAATTTTGTATTAACGTGCTCTACATTTTTATGTGGTATTTTTTGTCTATCTCTTAGGGTTTAGCAATTATTCAAAATTCCGTAAAATTCATCCAGAATAAGGTACTCTTCAGAGTCTATTCCCAGAAAATTCAAGATATACATTTTAGTTGTCAGGTAAGTATCTTTAATACACGATATTTTAATCAAAATCGTTAGAGACATTTTTGAGAAAATCAAAATTATGGAAAAAAATTCCATGTAAAGCATAGTTGGGGGTGCGGGGATTTTTCTCAAAATCTTCGTGTTGTATCCCTTGAAAATACAAAACTTAAATACTAAGATTTGTAAATTATCGACTTTTCGTGTTCACAGACACATGGACACACACACACACACACACACACACACACACACACACATACGGACCTCTTACTGAAAATGCTTTTTTTAGATAAAGGGGACCCTAAAACATATATTTCCGGTGAAATCTCGGTATTGAATTTTTGGGTGGAGTGCAATACCTTCTCTATACACTATATACATAGTACGTATAGAGAAAGTAAAAACGGATATATTACAGCTGCAAATCTAGCCTTACTTTGCGGGGTTTCACATGCATAGGATTTAATAAAAGCTCAAAATCATTTCCAGGCAAATCGCTTACTCTACCTTTTCTAGTAAGGGTGTATACTTATTGAATTCCTCGTTCTTGTTTGTATTTTAGAGGGCTTGTAAAGAGAGAAATGATATAGGTGCCCCTCTTGTAACTACTCCTTCTATACAGGCAACTACACGACAAAGGTGTTAATTGCGTACCCGTTTACTAGATTTCGATTTTCTGCTTGCTGGTTAAACTCTTTTAAGTGTGCATATATTTATTTGCTCCCTTTCAATAGGACAAAGTCCAAATCACTGAAAGTAAATCTCGACAGGACGGACGAATCGATGTATGCAGGCTTAGAATTTAGCTTGATGGCTTTCCAACTAGAACTCTGTAGCGGACCGACACTGTTTGCTAATAGGTACGCCATATGTGGGCAGATATACATATCTTCGTCATTGCGGGAAGGTCAAGAACCACTTGTGGTTCATCTACCAGTAATGCCCATCCCTGATGCATGGCATCGTTTGGGAAGGGGTAATTTCTCGAAAGCCTGCGCATTTCAACCTTAGGTCAAGAGCTGATCTGTCTATCAGCTTGGATTTATCCTACCTTTGTATTTTAGTTATGACAAACACTCCAGCATATTTTTTCGAAAATAATTTGTTGTCAATGCGTAAAATGAAGTTTTGTATGCATACAAATAGCACAAGTTTTAAGTTTACTCACAATAATGATAAAAAAGGCATGTAGCGCACAGTTTTTTTATTGCACAGTTTTAGGTAACAAATCTCCTGTAGCAAGATTTTCCTTAAAGTATTCGGCTTACCATCTCCGTATGGAGGGTCCTGCACGTGGGTGTCTAGACTCAGAAGCCTGTCGAAGAGCCAATGATATTTAATTAATTGAATCATAGAATAAAGAACCTAGAACGAGGGATCAGCTCTAGCCAGGCATGCTAGTGGTACATATGAATTGAAGCCGAAATGAATGATAGGAAATATGATGAAGCAACCGTTGAAAAAATGTCGAAGCAAACACGCTCAGACGCCGCTTTGTCCACAACAAATCCTCTCGTGCGATCCCCTAAGATTGGTGACGCGGTGTAATTTCTCGGATGTACATTTTCATTATGAAAGTAACATTTTAATTGTTATAAATATATTCAAATATAAATAACTATCTCAATAACAGCAATGGTATTCGTGCGTTCGGATTAGTTCACCTTTTATAGCTGAATCATGAGAACTTCTAAACTAGAAGATAACTACTTAGCATATATATTTCGATAGAGTTAGTATATCTAATTCAATTATCTGGGAGCAAATTTACATGTAACCAGAGAGGTGTTTTGAATATTCAATTACTTTCCAACGGAAAAGAGCCCATATGCAGCCGAATTATGTTTTATACCCCTTGATGTCTAAAAGTAAGCAAAGTATATACAAAAAAGTTTTCCTCGCTAATTCGGTTCATGTTTGTTTAGTTTTCTCCTTCAAAAGTTAATGATGTTCTTCTGGAAAAGCTTTTCTTCTCTCTTATTTTATTCTCTTGGGAGAATATGATCCATTCACCTCCTTACTCGAAGAAAAAGAAAGATCTCAAAACGGTAGACGAAAAATTACACACGAAGATAATGTATATATCGCTTCGTATGTGATCTTTATTGCTACAAAACAAATTGATTGGAGTAGTTTGGCTTCTCAGCCACGGGTCCCGGGTTCAATTACCGGCTGGGGCGGGCAAATTTTCTTTAACTAGATACATTCTCTATCTTCCACAGAGTCTGAATGGGAAGAGTGAATGTGTGCCTGTGTTTAATAGTATAATACTTTTAAAAACAACGTTAACAAACCCTAAAGTTGAGCGAGAAAAACACCAGCAGTTGTTTCTCAAGACATGGCCTGATACGATCATATTAGGGGACTATACACGTAAATGGATAAAAAGAAAAGAAATAAAATTAATAAGATAAAATACCCAGAACCGTTTAATTTCATGGACACAAATCTAAGAGACGGCGTTAAAACTTGATAGTCTAATTCTTGTGGCTGGTCCCACCAAAATTCGTTGCTGAATTTTGACTTCTCAAATAAACTATAAGATCCATTAAGTCATATTCTGTATCTCATTACCTTCCTAAACGCTTGGTTAAGATTAAGGCACCTTATGGTGACGCTAAATCGGTTAAAGATACACTTTGCCCAGAAACAACATAGCATAATATTTCCACCAGAGTATATTTTGAATTTAAAACATATGTAAAATATATTTTGAATATACCTACTAAACAGCGGAAGTCATAAATGTTTTTTACCAACAGATGAAATATTCTAAATTGTATATCGGCTGTAGAATAAACAAGAAAGTTGTATGGTATATTTTACAACTTTTAGGTTTCCTTCAATTATCAAGAGCATCGTGGGTGCGCAGATCGCCTCTAAAGTAAATAATTACCCTATACAAGGATTGCTGCTGCGCAGATGCCTGTACACGTTGACAAATTCATTCAATATGACGTAGCAATAAGCACAACTAAGTATATGGCGTTAATATCGAACTGCTGATTTAAGGGATATTTCATCCTACCTTGGGCGATACTATTGCAATATAAACGTAGTATATCTATAAAATTTGGAAAGTCAACAGTATGTGTTGAAATGTATACCAGTTATTAGTGATATTTGTAATTTTTCAAAATTCTAGATTTCATGGTTAATTAAATAATAATGTTTACAGTCTAAATTCATTGGACAAATAAAAATGTCCCAGACGATGCGTTTTTAAAAACAGTCACATCAAAAACTCATTCAGTAAGTTTTTAAACAAATATATCATATCACATTTTTATATTACATTCTAATTATTGTATGGCAATTATTACTTTTATACTCTCCAAAACTCTTATTTTTAAAAAGTTAATAGTATATTTCTCAAAACTGGAGCATTATTTCTTTAAAAAAAAAAAAAAAGTACATGGTCAGCTTCTTTAATGTATCTTTGAGAGACAGTACAAAATTGCTAAAGTAAAGTAATAAAAAATTGCATCGTGTGGACTTTTAGTGATGCTGTTGCTTCTCTTTGTTTGACCAAGAGAAGAAATGTGAATAACGACTTTCCATTTGAGAATAGTATAAACATTGGAAAATTTAAACCAATAACCAGGAATATCTCCGAACGCAGCTCCAAAACAAATGTACAGGACCTAAATTGAATGTTTTGACGAGGTCTTCATGTTTTATGTAATACATTTCTGTACTTCACTTACGATATTACCAGTTATGTAAAATTCATTCAAAATGAAAAGGACTTCAAAGGCTATTCCCAGGGAATTCAAGACTTGTCATGTAAATATCTTTAATATATGTATTTTAATCAAAATCGTTAGAGCCATTTTGGGAAAATCAAAAGTTTTAGACAATTTTTTCACGAAAAGGATATTTTGTGGTGGGGATTTTCTTGAACATCTTTGCGTCGCACCCATAAAAGATGTTGAACTTAAAATATCAAGCTTGGTATTTAACAGACTTTTTTACACACACACACCCACACAGAGTCACGCACGCGGACGTTTTTCTAAACATATTTCTTCTTTATTAAAAAAAAAACCTGAATATACATTTCCAGTGAAATCTCGGTATCGAAGTTTTTGAAAGAATGCAATACCTACTCTACTTATGTACTGCACACGAAGCAGAGGAAATACATGAGCTGACAATGTTTAAGTGTAAACGCTTCATTAACATAATTTCATGGCCAAAGAAGGAATTTTCTGGTGCAGCTCCTTTAACTTTAAAGGTTGGTGGTTAAAGAAGCTTTAGTGTAGTAATATATTTAAAGAAGTTTGTGGGAGGTGGGCATTGATATGTGCACAAAAGCTTTACTCGGTATTTACTAGCTCTCGGGCAGACTTCGATATAAAGCGATATACCTTTCTATGTAATTCCGTTTGAAAGCTGAAAGTGGATCGACATGTACTGAATATAAATCCCTTGCTGCCAGTTACAAAGAAGGAAAAGATTCTCGCTGTGCAGAACGATAATCCTGGCGACCCCTATGTACCCCACCAATCTCCCCTTCCTGTATCACAAAAGCTTGAGTTCCTACATTTTCTGGATCACAGTAAATGGAATAGGCTTTACCCCATTAAAGGTCAAAGGGGCATGTTCCGAATAATGCCAGTACATGATTCGTTTTCAGAAGCAGACCAATCCTGCAGATTATGTAGGTTTGAGTACCTAGTTCAGGGTACATCATCGTGCCGCAGCAAATAGACTTGCCCCGTACATGCAGTGGGTAAACACGTGACATCATGGATTCCCTCGTGTGTCAGTTTATAGAGTCGGGAATAGAAAGCAATCCAACATGCGAGCCATCGACTCCTACGTATATACCTGCCTACGAGGAATGTTTCTTGTTACTGAAAGGGTGGAATAAATGTTTACAGTAATTTTAATAGTATGATAACCCTGTCCCACTCTTCTTCCAAAGTCTTTAAAGTTTGGGATTTGGGTGTGTGCGGTTGGAAACCAACCTTGCTGTTGCCAAGTCTTCCACTTACTGGTCCCTTAACTGAGGCGCGATTCTCGACTTGCAAGTATGTTTCTGGGAAACAGATTTTACTACAATTCCTCTCCCTCCTTGTGTAGGATCGCCTTTTGTTCGCTAATAGTTACTGCCGAGTAGTAGGGCGGAGCGGTCCTGTTTGAGGGTCATCATGTTTTGGAGAGAGCTACAGTTTGTTCCCAAGTTATACTATCAGAAATTTCTGTCTAGCGCCATCAACCCATTTAAGAGAGTCGACAGCTACAAAGGAGGAAAAAAAGTCTTTCAAATTGTGTTCCATTCCAGTCAGTTACGAAGATGCCTATTCATATTTACTGCTATAAATGTGAATGTTTTTCTTTACAAAATAATTCTCACTTTGTTGGCGATATATTGAGATTACAATGGTAATAAGCAGGTTAAACAGCCTGCTCTTTTATTATTTGTCTTTTTTACTTTCTCTACACTACTATTCACATGGTGTATAGAGAAGGTGTCGATACCGAAATTTCAGCGGAAATGCATGTTTTAGGACCCCCTGAATACAGAAAAAATATTTTTAGAAAAATGTCCATACGTGTGTTTGTGGGCAGCATAGCTCAAAAACGAAACGTTCGTTGATATTTGACTTCAGCAGCTTCCAAACTAACCTTTACAAGGAAATATTTTTAAAAACTTTGTTTTTCTCAAGTGTCTCCAACGATTACGATTAAAATGCCGTAAGTTACAGATATTTATACCATAAATAAAATGTACATTTTGTATTTTTGGGGATCAGCCTCTGAAGAGCTTTTTATTCTGAACGAGTTTTGCAGAATTTTGCATAACGGTCAAACTGTAAAATATATACAAAAACTACACAAAAATTGTAGACCTCGTTAAAGCAAATAATGTATGTCATATACGCTTTTTATGTGGAACTAACCGTTTATGAAAAACCCCTTGTTATTGCTTTCAATTTAAAACTACTTTAACTGTTCTCAAACGGGAAATGATGTTTCGTTTCATCTCTCTTGTTCAACGGCTGGACATTCAAAGCGAACCAAACTTAAGTTGTTACAGATAGTGACCAGCTTTTAAAAGATTTGACTATCGCTTTAGCCTAGTGTATTGCTTTACGTCCCTTATACTTACAAGGGAGCAAGTAATTAGACAATCTCTGCTAATTTTTGCCTTGATTAGCAAGTGGTAGATAAAAGAACGATCTCTTGTAAGGAAAATTTTTTGTGTAACAGTTAGAGAAAGACATATGAATGGAAAACATCAGATTTTTACTTTCTCTACACGTACTATATACAGAGTGCATAGGGTAGGTATTGCACTCCACCCAAAAATTCAATCAATTTCAAAGAAATACATGTTTTAGGGCCCCCATATCCAAAAACAAGCATTTTTAAAAAAGGTCTGTGTGTGCCATTGTGTCTGAGAACAAGACAACTCAACTCAAAAAGGTCGGTAAAATACCAAACTTGGTATTTAAGTTTAGCATCCTCCAGAGTGCGACACGAAGATTTAGAGAAATTACCCCCTCCACCCCAAACTACACTTTACTTCGAAAATTTAGATTTTCTCTAAAATGGCTCTAATGATTTTGATTAAAAGTGCCGTATATTAAAGATATTTATATGGCAAATAAAATGTATATCATGAATTTTCTGGGAATAGCTTCTAAAGATCTCTTTATTCTGAATGAATTTTGCGTAACTGGTAAACCGTAAGAGATACACAAAAACTCACTACACAAATTTGTACATCACGTTAAAACACACAATTTATATACCATACGTTTTTTCGTGGAATTGACCATTTCTGAGATATTTATTGTTATTTGTTTCAGATTTAAAATACGTAACACTTTTCTCACACGGAAAGCTGTAAACTCCTGGCCCTACATAGAAACGGATTTCAACAACATGGCAACCAGCTTTAAAAAGATTTGTCTATTGTTTTAGCCAAGTGCATTCCCTTATTTTCCTTCTACTTACAAGAAAGCAAGTAATAATGCAATTTCTGCTAATGTTTATCGCGATGATCAAAAAGTAGGTAGAAGAATATGCCTTTTAACAATAATTTGTTACAGCGTAGTGGAAAAAGTCATATGAATTGAGCACATCAGATTTTTATTATTCACAACTACAACCTAATTCTGCACGATCCTTTGAGTTGTATATTTTAGCACATTTCTCAGTTCAAACGCGCCACCACCTTCCTTCACATGAGTAGGGAGCTGTTGCGAAGGTGCGGCAATTGCGGTTTTCTTAGACGTGAGCAATTTTCATATAGTTTGATTAATAACACAGATTCTGAACCCTAAAGACGTTTTCATCAAAACAACAGGTTACGACACAACATAACGTTAAGGACAACCCCCCTTCAATCTCTCTCCCTCTCCCTCCCATCCCACTCCCTCCTTCTCTCTCTGTAACTCTCTCCCTCTCTCTCTCTCTCTCTCTCTCTCTCGTGTGTGTGTCCACGCAGGGTCGAATGGTCTACAATTGACAATGAAGCCACTCTCTTTCTTGATTCCCAATTTTTATAAATCAGATCTTAAGTTTTGAATAGCTGCACGATGTTCTAGATATCTATTTCCACATCTTAGTAAATTGTGCAATTTAGAGAATAAATTTCCAAAGTCTACGTATATGTTTTCTCAGTCAGTCATTTCTTGTGTTAAACCTCTTAGAAGGAACTGCAGATTTCTATGGTAAGTGCAGGATTACAAGGAGGTTTTGTAGTAGCATTTTTGTATATTGTTTCCTATTTTTTCGGTTAGTTTTGAATTACAGTTATTGATTTTTTTGATGACTCCTAATTGATTCATATGAAAAAGCACTATGTTGGAAACATCTTTCCCTATCCATTCATTTCTAGCATTTTCTAAGGAGATTTTCAGCACCCTCGAACGCCCGTCATCCGGAATTGAGTGAATTTCTGAAATGATGTGTTCTTTTAGTTCTTAAAATGTATAGGGATATTTTCATACTTTTAATTTTCAAGTTCGCCCATTGATAAAAATCCCATACTTAAATCAGGAAATTGCAAGGGCCACAATCATTTGCCAATTAAATGTCTCATCACGAAATATACGATAGCAGAGTGGTATTGGGGGAATATTCCACGTCAGTCAGCTATGCAATAAATGGTGTACGACATTCCCGTATTACTCTGAATTTATTGTTTGTTCAAAAAAATAGGTACCTACTACTCGTATTATTTTGTATGTAGTTTCAAATTTTCGCGTCATAAAAGGGAATCGTTGTTCTTGTTTTTTTTTAACTAAACCAAAGTTTGTTATTTTCGAACGAAATATAGTGAGGGAATTATGTTTCGTCAGGAAAGAATATTAAATTAAGCAATTGATTCAGTTACTCTTTTCATTTTGGGAAATCCAATTATGGAAGTTTACTCTATTCTGATGACTCGCATGAAAAATAATGAATATGCAGCAAACTCCCATACATTCGCAGAACTGACAGCAAACACCAGACGAAAATGTTACTCAATTTCGGATATTGACCTCTCCAGCATGACTCAGTGAGAATTTCCTGAGAATACACAAGAAATACGTATGGGGATAGAGAACAAGCACATTTCCAACATCTCTTATAACAAGAAATGGAAATGGCGTGTTATTTATGGACGCTCTTTAACTGCTTGGTTCTCAGCGTCCCATTCTACACAGGGCGTGAAAGGCTGCTTAATTTTGCTCCGAGGACTCTTATCAGGCTTGAGGTTCTTTTACGTACCGTAAATCTACGGCACGGGACCAAGGGCTTTACTTCCGTTCCGAAGGAAGCCATGCTAAGGATATTTACCCCTGGTACATAAGTAGAGAAGGTCTTGCATTCACCGGAAATATTATTTTAAGGTTCTCTGTATAAAAAAAAGTTTCTCTACACGTGCTATGTACATAGAGAAGGTATTGTATTGCAACCAAAAATTCGATACCGAAATTTCCCGCAAATACAAGTTTTGAGACACCCTGATTACAAAAAAAAAGGCAGTTTTAGAAATATATCCGTGCGTGTCTGTATGTGTGTCTGTGAGCAGCATAGTTCATAAACTAAAAGCAGTTAAATACGAAACTTAGTTTTTATGAGTATCTTCCAGGATGCACCCTAAACTACCTTTAGTCAGAACATTTTTCGAAGTTTTAGATTTTTCAAAAATCGCTTACGATTGTATTAAAATGCCGTATATTAAAGATGTTTACATGACGAATAAAATGTATATCCTACGTTTCTTGGGAATAGCCTCTACAGTTTTCCTCATTCTGAAGGACTTGGCATAACTGGTAAACCATAAGAGATAGACGACACCTTATAATACAGAAAACGTAGACTTCAGTAAAGCACACAATTAATTTCATATACACTTTTGTGTTGCAGATCTATTTCAGAGATATTCGGTATTATTGGTTTCAATTTTAAAATATACTTTTTACATACGGGCAGATTTGGTCTGTTTCACACATATTTTGTTTTTCTCCTGGCCATAACAATCGTATTGAATGTCGATTTAGCCTAATGTTCTTTCTGATTTCCCTTCTACTTATAAGTAAGGAATTAGTTAAGTAAAAATATCATTTCTAGTTTATCTCTATTAACATGATGCAGATAAAATAAACATGTTTTGTAAGAATAGTGTTTGTGCAAGGTTTATACGTAATGGTTGGGAAGGGTAAAACGTCGGTTAACAAGTTATTGAATCCTTGCGATTTAGGATATCAACAGTATCGTTTGTTCGTGACTGTACACCGTATTGTTTTAAACCTAAGGCTCGAATCTTAGTTATGAATGCGGAGTGTTATGAAAATGGCGCTAATTAGAAGCTGTAGGCCAAGCACACACGGAAATGGAAGCTGCATATTAAACAGTTTAGCAACACACCAACAACCACGCCGCTGCTGAACAAACCTTCTTCTTAGTTGCTGGCACGGCAAGAACAGCACTTCCACAGGGTCGATAAGAACTTACACCTGTAGCTTGCTACCCAGATAGCAGCATAACTGATAAACTCAGAAAAGGAGAGAAACAATTTGTGGATTCAAATCTAGTAAACTTAGCTTTCTTCACTTTCTGTAGCACTGGGATGATTCTAAATGCATTAGATCGGCAGATTGTTATGTGTACTAATATTAAAAATGTGACTTGTACCATTCACATGACTTTCTCTACACCTCTGCAACAAATTATTGGTTTATCTACTTCATGCTAATCGAGATAAATATTAGTAGAAATGGTATATTACTTTCTTTCTCATAAGTAAAAGGGAAATAAGGCTAAAGTTATAGTCAAATCTTTTAAATACTGTTTGCCATGTTGTCGAGATCCATGGAGTTTAAAAATGCCCGTATCAGTAACGTATGTATGTATATATTTACATAAATTTAAAAAAATAATTTAGTTTTACTTATAGTTTGAAATTTAAAATGTACATAATTATATTCAAAACTATTATTTTTGTTTAAATGGTGATAATCTTTCGCCATCTATGTCAAATAACATATTTTTAAAGTGACAACAAAGTCTAAAGTATCTCACTTCAATTGTTTAGGAGAAAAATGCACCTAAAGAAGAAAATATGTGGAAATTTTTGCAAATTTATTGAAATATCAACAAGTTAGCAATTATTAACCTAAGTTATGACTTCGCTAGGTTTCTGAATTAGAAAAAGTTGTTTTATAAGTGGTACAATTTCCATTATGATAGCTCGTATGGTTTTTAAGAAACCTTAATATACATCTGATTGTAGTTCAGCGTAGAAATCGCAACTTTTGTCTCTACTGAGTGTCCTTAAAGGCTTTTCTCTTGTTTTGCGTCCTCAAAGTGTTTTCCTTGCAGAAATTCATATGTTGAGACTGATTACCACTGTCCATTGATAACAGAATTTTTCTACTTTGCGTTCACTTCTGTGGGAAATGCTAGTTCAAACTGTGATAAACAAACCTCTAACCGATATGCCACTTTTGCCCGAAGAAAACGGTGATAATGTTATTGGGTTAATGGAGAAGCGTTTCGAAAAGTTAACTCCAGGAGTTATCTTTTAACTTCTCAGTTCTATCCAGGAAATGGTATTTAAGATTTACTTAACACACAAAGCTTTAGAAATTTGTTTCACGCAACAGCTGTAGTAAAATAAAACAGATCAAAAGTCCATTTTGGTGAAGAAAAAAATGTGAAAGCAAAGAAAAGGAGAAACAAGTGCAGTTCATTTATTGAATAAACGTAAGCATGTGATAGTTAAGCAATTTAAATTGTAGTTGAATGATAATGAAGTAAATAATGTAGTTTTTATACTTTCTCTACATGTACTACATAGTGTATAAAGAAGGTATTGCATGCCACCCAAAAATGCCATACCACGATTTCAACGGAAATACAAATATTAAGGTCTCCTGTTTCCAAAATATACAACGCATTTTTAGAAAAACGTCCGTGACTGTATCCATGTCTCTGGAACACGATAAACCAAAAACGAAAAGTCGGTAAAATACCAAACTTGATATTTAATTTTCGTGTCTTCCAAGGATGTAACATGAATATTTTGAGGAAAATTCCCCCACATGAAAAAAAAAGTTCGAAAGTTTTGATATTCTCAAAAACTACTCTAACGGTTTTGATTAAAGTACCGTTTTTTTAAAGATATTTATATGGCTTGAATTTCCTCGGAATAGAATCTATAGACCCGTTCATTCTGGATGAACTTTGCTTAATTTTGCATAAGTGGCAAACCATAACAGATAGACTAAGATTTAGGTACTATAAAAGAATTTAGATCGAGTTAAAATACATAATTTATGTCATACTTTTTTCGTGGAATTGACCATTTACAAGATATTTCCTTGTTATTGGTTTCAGTTTTAAAATATTTAAACTTTTCTCATACGGTAATTTGTCAACTCCTAGTCATGCAAAGGAATATATTTCAGTCACATACCAAACGGATTTTAAAAGATTAAGCCTAGCATACTCTCTTATTCCCCTTCTACTTACAAGGAAGAAAGCAATACGATCATTTCTGCTAATTTTATATCGATTTCCATGAAGTAGATAGAAGAATAAGTTTTTCAGCAAAAATTTGCAAGCGAGATGTAGAAAAAATACCATGTGAATGAAACACAACACGTTTTTTACTTTTTCTAGTTCGTTCATAGTACATAGCTAGAGAAAGTGTTGCACTCCACCTATAAATTTGATACTAAGATAGCACTGGAAATACAGGTTTTAGGATCCCCTGTATCCAGAAATTTTTCATGTCGCATCCTTGGAAGATACTAAACTTAAATACCAAGTTTGGTACATAACAGATTTTTCATTTTTGAGTTATGCTGTACACACATGGACATTTTTTATAATGTTTTTTATTCAAAGAGTCTCAAAACATACATTTCGGTGAAATCCGGTATAGAATTTTATGTGGAATACAATACCTTATCTATATAGTAAGTACGTGCTAGAGAAAGCAAAAAAACGAATAGCCACTCAACACTTGAGAAATGTATTAAGTATTTGAAATTTCAAACCAATAATAAACAGTATCTGAAATGGTTAACGCCCCACAAAAATGTTCATTTCATATAAAATATGTGTTTTAACGAGATCTATAATAACATTTTACCTATATATTGGATTTACCACAAATAATTCATAATGAAGATGTCCATCGCGGATTATTCCTATAAAATTTCTGATATGCATTTTAATTGTCAAGCACATGTATTTTAACCAAAAGTATTAGGTCTATTTTTATGATAATAGTTTTTCCGGGTAAAGGTAGTTTGGGGAAAAGGGATTTCCTTGAAAAATGGTATTTAAACGAATGTTCTTTTCTTAGTTATGGCTTTCTTTCTCACAAAAAAAAAAAAAAAAAAAAACAATTAGCACGCACATACTTACCCGTGCTGAAGTTTTTCTTAATAAATATTTGGGGAGGGTTCAAGGAGTATCAAAACGCGTATTGTCGGTGAAATCTCGGTGTGTGTTTTTGGGTGGAAGGCAATACTTCTACATACTACAGGTAAATAGTAGAGAAATTAAAGTGAAGACAAAAAAGCACAGGTATTTTTATGAGTGCCAAGCTCTTCACTGATTAAATATTGTTTTATCTTAGAAGCAAACACGTCCAAAAACAGAAGTGCTGTTGGCAAATATCAGCGTTACGTGTTGATTGACTCATATCCATCTGCAATCCACACACACTGCTTCCAGACAATCAGCTCGTGTTTGCACATCGTTCTGGGTGTTTTAACATGTTCAAGATAAGTGGGCGGCTCGCCGTTGATGAAACGCTGTCTGTTATCAATCTCTTCAACACAAATACCAATTAATCTTAAAAGCTGAATGGTGATAATACAGGACAATATCACCGCCAAATCTAAAACCCTCATAGTAGTTGAAGGACTTTCCTGAACAAATTGTTTCATTATTTTATCAATCCAAAAAATTGTCCAATTAATACTAATTTCCTACATATTAATCAATAATTATTTCATTCAAATTATAATTATTATCTCTGCATTTATTGGGGGCAATTGGAGGCTTTAACCGAATCTCCATCTTTTTCAAGGCATTTGTCTGAGTACATAATATGAGGCACACTGCTCACTCTTATATTAAACGTTAACATTTCCACTTAGATACATTTGTATTAATAAATTGGACTTTCTTCTTCCTCTTTATGTGTTTACCCTGTCGTATCGAAGACTTACGCTCCCAGGACTCACAACCTGGCGCTCGTGGTCAGATGCCTGCTGACGAGCAGACTGGCATTGGATCAGAGAAGTAAAAAGTGAGTGAGGAAAATAATGCGCAACGACAGTGAAATGGTTGATAGGAAAGACGGTGGAGCAATGGTGGAATGAATGGTAGCGGAAACCGCAGAACCTGGAGAAAACCCGTCCTCCGGATACCACTATTGAATAGTTATTTATGGTATAAGAGATTAAAACAGCATCTTAATATTCAGTGAAAACTTTAACACCCAAAGCATACCGAAAATAATATGAAAAACTTGAGATGTGTAAACAAGAACAGGAAGAGCGGCGCGACGTAACAGTAACCTTCGTTACGCTAGACGTCGTGATTCTTCTCGATTTTCGAGAAGCTTCTGGAAGTCTCAGTTTCCACAAGTTTCCACAAAGTTCTGTTATGTCATTTTCTAGCTATAAAAGGAGGAAGAATTGTTAGTCGTGTTCTTCTGTGTGAATTCTACTGCTTCCCGAGTGACTGGAGTATTAGCGCACCTGGTGCGCAGCCGTAAACTATCAAAGCATCAAAATGTCAAGTGAATTATTTGCAGCAGTAAATTAAAGATTTTATTTGTAAACGATTTCTGAGTCAATAAATGCATTTGTTACAATAATAATGTTCACGAAATTTCAAATATACGTATTTTAATCTCGTGTAGAATGCAATATTTTATCTTAAAACACCAAAACATAAACCAGAGTATTTTAATTAAACATATACATTTATCGGTACTGACTAGGGCTATACTGGCACAAATACTGGTTGTCTTGGAGATAATGGACACAAATTAATCGAGGTAGATAGTACCAGTAGCCCAACTGCCCCGTATTTGGAGTGAGCAGATATCCATTGGAGCGTTAAAAGAGTTACAAAACTCAACGGGGCTATTTCAACTTAAAACCTACCAGTGGATAACTGGGCAAGAGCGGCCTTCTTATGATTTTTTAAATCGAAGATTTACGGGAAATTCTATACATATGCAGTAGAAAAGCACACGAGAAACTTAATTATTGGTATTACAACGGGGATCAAACCAAATAAAATGTTAAAAAGATGTGTGTGTGTGTGCGTGTGTGTGTGTGTGTGTGTGTGTGTGTGTGTGTGTGTGTGTGTGTGGACTGCACTCCTCAAAAACATCTGTTAAATACCAAACTGGATATTTAACTTCAATATCTTCCAAGAATGCGACAGGAAGATTTTCAGGAAAATCCCCCACCCAGACTACTCTTTAATGGAAAAAGTTTCGAACATTTACATTTTCTCAAAAATGGCTCCAACGATTTTGATTAAAATTACGTATACTAACAATATTTAACTCCCAATACATTTTGTTATGGATCTATTTGCGCAATATTGCTTGTTATATGTTTAAATTTCCAATACGTATAATTTACTTTTCTGAAATGGAAAGTAGTTATATGGGGGGGGGACCGGAATATTGCGACCGGGTTTTAAAAGAGTTGACTATCGCTTTAATTCATTACATTTTCTTATTTCCTTTACTCAACAAATAATAATAATCTGCTACGTTTATCTTGATAAGCGTGAAAAAGATAGAAGAATAAACTTTTTTTAAGTTTGTTGTGACAAGGTAGAGAAAGAGAGAGTTACGTGAATGCAACACATCAGATTTGTTACTAATGCTTTTCAGAATATTTATATAAAAGTAAATTATATTTGGTAGAGAGATATATTATAACAAAAACATTTAAAGTAATAGGCAGGGTAATTACTGAAGGAGAAAGATTTAATGTCGCTGATTTAAAAATCATTCGGTAGATCCATTTACTGTGTGTTGGGTATGAATAATGTATAGCAAACTGCGGATTCGGTTTACCCCACTCGAGAATTTCTCTCTGGCTGCAGAGACAAAGCAATTTCAAAGTGTTGCCCCAGGAAGAGATTAAGCAAGCCCGTTGTATAACAAGGAGATAATTACTTATGCACTCTGGGAAGAAAGTTACAGTCAGTGCTTGTAGTACTTAACCAAACAAATGACAATACGTCTCCTCTTAGTCGAACAGTATAACAAAGGATATTGAAATAATCACCGCGTATTTATCAAACGCTAGAAACTTCAAACACTGCTGTGTTTTATTTTTTAAAAAATCAAAGTACTAAGACAGTTTTTGCATATTTATTACTACAGCTCGGTTTTGGGTTCCGAAGCGTACACAGTTACGAACACACAGAGCGATCGGCGGTATAAAGAGTGGGTAGTGGGGAGGGGTTTGTAACAAATATGCACATGTTAGGGTATAATCTGTTCCAAAAGTAGCTGATTACATGCATTGAGATTATATACATTTAATTCATAAAGCAACACAATACAATAACTAATTCATTATATGATTGGTAAATAAAAACGTCTTGTACTTTTATAAATACAAGTATAAACCTTGATACAAAAAATTCAGGATGGAAATATGCAGAGCTTTGAAAAGACAATGAATATAAATCACAGTCATTCAGAATCATCGCAGTGAATTGCAAAGTATCTTTACTGTATCGAAAGAAAAGGCTCTCCTCCTGTCACTCAAAATATACTTGAATCATCCACAAGTTTGTTCAGTGTCGAACGCCTACTCTTTCGTATTTTCGACATTTTTTAATCTACGCTTTTTAGTGTTCACTGGTTTATCTACTAGCAGGAACTGAACGAGGCGAGGCAGTGATCAATATTAGCACAACACGTTTCGAAACGGGTTATAGAAACCACGCGTCCTCCATCACGGCTGTGTGCACCGAACCTCAATCCGGCAATTTCGTGAGCTCTATTTATTACTCCTTGAATTGCTGTTATTCTCTAAACACTTACAAAGAAAACATATTGAAGCTTAAATACGGCAATTCCTCTAGAAGCATCCGAATTTCTCAGGCTATCTTGTCTGTGGCCCGCTTTCGAGAGGTGTGCGTTCAATCCTCGTGGTCGGCCTACCTGATCCATGGACTTTTTCGTGATAAGTTTCTTTCATCCTTAAAATTTCCAGCCACACCTTGTCGTTTCGAATTTAATTTCGTTCATCCTTCATACTATTGGTTTCTTTCAGAAATGGAAGTTTGGCGATGGGCTCGTTGCAGCATGGCAGGGGAAAAGACTATCCCCGAATACCGACCGGCTGCTTGCCTGGGTGAGGGCTGCCCCTGTGTGATTTTGGAACCTCTGTGGAGCGGAATCCTCGGTATGCCAGTTATGCTGTCGGAGTGTTTCTATCTGAAAATTACAGAAACCCTATCATTGCTGTGCCGTAGCTCCTGCTTCTGCCCGCCCAGTGTCCTGTCACCTCATCTCCCCTCCCTTCCGGGTCATAGGCACAATAAACACCTAGATTTAGTGTCGAGTTCCTTCCGTCCGTCCGTCCGTCCGTCTTCTATTGCTGTTCCTATCCCAATTTATACATTAATGGTTGCAATAAGGCCACTTCAACTTCATATGTGAAATGGAAGAACATTAGTGTCCATTTCTTATTACAATCTTTATTACCTACCTTCGTAAGTAGATGAATTATTGTAATTTACTTCAAATTCTATATTGAGATTTCACAAAAAAAAAAAAAAAATACACATTTAAAGCCCCTGAAAACGTAACAAATTAAAAAAAAAATATATTGTATGTGTACAAAAACTAGTTTTTAAATTCACTATTTTTCAAATATATATTAATTTATCAAAAATGACTCCAATCAATTTCAATACCACCTATTCAGGGACATCACAGATTATTTTCAGAAAATTCTTATAAATATTCGGAATTAGTTTCGTATAATTTTTAACCCTCTCTATATCATAATAGATAGACAAAAAACTGGTGTGATACTTCACATGAATTCTCTACCTAATCTGCAACAAAATATTCTTACAAAAGCTTACTCCTTTATGTGCTTTACGTTAATAAGGAAATACGTGAATAGAAATGGCCCAACAACTTGTTTCCTTATAGAAACAACGGAAATAAGGGAATACAAAAGGCAAAGAGCGAGTCAAATCTTTTAAAAGCTGGTTGCTATTGAATTGAAATTCGTTTTCTTTGCACGACCAAGAATATGGAAAATTTAAACCATAACAACAAATATCTCGGAGGTTGGGTGTTTTTTTACGAAGTCTACGTTTTTGCATAGTAAGAGTTTAACTCTTAGGCTTTACCAATGCAAAAGTCATCTAGAATGAAGAGGACTGCAGAAGTTCTTCCCAGAAAATTCAAGATATATGTTTCATTTGCAATGAAAATATTTTAAACGTGCCGTATTTGAATCATAATCGTAAGAGACATTTTTAAGAAAATTAAATTTTTCTAAAATGTTCCATGTAAAGCGTAGTTTGGGGTTGGGAAACTTTTCTGAAAATGTGCGTGTCACATTGTTGGATAATACTGAACTTTAATACCAAGTTTTGTACTTAACCGCTTTTCGTTTTTGAATTATGCTGTTCACAGACACACACACACACACACACACACACATAGAAAGACAGAAAACGGGGATCTTTTTTCTAATTTTTTTATTTAGGAGTCCTCAAAACAGGTATTTCCGGTTAAATTTCGATATGGAATTTCTGGATGGAATGTAATACCCCTTCTCTACCTATGTACGTTGTATGTGGTAGACAAATTAAAACATATCACAAAAAATATATAGATCCTGCTAAAACACAGCAATATTAACCTTTTCCAAGATAGTTGCTGCAAGAGGTCTGAATTTTACCATTATTTTAATTTATTTATTTGTTGCTGGGCCAACGCACTATTTACTTCTACTGTAATTTCCACGCCACCTTATAGCGACCCGGATTTCACTGGTTTGAGAAATGTTACCTCTTTATGTATCCCTTCTGTAGGTACAATGAAATGTGTGATGAAACACTTTCTGCAACATTTTATATAATAACGTGCGGGTAGAAAAATAATTTATAAATAATATTTCGCAGAGAAGCTATAAAAACTATAATTAGTAGAGAAAGTCTTGTGAACGTAACATAAAATAATACTCCTAAGAAAAGTTCTCAAGAATCAATATCAAGTTGCACTTTGCTGCCCAAATTGCCCGTTACGTATGGGTAGTAATAAAGGGCTCTTGGTGACTAGAATATGCTACTCAGAAATGTTAGAGACCTCGCTGCGTTGTGCAACCGGATTTAGCTGTCTTTGGTGGAGCTTGCCTTAGTTCATGGTGATACAATAACCAAACGATCGTTTGGTTTTGGAAAATATAAATACCTCTAATTATTTGGTTGAAATCAGGCGAAAATTAGTAGTTCATAAAAGTGAGTGACTTTTATGCGTACCACTGAACACAAAGAATACACTTTCAACATTTCGAAACAACTTTGTCGACACATTTCTAATTTGCCTACATTTGAGAACCTGGAAGAAAACTATGGCAGCACTAGAAGGTTCGATATGCTGACACTAAAAAGGGATATATAATCCATTCAACTGTCAGATTCGAGATGCATAAAGATCATTCTGAAGCAGTTAACGTAGAGAACAAGCATATTTACGATCCATTTTTCTTGGATAAATACGAACTCCAAGAAATGGTCGGATGATCAAATTCTTCGGGCTAAGAAGAACACGCGTGCGCGTGCGCGTGTGCGTGTGTGTGTGCGCGCGTGTGCGTGTGTGTGTGTGCACGTGTGCGCGCAAAAAACTTGGTATTTAAGTTCGGTATCTTCCAAGGATGCGAAACGAAGATTTTCAAGCAAATTCCCCAACCCCAACTAACTTTTATATGGAAAAGAAGTCGAAAATTTTGATTTTCTCAAAAATGGATCTAACGATTTTGGTTAAAATCTCTTATATCTAAGATATTTACATGACAAATAAAAGATTTATCTTCAATTTTCTGGAAATAGCCGCTGAAAACATGTTTATTCTCGATGAATTTTGCAGAATTTTGCATAACTGGTGAACCGTGATACGTAGGCAAAAATTTACTTAACAAAAACTGTAGATCTCGTTAAAACACACAATGTATGTTATATACATTTTTTCGTGGAATTATGAGATATTTCCTGGTTTCAGCTTTAAAATACTTATAGTACGGGACTTGGCCAACAACTGCCCACATAAAAGATAGGTACTTCAGTCACATAGCAACCAGCTTTTGAGAGATTTAACTATCGGTTTAGCCTATGGTGCTCCCTTATTTCCCTTCTGCTTACAAGGACGCAAGTAATAAGAACTTTTCTGCTAATTTTTTCTGTATTAGCATTAAGTAAACAGAATAATACGCTTTTTATTAATAATGTATTGTAGAGATGTAGAGAAAGTCATGTGAATGGAACACTTCAGATGTTTTAATACTAAAATTGTTATATGATTGACTTTATATCATACTTGTATATATTATTTTCACCATGTCTATTGTACTAATGTATCTAATGACTGAACAAATAAATAAATAGAAAAATAAAAAGTTCATATGTTAAATGCACGAACATTCATGCACAACCATAAACACAACGTTTATGAAAATTTTAAGATGTGTTTTTCATTGAAAATTAGGTTAGACCCTGTGCCAAACTGCCTGTCTCATTGAATTTGTGTACCAGAGTTAACGCAAAATTACATGCAAGTATAGCATCAACTGTGTATGTGTGTGTGGGGGGGGGGGCTGACCACATGCCTGCTACAAGTATCTATGGCCCAGAGCTGAGTTTCGGTCGAAGCCAATGCAATTTCGTGGATGGACGTAATGAAATTGCATCGCTCCCCTAAATTTATTGGCAAGCCTAATAATCTACGGGACTAACTGCCGCCACACCGCTCGCTGCTTGCAAAACTGCAGTTAACGACAATAATATATTGCTAGTAAACATGCGTACTTACTTGTTCTGTTAAATAACACATTACAACATGCATGAGTCATAATACAGAACACTTTAACACAGAACTAAATCATATTAAAGTTTCCACCAAAAGATTCACACAATACATACGATTCTCAACTATCCAACATTTCATTTTCTTTTACTAGTAGAAATCTGATGTGTTCTTTTCACTTCACTTTCTCTACTTGTTACATCGCCCTCCGTGGTGTAATGGTTACCATGCTAGCTTCATATATCCAAGGTCGCGGGTTCAAACCCGGCGGAGGACGATGGATTTTTTCGGGTGTAAAAATTCTTAGCATGGCTTCCTTCGGAAGGGAAGTAAAGGCGTTGGTCCCGTGTCGTAGATTTACGGCACGTAAAAGAACCTCAAGCCTGATAAGAGAGGCCTGTGAGCAAAATTAAGCGCTCTTTCACGCCCAATATAGAATGCGACGCTGAGAACCACAGCAGTTAAAGAGCGTCCATAAATAACACGCCATTTCCATTTCTAGTTTTAATTACAAGTAGAATGGAACTAAGGGAATACACTAGGCTAAAGCGATAGGCAAATCTTTTAAAACTGCCACTATGCAGTTTCTATGACAATGAAAGTCACTTTTCTTTGCATGACAAGGAGTAAAAACAAAAGAGATATCGTTAGCGACTTCTTGTAGGAGAAAAGTATTTTAATATTCAAACCAAAAATACAGAATATCTCAGAAACGATTAGCTGCACTTCAGAAATGTAAAGGGCAATACATTGTTTTGACGATATCCACATTTTGTGAGTAAGTTTTCATTTATGTCTTACAATTTACTATTTATGTAAAAGTCATCCAGAATAAAGAGATCTTCTGAGCATATTCCCGGAAATTCAAGTTATTAATTTTAATATATGGCATTGCAATTAAAATTGTTTCAGCAACTTCTGAAGAAACCGAAACCTTGCTCATATCCGAGCACCTAGGTCGAACTATTCGCTCTGTGCCAGGTGTCGCCAATGGTTGCTCTATAACTAGAGCACAAGTGTGTTTAACACCCGCTTTTACTACTTGTGGCACCACAGGCGATGACACTGGTGATGCATGGAATGAAGATGGAGCACCGGTGGAATGCAATGGCGGCGCCGCTTTGTCCACCAAAAGTCTAACATGCAGTCACTTGGGATCGAACCCTAGCCGCCTAGGTGAGAAGCCTAGGTGAGAAGCGAGTGGTTTAACCACTCGGCCCCAACGCAGTGGTGGTATGCAGTAATTTGCGTTTGAAATACACCATTCATAGATTAATACATCTATTGTAGATTCATGATTGGTGGAACAATGGCTCTATTATGATAACTCTTACATTAGTATTTATATTTCTGATATGGTCTTATACATATTTTCATAGGTTTGTTAATCCTACTTGGTAGTCGTAACATAAATATTTACAAAAATAATAACAATTATTATAGTATTAAGAAAGTAAAACAACAATCTCCTTAAACCCGGCTCTATAGTGTGGAAGTAGAATGTAAACCTCACATTCAAGAGGTCCCTAGTTCGAATCTCGGTTAAGGTGAGTTACCCGGATAAGGTTTTTGCGGGGTTTTTCCTTATTCTCAAAAGACGAATGTCGACTAACTCTAAACCGTAGGTTCATTAGAGCATCATTTTACCCATTTTATTCATCTTTCGATATGATCTACCACGTTAAAGTACACTGAACTTATACAACAAACAACTTAACTGATCAATGTCATTCCATCGTTAATAGTATAAGAATTAATTTGTAACGACAAACTTTTACATTTACAGCTCGAATATGAAAGGCATTTTGGTAATTAATTAGTATCTATCACAATTCCAAAGACACGTTCTTCTCCTTGGTAACTGTCATACTCACTTGTATGAATTACGTAATTACGCTATAAATTGCTTTTCTGACAAGGAAGAACTTTGCCACAAATCAAACACTTATTACACCACTTTCTATAAAAAAAAAAGGATTCTTCCTGGGCAGACATAAACACAAAGTTGATTTCCTGCGTGTTGGATGGCTTTCTGTTTGTGACATTATAAACTGATTTACTGACATACGACACACTGCCAGGAATCAGAGACCCTGCCCTGCACAGAGCAAGCCTGCTTGATCTAGCACAAAATAAAGTGAGTGAGTGAGTGAGTGAGTGAGTGAGTGAGTGAGTGAGTGACGTCTGTTCTATAGATGGTAGATGTTTTTATTGCCAAAGACATGTGTACATATATAGGAACGTCAAGCATAATAAAAATTAAAACTAATCAATTGTAAAAAATGCCTGGACCTTATAAAGAGGATTGTTGTTTAAAGGAGTGCTTATCTGCCTTTTAAAATAACCAAGAATATAATTTTTTCAAAGAATTGGATAAACCATTGATTAATTTTAGTGATATAATTTGATAAATATTTTGTGTTTTTGGCGGTTTTTATTGTGTTTATTTCCCGCTTTTACTACCGGAAAACCAGGAGAAAAACCCGCCGGCATGCCACTTTGTTTACCCACACAAATCACACATGCGGTCGCTGGGATCGAACCAGGGACGTCTTGATGAAAGGTGAGAGATCTAACCACTCGATCACGACAGGGCCTTGTTTTGGCCTACTTACATTTGTTTGCATGTGCGGTTTGTAGGATAATTATGATTATAATTACAGAGTGAATAATTATGCAATTTTTTCTTAACAAATAAAAAGCAATTCAAGACATATAAATACAAGAAAGTATGTGTACAGCATGATCATTAAATAATGGTTTACAACGGGTGTTTGTCATGAGCTGCACAGATAATCCGAACTATTTTTTTTTTTTTTTTTTTGTAAAGTTAACAATTTATTGACAATAATGTTCTCCCCATAATAAGACTCCATAATTAAGGTGATTATAAATATTACTGTAGTAAACCGTCAGTAAAGATTTTTGTCAATATTTTGCCTAAGAATGCGTAGGATGAATACTCCTTTAGTTATTTTATCAGCTGTGTGATGTATGTATGATTTCCACCCCAGATCTTCATCAACATAAATGACCATAAATCGTACGCTACTGTCAGAAACACTTGATACATGATTTAATTTAAAGTGCATGTTCACTGTTTTGTTGATTTATGCTGAGTTTATTTGCATTACACAAATTTAATACTTACTGATAAACACCTCTGAATTTTTTATCATTTTACTTTCTCTACACGTACTATGCATATAGTAAAAATTCGATACCGAGATTTCACCGGAAATACACGTTTTAGGGTCCACTGTAACAGAAAAAACATTTTTGGAAAAAGGTCCGCGTGTGTCCGTGTGTCTGTGAACACGATAACTCAAAAATGAAAGGTCGGTAAAATACCAAACTTGGTATTTAAGTTTAGTATCTTCCTGGGCTGCGACACGAAGATTTTTAGAAAAATCCTCCCACCCCAAACTACCGTTTACATGGATAAAATTCCGAACATTTTGATTTTCTCAAAAATGGCTCAAATGATTTTGATTAAAATACTGTATATTATGGATATTTAAGTGGCAAACAAAAGATATATCTCGAATTTTCTGGGAATAGTCTCTAGATACCTCCTTATTCTGATTGAATTTTGCTAAATTTTGCGTAACTCGTAGACAGAAACTTACTACACAAAAAGTTTAGATCACTTTAAAGCACACAGTTTATGTCATATCTATTTTTTTCCTGGAATTGACAATTTCGAGATATTCCTTATTTGTTTCAGATTTAAAATACTTAAAACATTTTTCACATGGAAAGTTGTAAACTCCAGACCCTGCATAGAAATGGATTTCAACCACATGGCAACCATCTTTTAAGAGACTTCACATTAGTTTTAGCCTAGTGAATTCCCTTATTTTTCTCCCACTTACAAGGAAGCAAGTAATTAAAAAAATTCTGCTAATGTTTATATCTATTATCATAAAGTAGATCGAATAATATACATTTTAACAATAATTTGTTACAGCGATGTAGAGAAAGTCATGTGAATGGAACACAGATTTTTATAGCAAATATTCAATGGGATGTGTGCATATTAGGTATTCAGACAAAAGCACACAGTTTACAGGAAAAAGTAGACAGAGATGTCGTGCGCTGATACGCATTTTCTGTCCTTCATAAACCATTCTTCAAGCCGCTTTCTTCATTTTACAACAGGAGGTAGCTACCAGTTGTTACTTTCTCTACACGCACTATGTACATAGTATATAGAAAAGGTATTGCACTCCACCCAAAAATTCGATACCGAGATTTCACCGGAAATATATGTTTTAGGGTCACCTGTATCCAAAAAAATAATTTTCAGAAAAAAGTCCGTGTGTGTATGTGTGTAAGTGAGCACGATAACTCAAAAATGAAAAGTCAGTAAAATACCAAAATTAGTACTTAAGTGTAGTATCTTCCAGGGATGCGACACTAAGATTTTGAGAAATATCCCCTCACCCCAAACTACTGCATGTAACTTTTTTCGAAAAATTGTATTTCTTTATGAATAGCTCTAACGATTTTGATTAAAACATCATATATTAAAGTTATTTACCTGACGAAAATAAAACGTATACCTTGAATTTTCTGGGAATAGCCTCTGAAGACTACTTTATTCTGCATGAATTTTACGGAATTTTGCATAACTGCTAAACCGTAAGAGATGGACAAAAACTTACCACACAAAAATGTAGAGCACGTTAAAACACACAATTTATTATATATATATATATATAATATATAATTTGTCAACTGCTGTCCATACAAAGGAACTTCAGTGACATAGCAACCAGCTTTTGATTATCACTTTAACCTATGGTACTCCCTTATTTCGCTTCTACTTATAAGGAAGTAGGTAATATGGCTATTTGTGCTAATTTCTTACTGATTAGCATGAAGTAAATAGAAGTATAAGCTTTTTAAGAATAATGTGTTGCAGAGATGTAGAGAAAGGCATGTGAATGGTACACATCAGATTTTTTTTTTTACATCTGACTGAGCTACTGCTGCTACCGTTGTTTAAAACAAACGTAGCAACTGGGGGGCGCTAACAAGGTTTCGCTCATCCTCTACTTTTGTTCCTAAGCTGGCCTGTCTTCCGAGCAGTTCTTATACTATTAACACAGCTTGGTTGGAAAGTTCTGCCACAAGCAGTAACGAAGTAGGAGGTAGAAACGAAGAGAATAATATCGGATGACACAAAGTTACAACTCTTGTTAAAACAGCAAGTTGGACTTAGTTGGTTACCATAACAATACTAAATTTTTGTACGGACTGGTCTGAGTTATGTAAGCGCTAAGACCACATTATGGATGTTACGCCTGTCTATTATTTAGACCAGGCATGGGCAAACCCTGAGCCATTTGACACGCAACCTGCAAAGTCTACTAACACCACATAGTTTGAAAACGTTCGTGGTGTAATGGTTACCCTGCTAATTTCATACACTCAAGGTGGTTGTTTTTTTGTTTTTTTCCTCCTTCAAAGAAGTATATAATCTGACCACCACTAATACGCTTAATTTACATTTTTGAAATTAAGATGATAAACCCTCCAAGACACATTACTTTCACAAGACTGAATGATATGTATGTAGCGTTCAATATTCAATGCAGTTTACTGTCAAGGCACCTGCGTAGATTAATGTAATATAGCAATTAGGTTTATTTAGTGTGTGCTTTGAAATGTAGAAACAGTACTATGATTTTTGCGGTAGAATGGAAGAAGGGAAAAAACTTTGCTATTGCAAGGAATCGAACAGCGGTACGTTGGTTTGTCTATGTAGGTATTGTGGCGTTTTAACCACTTCAGCTACTATGGTTCTAAGGCGTCGTGCTTCGTACACACGTGCAGGGCGTCACGTTGGACAGTTCCTCTGGTAGCCTGTTATATTTGTTCCTGTAGTACATAATTCCTAACTAGTTTTGTGTGGGTACTTGTTTTACAATGGAAACGTTTGCTCATTTTTTATTTCATTTGAAGTTCATTTGAAACGATGACATTGTTTCGTATATTGTGAAGCGTACCTACAACTGTAATGTGAACGTACATAAACTTTCAAAATGTGACGCACACTGTATTTTTGAAACTCCTTTGCGAGGTACGGAGAAGTGCATTTCTTCAGATGTTTAATGCAATAATTGTTATTGAAACGTTCTCTGTTGCATCTAGATGCTTATCGTACATTATATGTACTTTATTTATCAGTACGAACAAATATACTTTGATATACTAATACTTTGAGCAACACAATAAATATGAAATCAAATACAAATGAAGGAGACAGCATAAAAACAGATATACCTAGAGAGACTTGAACCTCCAACTCCCTCAACATCTTAATCAGATGCCTACGCCCTAACCATAGCGCTAAATAATGGCATTATGTCTACTGCTTTCCGAAATTTGAGTTTTCGGATCACGGCCCATGGCGGTGTGATCAGTGGCGAGCTAACCCTTAACACATTTAGCAAACAATTTAGAACCCATTGGTCATGGGTTTCCTATCTCAAACTATTTAACTTAGGGCCAATCTACAATCCAATTTGCGCGGATGAATTCTGGAACATTCTGTATAAAAATATATTTATAAAGTCGTCAGCCTACAATGCGTAAATCTGTTTATAGTTCATTTATAGCTCCGAGTAGGTTATCGTCCAAATTATAAATTTAGAAGTGATCACAGAACTTTCCAAATGCACATACATACAATTACAATCTGGGGTTTATTCGGACGAGCCAATACGTCCGAAGGTTTCAATTTGAATGCCTGCCTTGGTGTCCTCAAGGTCACTCATCTAAAAAGAAAATATTCAAACAAAGACTGAAATGCCTCATAGAAGCCGAGGGACTTATAAGCTGCAGTTGATTAATGTACATGTAACTTTGCCGAGAAGTGAAATTAATGTCAAAAGAATCTTGAAGAAACGAAAAGACAGAGATTTGCATCAGCAGAAGATGGTTTCCCTACTTCTAATTTAGTTACTAAGCTTCAAGTGAAGCGCCGCAGAAAACTCTGTCCTTTCATTTCTTTAATTCGAAATGTTGCAAGAATGTTGTAATTTTATTACATCCGCTGTGTGTTTCTTTTGTCCTCGAAAAGCAAAATAGTAAAGCTCTGACTTGGGGCTCCATCAAAAGTTGTCCTCTATGCGAAGTGCAAAAATGAAAAAGAACTAGAAAATAAAAAATAAAAGAAGATTGCGTTGAAGACACTTCATTTTCTCAAACCACTTTCTACTTATATCAGAGAAGTAAAACAATCGTAATCTCCTACATTCACACGACAAAACAACACCAAAATGTTGCATTTTATAACACATTTCAAAGAATAATACCTGGGTGTTACATGTTACATTAAATGCATCAATTTCTCACTGCAATATTCTTGTATTTATACAAATTAAGAGTCCATAAATAACAGAATATGGTGGAAGATGACACACATTCCCTTTTAATACTGACGTATGTAATTACGTAGACGTCATAAAATACGCTAGGATCATCTTTGTCGAGTGTGGCTGCTACCGAAGTTTGCTTTTTGGAGTGAAGTTAAGTTACGTTTGTTCGACTTTGCCCCCTGTTTATTGAATGGACTCTCTCCTTTATGGTATACGATAGTTCAGTGAAGGTGGAACCTCTGTGCAGTTTTTCTAGAAATGGGTCATCAATCTCACGGGCTTTCACGCATATTTTTACTGTCCAACTGACACTATGTACAGGATATACAAACAAATTGTTAGGTTGGCCTCATATATGAATAAGCTATACGTTCCATTATTGGTAATGATAAGATGTAGGTATTTTATATAAACCACACATAAAGTAAAGAAATTAAGTATATGAAAAATAACTCCATGTTATGAACCCTGAAATAATTACGGTACAAACTATAAACTTGCTATGAACATAAACATCACAAAATAAATAAATAAATAAATAAATAAAAGAATTTTGCGTAAAAAGAGAAACAACTACACCATCTAGATATAAGAAGGAATTACAAATGAATTATTTATTACTGTCTGAAGCAATATCATAAGATGCCTGACCTTACCGATAAATTCTCGAGCGGAGACAGTTCATCTTGACTATTTCTAAAACAAAATATGAATTAAATATTATATCGCTAAGATTTTACTATAAAATCTATAAAAATAACCTGGCGACACTGATTAAACTATGATGGATCTGATGATAGATGGGACAAAACAAAAGAATGAACAGTTAGTAAATCGTTTATAATAAATTAACGTTCTATGTATGAAATTGTCATCACAATGTTATAAGAAAAAACGTCAATGACTCGGTCTGGGGTTTAACCAATCCATTATCCTTATATATCAAACAATTCCCGTTCATATTTTGTAAACAAGGGTTTACTCGCTATGAATGAATGTCAATTAATCGCCTGGAACGTCAATAAATCAAGCAAGACCATCCTTTCTAGTCAGCAAATATCGCTTCGAATAAGCTCCTTTGAACGAGCTTAACCGCGCTCCTACATTTTAGATTACACGCATCACTCATTCGGTTAGATGGTTGTATATGCAGCAAGACTCAGTATCCCGTTCTCAAATTCGAATATTGCACGACACTAACAGACATCTAATGTTTAGTACAATATTCACCACTTTAGTATGTCAATAATATTAAAAGTATTACAATTGATTTGCTTTCTATTTCTCCAATTATTAGGTCATTTTAGGATAGTTTGAGGGGTATTTTAAAGCAATTTATAGACTTGCGAGACATGAGTCTTTATTCTGGGGATCTCAACACGTTAATTTCTGTGAACACTCAAAATCGAATATTGGGCTACAATACTTGCATGATGGCGATAAGGTGTAATAGAAGACTCGACGCCGATCTAATGAGGATATTGCACCTAGGCACTTGAGGGGGGCCCCGGGAGGGAGGGATGAGGAGAAAGGTAACACTGGAAAGCCGAAACCAGGAATGACGGCAGAGCAATGACACGGTTTCCGGACTGAGACGCCCCTGCAGTCGCATAGGCAGAACGAGCAATCCTGCCCCATTCATACCGGCTCACTACTATCCAACGTCAGCATGCTTTCTCCTGCCCTGCTGCTCCGAAAAACCATCATTGACACCTTCAACGCTAAAACAGACCAAACGGGGTGAAGGATGAATGAAATGATTAATGGAATAATTTGAAGGGGCAGGACATTCGGGGGATGAGGGAAACCACTCCAGGATTCGCCTGACACGCTGGGGATAGAACCCGAGACCTTCCAAATGTGAATTTCATGTGTTACCGCGACGTCAGCGCGCTCAGTTACTCGTAAGATGCTTTCGCTATCTACTGAAAGTAAACGGTAGAGAAAGTAAAACTATACCCATCTATTATTGCAGATGCCTGAAGGTGATGCAGCTATCAACTTTGATAAAACTTGTGAAAAGTATGTTGTTTCAGTATTTTATGCTATTTCTCAAAAGCATACTAAAGAAAATGGTCGTATTACTTTTTCGAAAAGTTTTAATTTTGAAAAAAAATAGCATTTTAAATTTTGAAAAATCAAGAGTTTTGAACACTGCGAAAAAGAACATTTTTTCTCCACTAATTAGGATTAATATAAAAAAAATTCGATGTGTACCATTCACATGATTTTCTCTACATATCTGCAACAAATTATTCTTAAAAAGCTTACGCCTCTATTTACTTCATGCTAAATCAGAAAAAAATAGCAGAAATAGTCTTATTACTTGTTTCCTTGTAAGTAGAAGCGAAATAAGAGAGTACCATAAGTTAAAGTGATAGTCAAAAGCTGGTTGCTATGTCACTGAAGTTCCATTGTTTGTATGGACAGTAGTTGACAAATTCCTGTATGAGAAAAGCATCAGTTTTCCAAAGCAGGAACAAAAAACAAGGAATGTCTAAAAAACGATCAACTCCACAAAAAAAATGTATATAACATAAATTGTGTGTTTTAACGTGCTCTACATTTTTCGTGCAGTAAGTTTTTGTCCATCTCTTAAGGTTTAGCAGTTATTCAAAATTCCGTAAAATTCATCCAGAATAAAGTACTCTTCAGAGGCTATTCCAAGAAAATTCAAGATATACATCGTGTTTGTCAGGTAAATATCTTTAATATACGAAATTTTAACCAAAATCGTTAGAGCTATTTTTAAGAAAATCATAATTTTTTGAAACATATTCCATGTAAAGAGTAGTTGCGGGTGGGGGGATTTTTCTCAAAATATTCGTGTCGCATCCATGGAAGATTCTGAACTTAAATACCCAGTTTGGTATTTGACCAACTTTTCGTTTTTAAGTTATCGTGTTCACACACACACGGACACACAAACGGAATTTTTCTTAAAATGCTTTTTTTTTGATACAGGGGACCCGAAAACATGCATTTCCGGTGAAATCTCGGCATCGAATTTTTGGGTGGAGATCAATACTTTCTCTATACACTTGTGCATAATGCGTCTAGATAAAGTAAAAATATAGTATTAAAAGCCAGTCTGTAAACTCACTTGCTGTAAAACTGAATATTTGGATATGAGCACTTTTTAAAATGCATCATGTGGCTCAATTTTATTAGAACAATGAATTTAGACAGTAAACTTATATCTAAATAAACATTCAAGCTAGAATTTGGTACATGTTAAAAATATCACTATAATTGTGTATAATCGGAGTCGGCTTACCCTCCCCGTATTTTGGGACTGACGCCCCCTAGGACTTACACGAATGCTTAGAGAAAAGAAATGAAACGGCGTTTTATTTATGCACGCTCTTTAACTGCTGTGGTTCTCAGCATCCTATACTGTGTGAGAAATAACGCTGAATTTTGCTCAGAGGCCTCTCTATTCAGGCTTGATGTTCTTTTTCGTGCCGTGAATCTACGACAAAGGACCAACGACTTTACTTTCCATCCGAAGGCAGCCACGCTAAGGATTTTCTCGTAAATCCGAAAAAAAATCCGCCGCAATAATATACAAAGCATTACTACTTACAAAAAATGTCTACCCTAAAACTATTTTGTTTTCATTATATACTTTACATTCAGGGATATTCCGCTGGGTTTGAACCCGCGATCTTGGGAGTCAGAAACCTGTCGAGGAGCCAACGTACGAAACAACCACAGAATGGAGAACGTGGAACGAGTGGTCGGCCCATGATCAGGCATGAGCGTGAGAAAGTGGATGGTATGAAATGCAAGCGAAACTAATGATAGGAAAGGTGATGATGGAGCAGTTGATGAAATGAGTGGCGGGGGAAACCGCCGCTTCGTATACCACAAATCCCAGAAGCGGGCGCTTGGGATCGAACCCAGGCGAGAGGCGAGCCTAACCATTCGGCCACGGTACCGTCTCTGGAAATGGAGTTTTATTTATAGTCGCTCTTTAACTGCTATGGTTCTCAACGTCCCATTCTATACTGGGCGTGAATTTTGCTCAGAGGCCTCTCTATTCAGGCTTGAGGTTCTTTTACGTGCCGTAAATCTACGACACGGGACCAACGACTTTACTTCCCTTCCGAAGGAAGCCATGCTGAGGATTTTTACGCCTCATCGTCCTCCGCCAGGTTTGAACCCGCGATCTTGGGTATATCAAGTTAGCATGGTAACCATTACACTACGGAGGGCGACGTACCGTCTCTGCGTAGGTATAAGCACTGGTATAAATTACAAAAGTGTATATTTTATTGTGTGGGTTTTCCAAATTTTACAGGTGCATCACGTTATTCCTCGAATAGAATTGTGTCTGAGAGGAAGAGAACGTAAAAGAGCAATAAAGCAGGAGGTTTAGAGCCGTTGACACAGTGTTTGTTCTTCTTATTATGAATGTCTAGTTGCAGCAAGAGAGAACTGTGGTTTTAGCATCTGCGGCTGTCGCTGAGCACTACGTAAATACCACACCGGCAGGGAAGCAAGGAGACCATACAAATAACACACACTTAGCGGAGCAACACAAACTAGGCTTTGCCTTCTTTCTCAACCATTTTGTTTCCCACTAACCGAACCCGCAATATGCTAGCGTTATCCCATTGCAGTTGTGGAAACAAGCTTTCTACCTTCCCATTTCGCTCGTAAATTGTATTACACCAAACAACGATTGTGAATATATCTTTTACGAGGTTTCCGACGTATTATTACGACAAAGGAAATTATTAATACAATTATAGATATAAAAGTTAAGAGTTTCAAGTATTTATTCTAAAATACAAAATTCAAATAAGAACTGAAGCTTTCCTGGCGACGTGTTAATTCAAAATCTTCTCGGGCTTCTAGCCAGGTAAAAACTTGGCTTGACACCAACGTTTCGAAGAGTTCACCCTGAAGACGAGGAAGATGCACTTCTTCGAAAGCCAAGTTTTTACCTGGCTAGAAGCCCGAGAAGATTTTGAATTACAAAATTCAACTTAAAAACAACAAAAATATTTGTTCTATATACAATAATTTTAGAGCCCACCTGGGTAGTGTGGTGGTAGCGTGTCTGCCTCATATTCAACAGGTCGCGAGTTCGAATCTGGCTTAGAGCGAATTACCAGGATAAGGTTTTTTTCGGGGTTTTCCCTTATCCTGAGAAGACAAATGTCGAGTAACTTTAAGCTCCACGGACCCCGAGATCATTGAGCATCATTCCACCACTTTCATTTATTGTCCGATATGACCAAACAGGTTAAAGGACGTTAAGTTAAAAAAAAAAATATATGTTTATTTATACAAATATCTTTTTAAAATCAATAAACTTAAAGATAATCAATGAAAGATGATTGCAATTTTTACTTTCTCTACACTTACTATGTACATCGTGTATAGAGAAGCTATTGTATTGCACCCAAAGTCCGATACCGAGATTATACCGAAAAATACATGTTTTTAGATCCCCAGAATCCAAAAAAAATCTGATGTGTTCCATTCACATGACTTTCTCTATATCACTGCAACAAAGTATTCTATTTACTTCATCTAATGGAGCAAAAATTAGCAGAAATAGTCTTATTATTTGCTTCCTTGTTAGTAGAAGCGAAATGAGGGGGTACCATAGGTTAAAGTGAAGTCAAAAGCTTGGAACACCTGTTCTAAGTGATGTAGTTCCTGCTGAAGCTGTTGTACACATATTCTGATTGCTCTGAACGCTAATGTTTTCAGCATTGCTCTTTTTCTCTTGGGTGATTATTAAAAGTTCAAATACTCTGATTGCTCCGCCCACTAATGTTTTAATCATGTTTTTTTTATGTATCGGGTGATAATTAAACGTTTTATAAAAATAGCAATTAGTGTGTGTGGGTAAACCTCATGTCCCAAAGTGACATCTCCTTTTTGTTTTCTAATTATAGAGTTGTTAGAAAGGGTACACCAAGAAATTTCTGCATAAACAAGCTGACAGCACACATGCCATTCCGTTTGAGCTATTTTTTGTGATAATGTCGCAACAAACACATGCTGTTTTATAGTACACTATGATAACTGAGGGCGAATCAGAGTGACCTTTTTCACGATTTCAAGTTACAAATGCAGCAAGCATAATGTCACCCTGGAGATAATCAACGGGTAAAGAAATACACTGTAGTAGCATAATGTTTTGTTTCGCAGAATGAGTATACTATTGCTATAGTACGCGCTGACGCTGTATGTATGTATGTATGTGCGTGTGTGTATGTATGTATGTATATATATTTGTTAAATGGCGTGTTTTATAAAGGAATAATAAGCGTTGGCAGTCTGGGTAGCATAGTATGGATATTATTTTGATAAAAATGTACAAGCACTGCAGGCACGCACCTGTTGTTTACATCTCGACTCGCGCTATCTCCTTCAACAGAAATAGACTATAATACAAGGTAAGTAAACCTCACAAAACCGGTCACTCTGTTCAGTTCCTTAAAAGCTACACTGGTATGCAAAACCTAATAACGAGATGGATAAATTATAATATGAATTTCTTGTTACCAGTTCAAAAAGCAGGACAAGACGGTGTAGGAAACCAATGAGCTGTTGACGATGCATTGTAGAAGTGTTTTACTTTACAACATGGCATGTAGACAACATTTGGAAGACTTCACAAGGGAAAGAATCATCGGGAAACTGGAAGAAGGACGAATTGCGACGAGTATTGCTCATTGTTTCACTTCCTGGGGAGCCATATGAACCACAGGGAAGAGGCGTCGACCGCGGTCAACTACAGCAGTAGATGGCCGCTACATTGTGCAGCAGGTAAGAAGAGATCAGCGGGTGCAAATACAACCACAAGACTGCTAGGCACACAAGCTCAAGTTGCACAGTAGTACGGCGACTGCATAGAGGTAGCCTCTTTGCTCGATGGTCAGTGCATTGTATTCCACATCGGCAGCATCGTTTGCGGGACCAATGGGTCGTATGCTGTAATGAACGCGATCTTTTGGTGGGCCAAGTGTTAATAGCGTGCATTTTTGAATACGGTGAGCTCACTGGTCAACTAAATTGATATATTGTACTCCTTCCCCATCTGCGACTTTTCAAGGGTCCAGTCGGCCCTGACTTCATCTTTATAAGTAACAATGCGCGACAACATCGAAAAGCGTATGGAGGAGAGCTTGGAACGAGAGAATACTCGGCGAATGGACTTTCCTGCCCTTTCCCCCGATTTAAATCCTATTATTGAAACGTGTGGTATGCTTTGGGGAGACGCATTACAGCACGTCCACATGCACCAACGACCATCGAACAAATGTCAACAGTGCTGGTGGAGGAATGGAACGCCATATCACAAGATATCCTTACCAACATGGGAGCACTATGCAGAGAATGCATTGCTGACCGCAGTGACCATACAACCTTCTATGCACCATTTTTATAAATCCAGAGGACCATTATAGTGACTTTAGTGGAGTTTATTTTCTATGAATAAAAGTGTCATTTTAGTTCGTCGAGTAGCAATTTCATTTAGTTGCCTACTGTAGCATACTGTGGCAGTTCTCTCTATGCATACTTTAAGCTTCATCGAGCTATGTTAGTTGGGAGTGGCACAGCATGCGAATGTTACTTTCGTCCTTAGGATTTTGTACACCAGTGAATATAATGTGAACACCATCAAGAGAGATTAGACCGAGTGGTTAGAGTGATTAGACCACTCGCCTCTCACCTACACGGCCCGGATTCGATCCCAAGCGGTCGCATGTAAGATTTTTGGTGGGCAAAGCGGTGCAGGGGCGGATTTTCTCCGCGTTCTCCGGTTTCCCCCGCCTTTGCATTCCACCGGTGCTCCATATTCATTCCATGTATCACCAGTGTTTTTGCCTGCGGTGCCAGGGTAGTAAAAGCGGGCGTTAAATCACACTACCTACTATTAAAAGAGAGCTTCTAGCCTCTCCTAATAGTCCCCAGCACTCCATTTGAGAGTGCGGAACTTAACGACACGGAACAGCAGAAGGTAGCCGGGGCAGCCCACATTGTTTACTAAATGAAGTATTCGAACTCTGAAGCATACACATAAGATCCTCCTACATATCATCAAAATGTCAGAGTGGAAGTTTTGATGCCTCATGTCGCGTCCTTGGAATATGCCAAACTTATGTATCAAATTTGTTCTTCGCTTCTGTTATATGCTGATCACACACACACATACATACAGAGAGAGAGGGAGGGAGGGGGAGAGAGAGAGAAAATTTTTCTTAAATGTTTATGGGACCTCAGAAAACAAATTTCTAGTAAAATGTAGATATCGAATTTTGAATGGAGTACCATACTTATCCTAACTACTATACGAAGTACAAGGGCCACTCCAAAAGTTTTGAGAACGGGTACAATAAAATATTCAAAATTTAGATCGCTTCATTGCATCTTTTTAAAGCATCTTCCATTGTACTCTATGCACCGTGTCATCTTGCAAGCAAATGTTCAAATGCTGAACGCCTGTTTTCTTTGGAGAGAGTGGAAATACATTTGTAAGCAGCTATTGCTGCTTCAGGTGACTGAATTGACCTCGAATTATTTCTTTCACTATGGGAAATAGAAAAAAAAATTGCATGGGGTCAGATGTAAACTGCAGGGAGGATGGGACAAAATCTGACTCCTGCAGAAATCGGGCTGTTTCTTTTGGAGCGTGGGCAGAGGTATTATCATGTTGCAACAAAATTTCACAGAGATTAGCCTTAAGACGGTTTAGGATTTGTAATAAAACACACAAAATATATAGCGACTTTAGAATCATCCTGTTGTAGTTTTGCGGCAGTTGACCGAGCCCATTTTAGTCTTGTCAATTTAGACACACAGCACCCTAGTTTGCGACTGCACAAGATGTTTGATAAGTTGAATCTGCGATTCCATTGCCGCAATCAGTTTCGGTATATATAGCAACAGTGTTTATCAGCGAATAGGTATAGTGACTGTACTATTCTGCTTATGTCAATAATGCTTTGACGCAGAGAGTATTTGCTGTTCTAAACCATACATACGGTTGTCAACAAACGACAGCGCTCTGCTCGTAAGCGGCAATGATTCGTTAGAGGGTTTTAGCAGTGCTTACTTGCATCTGTTTTGTCATTTACTTCAACCTACACGAAAAGCACACGGTCTAGTCCCTGAAACAGGAGCGTATAGAAACAGACTATTTACGTATCAGAGTCATTCCGCCGTGGTATATTACAAAACGACAAAAAGTTCGTCAACAAACATGCCGGAAAAAAAAGTATTTGGTAGAAGCCTACACGTTGTAGAAATATATGCAAGGTTCAAACAGTTCGCGGGATATATAATATTTTCGTTTTAATATACACGGTAGTATAGGATATTATTTTATTAAGTTGGTAACATCCATGTCATTTCCAGAGGGTTTTAACTCGCATAATGACTTTTTTCTTCACATATTCATTTATCAAGGCGATACAGGGAACTAAAGAAATATCCAAATTTTTGAGAGACGGATCGCTAAAAGCAGGTATTGAAATTCCTCTCTTTATGAATTCTGAAAAACAAAATACTGGTGATTTAGCTCTTTAAGAAATGCATAAACTATTTCCATCTCGTATATGTTTAATAAAGCAAAACAACAAACTTGACACACATAATTGAGGCGTTGAGATCAAAAAAGGGACGTGTCGCCGAATAGTAATTTTTAGATATATCACTTTTATATATAATTCTGAATAACACTTCTACAAGTTGTGGTTAACCTTACATTCTTATTAGGACGATTAAAGTCATATACCAAAATCTGTAAACATATAATAAAGACAACCTAGTATTAGATAGAGAAAATGGCTGAAATGTCCCGTTTTTGATTTAAACAACATCGTACTACCAAAATTAAAGTGTATCTCAAAGATTTGTAGAGCTTTATAGCAAAATGTGCTTTTAATCCTTTAAACATACTCTAATAATCCGCATTCCAAATACTGTAGGTCTATAGAAATACATCATATAACAATATATATGATGTCATGGAAAGACAAGTCAATAATCTATTAACACATAGAAAACTATGTTCATATTTGGGTTGGAAGAACCAGAATTCACTCTCAGACTCATTTTTTTGCTCGTCAGTTATTTCATGAGTGGCACATTTCCTCAGTATAGTGTCAAGTGTTCACGAAACTTCTACGGGATAACATCAATCATACGCGAGATATCTTGCACTTTTTCAGGTTTCAGAGAATGATGTCCATGTATGCCCATGGCCCGTTATACTCAAATATGTAGTGCTTTGTAACAGCCCATTTGTTATCTTTCACAGTTACAGGCTTCTTAAAAAAATACATCTAAATGTTTCTGATAGTCAAGAAGTGCATCTTGTGTGCATAGATCAACATGCATGTGTTTCCTTGCCGTACGAAGTATTGTGAACCCTAATTGGGAGTGGACACTCTGTCCTCTAATTCCAAACTTGTAAAAGCCATATCACAAGCATGTAGGAATGTGGCAAACGTTGGTAAATCTACCACTATGACCTATACCACATTGTGACCAATTCTGCTTTTGCACGACACAAAACTTCAACAATGGTTTATACATGAAAACATCTGATGTGTTCCATTCACATGACTTTCTCTACATCTCTGCAACAAATTATTGTTAAAAAGCTTGAGCTTTTATTTATTTCATGCTAATCGACAAAAAATTAGCAGAAATATTCTTATCACTTGCGTCCGTGTAAGTAGAAGAGAAATAAGGGAGTACCATAGGTTAAGTGATAGTCAAAAGCTGGTTGCTATGTCACTGAAGTTCCTTTATTTGTATGGACAGGTGTTGACAAATTCCTGTATGAGAAATGTTAAGATTTTCGAAGCTAAAACCAAACACAAGGAATATCTAAAAAAACGATCAACTCCACGAAAAAAGAAGGTATACAACATAAATTGTGTGTTTTAATGAGTTCTACATTTTTTGTGTGGTAAGTTTTGTACATTTCTTACGGTATAGCAGTTATGCAAAATTCCGTAAAACTCACTCCGGATAAAGTAGTCTTCAGTGGCTATTCCCAGAAAATTCAAAACATACATTTTATTTGTCAGGAAAATATCTTTAAATTACGATATTTTAATCAAAATCATTAGAGCCATTTTTATAAAATCAAAATTTTCGAAAAAAGTTTCATGTAAAGGGTAGTTTGGGGGGGGGGATTTTTCTCAAAATCTTCGTGTCGCATCCCTGGAAGATACTAATCTTAAATACCAAGTTTGGTATTTTACCGACTTTTCGTTTTTTAGTCATCGTGTTCACTCACACACACACACACACACACACACACACGGACCTTTTTCTGAAAATACTTTTTTTGGATACAGGGGACCCTAAAACATATATTTTCGGTGAAATTTCGGTATTGATTTTTTTGGTGGAGTGCAATACCTTCCCTATACACTATGTACATAGTATGTGTAGAGAAAGTAAAAGGTTGCTGGGCAGGTTCCATTTTAGCATCAAGAGATGTGGAATTATATAAAGAAAAGAACTACATTAATAAGTCATATACTACCAAATTGATGATTGTCCTGTTTATGATCTCAGCGCCTCAATTATGTTTTAATGAAATCAACGTTTTTGCTTTCTCTATTATGTACGTCTACTAATTATAGAAGTATTGTATTTTATTAAAAAAAATCCATTTCATGATTTCACCGTAAATATACATACATTATGAAATCCTTGAATAAAAAAAAAGAAATTTTCAAAACGGGCGTAAGTTGTCTGTGTGTGAGGAGCGAACTCAAAAATGAAAAATATTATAAATAACGAACTTGATATTTATGTTCAGCATCTTCCAAGGAAGATTATAACAAAATCCCCCATCTCAAACCTTAAACTAACATTTTCATGGAACATTTTTTTGTAAAATTTTGATTTTGTCAAAAATGGTTCTCACGATTTTGATCAAAATGGCATACGTTTGACATTTTTATCAAAAATGTAGTGTCCTTATCTATTTCTTGAATTTTCTGGGATTAGCTTCTGAAGTTCCCTTCATTGTGGATGGTATTTGATAACCGGTAAAACGTGTAAGAGATAGAGATTTTGTGGAGATATTCCTTGTTGAATTGAATAAATTTTCCAATCCTTTTCTCAAAAAGAAATCGGTATTTATTTTCTACCACCTGGTCATGCAAAAACAAATGAATTACAGTTCATCACATAGCGATAAAATATTTGAGCATCGACTTAGCCTGGCGTGCTGCATCATTTTCCTTATGTCTACAAGGAAATGTGAAATCAAACCATATCTACTACATGTTGGTCTCGTTTAGAGATAAAAGTTTCTGCGAGATCAGTTTGTTGCAGAATCGGTAGAGAAATTCATGATAACGTAATGTATCAGATTTTGACTTTCTCTAGTACCTTCGTATGTACACACAATGTACATAGTTGCTAGAGAAGGTATTGTATTTCACCCAAAAATTTCATGTTGATATTTCAACGGAAATGTATGGTTTTAGATGCCCTGGATCCAAAAAGCATTTTAAGAAAAAGGTGCATGTGTGTGGTATGTGTGTCCGTAAACAGCACAGCTCAAAAACAAAAAGACCGTTAAATACCAAACTTCGTATTTATGTTTAGTACCTTCCAAGGATGCGGCAGGAAGATTTTAAAGAAAATAGCCCCCCCCCCACAAACTACCCTTTACAGGGAAACGGTTTTGATTAAAATACTGTACATCAAAGATATTTACTTCACAAATAAAATGTACATTTAGAATTTTCTAGTAATAGCCTCTAGAGACTTCTTTATCCTGGGTAAGTTTTGCAGAATTTTGTATAACGGTTAAACTTAGAGACAGACATAATGTTACTCCTCAACAAAATGTAGATCTGGTTAAAACACACAATTTTTTCTTGTTGAGTGGACCGTTTTCGAGATATTCCTTGTTATTGCTTTCAATTTTTACTACACATCTTCTCAAACGAGGCCACCTTTCGCTTCATCTCTCTTTTGTTTTTCTAGAAATGCAAAGCGAATCGAACTTCAATTGTTCACACATCGACCAGCTTTTAAAATATTTGAATATATATTTAGTCTTGTGTATTCCCTTATCTCCCTTCTGCATGTAAGGAAGTAAGTAGTAAGGCGGCGATTCTGTTTATGTTTAACTCGTTAAGGTTTATATAGAATAGTAATCTTTCGTAAGAGTAGTTCGTTTGCAAAACAGGCAGAAAAAGTTATGTGAATGCAACTCATCAGAATTTTTTCCTCTTGGATTCAGGCTACTTCATTGCATCTTATTTTCAATTAAATATCGATATCAAAAGGTTGGCTGGAATAACATGTAATCTGTGTAGTATGCAGTAATACCAGCAGTATTGTAAAGCAAACCAATACTTTGAAAAACTCTTAAAAACGAATTTGCGGCAAATTTGATTATTTGGGAGGATAGGCACGAGCTCTTTTTTACTTAACGCACTCTCACATACCGATCCACTTCTCACATATTTGTTCTAACTGTCATAGGTAGGTGGCAGTGAAAATAAAAATCTCATCGTTCCATTCACGTGAGTTTCTCTACCTGTTCTACAAACAAACTATTCTTATAAAAGATTACTGCTGTATCTACTTCATTTCAACCAAGATAAACATTAGCAGAAATGATCTTAATATTTGCTTCCTTGTAGGCAGAAAGGAAATAAGGGATTAGGCTAAAGCGATAGCCAAAACTTTTAAAAACTGTCGTTATGTGATACAATTGAAATTCTGTTCTCTATGCATGACCAAGACAGATATGCAACCAAAGATTGATTTGAGAAAAGTTTAAAATATGTACATATTTTAAAATAGAAAACCAATAATAAGGAATATCTTAGAAATATGTAACTCTAAAAATAAAAAAAAATTAAAAAATTAATATATATGGCATAAAGTGTGTCTTTTGACGAGATCTACATTTTGTGTATAGTAAGTTTTTTTTTTTTCTATCTCCGGTGTACCAGTTATGCAAAAAATATTTAGAATGAAAAAGGCTTCAGATGCTACTTCCAGAATAAATTGTCATAAAATATTTTAAATATATAGTATATTAATTAAAATCATTAGATATGAGAAAATCAAAATTTTCGAAAAATCCTCCGTGCAAAGGATTGTGTGGGATGGGGGTATTTTCTTAAAAATGGTCGTGTTGCATTCCTGGAAAATGAATTAAAAATAAGTTTGGCATTTAACCGACTTTTCGTTTTTAGTTATGTTGTTCAAACCCACACACACACACACACACACACACACACACACACACACAACTGGACCATTTCCTAAAAATGAGGGTCGCAAAACATATATTTTCGATGAAATTTCGATATAGAGCATTTGGATGGAACACAATATCTTTCTACCAACTACACATTGTACATACATGGTCGAGAAAATAAAAATGATATATGTAGAAAATTTGATGTGTTCCATTCATATTACTTTCTCTTACATCTCTATAACAAATTATTATTAAAGAATTTCTTCTTCTCTTCATGCTAATCAAGTTAAACATTAGTACAACTGTCTTATTACTTCTCTCTTCTAAGTAGAAGGAAAATACGGAAATACACTAGGCTAAAGCGATAGTCAAATATTTAAAAACGTTGGTTGCTACGTGATTGAAATTCGTTCTTTACTTGGCCAGGAGTTTACAAATTCCAGTATGAGAAAAGTATTAAGCGTTTTAAAAATGAAATCAATACACGGAATATCACGGAAATGCTCAACTGTACGAAAAAATGGTGCCAACGTTTTCTGTGTAGTGACTTTTTGTCTATATTTTACGGTTTGCCAGTTATGCAAAATTCTTCCAGAATGAAGAGATCTGTCATGTAACATTTTAATATCCGGTATTTGATTTAAAATCGTTAATAATTATTTTTTAAAGAAACAAATTATTTTAAAATGTAAAGAGTAGTTTGAAATGGAAGGATTTTCTT